>CM061261.1:60070000-60720000 GCA_030848825.1 Tadarida brasiliensis | reverse complement strand
CCAATAGACATATGAAAAAAATGCTTAAGGTCACTAATCATCAGAGAGATGCAAATTAAAACTACAATGTGGTATCACCTCACAGCTCTCAGAATGGCTACTATCAATAAGTCAGCAAACAACAAGTTCTGGCTAGGATGTGAAGATAAGGGAATCCTAGTGCGCCATTGGTGGTAACGCAGACTTGTGCAGCCACACGTAAAACAGTATGGAGTTTCCTTAAAAAATCTGCCTTTTGACCCAGCGATCCCACTTCTGGGTATATATCCCAAGAATCCCAAAACACCAATCAGAAACAATATATGCACCCCAATGTTCACAGCATCATTTACAATAGCCAAGATCTGGAAACAGCCCAAGTGCCAATCAGTAGATGAGTAGATAAAAACCTGTGGTACTTTACACATGGAATATTATGTGGTTGCAAAATAGAAGGAACTCTTACCCTTAGCAACAGCATGGATGGACTTGTAAGTTATTATGTTAAGCAAAATAAGCCAGTCAGAGAAAGACCAATACTATGTGATCTCACTAATATGTGGAATCTAATGAACAAAATAAACTGAAGAACACAATAGAACCAGAGGTGTGGCTACATGGAACAGGCTGACAAATATCAGAGCGGATGGGAGTGAGGGGAACTTAATAAAGGAAGGTGAAAGGATTAGCTAAAGAACACATATGCATAGCCCAGGGACACAGACAATATGTGGTGAGCGTAAGGGTGGGGCGGGGCCTGGGAGGAGGTTGGCATTTGGGGGGAAATAGGGGACATCTGCAATAGTGTCAACCATAAAAATTTTAAATGAAAAAATAAAGATATTTTGAGAGAGACCACATTCACATAACTTTTATTATAGTATATTGTTATAGTTTTTCTGTTTTATTATTAGTTATTATTGTTAATCTCTTACTGTTCCTAATTTATACATTAATTTTTTCATAGGTATGTACGTATTGGGAAAAACAGTCTGTACAAGATTCAGTACTATCTTCAGTTTCAGGCATTCACTGGGAGTCTTGGAACATATCCTCTGTGGATAAGGGGGTGTCTATTATAGTTAGAAATTGGTTGTAATCATTGCCTCTGAGGAGCTGGGCTTGACTGGAGGGGAACAAGGAAGATCATGACTTATTTCCTATCTTTTTTACCTTTGAATTTTGTGCTTTCTGTTTATGTTAGCGATTCTTTGAAATAATCACTTAAATATTTACTGATGAAAAGATGTGGTGTCTGGGATTTGACTTCAAATACTCTAGTGGTGGGTGGGGGATGAAATAGGATCAGCCATGTACTGATAATTGTTGAAGGTGGGTAATGGCTACATGAGGGTTCCTTATATTGTTCTCTCTACTTCGAATATGTTTGAAATGTCCCATAATGAAAATTTTAAATAATAAACATTTTAATTTGTTGAAAAGCACACACAAAATAAAATCATATATTGCAAAATTTTGCTTTATTTCACCTTTTCCTTGAAAATGTTGTTGCTATAATTAAAACAAAAAGAACTTTCCCTAAGATGAAACAGTTAAATTATTTTAAGAGGAATTAGGGTGAGAAACCAGGAAGGAGGCTGGAGTCAGAGGTTGGTGCTTGCTATAGATGGAATGTTTGTGTATATGTATATGTTAAAATCCTAATGCCTGATGTGATCGTGTTAGAAAGTGGGGCCTTTGGGAGGTAATTAGATTTAGATAAGATCATGAGGGTGGAGCCCCTATGATGGCACTAGTGTTCTTATAAGAAGAGACCAGATCTCTCCCCCCCCCCCCACCATGTGAGAATACAGCAAGAAGGTGACTGTCTGCAAGCCAGGAAGAAGGCACTCACCAGACACAGAATCTGTTGGCACCTTGATCTTGAACTTCCAGCCTCCAGAGCTGTGAGAAATAAATACTTGTTGTTTAAGCCACCCAGTCTATTATTTTGTTACAGCAACCGAGCTAAGGCAAACAGAATTCTGATGGGACAAATGTTTAAATGTTACAGGCATTTATATGAAAAAGCAATTAGTAGTGCTTATTTGAAAACAATAGGTTTGAATCTAATACTGATTTTCTTTCAGAAGACCATGTCCTTCAGGATTTGAGATACTTGAGGAAGTAAGAAATCCAGATTCTGGGCCTCCTCCTTCCATCCCTTCTCTCCAGATGTTTCTAGATTCCTTTTGCTACTCTCTAAAGCAGCAATCCTAAACTAGGGGAGCAAGATTCTCTTTCTGGAATGAGATCTGTCAGATTCCTTTAGAAAACAAACATGTAAAAATGTAGACCATACTGCGACAGCATAAATCACAAATGGAGACTAGCCTTAGCCAATGTGGACCACTTCCCATCATGCATGGACTCCTGGATGCATTGGTTATCTGCTTGTTATTTTTAAATCCATCATGACTAGCACCAGTGGGTCATGGAGCCCAGAGAACTATGTGGCCTGATGAACTTTGTGCACCAGAGAATTGAGCAGAGGTGTGCTGTTTTTATCTAGCTGGGTGGTCAAGGCTGAATTTGCCTGTCTACTTGGGGTTGCAACACTGGAATGTCAAAGCTTTGTTTGAATTCAGTAAACTTCTGACTGTTAGCACTTTGGGAATATTTTACTCCATCAAAAAGATTCCACATATCTCCAGGCAGGACTTGTACTTTTTTGTATGCCAAATGAAAGATACCCAGAATAGTGACTCTGGTTATTATAGGTAGCCAAAGATGTGCAAGGCCTAGTACTAAATTGTGTGGGGGAGGGGACAAATTGTTATTATCCTATACCAGTCTAAAACCATGGAAGCTTGAGAAACTGTTTGGTCTAGCATCCTTTCAAGTTGCATATTTGTGGGTCAAGAAAAAAAGAAAATCACATGGATACTGGCAAATGGCAAAAAAAAAAAAAAAAAAAAAAATGTTGGAAGTAGGAGTATAAAAGAGGTTTTGACAAGCACCCTTGTTTAATAGCATGACCCATTTCAGAATTCATGAGGTTCTCAAAACTAGGTTTGCAAGATGAACAAAGCATCTGAAGCAACAAACACATTGAAATCACGTTCATAGCAAAACCACATTTGCATGACAAAAGCTGAAACATTGCTCTAAGCAAAGGCCAGTTCCTGGAACTTAATGAAAACCCAGGAATGCAGAACATGTGGGTACTTAGAGCAAATGGGACCAATGACAAGACAGTAAATAACTTCAAGAAAGCAAATTTTCCTTTTAAAATGCTTCTACCTCTAGCCCTGGCCGGTTTGACTCAGCGGTTAGAGCGTTGGCCTGCGGTCCAGAGAGACCTAGGTTCGGTTCCCGCTAGGGGCATGTACTTCGGTTGCAGTTTGTCCCCGGCCCTGGTTGGTCGTGTGGGTGGCAGCCACTCTATGTGTCACTTTCACATCCATGTTTCTCTCTCTCTCTCTCTCTCTCTCTCTCTCTCTCTCTCTCTCTCTTCCTCTCTCTCCCTCCCACTCTATCTGAACAAAAAATGCAAAAATGTCCTCGGGTGAGGATAAAAATAAATAAACAAACAAACAAATAAATAAATAAATAAATAAATAAATAAAATGCTTCTACCTCTAAATACACTGGGTGCATTTTGCATTCTCAGCCCAGAGAATCTGGCTGTCCCTATTATAACTGTCATGAACCACTATTAGAAACAGAAGGTCCAGTCTGGCTGGTGTGGCTCAGTGGATTGAGCATCATCCCATGGATTGAGAGGTCCTGGTTCAGTTCCTGGTCAGGGCACATGCCCCTGCTGTGGGCTAAATCCCCAGTGGGGGGCGTGCAGGAAGCAGCCAATCAATGTTTCTCTCTCACATCGATGTTTCTCTCTCTCTCTCTCCCTTCCCTTCTCTCTAAAAAATCAATAGAAACATTAAAAAGAGAAAGAAACAGAAGTTCTTTGTGCTAGGGTGTGAAGCTATGTGGTCCAGTACAACCTTAAAATAGCATTTTCAGGTCTCATTTATAGAAACATCGATGAGAAAGAACATTGATTGGCCGCCTCCTGCATGCCCCCCACTGGGGATTAGGCCCACAACCTGGGCATGTGCCCTGACTGGGAATCGAACCAGTGACCTCTTGGTGCATGGGTTGACACTCAACCACTGAGCCACACTGGCCAGACAGGGAAATGTTTCTTATACTATTTAGGACAACATTAAAAGTGGCCACATTTGCCCGGCTGGTGTGGCTCAGTGGTTGAGCGCCAAACCATGCACCAATAGGTTGCTGTTTGATTACCAGTCAGGGCACATGCCCAGGTTGTGGGCCCAATCAGCAGTGGGGGGCATGTTTCCATCTCTCACTCCCTCTCTCTTGCTCTCTCTCTAAACAATAAATAAATAAATAAATAAATAAATAAATAAATAAATAAATAAATAAATGTGGCCACATTTGCAAATTGTTGTTCAGGCTTTTTTTTTTTTTTTTTTATGAAATTGATTTTATTCACAAGGAGGTTAGTTGTATTGTTTGCATTTGATTTAACTACATTATCAGGTGCAAGCTCAATATTTGCTTTCTAGGTTCATACTCCCTTCGTAACGTTTTTCAATTTTTATTCAAATGGTGCTATATTAACAATGAATAATGATAAAAAAATAAGCTATACAGAACATTTTTACCTAGCTAACGGTGTCAGCAGCAAGAATGATTGCATCCCATTTTACATGAAAAGTTTCCTATTTTTCAGCTATTATGTATGTTTTTTTCCCCTAATCTACATCACCCATTTGTGTAAACTAGAAAAATAATCAACACTGCAGTCTTATGGTGGAAGTGTTTTTATTTCTTGTTTTTGAAAAATTAAGATAAAATTGCACATTCTAAAAACTGAACGTAGACTACAGAAATGTCTTTAGTTAGTCTCACATCAGTTATAAACTCCTTGACATCATTTAGCCAGATTTTGATTGGGAACAGATTCTTCTGACCACTGCTGAGCTTTATAGAATTTGACAACCAGTAAGACTAAACTGATCTGGGTGATTTTCTTATATATTTCTTCTTTTATTTTTTATTTTTTATTTATTGATTGATTTGAGAGAGAAAGAAAGAGAGAGAAGCATCAATTTGTTATTCCACTTATTTATGCATTCATTGGTTGATTCTTGTATGTTCCCTGACCTAGGATTGAACCTGCAACCTTGGCATAACAGGACAACATTCCAACCAGCTGAGCAACCCAGCCTGGGCCTTATTTTATTTATTTATTTTTGTTAATACTCACCCAAGGATATTTTTTCCATTGTTTTTTTTTGTTTGTTTTTTTAATTTTTTTTTTTTGGTACGTGCCCCTAGCAGGAACCGAACCCGGGACTCTCTGGTAAGCAGGCTGACGCTCCAACCGCTGAGCCAAACCGGCCAGGGCTCCATTGATTTTTTTAGACAGAGTAGAAGGGAAGGGGGGTTGGGGAAGTGAGAGAGAGAGAAGAACATCAATGTGAGAAAGACACATTGACTGGTTGCCTCTGGCATGACCCCTACCAGGGCCAGGGATCAAACCTGCAACCTAGGTATGTGCCCCTGACTGGAAATCAAACCCGAGACCCTCTGGTATGTGGGCTGTTGCTCTAACCACTGAGAAAGCCGACCAGGGCTGGGGCCTTATTTTTATTTTTAAAAATTTTATTTTTTAATACAGTATTATTTTATATTTGTTTCAAGTATACAGCATAGTGGTAAGTTATATAATTTATGAAGTGATCTCCCTGATAATTCAAGTACCTAACTGGCACCATACATAGTTATTGACTATATTCCCTATGCTATACTTTACATCCCTGTGACTATTTTGTAACTACCAATTTTTACTTCTTAATCCCTTCACCTTTTTCACCTAGACTCTCCAGCTCCCCTTCCGTCTGGCAACCATCAATCTATTCTCTGTATCTATAAGTCTATCTCTATTTTGTTTGTTTACTTTGTTTTTAGATTCTACATATAAGTGAAATCATATGGTATTTGTCCCACCATACTTGCCCGATATTGCACCATGGGATTTCCATTTATTCCGATCGCTACAACATTTTCTAAGTGGCAAAAAATTTGAAAATTTGGATGATGTCCAAAATGCCATCTCCAGATATTTTGCTCAAAAAATAATTGATTTTTATTGATCCGGCATTGAAAATTTGCACACTAGATGGCAAAAGGTTCTTGATAACGAGGGTGATTACATCATTGATTAAAAATAAAAACTTATTAAAAAGTTATCTGTTTGAATTAATGTCGTAAAAACACGACATTACTTTCAGGTCCCCCTAATATTTTTTGAGGAGGCTCCATACTGTTTTCCATAGTGGCTGAGCCAATCTGCATTCCCACCAACAGTGCAGGAGGTTTCCCTTTTCTCCACATTCTTGCCAACCAAAACTTGTTGTTTGCTGATTTATTGATGATAGTCAATCTGACAGGTGTCAGATGATATCTCTTTGTGGTTTTAATTTACATTTTTCTGATGATTGGTGACGTAGAGCATATTTTCATATGTCTATTGGTCATCTATATGTTTTTGGAGAAGTGTCAATTCAGGTCCTCTGCCCATTTTTTAATTAGATTGTTTTTTCAGGTGTTGAGTTTTATAAGTTTTTAAAATAAATTTTGGATATTAACCCTTTATTAGATGTATCATTGGCAAATACCTTCTTCCATTCAGTAGATAGTCTTTTTGTTTTGTTGATAGTTTTCTTTGCTATACAAAAACTTTAGTTTGATGTAGTTCCATTTGTTTATTTTTTCTTTTGCTTTTCTTGCCCGAGGAGATATAGCAGAAAAAAATTTACTATGAGAAATGTCAAAGAGCTTACTGCCATGTTTTTTTATGATTTGGAGTCTTACATTTAATCCATTTTGAGTTTATTCTTGTATATGGTATAAGAAGGTGGTCTAGTTTCATTTTTTTACGCATGTATCTGTTCAATTTTGAGTAGACTGTTTTTACCTCATTATGTGTTCTTGACTCCTTTGTACTGTTTTTACCTCATTATGTGTTCTTGACTCCTTTGTCATATATTAATTGACCATATAGGCATGGGTTTATTTCTGGGCTCTCTATTCTTCTCTCTATTCTATATTGATTTGTGTGTCTGTTTTTATTCCAGTACCATTCTGATTTGATGACTACAGCCTTGTAGAATAGTTTGGTATCAGGTAGCATGATACCTCTAACTTTGTTCTTCTTTCTCAAGATTGCTGTCTATTTAGGATCTTTTGTAGTTCCATATAAATTTTGGGTTATTTGTTCTAGTTCTGTAAAAACAAAAACCAAAAAAACTACTATTGATATTTTTATAGGAATTGCATTGAATTCATAGATTGCTTTGGGTATTATAGACATTTTAGACCGCTCTGCCATCCTAACACCAGGATTGGCCCTGCTATATTATGGACATTTTTTTTTTTTTTTTTTTTTTTTTTTAACAATAGATCAGTTATTTAATTAGGTTCTTTGTAAGAAATTTAAAACACCATTTTGTGAGGATAAAGCCCATTTGTGAGAGCAAATACAGAGCGGAGGTAGCCCTGGAGCTGAGGAACAGCTTTGATTTTTGGCAGAATTTGTGAGTCCACGGCTTTCTGGTCAACCTTGCGCTGCTCTGTAATCTCGTATTTCTCTTTCTCTGTGTCGAAGATCTCACCCTCCTGGTGCCTGGGCTTGCGCAGCTTCTTCTTCTTGAAGTAAGCATCAGTGAGATGTTTGGGGATTTTCACACCACTGATATCAATTTTGGTAGAGGTGGCAATGACAAATTTCTGGTGTGTTCTACGCAGAGGAACTCGATTAAGGGACAGAGGTCCAGTCACAAGTAGCAAGCCACTGCTCAGCTGCTTCAGGAAAATCACTCTCTTGCCTCTGTGGCGCCCAGTGAGGACGATCAGAATGGTCCCGGGAGTGATGCTGGTCCGCAGTTTTCTCACATGCTGACTGAAGGGTTTCTTGCCATGGCTCAGCAGCTTTCGAGGCACATCTTCAGTAGGATAATATCTGGGCATTTTGCGAAGTTTAACCACTCGGGTACCACCATTCTTGTCGCCACCAACTGGTTTTGTGACAGTAGCAAGAACTTTCTCCTTCTTCTTCTTTTCAATCCTGGATTTAGCTGCAGAATACTTCCTCTTGTACATGGCCTTTCGGGAATACATAGCCGACCGGGAATACCTGCCAATTCCTCTGACGAGGACAGGGTTTCGGCTGCAGTGGGGCTTCCCCTTCTTAGGGGTCTTGGCCTTGAGGTTACCCTTCTTAACCTTGCCACCAGCATCAGCCTTCTTGGCTCCAGGTTTCTTCTCCTTAGTATCAGGTTTCTTCTCCTTGGTATCCGGCTTCTCAGGTTTTTCACCCGCCATCTTGGAAGATGGGAAAAAGCTATATTATGGACATTTTAACAATGTTAATTCTTCCTATCCATGAGCACAATATATGCTTCCATTTATTTGTATCTTTTCTCAATGTCTTTTTTTTTTTTTAACTTTTTTCTCCCTGTATTGATTTTTAGAGAGAGAGGAAGGGAAAGGTAGAGAGAGATAGAAACATCGATGAAAGAAAACATTGATTGGCCACCCCCACTGGGGATCGGGCCCACAACCTGGGCATGTGCCCTGACCGGGAATCGAACCAGCGACCTCTGTGTGTATGGGTCGACGCTCAACCACTGAGCCACACTGGCCAGGCATCTCAATGTCTTATAATTTGCCAGGTACAGGTCTTTTACTCCTTTGTTAAATTTATTCATAGGTATATTTTTTGATGCAATAGTATATGAAAATTTTTTTGTTACTGGTAGTTCACTATTGGTGTATAAAAGTGCAGCTGAATATTTATTTTGTATCCTGTCACTTTACTGAATTAATTTATCAATTCTAGTAGTTTTGGGTTGAATCTTTAGGGTTATCTCTATACAGTATCATATCATCTGCAAATAATGACAGTTTTACTTTTTCCTCTCCAATTTGGATGCCTTCTATTTCTTCTTCTTATTTGATTACTGTGGCTAGGACTTCCAATGCTATATGGAATAAAAGCGATGAAAGTGAACATCTCTGTCTTGTTCCTGATCCTAAGGAAAACACTTTAGCTTATCCCTAAATATGATGTTAGCTGTTGGTTTGTCATATATGGCCTTTATTATGTTGAGGTATGTTCCCTCTATTCCCACTTAATTGAAGTTTTTACCATAAACTGGTGCTTGATTTTATCAAATGCTTTTTCTGCATTTATTAATATGATCATATGATTTTTATCCTTCATTTTGTTTTATGTGGTGTATCACATTAATTGATTTATGGATACTGTACCAACCTTGCATCCCAGGAATAAATCCCACTTGATCATGGTGTATGACCTTTTTATTTATTTTATTTTTTTTTATTTTTATTTTTTTTTGGTATGTGCCCCTAGCGGGAACCGAACCCAGGACTCTCTGGTCCACAGGCTGAGCTCCAACCGCTGAGCCAAACCGGCCAGGGCAATGTATGACCTTTTTAATGTATTGCTGAATTTGGTTTACTAATGTTTTGTTGAGGACTTTTCCTTTTATGTTTATCAGAGATATTGGCATACAATTTAATTTTTTTTGTAATGTCGTCATCTGGTTTTTGAATCAGGATGCTGGCTTCGTAAAATGAGCTAGGGAGTCTTCTGTCTGCTTGAATTTTTTGGAATAGCTTAAATAGGATAGGTGTTAATTCTTCTTTGAATGTTTGGTAAAATTCACCTGTGAAGCCATTTGGTCCAGGACTTTTTTAGTTGGAGTTTTTTTTTTATTACTGATTTGATTTTGTTGTTTCTAATCATTCTGTTCAGATTGTCTATTTCTTCTTAATTCAGTCTTAGAAGATCATATGTTTCTAGGAATTTATCTTATTTGTTCCAGACTGTCCAGTTTGATGGCACATAATTGTTTGTAATATTTTCTTAATTTCTTTGTATTCCTTGGTGTCAGTTGTCACTTCTTTTTTTATTTCTGATTTTATGTATTTGGGTCTTCTCTCTCTCTCTCTCTTTTTTTTTTACTTGATTAGTCTGGTTAAAGTCTTATCAATCTTATTTATCTTTTCAAAGAACCAGCTCTAGATTTTATTGTTCTTTTGCATTCTTTTTTAAGATTCTATTTTATTTATTTCTACTCTGATTTTTACTATTTCCTTTCTTATACTCATTTTGGGCTTTGTTTGTTGTTCTTTTTCTAGTTCTTTTAGGTGTAAGGTTAGATTGTTTATTTGATATTATTCTCATTTCTTTTCTTTTTTTTTTTTTTTTTTATCCTCACCCAAGGACATTTTTGCATTTATCATCAGGTAGAGTGGGAGAGAGAGGAAGAGAGAGAAACATTGACATGAGAGAGACACATTGACTGGCTGCCACCCCCATGACCCCAACTGGGCTGGGGACAAACTGTAACTGAGGTACACACCCTTAGTGGGAACCGAACCCGGGACTCTCTGGTCCACAGGCTGACGCTATAACCGCTGAGCCAAACCAGCCAGGGCTATTCTCATTTCTTGAGGTAGGCCTGTAATGCTATGTATTTTTTTCTTAGGACTGCTTTCACTGTGTCCCATAGATTTAGGGTTGTTGTGTTTTCATTTTCATTTGTCAAGGTATATTTTTATTTCTTCCTTGATCTCATTGTTAACCCATTCATCATTTAGTAGCATGTTATTTAGCTTTCATGTGTGTATGTATATTTTGTTTTCTTGTAACTGATTTCTAGTTTCATAACATTGTGGTCAGAGAAGATGCTTGATATGATTTCAATCATCTTATATCTATTGAGTCCACCAACTTACACCATACACAAGAATAAACTCAAAATGGATAAAAGACTTAAATGTGACTCATGAATCCATAAAAATCCTAGAAGAAAATGTAGGCAACAAAATTTCAGACATCACACGCAGCAGAATTTTCACTAATACAATGCCTAAGGCAAGAGAAACAAAGGAAAAAATTGATACATGGGACTACATCAAACTAAAAAGCTTCTGCACAGCAAAAGAAACAACCATCAAAATCGAAAGGGAACCCACTATATGGGAGAGCATAATTGCCAACAATACATCAGATAAGGGGTTAATTTCCAAAATATATAGAGTACTCATACAATTCAACAAAAGGAAAACAAAGAACCCAATTAAAAAAGGGCAGAGAACCTAAATAGACACCTCTCCAAAAAGACATACAAATGGCCAAGAGACATATGAAAAATGCTCAGCGTCACTAATCATTAGAGAGATGCCAATTAAAATGACTATGAGGTATCACCTCACACCTGCCAGAATGGCTGCCATCAACAAATCATCAAACAACAAGTGCTGGCCAGGATGTGGAGAAAAGGGGACTCTAGTACACTGCTGGTGGGAATGCAGACTGGTACAGCCACTATGCAAAACAATATGGTGTTTCCTCAAAAAATTAAAAATTGAACTGCCATTTGATCCAGTGATCCCACTCCTAGGAATATACCCTAAGAAGCCTGAAACATCAATCAGAAAGAATATATGTACCCCTATGTTCATAGCAGCACTATTTACAATTACTAAGATCTGGAAACAGCCCAAGTGTCCATTAGTAGATGAGTGGATAAAAAAGCCATGGTACATATACACAATGGAATACTATGCAGGTGTAAGAAAGAAAGATCTCTTATCATTTGAGACTACATGGAGGGACCTGGAGAGTATGATGCTAAGTGAAACAAGCCAATCAGAGAAAGACAAATATCACATGATCTTACTTATTTATGGAATATAATGAACAAAATAAGCTAATGAACAAAACAGACCCAGAGACCTAGAAAGGAGTATGGTTCAGACTGACAAGCTTTAGAGGAGGGGTGTGGGGGGGGAGGGATGAGATAAACCAAAGAACTTATATGCACGTATGCATAACCAATGGACATAGACAACAATGCTTGGGGAGGGGGACAGAATAGGGAGGAGGTTGTCTGTGGGGGAAAAAGGAGAAACATCTGTAACAAAAATAAATAAATTAATAATAATAAAAAAAAAGATGCCCTGGCTGGTTTGGCTCAGCGGTTGGAGAGTTGGCCTGCGGTCCAGAGAGACCCGGGTTCAGTTCCTGCTTTTTTTTTTTTTTTTCAGGATAATTGCTTTTTATTTTTTTATTATTTTTTTATAATTTATTTTATTATTAATTTGTTTTTGTTACAGATGTTTTTCCTTTTTTTCCCCTCATTGACACCCTCCTCCCCCTCCCCTTCTCCTCCTCCCCATCCCTGTTGTCCATGTCCATTGGTTATGCACCCATGCACATAGGCTCTGTGATTTATCCCCCCCTCCTCTGAGGCCTGTCATCCCATACTCCACCCTCCATGTCTCTGGGTCAATTTCGTTGTTCAGTTTGCTCAGTTCTCCTGTGTGTTGCCGGCTTCCTCCGTTGGTGGGGGGGTCGTCCGGCTTCCCCGCTCCTCCTGGGTTCCCCTGCGGTGGGGGCGTCGCCCGGCTCCCCCGCTCCGCAGTTCCTGCTTAAGGGCACGTACCTCGGTTGCAGTTTGTCCCTGGCCCTGGTTGGGGTCGTGCGGGAGGCAGCCACTCGATGTGTCCCTTTCACATCGATGTTTCTCTCTCTCTCTCCCTCCCACTCTATCTGTGGAAAAATGTCCTCGGGTGAGGATAAAACAAAACAAACAAACAAAAAGAATGTATGTTCTGTTGTGTTGGGGTAAAATGTACTAAAAATATCAATTAAATCCATCTGATGTAATGTGTCATAAGGCCATGGTTTCCCTATTGATTTTCTTTTTTAATATATTTTTATTGATTTCTAGAGAGAGAAGAAGGGAGAGAGAGAGAAAAACATCAATGTGGGAGAAAAACATTGATCAGCTGCCTTCTGCATGTCCCCTATCAGGGTTTGAGCCCGCAATCCAGGCTTGTGCCCTGACCAGGAATCAAACCAGCAACCTTTTGGTGCATGAGACAATGCCCAACCAACTGAGCCACACCAGCCAGGGTCTCCTTGTTGATTTTCTATCCGGAAAATCTATCCATTGATGTCAGTGGAATGTTAAATTCCCCTCGTATGACTGTATTATTGTCGAACTCTCCCTTTATGTCCATCAATATTTTAAAAATATATTTAAGTGTTCCTATGTTGGGTGAATAAATGTTTACAAGGTTTATATCCTCTTGTTGGATTGATTCCTTTATCATTATATAATGTCCTTCTTTGTCTCTTATTATAGCCTTTGCTTTAAAGTCTAATTTGTCTGATATAAATACTGCTACCCCAGCTTGTTTTTGTTCCCATTTGCATGAAATATCTTTTTTCATCCCTTTACTTTCAGCCCATGTATGTTTTTTTACCTGAAATGGGTTTCTTGCTTTCCTTATATATTTAAAGTGGTTCTGAAGTAGGCTTCCTCTAAACTTAACTATCTGGGCACAAACATGAACATTTCTGAGAAAGCCCTGTGCCTTCAGCAGCTTCCTTACATTGTCTTGCATTACTTTGCATAATGTCTTCACTTCAGATAGTATTCCCAGTCCTTAAAAAGTAGGTAAATAGAAAATTTATGTATAAATCCACAACTCATTTAACCAACCAAGCTTCTATTTTTGTAATTACACAAGTAAAATGTGAATTCATGCTCATTTTTAAAAATACTATAGACTTTCAGTCAAGATGGTAGCATAGGTAATGCGGTACTTGCCTCCTTCCATAACCATATCAAAATTACAACTAAACTGCAGAATAACCATCATTCAGAGCAGCCTGAAATCTGAATGGAAGTCCTACAACTATGGAATTAAAGAAGTAGCTACATTGAGGCTAGTAGGAGGGGTGGAGACGCGGAACAGGCTAGTCCCACACTCACATGTGGTGGATAAAAACTTGGAGGGATATCTCAGCTGCAGAGTTCCCCCCTGAGGAGTGAGATGTCCCAGCTCCACACCACGCTCCCCAGCTCTGGGTTCCAGTGTCAGGAAGGGGAGTCTTCATAACTTCTGGCTGTAAAAACTAGCGGGGATTAAGGCTGAGAGAGACAGAGGCAGTTCCTCTTACAGGGCCCATGCACAGACTTAATCAGAAGTCCAGTGCTGGGCAGCAGCTTGAAAGGCACCAGACGCATATGGGGAGGAACTGAATTGTCTGGCATCGGGGAGAGCACTAGAGGGAAAGCTTCTCCCAGACAAAAGTGCTAACCCTAACCCTAACCTTAACCCTAATCCCCCCACCCCACCCCACCCCACTCCTCGCCAGTAGGCAGGTACCATATCTGAGACTTTATCAACCTGGCTCACAATGTCTGCCCTGCCCTGGTGATTCCATGAGACTCCCGCCCCATCCAACTTTCAGGCCCACCCAATTGCTTCCAGTACTTTACCATACAAATGGCTTGTCTTGGCTCATGCTTCAGATTTTCCTATTATAACTCAAATAAGCAGCATCTGGCCTCAGCATACCCCATACCTCTTACTAAGTGATCCCAGGCTCAGCACGAGTAGCAGCCAGCCTTGGTTTGCAGCTTGGCCTGCCTGGGCACTTCCAAGCCCAGTACAAGTAGCAGATATCTTCAGATTGCTTTGTAGCTCATGCTGGGTGGTGGCTGACCTTGGCCTGCACCTCCCAGGAGGCCCCAGTGCCAGTGCACCCAGTGGATAGCTTCACATTATGTGGAAGCATCACCACCCCATCACCTCCACAAGTGACACATTCAAGGGGCAGATTCAGCAGGCACCAGAGCCCCACTGAAGTAAGTCCTGCTCTGTAAGGCAGGCTCCTGCACAGCTGATCCTCTACAGTGGCCGGAGGTTGGTGTTCAGTGGTTGCAGCCTGTCCTTGAATGTGCCAACAGCAATCAAGGCTCAACTACAGCAGGAGGATGTACACAGCCCTCATGGGTTTGGGGGGGTTGTACCTGGAGTGCCCGGCTCAGGTGAATGGGGGAGGCTGTGCCACTGGATTCTAGAGGACACCTACTACATAAGGCCACTCTACCAAGCCTGGGAGATGTAGTAGCTCTACCTAATAATATATAGATACAAATACAGGGAGGCTGCCAAAATGAGGAAACAAGAGACATCCAAAATGAAAGAACAGAGCAAAATTCCAGGAAAAAAAAAAACTAAAACAATGGAGACAAGCAATCTACTAGATGCAGAGTTCAAAACATTGGTTATAAGGATGCTCAAGGAACTTAGTGAGAACATCAACAGCATAAAAAAGAACCAGTCAGAAATGAAGGATACCCTACCTGAAATGAAGAATAATTTACAGGGAATGAACAGTAGAGTAGAAGAAGCCAAGAATCAAATCAGCAATTTGGAATATAAGAAAGCAAAAACACCCAAATCAGACCAGCAAAAAGAAAAAAGAATCCAAAAAAGTGAGGATAGTGTAAGGAGCCTCTGGGACAACTTCAGGTGTACCAACATTTGCACCATGGACATGCCAGAAGATGAGAGAGATAAAAAAAAATTGAAAACCGCCCGGCTGGTGTGGCTCAGAGGTTGAGCGTCGACCTATGCACCAGGAGGTCACCGGTTTGATTCCTGGTCAGGGCACATGCCCAGGTTGTGGGCCCAATCCCCAGTGAGGGGCATGCAGGAGGTGGCCAATCGATGTTCTCTCCCATTGATGTTTCTATCTCTCCCTTCTTCTCTCTCTCTCAAATCAATAAAGAAAAAATATTTTTTTTTAAATTGAAAACCTACTTGAAAAAATAATGACAGAAAAATTATCTTACCTGGTGAAGGAAACAGACATACAAGCTCAGGAAGTGCAGAGAGTCCCAAACAAGGTGAACTCAAATAGACCCACATCAAGATACATCATAATTAAAATACCAAATGTTAAAGACAAAGAGAGAATCTTAAAAGCAGCAAGAGAAAAGCAGTTAGTTACCTACAAGGGAGCTCCCATAAGACTGTCAGCTGATTTCTCAACAGAAACTTTGCAGGCCAGAAGAGAGTGGCAAGAAATATTCACAGTGATGCAAAGCAAGGACCTACAACCAAGATTAGTTTACCCAGCAGAACTATCATTTAGAATCAGAGGACATATAAAGAGCTTCCCAGACCAAAAAAAAAGCTAAAGGAGTTTATCACCACCAAACCAGTATTATATGAATTGTTAAAAGGTCTTCTTTAATAATAAGAAGAAAAAATAAAGATAAAAAATGTGAACAGCCCTGCCAGTGTGGCTGTTGGTTGGATGTCATCAAAAGGTTGCACCAAAGGTTGCTGGTTCGATTCCCAGTCAAGAGCACATTCCTGGGTTGCAGGCTCAATTCCCTTTCGGCATTCAGGAGACAGCTGATCTATTTTATAATCTCACATCGATGTTTCTACCTCTCCTTCTCCTTTTCTCTCTCTCTAAAAATCCATAAACTACTTTAAAAAAATTTTAATGTTAACAATAAAATGGCAATAAATGCATATCTATCAACAATTGAATCTGAAATACAAAATAAATGAAAAAGCAGGACAGAAACAGACTCATAGATACAGAGAACATTTTTACAGTTGCCAGATGGGAGGGGGATTGGAAGGATGGGTGGAAAAGGTGAGCGGCTTAAGAAGTACAAATTGGTTGTTACAGAATAGTCATGGGGATATAAAGTACAACACAGGGAATATAGTTACTAATATTCAAATAACTATGTATGATGTCAGTGGTTATATATGTCTAATCACTGTGGTGTACACCTGAAAATAATATAATGTATGTCAACTGTAACTGGAAAATAATAATGATTTTTAAAAACAAAAATTTTTTAAAATGCAACAATAACAAAATATATGGAGTGAAAGTGAAAGCTTCATACACTCTCCTTTCATCTTATTCACCTCCCACAGAGCCTTCCAGGCTTCTCTCAGAGTATTTATAAATTAGACAGACAGATAACCACCCATCCTAGCCCCACCTCTACACTCCTAGAAAAACTGGTCCTGCCTTCTCCTCCTCACTCACCAACAATCAAAAAACCAAAAAGAATTGTATTCCTAGTGTAGAAAAGGAGGTGCAAATTTTCAAAGTGAAGGGGTCCAGCAGATACCTCAGGAAGAAAAGAGGAAAACCTTAAAATAAACATTGCTGTGCAGTGTGGGGGGGGGCAGTTTAGAAAATGTGTGTAGAGGTGGTTGTCATGGGGGCTAGAAGTGGGAAACTTTGGGGCAAGTGATAAGATTCTGAGGGGAGTCAGCTAAGACAAAGGTAAGGACACCCACAAATCACACCCTGCCAGGGAACAGCCCCCCTCTTAGGATCAACCTTTTTGAATTCAGGAAAAGATGCAAGTTAACAAAAATGAACTCTTCTATACCTTGATTTTCTTTTTAAATTCTCACCCAAGGACATATTTTTCATTGATTTTAGAGAGAGAGAGAGAAACATCGATCAGTTGCGTACTGTACATGCCCTGACCAGAGATCAAACCTGCAACCTGGGTACGTGCCCTGACCGAGATTGAACCCACCACCTTTTGGTGTAGGAGGCAACGCTCCAACCAACTAAGCCACAGTAGCCAGGGCACCTTAATTTCCTTCTGTAACTGTGTCCATCCTATTCCATCTTGGGTCCTCTGGCAGATTGCAGGAGACAGCCCCATGGCAACACTGGGAGCACAGGGAGAACCATGCTAAGCTGAGATCATTCCCAAGCAAGGCATGCTCAGGGGACAGTGTGGGGACCTCAGCTCCCCTTGAGGTTGAGGTTGGGAGGAATCACACACACACACACACACACACACACACACACACACACACACATGTGTGTGTGTGATTCCATTTATTATTTATTTACTTATTTATTTTTAATCCTCACTCGAGGCTATTTTTTCCATTGATTTTTCAGAGAGAGTGGAAGGGAGAGTAGGGGGGTAGAGGAGAGAGAGAGAAACATGTGAGAGAGACACATTGATTGGTTGACTCCTGAACACGCCCCAACCAGGGCCAGGGATCGATCCTGCAACACAGGTATGTGCCCTCGACTGGGAATCAAACCTGAGACCCTTAGGTATTCAGGCCAATGCTCTAACCACTGAACCACACTGGCCAGGGCTCCATTTATTTATTTAAAGCCATGCATACACATACATTTTTAAAAAATCATGAATACCATCATATTGAATTTATTTTCCTATCACTTACTGTTTCACTTATACTACAGTATTCCATGTCATTACATGTAGACCATCTCATTCTTTTTAAAACATATTGCCTATCTTTTAAAATTAGAAGGTGGTTGTTTGTGCTATTTTTATTTTGTTGTTGTTGATTTAAGATTAGGAGGCTGGCAATGAGAGAATGACCTGGAGAGGGCTGGAGAGAGACTGGTAAGGGCACCTAACAGGATATGAGGTGACTTGTCCAGAAGAAGCTTTGCTATTAACCCCCTATTTGTCCTAAAGGGGTTGAGGGAGGCACCAAATATTACTTGGCCTCAGCCCCTACATCTCTGCAAAGGAGTGGGAAAAGTTGGAGAGAATCCCCCAATTCAAACCTTTTGAAAGTGTTTCCATTTCATCTTAGGCTTCCATAGCACAAGCCTATCATACCTTCAAAGACACTTTAATGATATTAAGTGGTTTTTCTTTCCTTTTATTTCTTTTCCTTTTTTTTTTTTTTAAAGAATCAAAGGCAAACTTCAAATCTTTAGAATGTCAGATTTATTCGGTTTTAAGCTTTTATATGTGTTGCCGAGAAAGAAATTCTCAGAAGCAAATGTCAAAATGATCTCTGTGAAAGGGAAAAAATTTTAAAATCTTATTTCAAATGTCAGTGGTCAGCAATATTCTTGAAATATAATTATAGTCTTTGAAAATCATGTTTCTTAAAATTAATTGTCCCAAAAATCACAGTTGGGCTTTGTTTCACATAATGCGCAAATAACCTCAAATTTAATATTAACTTGCAATTTGTTTTTCATAAGAATGGCACTGAATCTTCTTAGTAGTTAGTTTGCATAAGTTAATGAAATGGGGTAACACCATAACCACTGGGGCAGGACTCAGGGCAGGTAGCCAAGCAGATGTGCCTTTTGTGGTCTTGCCTCCCAGCTTGGAGTGTCTCCAGGGCAGTTTTGTTTTCCTGGCCTCAGAATTTACTTGTTTTAACAACTGCCAAGGCAACAGAGGAGACCTATGAGCCTTAGATTGAGAGCTGAGACTTGAATCTTTCTTGTTAGTGCAAAGGGGATTTCTCTTGGCGAAAACGCAGATTTTAAATTGTAAAACTGTATTTCCAAATTCTCCTCACCAATATGGGTGTAAGAGAGGACCTGTGTCAATGGCTCAGCCCATAGAGTTTGAGAGAGGAAATATTGTGGGGAAGTAAGAGGCCTGGAATTTAGAGCAGCATCTCCCACTCCCGGTGAGGGAGCCCCTAATGAGTCCCGGATGATCTGTAAGCAGGGACTTCATAAATCAGAGGGTTAAAGGGCTTTGTTAGAAGATAGAATTTAAAAAAATAATACAGTAATTACTTTTTTAAAAAGTTCAGCCTTAAAACAGAAAGTTTGAGACACAAAAAATACCTGCCAATGAGCAGATCAGATGAACCAGCTCACACATCAGTTACTTAGGCAGGTCATCACTCAGTAGACATAGTAGGCTCATTGGATGGAGTGGACCATTCGTTTATCCTTCATTTTTTCCTTCATTCTTTCCCTTCATTCTTTTATCCTTAGTTCTATAGTATTTAATTTAGTCTACATAGTGTGTGGAAGCAGAGTGAAAAGGAAATTCACTGAATGGGAGAAAATATTTGTAAATCATATATCTGATAAAGGATTAATATCCAGAACATATAAAGAACTCATAAAACTCAATAACAAAAACAACCAGGAGACTTCCGGTCAAGATGGTGGTGTAGGTAAATGTGGTATCGTGTCCTCCCACAACCACATCAAAGTTACAACTAAACTACAGAACAACCATCATTCAAAACCGCCTGAAATCAAGCTGAATGGAAGTCCTACAACTACGAAATTAAAGAAGAAGCTGCATGGAGACTAGTAGGAGGGGTGGAGGGGCGATGGGCTGGTCCCACACCCATGTGTGCCGGATAAAAATTAGGAGGATACCTGGCTGGGAAGGTCCTCCCTGAGGACTGAGGGGGTCCCCCTACACCAGGAGCCCAGCTCAGTGTTCCAGTGCCAGGAAGAGGAGTCCCCATAACTTCTGGCTGGAAAAACCAGAGGGAACTGACGCTGAGGCAGCTGGAGCCCCCGGCAGCTCCTCTTAAAGGGCCCACGCACGGACTTACTCGGACTCGCACCCTCCAGGCTCCAGCACAGGGGAGGCAGCTTGAAAGGCACCAGAGTCATATGGGGAAGAACTGAGCTGTTTGGCATTGGAGCCAGGGCTGGAGAGGCAGCTTTCTCCTGGACAGACGTGCTGTCAGAGGCCTTTGTTCCTTTGGTGAGCCCTTCCCTGGGGCGGCAGACGCAGCTATATCTGGGACTCCAGCAACCTGGCTCACACTGTTGGCCCCGCCCTGGTTATTCCCTGAGGCCCCCGCCCCACCCAACTTCCAGGCCCACCCAAGCTGTTGCCAGTTGCTTGACCATAGGATTGGCCTGTCTTGGATCCTGCTTCAGCTTTCCCTAAATTCTTTCAAACAAGCAGCATCTGGTCTCAGCTAGCCCCATACCTCTCGCTAATACATAGAAACAAACACAGGGAGGCAGCCAAAATGAGGAGACAAAGAAACAGGTCCCAAATGAAAGAACAGAACAAAACTCCAGGAAAAGAACTAAGTGAAATGAAGAACAAAACTCCAGGAAAAGAACTAAGTGAAATGGAGTTAAGCAACCTAACGGATGCTGAGTTCAAAACACTGCTTATAAGGATGCTCAATGGACTTAGGGAGAACCTCAGTGAACTTAGTGAGGGCCTCAAGAGCATTAAAAAGGACCAGTCAGAAATGAAGGAGGCACAGTTAGAAATGAAAGAGGCACTAACTAACTAATAAAGAATAGTTTACACAGATTCAATAGTAGAGTAGGTAAAGCCAAGAAGCAAACCATCGATTTGGAATATAAGGAAGCAAAAAACACCCAATCAGAACAGAAAAAAGAAAAAAAATCCAAAAAAATGAGGATAGTGTAAGGAGCCTCTGGGACAACTTCAAGCGTGCCAACATTCGCATCTTGGAGGTGCCAGAAGGAGAAGAGAGAGAACAAGAAATTGAAAACCTATTTGAAACAATAATGGCAGAAAACTTCCCGAACTTGGTGAAGGAAACAGACATACAAGTCCAGGAAGCACAGAGAGTCCCCAACAAGATGAACCCCAAGAGGCCCACACCAAGACACATCATCATCAAAATGCAAAAGGTTCAAGACAAAGAGAGAATCTTAAAAGCAGAAAGAGAAAAGCAGTTAGTTACCTTCAAGGGAGTTCCCATAAGATTGTCAGCTGATTTCTCAAAAGAAACTTTGCAGGCCAGAAGGGAGTGGCAAGAAATATTCAGAGTGATGAAAAGCAAGAACCTACAACCAAGATTACTCTATCCTGCAAAGCTGTCATTTAGAATCAATGGCCATATAAAGAGTTTCCCAGACAAGGAAAAGCTAAAGGAGTTCATCACCACCAAACCATTATTATATGAAATGTTGAAGGGTCTTCTTGAAGAAAAAGATAAAAAAAATATGAACCAACAAAAAGGCAATAAATACATATCTATCAACAATTGAATCTACAAACAAAATGAACAAGCAGAACAGAAACATTCTCATAGATACAGAGAACTTTTGCTGGTTACCAGATGAGTCGGGGCTGGGGGGATGGGTGAAAAAGGTGAAGTGTTTAAGAAGTACAAATTGGTTGTTAGACTGACAAACCTCAAAGGGAAGGGGGGTTGGGGAGTGAGAAGAAATAAACCAAAGAATTTATATGTATATATGCATAACCAATGGACACAGATAACAGTGTGGGGAAAGGCAGGAGGGGGGCGGGAATGGGGAGGAGGGGGGCAATGGGGGAAAAATGAGGAACATCTGTAATACATTCAACAATAAAGATAAGTTAAAAAAACAACAACAACCAGATTAAAGCAGGGAAAGGTCCTGAATAGACATTTCTCCAAAGAATGTATTCAAATATTTTCCACTAGATCTGTAACATGTATTTATCTGAGCACAATTCTTACATAGCACATCAAACTATTTCTGGTTCATCAAAAATCAGTGTAAAAAAAGAAAATGTAGTAAAAATAATCCAACTTTGTTTTTCACTTATGGAGAAAAAAAAGTCTTGTATTCACAATGTATGATTTCTGAACAAATAATACCAAATAGCAGTTTGAAATCTTCTCAATCTCCTCATTTAGAAACCAAACAGAAAAATTATAAAAGTAACCCAACTGGTGTTTTCTAACCAAAAACTGCACGCATTTAAGACAGCTGCTTTGGTCTATTTTTGATGCCATAGAGCAGAAACATTTCAATCTAAAATTTTTTCTCATTTAAAAATTTTTCCACATAATAGATGTAAATTACTTTTTTTTAAAAAAATCACTGAGTACAGCAGGGTTTGTGGAGAAAATCATCACATGTCTCACAACCCAGGCCTGCTCTCATAGGCACTTTTCCATCTTTTTTTCCTCTGGTAGTTGCCTTCATAATTCTAAATAATATGTTCATATCACTACTTCTAGATTAGAAAGGTATTATCTAACAACTCCTTGCTTCAAAAGATGACTTTAATCCACACTATTGCCCTTCTCTTCTCAGTTTTGTTTTTTTTTAATATCATGATGAAAAATATTTATTTAAATGCTTCATGGAAGGTTAATTTTCTTTTTTTTTAAATTAAATTTATTGGGGTAACACTGGTTAATAGGATCATATAGGTTTCAGGTATAGATTTTTATTTTACAAGATCTTTATATTGCACTGTGTGCCCACCACCCAAGTCAAGTCATCTTTTATCACCATATATTAGGCCCCCTTCACCCTCCACCCACATTCCCATCCCCTTCCCTCTGGCAATCACCACACTGCTGTTTGTGTTCATGAATTTCAGTTTTATATTCTACTTATGAGTTCTTAGTTTTTTCTGCATGACTTGTTTCACTTAGCATAATATTTTCAGTTTTTGATAGTTATTTTATTTTTAGTTACTCTTTTTAAAAATCTTTTTAACCTGATATAATATACTTAGACCTCTATTTCTTGTCCAACTAATTTTATACAATATTCTTTGCCTCTCCAGGATGTAACATTAGATTTCTCCAACCTTCACTTCTCAACTTAGGTTTTTTAGTCTTCTGTGTATAGTCCGTAGATTCATTCATTCATTTATTTTTTATTTTTATTAATTTATTTTTGTTACAGATGTTTCTTCTTTTTCCCCTCCATTGACACCCACCTCCCCATCCCCTCCCCCCACCCCATCCCCAACTTTGTTGTCTATGTCCATCGGTTATGCATACATGCATATAAGTTCTGTGGTTTATCCCTTCCCTCCCCCCACCCCCTTCTGAGGATTGTCTGTCTGTACCCTACTTCTATGACTCTGGGTCTATTTTGTTCATCAGTTTGTTTAGTTCATTATATTCCAGAAATAAGTGAGATCATGTGATATTTGTCTTTCTCTGCTTGGCTTGTTTCACTTAGGATAATACTCTCCAGGTCCCTCCATATCATCTCAAAGGATAAGAGATCTTTCTTACAGCTGCATAGTACTCCATTGTGTAAATGTACCACAGCTTTTTTATCCACTCGTCTACTGATGGACTTGGCTGTTTCCAGATCTTAGCTATTATAAATAGTGCTGCTATGAACATAGGGGTACATATATTCTTTCTGATTGGTGTTTCAGGCTTCTTAGTGTATATTCCTAGAAGTGGGATCACTGGGTCAAATGGCAGTTCAATTTTTAATATTTTGAGGAAACACCATATTGTTTTGCATAGTGGCTGTACCAGTCTGCATTCCCACCAGCAGTATACTTGAGTCCCCTTTTCTCCACAGCCTCACCAGCACTTGTTGTTTGATGATTTGTTGATGGCGGCCATTCTGACAGGTGTGAAGTGATACCTCATTGTTGTTTTAATTTATATCTCTCTGATGATTAGTGACATTGAGGGGATTCATTTTTTTTTTTTAAATATGTTTTTATTGAATTTTTAGAGAAAGAGGAAGGAAGAGAGAAATAGAAACATTGATATGAGAGAGAAACATCAATGGGCTGACCGGGAATGGAACCAGGACGTCTCAGTCCATGGGACGACCCTCAATCCACTAGGATACACTAGCCATGCTGTAGATTCTTTTTTCAATTTTTTTCTTTATTGATTTGAGAGAGAGAGGAAGGGAGAGGGAGAAGAGAAAAACATTGATGAGAGAGAACATCAAGGCCGCCTCTTGCATGCTCCCCACTCAGGATTGGGCCTACAACCTGGGCATGTGCCCCAACCAGGAATCGAACCAGCAACCTCTTGGTGCATGGGTCAACGCTCAAGCACGGAGCCACACTGGCTGGGCCTTTTTTAAATCCTCATCCAAGGATACTTTTCTATCCATCCTCAGATAGAGTGGGAGGGAGGAAGAGAGAAAGAGAGAGAGAGGGAGACATCAATGTGAGAGAGACACATCGATTGGTCACCTCCCACATGACCCCAACCAGGTTGGGGGACCGAACTACAACTGAGGCACATGCTCCTGACCAGAATTGAACCCAAGACTCTTTGGTCCACGGGCCGATGCTCCAACCGCTGAGCCAAATCGACTAGGGCTGTAGATTCTTTTATTTTATTTTATATTTTTTATTTTTTATCCTCACCTGAGGACATTTTTGTGTTTATCTTCAGATAGAGCAGGAGGGAGAGAGGGAGGAAGAGAGAGAGAAACATTGATGTGAGAGAGACACATCAAATGGTTGCCACCCACACGACCCCAGCTGGGGCCAGGGACAAACTGCAACTGAGGTACGTGCCCTTAGTGGGAACCGAACTCAGGTCTCTGGACCACAGGCCGATGCTCTAACCGCTGAGCCAAACCGGCCAGGGCTGAAGATTCATTTTTAAAGTTCAAGCCATTAAACAGTATGTACATTATTATCACTATGTAGGTATTATTAACTGCATATATATTTTTAAATGCTAGGATTCTATGTCTTTCTGTACATGGTTAATGTCAGCACTCCAGTGTCACCTGAAAGAAGTGTTCCTAGAATCCTAAGCAAAATAATTCTTTTTTCTAATACTCTACCAATTGCTCAAAATATGTGTCTTCTAGATTGCTTCCTGTTTGAACCATGACTATCTCGTATAACTTTGTTTTTCCTGATGTTTCTAAGTGACTTTCTTTTATCTTGTCCAAAAAAAAAAAAAGATAAAAGAAAAAAGAAATAAGCCTTCTTGACAATAGGCTTCTGGGTAAGTTTTCTTTCTTGTATCCAATGTCTAACCTTTCCTTGGCTTTCTACTCATCTCTCTGAAATGTATCCCCAAGGTCTTCCTTAAAAAGAATATGTGTGGGGTACATATACAAATGTTTTGTATGTATGCAAATATTTTTATTTTGCTTTCTCATTTAATTGATGACAGATTGACTATATATAGCATTTTAAATTAAAAATCATTTAAAATTAGACTTCCGGTCAAGATGGCGGCATAGGTGGACGCGGAATCGTGTCCTCCCACAACCACATCAAAGTTACAACTAAATCACAGAATAACTATCACTTAAAGACCGCATGAAATCAAGCTGAATGGAAGCCCTGCAACTACGAAATTAAAGAAGCAGCAGAATGGAGACGGCATACTGCCCTCCAGGTCCCTCCATGTCGCCTCAAAGGAAAGGAGATCCTGTAGCCAGGGGCGCCTGCGGAAGCTGAGCGACACCCCCACCACGGAGGAACCCAGGAGCGAGGGAGCTGAGTGACCCCCACACCAACGGCGGAAGCCGGCAACACACAGGAGAATTGAGCAAACTGAACAACGAAATTGACCCAGAGACATGGAGGTGAAGTACGGGATGACGGGCCTCAGAGGAGGGGGGAGGCCGGGGAAATAGATGAATCACAGAGCCTATGTGCATGGGTGCATAACCAATGGACATGGACAACAGGGATGGGGACGAGGAGAAGGGGAGGGGGAGGAGGGTGTCAATGGGGAAAAAAAGGAGAAACATCTGTAACAAAAACAAATTAATAAAATAAATAAATAAATAAATAAATAAAAAATAAATAAAATTAATAAGTCAGGATACCTTGACTTACCACTTCTTTTTAAAAAAATTTTTTTTTCGCCCTGGCCAGTTTGGCTCAGCAGTTAGAGCGTCGGCCTGCAGTCCAGAGAGACCCTGGTTCAGTTCCCGCTAAGGGCACGTACCTCGGTTGCAGTTTGTGCCCGGCCCTGGTTGGTTGTGTGGGTAGCAGCCACTCGATGTGTCCCTTTCACTTCGATGTTTCTCTCTCTCTCTCTCCCTCCCACTCTATCTGAACAGAAAATGAAAAAATGTCCTCGGGTGAGGATAAAAAAAATAAAATAAAAAAATAAAAAATAAAAATAAAAAAATAAAAAAAAAAAATTTTTTTTCTTTATTGGTTTTTAGAGAGAGAGGAAAGGGGAAGGAGAGAGATAGAAACATCGATGAGAGAGAACATCGATTGGCCACTTCCTGCATGCCCCCCACTGGGGATTTGGCCCACAACCTGGACATGTGCCCTGACTGGGAATTGAACCAGCAACCTCTTGGTGCATGGGTTGACGCTCAATCACTGAGTCACACTGGCTGGGTGACTTACCACTTCTTGCTTCAAAATAAATTTGCCTGTTTATTTTGGTATTTTCCTTTTTGCTGCTTATTTTCTTATAGATCTGGGCATTCTTAGTCATTCATATTTACTCTCTGGCTAACTACTATTCATGAAATTACCCTTCATGAAGGGTTTCCGTGGACTACAAGAGAGCAGCAGAGATTTTTTTGGTAGTCAAGTCAATTTTTTACTAATAAGTTTCTCGGAGAGAAAAGATAATACTAAACCTATTGTACTAGAAGCTTCACTGTCAAGTGGTCACAACTTCTTACCTCTGTATGTCAAAACATTATGAAGGTAGTAAAAGTGATAAGCTCATCAGTGCATCAAAATCCCCAGAAATTTTTTAAATAAAAAAAGAGTTTCATAAGTACATAAATTTTATTCAATAATAAGATAAATATAGTAACTAAGAAGTCTGCTATTTCAAAACATTACGTAAATGAATTATTGTTTTCATGATAGAAATTTTAAAGTGAAAAGGTGAAAATATATTAAGCAACTTTAGAAAAAAACAAATATTAAAATAGTATGAAATGATTGAAAAAATTTATATTGGCATTGTATATCCTAATTTTTGTATCTAGATCAGCTTCTTTTTTTTTTTTATTCCTCACCTGAGGGTATTTTTCTGCTTATTATCAGATAGAGTGGGAGGGAGGGAGAGACAGAGAGAAACATCGACACGATAGAGCCACATCGACTGGTTGCCTCCTGCACGACCCAACAAACACAACCAAGGAACATGCCCTTGAGCGGAATCGAACCCGTGACTCATTGGTCTGTGGGCCGACGCTCTAACCACTGAGCCAAACCAGCCAGGGCTAGGCCAGCTTCTTGGTAAGACAACTTAATTGTTTGTATACTTGATATTAATTATAGGTTTTCAATATTAGCCCATTAAATCTCTCATGAATTTCAGATATTTCAACTGTTAAACTTTCAAAAGTACATGTTTAACTCCTAATAATTCTTCAAAATTTTTCCATAATTTTACTTTTCTATGTTTGCTTACTAATGAACAAAATCTTTAGTTAGAAATGCTACTTAAGTAGGAGATTCAAATATATATTTAATAATTAGGTGAGCATTAACAATGTAAAGACTACTTTAATTGTCATTTAATTTTTTTTCATTGTTAATCTTGCTAGAGCATGACTTTTCTAATCAGGTTGATCAAATCACACTAATCAGAATATTTTATTGTAAAGGATCAAAACATAACAAACTCATACAACTCAACACCAAACAAATAAACAATTCAATTAAAAAATGGGCAGAGGACCACCCCTGGCCCAGTGGCTGGGTTGGTTGGAGCGTCATCCTGCGCACCAAAAAGTTGCGGATTTGATTTCCAGACATGATACATACCTAGGTTGTGGTTTCATTCCCCAGTCAGGGCACATATGGAAGGCAGCCTATCGATGTTTCTCACGTCGATATTTCTCTTTCTCTCTCTCCCTTCTTCTCTCTTTAAAATCAATACGCATATCCTCAGGTGAGGATTTTTTTTTTAAATGGGCCCTGGCCAGTGTGGCTCAGTTGTTAGAGTGTTGGCCTGCACCTAGAAGGGTCTTGGTTTGATTCCCAGTCAAGGTCAGGTACCTGGGTTGCGGGTTCAATACGGCCTGGTTGGGGCATGTGTGGGAGGCAGCTAGTCGATGTATCTCTCTTGCTTAGATGTCTCTCTCTTTTCCCTCCTCCCTCCCTATCTTCCACTCTATCTAAAAATCAATAGAAAAAATATCCTTGGGTGAGGATTAACAAAAAAAAACAACAATGGGCAGAGGACCTGAACAGATACTTCTCCCAAGGAGACATACAAACGGCCATCAGATATATGAAACTATGTTCAGCTTCATTAGCTATTAGATAAATGCAAATCAAAACTACAATGAGATACCACCTCACATCTGTTAAAATAGCTGTTAACAACAAGACAGGTCATAACAAGTGTTGGAGAGGTTGTAGAGAAAAAGGAACCCTCCTTCGCTACTGGTAGGAATATAAACTGGTACAAACACTATGAAAAACGGTATGTAGGTTCCTCAAAAAGCTAAAAATAGAGTTATCATATGACCCAGCAATCTCTCTTCTGGGTATCTACCCGAAAAACTTGAAAATACTCATTTGCAAAGATATATGGACCCCTATGTTTATTGCAGCATTATTCACAGTGGCCAAGACATGGAAACAACCAAGGTGTCTTCAATAGATGATTGGATAAAGACAATGTGGTACAGCCCAGCTGGTGTGGCTCAGTGGTTGAGCATCAACCCATGTACCAAGAGGTCGCTGGTTCAATTCCCTGTCAGGGCACATGCCCAGGTTGTGGGCCTGATCCCCAGTGGGGAGCATGCAGGAGGCGGCCAATTGATGTTCTCGCTCATTGATGTTTCTACCTCTCTCTCCCTCTCCATTCCTCTCTTTCTAAAATCAATAAAGGAAAAAAAAGAAATTTTTTTTTTAAAGAAAAAGAAAGGCCCTGGCCAGTTTGGCTCAGCAGTTAGAGCATCAGCCCACAGACCAGAGAGGTCCGGGTTCGGTTCCTGCTAAGGGCACATACCTCGGTTGCAGTTTGTCCCTGGCCCCGGTTGGGGTCCTGTGGGTGGCAACCGCTTGATGTGTCTCTCTCACATCGATGTTTCTCTCTCTCTTCCTTCCTCTCTCCCTCCTGCTCTATCTGAAGATAAATGCAAAAATGTCCTCGGGTGAGGATAAAAAAAAATTTTTTTTTAAAGAAAAAGAAAAAAGATGTGGTACATATATACTATGGAATACTACTCAGCCATAAGAAAAGATGAAATACTGCCATTTGCAACAACACGAAGGACCTTGAGAATATTATGCTAAGTGAAATAAGTCAACCAGAAAAAGCTAAGAACCATATGATTTCACTCATATGTGGGATATAAAACTAAAACTCAGAGACTCAGATAGACAACAATATGGTGGTTATCAGAGGGAAGGTGGTAGGGGGTGGTAGAGGGTAAAGGGGGCCAAATATATGGTGACAGGAGATGATTTAACTAATGGTAGTGGGTACACAATGTGATATACAGATTATGTATCATAGTAATGTATACTTGAAACCTACATGACCCTATTAACCAATGTCACTCCAATTAATAAATAAAACACATAACATACCACGTTGTCAGGTTTTTCCTAATTAATGTTAAGTAAATTACATGGCATATATCACTTGTTAAATTAAAAAAATCTGCCCGATGGTGTGGCTCAGTGGATTGAGTGTGGTCCCATGGACTGAGAGGTCCCGGTTCCTTTCCTGGTCAGGGCATGTGCCTGGTTTGCAGGCTCGATCCCTGGTGGGGGGTGTGCAGAGGGCAGCTAATCGATGTTTCCCTCTCGCATCAATGTTTCTGTCTCTCTCTCTCCCTTCCTCTCTCTCTAAAAAGATCAATAAAAACATTTTAAATTTAAAAAATCTAATTTGCTTTCTGTATAATCAATTTAGAAATTTAAAATTATGAAAATTAAAATAGTTATTAAAATGTTTTTCTTATTGTGATACTTGACTTCTCTATTATATACCTTGCAAAACTAAATATCTATCTATATCTATCTATCTATCTATTTAATATTCTAAGGACTGATTTTAGAATTTAAATGAAAATGCAAATGACCTGGATTATCCAAAGTAATCTTGAAAAAGTAGAACAAAATTTAAGAATTTTCACTGTCTGACCTGAAGATTACTATTAAACTATAGTAATCAGTGCGGTACTGGTATAATGACAGATAAATCAATGGAATTGACTAGAGAGCCTAGAAATAGACCCACATTTACACAGTTATTTAATTTTTGACCAAAGCAGTTCAATGACGAAAGGAAAGGTTTTTCAATAAATGGTGCTAGACCAACTGGATATTCGTATCGAAAAAACAAACTTTCACATGTACCTCATCTTTACCCAATAAATAATTCAAAATGTATCATGGACCTAGTCTTAAGAGCTAAAACTATAAAGCTTCCAGAAGAAAACATTTTTAAAAATCTTTATGACTATGAAGTAGGCAAAGATTTCTTAGGGCCCAGAAAGTAGTAATCACAAAATAATAAGTTGATAAATTAGACTTCAGCAAAATGAAAAAACCCTACTCCTCGATAGGCACAGTTAAGGAGTTAAATAAGCAAATGAGAAGGAAATATTTGCAAAATATATATTTAATAAAGGATGTGTATCCAGAACATATAGAGAACTCTTATAACTCAATAATAAAAAGACCAAAAAAACCCAAAACCCCACCTATTTTTAAAAAGACAAAAGATTTGAACAGACATCTTACAAAGGAAAATGTACTAATGGCCAATAATCAAATGAAAGTGTTAAACATCATTAATATATTAGAAAAATGCAAGTTAAACTGCAATTGAGTTACCACTACAACTAACCAGAATGGCTATAATTAAAAACACTGACAACACCAACACTGTGAGAGTTGAAATAACGAGAACTCTCATACATTGTTGGTAGGTGTAAAATGGTTCATCACTTTGGAAAAAATTCTGATTATTAGACAAACATCTATCTTGTTGACCCAGCAATTCTACTCTTAGAGGATTTTACCCAAGAGAATTTAAAAACATGTTCACAAAAAAGACTTGTACAAGAAGGTTTTGTTAGAAAACAGTTCTGCATGGGACTCTGTTTTTTTTTTTTGCATGTCTTCTTGTGAGCTGTCTGTTTGTATAAAGAACAGCCTTGAAAGATCAAGATAATGTCTTTCTCCAGGGAAGTCATAAATGATTCAGGTTCCCTAAGATCAGGGTTTGTCTCCTGTGACATAACTGGTATAGCAGGTGTCAGTTGGCTCTGTTACATCACCCTGTGGAAATGGGGCTTAGGGAACTGGAGAAAATACTGAAACTGTGGCTACCACTATTCCTATGAGGAATAAAACCCTTTGTGTCTGATTCAGGAGTCTTGTGTCTTCTGCCAGCATCAATGAAACTGTGGCAGGCTAGTTTGTTATCATGCAAGTGAGGTAAAACTTCAGACCCTGCATAGTTCTTGACATGTTTATAGCAGTGGTTTTCCCCCCTAATTGCCCCAAAGTGGAAACAACCCAAATGTCCATCAGTGGGAGAATGGATGAAATGAATTGTGATATACTTATGATGGAATACCATTCAGTAATGAAAAGGAATGAACTACTGAAACCCACAAGAATGACTCTTCAAAATAGGCTGATTGAAAGAAATCTTACACAAAATAGTACTGTCTGATTTCACTTATATCAAGTTCTAGAATAGGCATAAATAATCTATGTTGTAACAAATGAGGCAGCACTTGTTTCTTGCTGAGGGTAAAGCTGGGGATTGACTAGGATAGGGCTTGAAGGAACTTTCTGGGGTGATGAAAATTTATCTAAGAGAACAGACTGACAGTTGTCGGGGGCGGGGGGGAGGTTGCAGGACTGGGTGAAAAAGGTGAAGGGATTAATAAAACAAACAAACAAACAAAAAAACCCAACTTAATAGACAGACAACAACAGTATGATGATTACCAGAGGGAAAGGGGGTGGAGGGAGGTAGAAGAAGGTAAAGGGGGGATATTTGTAAAAATATCCTCGGGTGAGGATTAAAATATAAAAAATAAAATAAATATGTTATTATTGATTTTGGAGAGAGAGAGAAACACTGGTAGGCTGCCTCCCGTAGGATTGAGCCCAAAACCCAGGTATGTGCCCTGACTGGGAATCGAACCAGCAACCTTTCTGTGTGCAAGTCCACGCTTAACCAATTGAGCTGGCCAGGGTGATACAGAGTACTAGTTTTTATAAGAAACAGTATTCTATTGCAGTGGACATATCATAATTGATTTAATCAATCCATTGTTGCTAGACCCTTAGATTCCAATGTGTTCATTATTAAAAATAACAATATTATCAATATTTTGCGAGTATCTTGTCCTAGGATAGTCTTAGCATAAATAAGTTTTTGGATCACAGTTTATGTGTACTTTAAATTTTGTTAGAACTCCTAAATTTCTCTCTTGTAAGGCTGTAGCAATTTCTAGTTCCACCAACGGTGTAAGAATTTTTTAGCTACTACTTCAGCTTTTAGAAACCTGCAGCTCCTATCTTGCAAAGTAAAATATTTAACGAAAGAACTCTTAAATATTTACTAGAGGAACACTTCTCGTCCTTTACTTATGAGGAAGACTCCCATTTCAATCAAAGACTCTATAAAGGTTATTTCAATTGATACTCTGTTGTAATTAGACCCACCCATAAACTTCCCAGAGAGATGGTAACCCACCATATTTTTTAAAGCCTATGTAGTTTTAAAAACTTTTAACAGTCACTACAAGGAAATCCTTTTGATGGCAAACTTCAAAGCCTTGTTTTGGTTGAAGCTCTTTTCTTTTTGTTTCAACTTTAGTGAAAAGATGAAATACCCGATTCCTTTCCTTGAGAAGTAGATCTTCAGTCATTAAAGGTATGCATGTCTCCACAAGCATAGCTGCAACCAGAGCCAGAACCATAGATAGATTAGTGAACCAGAAATTCTAATGCCCCATTAAACAACCCTGAGCAAATTAAAGTATTTCAGGTGTTGTCCAATCTAGTCAGGCCATAGAGCTTAGAGAAGTTTAGAAACTTGCCCAAGGTCACCTGTGAGTAGTTAGTGACAAATCCCAGACTCAGACCAAAATCCAGCTAACTTTGGGGCTCATTTCATTTCAGTGCCTTGGTTCATTTTCCCCTCAGCTTAAAATAGGAGTTTTATTTTATTTTTATTGAGATATAATTGACATATAACATATTAGTTTTGGGTGTTAAACACGATTCCATATTTGTATATATTTCAAAATGGTCACCATAATAAGTCTAGGTAACATCCATCACCACACATAGTTACAATTTTTTAGAGAACTTTTAAGATCCATCATATTATTTTATATAAGTGCCAAAACAACTTTATAAAGTAGTTAGCATTAGAACAATTTTTGCAAATGAACTAATTGAGATAAGAAAATATATTCACAGAACAGAAGTCAGTAAAGCACCTCCACTTGTTTTTCCAAATAAAGAATGCTTGGAACATAGCCATACACATTTGTGTATCTATTGTCTTTGGCTGCTTTTACATTACAACAGCAAAGTTGAGTAGCTCTAACAGAGACAATATGGCCCCCAAATCCTAACAAACTTACTATCTGGCCCTGTAAGAAAAAGTTTGCTGACCCTGACATACAGTAGGAATTGGAGCCAATAATTCCAAATAATCTGTGCTCCATTACCTAGCCTAATTACACCTGCTCATTGTGTATAAAGATTTTTGCAAAGTTTTTGACAGAATTTCTCTTATCATTGTGGACAGGTTAAAGTACTGTGGACTGAATGACAGTACAGTTACATGTTAATTCTGTGTTTGTAGGTGAAGGTCATCCCATAGTCATCCCAAATGAGCTTGCCCAGTCAGTCACATATGGGCTTTATATATACAGTAGTTCTCCCTCATCAGTGAGAGATATATTCCAAGACCCGCAGTGAATGCCTGAAACTGCAGATAGTACCAAAGAAACTTATATACACTGTGTTTTTTCCTATGCATACATACCTATGATAAAGTTCAATTTATAAATTGGGCACAGTAAGAGATCAACAACAATAAATAATAAAATAGAACAAGTATAATAATATACTATAATAAAAGTTATGTGAATGGCTTTGGGGCCATCACTAAGTAAAACTGAACACAAGCACTGAGATACCACAACTGTCAATCTGATAACTGAGATGGCTACTAAGTGACTAAGCGGCAGGTAGTGTATACAGTGTGGATACGCTGTACAAACAGATGAATCACATCCTGAGCGGACGGAGCAGAGATTTCATCTCAGAACAGCATGCAATTTAAAACTTATAAATTGTTTACTTCTGGGATTTTTCATTTAATATTTTCAAACAGCTGTTGACCGTAAGTAACTGAAACCACAGAAATTGAAACCATGGATAAAGGGGGACTACTGTCCATTATTTTAGTGGTTTATTGGAGTTGAGGGGATGTTGCTTAAGTGACTAGTAGAAAACCTGAAGGGAAATTTTTTTTAACTTATCTTTATTGTTGAATGTATTACAGATGTTCCTCATTTTTCCCCCATTGCCCCCCTCCTCCCCATTCCCATCCCCCTCCTGCCTTTCCCCACACTGTTGTCTGTGTCCATTGGTTATGCATATATACATATAAGTTCTTTGGTTTATTTCTTCCCACCCCCCAACCCCCCTTCCCTTTGAGGTTTGTCAGTCTAACAACCAATTTGTACTTCTTAAACCCTTCACCTTTTTCACCCATCCCCCCAGCCCCCACCCATCTGGTAACCAACAAAAGTTCTCTGTATCTATGAGAATGTTTCTGTTCTGCTTGTTCATTTTGTTTGTAGATTCAATTGTTGATAGATATGTATTTATTGCCATTTTGTTGGTTCATATTTTTTTTATCTTTTTCTTCAAGAAGACCCTTCAACATTTCATATAATAATGGTTTGGTGGTGATGAACTCCTTTAGCTTTTCCTTGTCTGGGAAACTCTTTATATGGCCATTGATTCTAAATGACAGCTTTGCAGGATAGAGTAATCTTGGTTGTAGGTTCTTGCTTTTCATCACTCTGAATATTTCTTGCCACTCCCTCCTGGCCTGCAAAGTTTCTTTTGAGAAATCAGCTGACAATCTTATGGGAACTCCCTTGAAGGTAATTAACTGCTTTTCTCTTGCTGCTTTTAATATTCTCTCTTTGTCTTGAACCTTTTGCATTTGATGATGATGTGTCTTGGTGTGGACCTCTTGGGGTTCATTTTGTTTGGGACTCTCTGTGCTTCCTGGACTTGTATGTCTGTTTCCTTCACCAAGTTCGGGAAGTTTTCTGCCATTATTATTTCAAATAGGTTTTCGATTTCTTGTTCTCTCTCTTCTCCTTCTGGCACCCCCAAGATGCGAATGTTGGCACGCTTGAAGTTGTCCCAGAGGCTCCTTACACTATCCTCATTTTTTTGGATTTTTTTTCTTTTCTCTGTTCTGATTGGGTGTTTTTTGCTTCCTTATATTCCAAATCGATGGTTTGCTTCTTGGCTTTACCTACTCTACTATTGAATCTGTGTAAACTATTCTTTATTTCAGTTAATGTCTCCTTCATTTCTAACTGTGCCTCCTTCATTTCTGACTGGTCCTTTTTAATGCTCTTGAGGCCCTCTCTAAGTTCACTGAGGTTCTCCCTCAGTCCATTGAGCATCCTTAGAAGCAGTGTTTTGAACTCAGCCTCTGTTGGGTTGCTTAACTCCATTTCACTTAGTTCTTTTCTTGGAGTTTTGTTCTGTTCTTTCATTTGGGACCTGTTTCTTTGTCTCCTCATTTTGGCCACCTCCCTCTGTTTGTTTCTATGTGTTACTTAGCGAGAGGTATGGGGCTAGCTGAGACCAGATGCTGCTTGTTTGAAAGAATTTAGGAAAACCTGAAGCAGGATCCAAGACAGGCCAATCCTATGGTAAAGCAACTGGCAACAGCTTGGGTGGGCCTGGAAGTTGGGTGGGGCGGGGCCTCAGGGAATCACCAGGGTGGGGCAAACAGTGTGAGCCAAATTGCTGGAGTCCCAGATATGGCCGCGTCTGCCGCCCCAGGGAAGGGCTCACCAAAGGAACAAAAGCCTGTGATAGCACATCTATCCAGGAGAAAGCTGCCTCTCCAGCTCTCACTCCAATGCCAAACAGCTCAGTTCTTCCCCATATGACTCTGGTGCCTTTCAGGCTCCCTCCCGCACGCTGGAGCCTGGAGGGAACGAGTCCGAATATTTCCATGCACGGGCCCTTTAAGAGGGGCTGCCGGGGGCTCCAGCCGCCTCAGCCTCAGTTCCCTCTGGTTTTTCCAGACAGAAGTTATGGGGATTCTCTTCCTGGCACTGGAACCCTGAGGTGGGTGCCTGGTGTGGGTCGGGGACCCCTCAGTCCTCAGGGAGGACCTTCCCAGCAGAGGTATCCTCCTAATTTTTATCCGGCACACATGGGTGTGGGACCAGCCCGTCGCGCCTCCGCCCCTCCTACCAGTCTGGATACGGCTTCTTTAATTTCGTAGTTGTAGGACTTCCATTCAGCTTGATTTCAGGCGGTTTTGAATGATGGTTGTTCTGTAGTTTAGTTGTAACTTTGATGTGGTTGTGGGAGGACACGATACCGTGTTTACCTATGCCACCATCTTGACCGGAAGTCCTGAAGGGAATTTTAAAAATTTATTTATTTTTCCTTTATTGATTTTAGAGGGAAAGGAAGTGAGAGTGAGAGAGATAGAAACATCGATTGGCCGCCTCCTGCATGCCCCCCAACTGGGGATTTGATCCACAACTTGGGTATGTGCCCTGACCAGGAATTGAACCGGTGATCTCTTGGTGCATGGGTCAATGCTCAACCACTGAGCCACACTGGCCGGGCGGAATTCTTGATTTTAATTCAAAAGCTAGCCAAGCTCAATCTTCCCATGAAAGAAGTATACCTTAGTCAAATTCTCTTGTCATAGACCGAGACAGGGAAAGCTTGAATAGGATTCTATGCTATAAGGAATTTGTCAACTTCCAATTAAAGCCTTTAATCCCTCCTAAAATCCAATAAAATGACAATGAAGTGGTTTTAGAAATAAAAACCATAAGCCCACAAAGGCAAAGAGAATAACAGGAGAGACAGTAATAATGACATTTGGAAGCTAGAAACAGATGAACTGACTTAACAGATCCAAGACAGTTGAATTCTAAACTGCCAGTGGGAAAGTCAGAAAGCAAAACTCCCCAAAAGCTCAGAAATTAAAGTGTCAGTAGCTAAAACCAAGAAAATTTGTTGAAAGTCTTTTTAAGCATTAGACCCCTCATTCTACCCCATTCCATATGTTCATTCATATGGCTGCACTCCAGACTTTCTTGTCTCCAACATTCTAGTCTTCTCTTTCCAGATCCCAGACCAGCCAGCCAGGCAATTGGCTTGTGTTTGAGAACTGAGTAAGAAACATTTTGGAAACACCTATCTTCAGCCTCTGCTGGTTCATCCTTGGCCCTTTTGTGGGTATAGATATTAAGCAGCATCTTGTTGGCTGCCTGTTTAATTTCTCCCTTTGGAATACCTTGCTCTATTAACCATCTCTACCACTCCCAGCTGATTGAGTCTCCTGGCTGCCCCTTCAACCTTACTGGTCACAAGGTAAATACAGCTTCCTGGCTAATAGAAGTTAAGTGCTTCTAACTAGTCCTTCTGTCTTTGAGTCCCCCTCATCCTCAAGGGTATTGACAAGTCCAGCTCTGTGCTCTACTACCCTCATCCCTGACCTAAAGAGGAGAAGACCCAGACCACTGAATTCCTTAGTGATGCTGGTGCCCCTCTAATAAGCACATTTCTTTTTTTTTTTTAATCATATGTTTTTATTGATTTTTTTAGAGAGAGAGGAAGGGAGAGAGAGATAGAAACATCGATGTATGACAGAAACATCGATCGGCTGCCTCCTGCATGCCCCCTATTGGAGATCAAGCCCAAAACCTGGGCATGTGCCCAGGGAATCAAACCAGGACCTCTCAGTCCACTGGATGATGCTCATTCCACTGAGCCACACCGGCTGGGCTAATAAGCAAATTTCTAATGGCCTCAGTGAATGGTGCATCCTGGGATCCTCCTGTTCAACATAGTCCTCTGGTGGGTCTTTTGGCCGCACATAATATATTCAACATGCCCACTTCCCTCAACCTTTTCTTTCCTTTACCATCCACCAGGGAAATTCAGACATTTCTGCTGTTGGTCATTGCTTCCTTCAAAGAGCTGTCCAAGCATCAAGTTTGCTCTATTCCTTGGAGGTTTGGTTTTACCAGACATTAAATCTCATGTCTTAAAAATATATCCCAAGATAATAAATTCTTGTTTATCCAGTCTTCCATTCTGACCCCCTTGAATAAGAATGGTCAAAATCCAATCTTGGGGTACTCTCTTGGCTCCAACCAGTACATGCTGGCAAATTCAAACAACACTTTTGGTGGAGTCTCCTTCTTCCATTATCAGGCCCAACATGTCTTCATCCAAGTTATTCTGGGATTTAACTCTAGTGATTGCCCTGATACTCAAGACAGGTAGTAGGAGCAGCTCCTGAGGATGCCCCTGTTGTATTGTCAGGGAGAAGCCTATGCAGTGATTTCCGGCATGGCAGAAGTACCAGATTTTCTATGGAAAGATAGAACATTTGAAAGTCAGAGGGTTAAGAGGTATCTACAGAGCAAACATCCTCAATGGCATACATCTAGTTGTTTCTATTCCATATTTCAGAGTCACAGGTTTTCCTAACCAGAACTTTAACCTTGGCATAAAAGACTTGCCTTTGGCTGAGAATTCAACTATCCCTGGAGCACATCTGTGTCTGCTCTTCTACTGCAGGAGATCAGGGCCTCTTTGTATACAACCAAAAAGACCTATGACTCTTGGCCATTAACTGTTTATTAATGGTGCTCAGTCTCCAATTATCTCTCTGAAGGGCATTAATACAACTTATCAGCAACCATTCAACTCAACTATCATGAAAGATATGGCTCCCCTCATATTTCTCAAGTGCCTTATTCATTTTATCTGCTGCAAGAGTGTTCTCTACCTGGACATTTTCCCAGTTTACCACTGGTAAAATCTTTAGCTATTGGTCCACGTACTGTGCCAGGACTACCTGTGCCCACCTGCCATTCAGAATAGCATCCTCAACACCTACCAACTAGTGAGCCAATAAACCTCAATTCCCATCTTTCCATCTGTTTTCTCAGACCCCAATTCCTGTATGACTTGCAATAGTCTGAGTCCTCTGAGAAGGAAAATGCCAGTATGGAACAAGACATGCAAGAAACTTATTAGGGGAAACAACTGTGAGAGAAAATAAGGAGACTGGGAGAACTATCAGTCATAGTGCAGATATGTCCCCTATAAAGGAGGGAGGGAGGGAGAGAAGAAAAGAAGGAAGAAAGGAAGGAAGGAAGGAAGGAAGGAAGGAAGGAAGGAAGGAAGAAAGGAAGGAAGGAAGGAAGGAAGGAAGGAAGGAAGATAGACTACAGTGTAGTCCTAAGAAAGTTTTGGCAAGGCCATAGGGAGTCTTCAAGTCAAAGACACTCATGAGAAGAACCCTGCATCTTGTAGGAATGGGCTTGCTTTGGTATTCTGCCACTCTTAGTCATTGGCTGGGAAGCAGCCAATGTTGATAGTGTGGCCTTAGGAAGAGTGCAGTGATGCATTTGGAGCACAACATCTGGGACCATCAGTCATTTAGGATCCCTTCAGTCAGAGAGACCCAAAAGATATGTTCCTTGGCTGCCAGACTTCATATGGCAAAGGAAAAAGAGGAAACATTTTTTTACAAGAATTCATTTCTACCTTTATTGAGATATTATTAATATGTAAGTTTAAGGTGTACAATGTGTAGTTTCATACATGTATACAGTCGGCCCTCATTTATCATGGTTATCAGTTCCAGACCCTACCGCGATAAATGAATTTCCGCAAAGTAGGATTCTTTATTTATAAATTGAATATTTTTGCAGTTAGAGCATAGAAAACCTGTTTACGACCTTCTAAATACGTTTTTTTTGTTTGTTTGTTTGGTACGTGCCCCTAGCGGGAACCGAACCAGGGACTCTCTGGTCTGCAGGCTGACGCTCCAACCACTGCGCCAAACCGGCAGGGCCTAAATACGTTTATTAACATTATTAGAGCCCTCTAGACATGAAATAACACCCTTTAGTCACCATTACACTCATATTACCAAATATATTAGACAAAATAAGAGAAAATAGCCCTGGCCGGTTTGGCTCAGCGGTTAGAGCGTCGGCCTGCGGTCCAGAGAGACCCAGGTTCGGTTCCCGTTAAGGGCATGTACTTCGGTTGCAGTTTGTCCCCGGCCCTGGTTGGTCGTGCGGGTGGCGGCCACTCGATGTGTCCCTTTCACATCGATGTTTCTCTCTCTTTCTCTTCCTCTCTCTCCCTCCCACTCTATCTGAACAAGAAAAAAATTTTTAAAAAAAAAGAGAAAATAAGACATATTAGATGTTACAAATATCATATTATTATTATTGTACATTTAATTACACACACACAGTTCTTACACACAACCACTAACCTATGAAAATAGTACAACTTGTTTGATGATGACAGCTGGCGCTGTCTTTTCATATGCGTGAGGAGGCTTTTGTAGGGTTCTGTCTCTCCATCAGGTGCATTCCGGAACAGCAATGCATGCATCATTTGTGGGTCCCATTTGCCAATCATGTCCTGTACTACCTTAATTGTTCTCATGACTTGCGAGAGACGCACAAGTGTAAGGCCATCTTCCTCCTCCTGACCCCCAGGAACCTCTGGCTGCTCTTCCTCCTCCTCACTCATAGACTTAGTCATCTCCACCAGATCCTCGTCAGTTAAGGGATCCGAATGTGTCTCCAGCAGCTCATCCACATCATCGCGGGTCATATCCACGAAACCTTCTCCTCCCAGCATCCGGGCTAGCCTAACTGCCTTATCTACTGCCGAGTTGCTTATATCCTCTGGGGTGTTGTTCACGTAGTCCTCTGCTGCAGGCTGGTCAGCAGAGGCAGCTTCTCCATGGAGAACAACACTCTTCAGATGCCTCTTCTGGAACTTCTTGAACTAACCCTTGCTCACTGTGAAATCCATGAACGGTGCAGAAGAGGGTCCTGGTTGAGGTTTGTCCACCGTAAAGGGCTGATAGAGCTGCCTCGCCTTCTCTCGGATGACCAGTGAATCCAACGGGATGTTTTTCTTGCGGCTGTCGCTGATCCAAATGGCTAGAGCAGACTCCGTTTTCACTATGAACTTATTACTAAGACTTGTCACGACGCGCTTTGCTTCCTTGTTGAAAGAGACAGTAGCCATTGCACGGATGTTCTTTTCATCTTTACGGATGGAGTGAACGGTAGACTCATTCAAGTCGTAATGGCGGGCAACCTCCATGATTTTCTTGCCATCTTTGATCATATCCAAGAGTTTCACCTTCTCCTGGATGGTAAGCATCTTCCTCTGATGCTTAGTTTCATTGTCAGAAGGCTTAGAAGAAGAAGCACATTTAGGAGCCATCGTGGGGCTTAGATAAAAGTTCTCAGAAATCGCAAACACTTACAAGAGCAAAGATGCTTCCGACGCGTAGCGATGTAGAAGCGTGTATGAGAGAAACGAACTTGCACGAGGCTGAGCCAATCAATGGCCAGGATAAGAAATGGATAGGATAGCCCATCAGTGAACAGCATGCTCTGATTGGCTTGGTTTCACCACACCCGATTTTTTGGAAAAAAGTTATTGCCCACACACAAGGAGTGGTCGAGCGGCTGCACCTGACGTTGAAGCATTTGCGGGGGTGCTCAAATACATAGGCCTACAGTCCATACTTACAGTAATTTTAATTTTAATTATAATACAGGGGTGTATAATTGACTCAGACAACCGAGTGCATGCTGTATCATTTTCACTGTCTCGATCAACTTTCTTTTTTTTTTTTACCCTCACCCGAGGACATTTTTCCATTTTTTGTTCAGATAGAGTGGGAAAGGGAGAGAGAGAGAGAGAGAGAGAGAGAGAGAGAGAAACATCGAGTTGAAAGGGACACATCTAGTGGCTGCTACCCCCACGACCCAACCAGGGCCGGGGACAAACTGCAACCGAGGTATGTGCCCTTAGCGGGAACTGAACCCAGGTCTCTCTAGACCGCAGGTGGATGCTCTAACCACTGAGCCAAACCGGCCAGGGCTCGATCAACTTTTTAATGAATATATTTGAAAAAACCGCGATAGAGAGAAGCTGCGAAAATCGAAGCGCGAAGTGGAGAGGGAAGACTGTATATGGCAAAATGATTTCTACAATAAGGTTAGTTAACACCTCCAGGAGAAACATCTTTTGGAGGAAACAAGCAGTTTGACATACCCAACAAAATGGCCCAGCGAGACCATCTGACAGTGAATGAGGTCCACAAGTCCCGAGCCCTACCTACATGTTCCATACTTTTAAATATAGACAGCCAGCGATCACTGAACATTTGAGGAAAATCTCTAATATGAAAATCAGAGGCCAAAGCAAACAAAATTCTAAACAGTGTAGACTTTAGTCTATAGACAAACAGGTGAGGTCTGATAGTGCAGCTCTAATGATGCCACCAAGCATAAGGTTCTTTCCAACACTCATTTGACAATATTGACTTTATTTTCAGGCTCTCTACTTGTGCCTTTCCCTCAAACCCATTCCCTTCAGGTTTTCCTCTTGTAGGAGCAAATGGTTGCCACATTTTTAGACTTCGTGTACTTACACCATACCAGAAAATCAAGGACACTGCAGTTTAGTACAAGTCTCAACTCAAGTCTCTGTGGGGCTCACTGGTTCTGATTGGGTTGTACAACCATCTCTGAAACTCCCAGCCACTATAGGGTATTGTTATGCTGCATGGCTTCAATGGGAGGCGTGAATACTCAGGAGGCAACAAATATGTTCCATAACCACACAAATTAGTCCTAAATAATAATAAATAAATAAACAAACGGATCAGTTCACCCAGCTAGGCTCCTGTGCTCCAAGCACTTAAAGAAGAGTTCTAAAAACCATGGCCTCTGAAACGGAAACCAGTTTTCATGCTGCCAGCTCTGAGTTTCTTTTCCCTTTACAGTACACACACACACACACACACACACACACACACACACACACACACAGAGGCCCCTTTGGCCTCATTCATTCCTACTGTGGACAGGCCTCTTTATATTGTGAAGAACATGGCCAGCAGCAGTTACCTCAGTAAAAAGCTTTTCCCCCTTCCATGTCTATGTCCATATAGCAATTTCAAGCAAGGGCTCAAAAATGCCCCAACTTGAGTCAGTGTCTCTACCTTTTGGCTCAGTCAGCGTTGCCAGAGGCAGAGTATGGGAGTTGTCATGGCAACACGCCCATTTTAGTAGTCGGGACACTTTTATTGCCAGAGGGAAAATATGAAAGCTTTTCAAGCAGTCAGAAAACAGTGGCTACCACAGACTATCTTGGGATCTAATCGTGGGAGGCTCTTGAATGTCAGGCTGAGGGGGCTGAACTTGACTGGGTAGAAAATGCAGAGTACAAGGGAGAGACCCATTGTCAGATTGGAGGGAAGCTGATTGGAGAGGTACAGTGCAAGACGGATTACAGAGGTCAATCTAAATATGTAATTAGGTTCTAAAGAGTATGGAATGTAGGGATGGAAGAGGTTGGGACTGAGTATCTATCCCAAATCGTATTTCCCCTAATAGGCTGCCACATTTTATAAAACAAGAATACTTCAAAAGAATCCTGATTTCCAGCCATGTATTAACAGAGCAATTCTTAAGACTTTGTGAAGGATTCCCAGTCGTCCCCGTGATTCAGTTCTTTCTATTTGCAAGCTAAATATGCACTGCGCAATTCTACGTTCTAATTCAGGTGTTTCTTTGTAAACGTTGAACCAAAGAAGGTGGTGGAAGACAGCAGTCCCTCAGTCTCGCAAGTACCAAGGGCTGGCCCTTGTCAATACCGATTTTATTTTATTTTTTAGGAATTCTGAGGATGGTCTAGACTCTAGCTTCATTTGTCTTTCCTCAGAGGCCCACGGCGCTTTCTTTAACCACAACCCTCAGAGAAGTCCTCAGCCCAAGCAAAAGGTGCCTCACGCAGCCTAAGGCTGGGATGTCCCACCCAGTCACAGGCTGGGCCGACCTCCTAGGCTGGTTTAACTGGTAGGACGACTGAAGCCCGCTGGCACAAAAGGTCTGAACTTCGGTAGCTGAGGAACAGACTGGCCAGAGCGTGAAGAGGAAAGGTATTGCCTTTCTCAAAACCACTGCAGACGCCACCCTCAACCCAACTTCGCTGATATTCGCTCCGGGTAGGTGTACGTCCCACCCAGTCCCCCAAGACCAGGAACTGCGCAGGCGCTCGCAGAAGCGCGGCGCGTTCTCTCGCGCGCTCCTTCAGTTTCCTCAACTAGCTTCTGGGCCGCAGGAGGCGCGATGCCTCCTGGGTGTTGCAGTGTGCTTCCTTGACGAAGGGCCGTCCTGTAGACTGGGCGCTGGGTTTCCGAGAACTACGCCTCCCAGCGTACCCTGCGCAAGGCCGAGGGCGTTTGCTCTTGTCGGCCTTAGCCGTCAGCGCAAAGCCGGGAAGCCGGCTGCAGCGGGAGGAGGGAATGCGCTTGCGCGCTGGGACGGCTTGTCCTGTTCGTCCCAATCATTGTAAACAGGCGGAGGCTGGGGCGGGGTGAGAATGGGACGCCCGAGGCCGGCCAGGGGTGCAGCTCAGGAGGAGACGGTGGCTGCAGCGGCAGCGTGAGCGCGAGGAGGCGGTGGCTGCGGCGGGGTGGGCGGTCGCGCAGCGGCAGGCACAGGTTAGTAAGGGGCAGCGGTGGCATGCGGGGGTCGCAGTGTGCTCTCCTCGCGTGCCGGGGGAGCCCTCTTCGCACCCGCCTGGCAGCTGCGTCTGTCAGGCAGCCTGTGGGGCTAGGCGCTACCTGCGCGCTGGGCTGGAGTTGGGGGTGGGGGGCGTGGCTGCCCCTTAGTGCAGGTTCTTCTCAGGCAAGCTTTTCCGTAGTTCTCGCCCTCTTTGCTGTGTGTTCCTCCCACTTCCCCTCCGGGCCTCCCTCATGGCAGCCGCATTTGTAATTTGGTTCTCTCGGGGTCTGGGGGAGGAGAGTCAGGAACCGAGCCCCTCCCCCCTTGAGGCTCCAGGCCTCTGGGCAGCTCTTGGGTACATCGGAACGGAAGAGAGGGACTCAGTCTTTTATATAACCATGCTGTTTTCTAATCGCACCCGGAGTATTGACCCCTCCTCCAGTGCTTGTCCAGTGGACTAGGAACAGGCTCTTGATGTTTCCCACCGCTGGCATGTAAGCAGTGGGATCCTTTGGATGCTGTGGTCCTTACTTCAGGTTTTAGTGGGAATGGATGGACAGATCTGGGGTTGAGAATTACTTTCACAGCTCATTTTCAACTGTGCTTGTGCCAAAATGCTATTGTTGAGGTCAGCTTTTTTTTTTTTTTTTTAATCGTTATGAGAGTGAAACAGGTTTTACAAAATATTCCATACCCTAGTCTTTCCTGAAGTAATTATGCCATTTCAAGTTTGGGAATTCATTGCTACAGAGCCTCCCTCTTGAGCAAGCATCATTATTCCCCTAGGGCCAAATAGAATTCTTGAAGAGAATTAAAATGTTGATTCAAGATAGCTTGAATGTGCATGCGAAAGAAGTACAGTCATTTGGACATTGAGTTAACATACCATGTAGCCTCATTAGAAAAGCTTTTCATTGCATTTTTTTGTTTAGTGGAGTCGGTATGTCCAATGCTGGAGCACTTTGAGTAGCATTCTATTATTCACAAAATATTTAAGTGGTGATAAGGAATGAACCCACTTTTGGTTTGGTGATCACAGAGGCAGCACTTATAAATGGGACGGTGAATGAGAAAGGTAACCTCACTTTCTGCCTTTTGAGTTATCTTAGTGATTGGATAATTCCTTTCTGAGTATTTTCCTGAAGATGAATAATTGCTGTAAGCTATATTGGCAGTAGAAAGGAAGTTAGTGGAGTGGTTCCCACTTTTCAAAGTGACCCGTAGATTTAAGGGGGGTAGGCTAGTTTAACAGTAACCACTGAGAATTCTTTAAACAAAGTATCTTAAAGCTGTGTGACATAACTTAAATGCTTTCTCTTCAAAATAGTATTTCTCACTTTAGATCTTTCAGGGACCATTTCTTTCCTAATTTAGAAAAAGAAGTGGTATCAGAAAATACATATTAACTTTAACTTGTATAGTTGTATTTGCAGTTGTTCGCTTGTCCGGGAAAGATTGGGCCCTGAATGTAACCCAAAAGTATGTTCTTTCTTTTTTGAAAGAAAAATCCCAATAGAAATGTATGTTAGTATATGTGGAGAGAATAACGAAAAATGTGGATCATTTAGTATAGAGGAATTACTATGTAGCAGGTACTGTGCTAGGTAAAGAGGACTTTCAGCTGGAAAAGGCAGTGTTTCTGCCTTCAGAGTGGTAAGACTTTATCTTCTACTTGAATTGTCAACAAGTACAATATGTTTTTAAGATTGCTTTGATTGGAGAAAGTATGTATGGGGTACAGTGGGTGTGGAAAGGAGGAGGAGGTAGTGGTCAGTTTGTTAAGGAAAGAAAAAGAGATTGAGGAAGGGGGCAGTAGTAAGGAAAAAGTATATATAGGAGGGGATGAAAATATTTAAGTATATAGGCATAGAAAGTATACAGGCATAGATGAGCATTTAGGTACAGTGTGAGGAAAACCACAGGAGGATCTGCAAGTAAAGCTAGTGAGAGTATAGGCTGGTGGCAAGACATGAAATCGGGGAGCTAGGCAGAGACCAAATTATGGATAGTCTTGTATACAATTGAGGTGATTTCAACTTTACCTGTAAGCAAATAGGAGTCACTGAGACAGAATAAACAAGAGAGGCCTAAGCCAGCCCCACCCATTTTAACTACCTGCTTTGTGTTAAGCATTATATCAGGTTCTTTATGCCCTATATCTCTAAACTTAAAGAAGGCTTAGGCATGACTGAGGGAAAAAATGGGAAGAAAGGAACTTAAGGCAGAGGGAAAGTTGGACATAAGAGAGAGCATGGAACTTTTTTTAAAATGGAAAGTTGCTCTCTACAGCTGTAGCATTGAGTTTATTATAAGTATTAGGTTTACGGTAAGTAGCAGAAAATGAAGCTGCACAGATAGATCCTCAAGTATTGCATGCCATTCTAAGGTTTCTGGAGTTTTTTTTTTTTTTAAATATATTTTTCTTTATTGATTTTTTGAGAGAGAGGAAGGGAGAGGGAGAGAAAGATAGAAACATCAATGAGAAAGAGCACCGATTGGCCACCTCCTGCACCCCTCCCCCCACTGGGGACTGGGCACACAACCTGGGCATGTGCCCTGTCCGGGAATAGAACCAACGACCTCCTGGTGCCTGGGTCCACGCTCAACCACTGAGCCACACCAGCCGGGCTGGAGTTTTTTTTTTTTCTGTAGATAATAATAGATTTTATGGATTTTAACCAGAAAAGAGCCATGATAAGAGTTTTATTTTAGAAAGATCATTCTGGTAGAGTATAAATTTCAGAAGGGAGAGATGGAAGATAAGGCAGGACGCAGAAAGACTGGTTGGAGTTTTAGTAATAATTGAGGTGACAGATAAGGGCCTAAACCGGTGGTTCTCAACCTTCCTAATGCCACGACTGTTTAATACAGTTCCTCATGTTGTGGTGACCCCCAGCTATAAAATTATTTTCGTTGCTATTTCATAACTGTAATTTTGCTACTGTTATGTCTTAGGCAACTCCTGTGAACCAAATTGAGAACCGCTGGCCTAAACAAAGGTAGTGTCAGTGGAGACATGGAAGAGTAGGTTAATACCACATACATTTAGAAGGTAGAATTCATAGGATTCAGTAACAATTGGATTTGGGAAATAAGAAACAATAGGATAAGATAACTTGGATTTTAATTTGAGTGATTAAGCAGTGGTAAAGTATACTGAGACGGAAATTCTGGAAGACATCCAAATTTGTGGAGAAACAGTATTTTGCTTTTGGATATATGGAGTGGAAGTTATCTATGAAACATCTGCGAAGTTGGGTATGTGGGTTTGGAGTATGAGAGAGGTCTTGAGAAGAGAGTCGTCAGGCTATGTATATTGTAGGTGGTAGATGAAGCCTTTGATTTAGGTAACACTACGTAGGAAGAGTACTGATGGAGAATAGTTCTGAAAATAGGACATGGGGAACAACAACATTTAAAGCCAGAAAGAGGAAGAACTGGAAAAGGGAATTCCTAAGTGTTTTGAGTTGTAGAGAAATCGTGAGAAAATGTCATAGAAACCCAAATGGGATCATTTCAAAAGGAAATTATACTTCATAACCAACTCCAGAAAAAAAAAAATTTAAAAAAAGGAAGCTGTATTTCAACTGCTTTGAGGACTTCAGTAAAACAAGGATTATTAAGAGTCTATTGAATTTGATAATAGCAGTTTTGTAGCATTCTACTTAATGCTAACAATTGGGAAAGAAGCTAGGTTTCATTGAATTGAGTGGGAGGTCAGAGAGTGGAGAAAGCAAATGTAGATTACTTCAAGAATAAACAAATCTTAGCTGTGAAGGGAAGACTAGAAGGAGGTATTAGTAGGGGGTAATAAAGGGTTAAAGGAGGGATTTTTTTTTTTTTTAACATGGCAAAAACTTGATACTGCTTTTTCCTTATAACAGCTTTGTTGAGATATAATTAGTATAACATAAACTTCGTCCATTTAAAGTTTACAATTCAGTGGTTTTTGTATAGTCACTGAGTTGTGCAGCCGTCTCCACAATAAATTTTAGAACATTTTCATTACTCCAAAAGAGAAACTTCTTACTCATTATCAGTCATTCACCATTTCCCCTGTTCCCACCCACTAACAACCACTAATATACTTTCTGTCTCTGTTGAGTGGTCTATTCTGGACATTTCATATAAGTGGAATCATATATGTGATCATTTGTGACTGACTTCATTAGCATAATGTTTTCAAGTTTCCTCCATATTGTAGCATATAGCAGGACTTCATTCCTGTTTTTTAAAATCCTCACCCAAGGATATGTTTCCATTTATTTTTGTTTTTATTTATTTATCTTTATTATGACAGTATTACCGATGTCCCCTATTTTCTCCACCTTAGCTCCCCTCCACCCAGCCCCCACCTGACCCCAGGCCTTCCCCACACTATTGTCTGTGTCCTTATGCATATAAGTTCTTTGGTTTATCTCTTCTCAACACCCCCACTCCCTTCCCTCTGAGGTTTGTCAGTTTGTTCCCTACTTCCATATCTTGCCCTGGCCGGTTTGGCTCAGCTGTTAGAGTGTCGGCCCGCAGACCAGAGTCCTGGGTTTGGTTCTCCCTAAGGGCACGTACCTCAGTTGCAGTTTGTCCCGGCGCCCAGTTGGCGTCGTGCGGGTGGCAACCAGTCGATGTGTCTCTCGCACATGGATGTTTCTCTCTCTCTCTTCCTCCCTCTCTCCCTCCCACTCTATCTGAAAATAAATGCAAAAATGTCCTCGGGTGAGGATAAAAAAAAGTCTTACCTACTTCCATGTCTCTGGATCTATTTTGAACGTCAGCTTATTTTGTTCCATAAATAAGTGAGATTATGTGGTACTTGTCTTTCTCTGACTGGCTTATTTCGCTCAGCATAATACTCTCCAGGCCCTTCCATGTTATCTCAAAGGGTAAGAGATCTTTCTTTCTTACAGCTGCATAGTATTCCATTGTGTAAATGTACCACACCTTTTTTATCCACTTGGGTTGTTTCCAGATCTTAGCTATTGTAAATAGTGCTGCTATGAACATAGGGGTGCATATATACTTCTTCCTTTCCAATATAAATACCTTTTGTTTATTTATTTTCTTGCCTAATTGCCCTGGCTAGAACTTTGAGTACAACGTTGAATGGAAGTGGCAGAGGTAGACCTTGTCTTGTTTCCTCATCTTAGGAGGAAAGCTTCTAATCTACCATTAAGTATGATGTTAACTGTGGATTTTTCATTGATGCCCTTTATTAATTTGAAGAAGTACCTTTCTATTCCAAGTTTGTCAGATGTTCTGTTGAATGGTTGTTGAGTGTATTTCTTAATTTCTACATAGTTTTGAATTTTTCAAAAAAATTTTTCTATTACTGATTTCCAGTTTTACTTCATTGTGGTCACGGTTATAGGATGTCCCTCCAAAAAATGTATACAGGGTGTCTGTAGATTCTATTACATTTTGAAAATGAAATGTATTTTAGTAAATATTGACTTTATAATTATACTTTTTAAAAAATTTTTTTATTGATATTTTAGAGAGAGAGGAAGGGATAAAGAGATAGAAACATCGATGTGAGAGAAACATTGACCAGCTGCCTCCTGCATGCGCCCTACTGGGGATCAAGCCCGAAACCTGGGCATGTGCTCTGACTGGGAATCAAACCAGGACCTCTTAGTCCATGGGGTGATGCTCTAACCACTGAGCAACACCAGACAGGATTTATTACATTTTTTGTGTGTATATTTTTTGGGGACACCATATACTTAGTATGCTCTCAAGTTTTTTAATTTTATTGGGGTTTGTTTTGTGGCCTAACATGATCTGTCTTGGAGAATGTTTCTTTCTTTTTAAAAAAAAAAATATATATATATATATATTTTATTGACTTTTTAGAGAGGAAGGGAGAGAGAGATAAACATCTATGTGAGAGAGACACATCGATTGGCTGCCTCCTGCACAACCCTGATCAGGGCCGGGGACCCAACTGCAACCAAGGTACGTGCCCTTGACTGGAATCCAACCCACGACTCTTTGGTCTGAGGGCTGATGCTCTAACTGCTGAGCCAGACTGGTCAGGGCAAGAATGTTTCAAGTGTACATGAGGTGAATATCTATTCTGCTATTGTTGGGTGGAATATTCTGTAGATGTCTGTTAGGTCTAGTAGGTTTAAAGTGTTGTTCAAGTCTTCTATCTCCTTATTGATCTTCTGTTTAGTTGCTCTATCCCCTGTTGAAAGGGGGATATTGAACTCTCCAACTATTGTTGAACTGTCTATTTCTCCTTTCAATTTAGTTAACTTTTGTTCCATGTCTGTTGGGGTTCTGTTATTAGGTGCTTATATGTTTATAATTTTTATATCTTGTTGACAGACTTACTCTTTTTTATCATTATATACTATTCTTTTTCTTTTACAATAATTTTTTGTCTTAAAGTTTATTTTGTTTGGTTTTAGGATAGCCATCCAACTCTCATTTGGTTCTTGTTTGCATGGAATATATTTTTTATCTTTTTGCTTTCAACTTGTGTATTTGAACCTAAAGTGAATCTCTTATAGGTAGTATACTGTTGAATCTTATTTTGTTGTTCCATCCATTCTGCCAGTGTCTGTCTTTTAGTTTTGGGAATTTAACCCATTTATATTTAAAGTAATTACTGATTAGGAAGAATTTACCTCTGCCCTATTGCTATTTGTTTTCTATATATCTTTGCTCTTTTGTGTTTTTCAGCTCCTCTGTTACCACATTCTGTTTCTTAATCTGAGAATGTTTTAACTTCTCTTTCTTTTTTGAAGAATAATTTTGCCAGATAATTCTTGGTTGACAGTTTTTTCTTTCAATACTTTGACTATGTCATCCCATTGCCTCTGGCTTCTATGGTTTCTAATGAGAAGTCAGCTATTATTGATATTGAAGATCCCTTGTATGTGATGAGCCACTTCTCTCATGCTTCTTTCAAGATTCTCTCTTTGTCTTTGTACTTTTTGGTTAAGGTGTGTCTTGGTGTGGATCTCATTGAATTTATCTGCTTGGATTTTGTTGAGTTTCTAGGATATATAGTCTTTCATTAAATTTGAGAAGTTTTTGACCATTATTTCTTCATATATATTTTTTTCTGCTCCTTTCTCTCTCTCTTCTCTTATGTCCAGCATTCCTTAGAGTTTCTAGTGATTGCTTTTTTCCCCTATGCATGGACCATTCCTTTCTATTTCTTTGCATGTGTGTAATATTTTTGTTGAAATTGGGCATTTTTAATATTATAATATGACAGCTCTGGAAATCAGATTATCCCCTATCCCCAGGGGTGTTGTTGCTGCTTGTCGTAGCTGTTGTTAGTTTGTTTAGTGATTTTTTAAAACTAATTTTGTAAAGTAGGTATTCTTTGTCATGTATGCCCATTGAAGTCTCTGTTCCATTAGCATACTAGACAGAGATTTCCTTAAACTTTTGGTACCAAAAACATCTCCCAATATTTTAAGGGGGGTGCTATGTACCTTTTGGGGTGTACCTTCATTACTCAACCACTTTACAGTTCTGTCTTAGCCTTCATTTCCTGTTTGTGTAGAGATCTTGATCATCCAGAGGTGAGAGTGTAGGGCCTTCTCAAGTAGGATAAGAGAAGTGGCTCATTGCATACAAGGGATCCTCCATAGCATTGACAACTGACTTCTCATCAGAAACCATAGAGGCTAGAAGGCAGTAGGATGACATAGCCAAAGTATTGAAAGAAAAAACCTGTCAATCAAGAATTCTTTATCTGGCAAAATTCCTGAGCATGTGCATAGCTCTGGGCATGCATGTTGCCTCTTAGATTCCTAGGAATTTGTTGAAGCTATTCAAGTCCTTATTCCCCAAAACATCTCATTGCTCAGCCATTTCTCTCAAGGATTTTGGTCAGTGTGTTTGCTGTTATCCATTGCTTTAGGCAGTAGCAGTGAAAACATCTGTCTGTAAATGTTTTCTACATCCCCTTAATGGCATTAGCTTAGGGGGAGTTCTTGGTTATCAGCATTAGCTCTGGAGGAGTTCTTAGCAGCAAGGGCTGATAAAGCAAGCCTTTTAGCAGGTCTTCCAGGAAGCCAGTACAGAGGTCAACACAAGTAATTTCAATTTATTTGTAAATGAGGCTTGTTCTGCTGTATCAGTACTGGGAATGTGAGCTGTTACTTTCAAGACTGACTGATCTGGGAACCCAGCATAGGACTGGAGTAAATTTAATGCTACAAAGCTCTATAATTCAGCTTATTTTCTTGAATAAACACTCCCTGGATTGCTTAAAGCTTTGGTTGGTTTCCAGTGTTCTGATAAAGTTGATTGTGACAGTTTTTAGTTGTTTTTATGGGGGGTGGACTTTTGGGGTTCCTTATGCCAGCATATTTTGCATGGTATTTTAAAGATGTACTTAAGATTTTCTGAAGGTCTTTTCAAATGGAGAATCAAGGAACTGAAAGAACAGTAAAATTCTTCCTTTATCTGATTCTTACATGGGGGAGGGGATATCACTTCATCTACTTATTTACTACTCCATTTATTTTTAAGCTACCTCTATCACTATGATTCAAGTGAATTTCCTGTAGACAGCATGTAGCTGGGTCAGTATTTTCTCTTTCTCCATGCTTTGCTTTATTTTTAAAGGATTTTAGGTACTTATATAGGTGTAGTAGAATAAACGTTTTTTTGACTGTTATAAACAGTGCTGGAATAAACATCCTTTTACTTACATCTTTGTTTACTTTTGTGTATTTGGAGTATAAGGTTTCAATAGTGGAATTGCTAGGTCAGAATATTAATTTTTGATAGGTGTTGTAAAATTGCCATTTTAGATGTATCAGTTTACACTTTTACCAGTAGTGTATGAGGGTCTTTTTCTTCACACCCTCCTCAATATTGGGTATCAAACTTGTTTATCTTTAGAAAATTGATGGATGAAAAAGAACATGTCTTTAATTTTCTATTCTTTCATTTTTAAAATAGCTTTTATTGTGTGCTTTGTGTTCATATTCTGTACCATTTTTGTGGTTTTCTTTTTCTAAATGAATTTTGTAAATATTTGTCATGTCTAGTGCTAGTGTTATTTTTTTTAAGTTTTTCTTGGCTTTTTTTTTTTTTTTTATTATCCTCACCGGAGGACATTTTTCCATTTTTTTGTTCAGATAGAGTGGGAGGGAGAGAGAGGAAGAGAGAGAGAGAGAGAGAGAGAGAAACACATCGATGTGAAAGGGACACATCGAGTGGCTGGCTCCCGCATGCACGACCCAACAAGGGCTGAGGACAAACTGCAACTGAGGTATGTGCCCTTAGCGGGAACCGTACCCGGGTCTCTCTGGACCGCAGGCCGACGCTCTAACCGCTGAGCCAAACCGGCCAGGGCTCTTGGCTTTTAAAATTCGTTCATAGTGTTTTTAATATGTACTTAAGATTTTTTGAAGATCTTTCAAATGAAGAACCAGTGAACAAAAGAGCAGTAGAGTTCTTTCTTTATCTGATTCTTACACGGGGAAGGGGATGTCCTTAAGAAAATGTGAAGTTTTGCCCTGGCTGGTTTGGCTCAGCAGAGCTTCAGCCCTCAGATCAAAGAGTTGCGGGTTCGATTCTGGTCAAGGGCCCATACTTTGGTTGTGGTTTGGTCCCTGGCCCTGGTCGGGGTCGTGCGGGAGGCAGCCAATTGATGTGTCTCTCTCACATCAGTATTTCTCTCTCTCTCCCTTCCTCCCTCTCTCTCCTTCCTTCTCTCCCTCCCACTCTGTCTGAAGATAAATGGAAAGGTGTCCTGGGGTGAGGATTTAAAAAGAAAATCTGAAGTTTTGACTAGATATATATATATATTTTTTTATCCTCACCCGAGGACATTTTGCATTCATCTTCAGATAGAGCGGGAGGGAGGAAGAGAGAGAGAGAAACATCCATGTGAGAGAGACACATTGACTGGTTGCCACCCACACAACCCCAACTGGGGCTGGGGACGAACTGCAACCAAGGTACGTGCCCTTAGTGGGAACCGAACCCGGGACTCTCCGGTCTGCAGGCTGACGCTCAAACCGCCAAGCCAAACCAACCAGGGCTAGATATTTTTATATTCTTGCTTTTGTATAGTTAATAGCACAATTAAATATTGACTAATTATTACTACTTAGTACCTGTTGTATACCAAGAATACCATTTTGTTTAATCTTGGCAATGCCTTGTCAGATAGATGTCAATATTCTGTTTTACAGATAAAGAAATCTAGTCTACAAAAGGTGATGGCACTTAGTTAAAACGCACAGCTGTTACAGCCAAAGCTAAGATTTGAACCCAGACCATCTGTCAGACTCTAGAGCCCATATACCTCCTGTTTACCAAATTATCTCTGCATCAGGATATTTCCCAGTTTTTTTTCAGAGGGATTGTGACCTAGGTGAGACAAATAATATGATTGTGTGTTGGTTAACCATTAAAGATAGTGCTGAAGGTTTAACAACTTTATATTTTTTGTATACTCTTCCAGAGATGTTTTATACACATATGAACAAAGATGTATATAAACATGTATACATTCTGTTCTAAACAGTTATAATGTAATATGTGGAGTAAGGGAATCTATTTGTTGAGCACTAACTATATACCAGGCACTAGGCCTATTTCTTTATATTTGAGTGAAATCCTTCAAACTGATCACCTTGAAAGATTGTGCAAATATTTAAATACTCATAAAAGGTTATTAAAAACAAAAATATGCCCGGCTGGTGTGGCTCAGTGGTTGAGCATCGACCCATGCACCAAGAGGTCACCAGTTTGATTTCCAGTCAGGGCACATGCCCAGGTTGTGAGCCCTATCCCTAGTGCGGGGGGAAGGGGGGCATGCAGGAAATGGCCAATTGATGTTCTCTCTCATTGATGTTTCTATCTCTCTCTCCCTTCTTCTCTCTCTAAAATCAATAAAGAAAAATTTAAAAATAAAAACAAAAACAAACAAACAAAAATCTAATAGAACTTATTTGGAATTGCTTTCAGAGCTGATACTATGAAGCATGGCAGTTCATTTTCAGTAGAAAGTTAAATGAATTCAAAAGCAATAAAAATTGAGAGCCAGATACTGTAACAGGTTGAGACTAAAACTACATACCATTGCCATTGTTTAAAAAATGAGGTGTGTTTATCAGTTATAAAAGCAATGTTTTTTGTGTGACTGGGATTTTCTAAATCGAAATCTTTCACCAGCTTGCCAGTGATAGGTGCCATTAGGTAAATATACAGAGTGTCCCAAAATAATGTATACACAATTTGAATGATTATAAAGTCAGTGTTTATTAACATACAGCTCATTTAAAAAATTTAAAGGAATCTACAGAAATGAATAATTTTTTGGTCAACGCCTGTTTTCATACTGATGTCTGTTCTGGTCCAGGCACTGCTGATAATGTGAAGCAATGGAATAGAGAATATCAAGAATCATTTCATTCAGTATTTGTGTGCATTCTCTTTCAATAGCTGCCCTTAATTCGTTGACTGTTGTCAGTTTTGTACTGTAAACTTTATATTTTATGTATCCCCATAAAAAAGTCTAGTGGTAGTCCGGCTTCACCTATTATTTCAAATCAAGTAAACCTGAAAAGGAGTGAAAATTAAATGAGTTATCAGCTGTTGACGTGTGTATACATTTTTTTTGGGACACCCTATATTTGGATAGCAACTACTATCTGGAGGAAAAAGGGAGGTGGGAGACAAGGTAAGAAAAGGCCCCTCTTCTTTACTAGGAAGAAAGCTTTTTAAGGACGAATCATAAATTGAAGCTGTTATTTTTAAGGCATTAGCAATTCCGTAGTTTCTTCCAAAGAATCAAGAACTTTGACTTTCTGCTTAGGAAAATTATGGGAAAAGAAAGTATGAAAATAAAACTGAAGTAAATAAGCTCACTGAAGTTCATTTTGTTATCTCACTATTATATTAACAAACTTGAAAAGCAGCAGATACCATTCTGAGTATTTCAGCTCAGTTTAGCATTTTAAGAAAATGAGCATATTATGACATTAGATTTTGTTTTCTCAAGTTTTCCTCAGATTACTTTGTTTTCAATTATGACTTTATTTTTTTAGAGCATTTTTAGGGTCACAGCAAAACTGAGCAAAAGGTACAGAGATTTCCCATCTACTCTGAGCCCTCAGCCCCATGCAAAGCCTCTCCCCCATTAGCAACTTTCCCCATCTGAGTGGTATATTTGTTTCAGTAGAACCTACATTGACACATCGTAATCACCCAAAGTTCATAGTTTACATTACAGTTCACTTTTGGTGTTGTACATTCTATGGGTTTGGTCAAATGTATAATGACATGCATCCATCATTATGGTATCATACAGAGTGTTTCACTGCCTGTTCATTCCTCCCTCCTCCTCCTTCCCCAAACCCAGCAAACATTGATCTTTTAACTGTTTTTGTAGTTTTGTCTTTTCCAAAATGCGATATAGCTAGACCCATACAGTATGTGTCCTTTTTAGATTGGCTTCTTTCACTTAGTAATACGGATTTAAGGTTTTTTGACATAAGAAATGTCTAAATATGTAGAGAATTTTTTTTTTCAAGACAAAAGTTTTAAACATTTATCCACTAATTCAGTGTAAACCAACCCCTATTCTTTTTATATCTTAAAAGCAGATTCTTTTTACTTTAATAAATGATTACACCTGAACTGCCTTAATAGCCTTCATCTTCTTTACATGCAGTTGATTTTCTCTTACAGAAAGTAACCATTTCACTTGCCCAAGATTTTATTTTATTTTTTTATTTTTTATCCTCACCCGAGGACATTTTTGCATTTATCTTCAGATAGAGCCGGAGGGAGAGAGGGGGGAAGAGAGAGAGAGAGAAACGTTGATGCGAGAGAGACACATCGACTGGTTGCCACCCACATGACCCCAACCGGGGCTGGGGACGAACTGCAACCAATGTACGTGCCCTTAGCAGGAACCAAACCCAGGACTCTGGTCTGCAGGCCGACGCTATAACCACTGAGCCAAACCGGCCAGGGCGCTTGCCCAAGATTTTAAAAAATAATCCAGCATTACATACAAATACAGAAAGGCCTACTTCAAGTAACAAATGAGAAAATGTAACTCCAAATGATATATGTACACTGACAGTAGGTGTACTGGTATACTCCATACAAAATGATGCTGGAGACTTGACAAACAGTTGATAATATAAAACAGTGGTTTCTAAGGAACGAACTTAATCAGACCTATAGAGAGCCCTAGAAAACTTTATTTTAACAAGGGCTCTAATGATTGTAGGTTTTGATTAAAAGTGTAATTTGGACCTTGGCTAGTCTGGCTGTTGGTTGGGCATTGTTCCATGCACCAGAAGGTCGCCAGTTGGATTCACAGTCAGGGCACATGCCTGGGTTGTGGGCTGATCCCCAGTAGGGGGTGTGCAGGAGACACCCTCTCCCTACCTCTCTAAAATCATGTTTCTCTTTCACATAGATATTTCTCTCCCTCTCCCTTCCTCTCTCTCTAAAAATCAATAAAAACCTTAAAAATAAAAAAAAAATAGAAGTGTGGTTTGGGGAAACACTTTTAACCTTCATCATGTCAGATTACATACAATAAAATTAAATTACAAATCATGTAATTGAACAAAAAATAATTTCTTTATATAAATGATTAATAGATACCTAAATAGAATACAGATTTAAAAATGTAATTATGTGTATATAGTTGTATTCATAAAGATAAGTACACTAATCAAAAGCTATATAACATTAACAGCAAATCCAAATGCGAAGATATTCTTCTGAATTCTGTTTCATTGAGCGTCAAAAACCACCACTCTTGTAGTCCTTTTCTTGTACAGTATTCTGTATCCACATTCTCTGTGTCTGATTGGATCCCTGGATTTTATTTCATTTTCTGTGTGACATTCTCCACAGATATATATTATTGGCTGCTGCTTTGGGGGTTGGACGTCCTCCTGGGTGTCCATTGTTAGACTGCAGCACCGACAAACTCCTTGCTCTGCGATTCCAACTGAGTGCGGCTGGACTTTGTGCAGCAGCCAACTTCCGGTGCCAACATGCAATGCAGTGACATCTCTGTAGAGAATTTTTTTTTTTTTTTTTTTTTATCCTCACCCGAGGACATTTTTGCATTTATCTTCAGATAGAGCAGGAGGGAGAGGGAGGAAGAGAGAAAGAGAAACATCGACGTGAGAGAGACACATGGAGTGGTCACCACCCACATGACCCCAACGGGGGCTGGGGACAAACCGCAACCGAGGTACATGCCCCTAGTGGGAACCTAACCCGGGACTCTCCAGTCCGCAGGTGGACACTCCAACCGCTGAGTCAACCCGACCAGGGCCATGTAGAGAATTTTTATAAGAGTTTATTTGAGCCAAACTGATGACATATGCCAGGTTGCAAGATCTCAAATGCTCCGAAAAATAACAGTTTTGCAGCTTTTTTTATGCATTTGAAATTAAGGAGGGAACATAAGGAAGATGATGCAGAGGTGGGAGGAAAGCAGAGTAGGGATTGGATTATAGGATAGTTATCAAGATTATGTGCTTGTGTGTGGTTATTTCACAGGTGTGTTAACCTAGATACACAGAAATAATGGACAGGACTTATGTAAGGCAAAGATAAGCCTTTTAGTAAAGAAGTTATATGCCTGGGGTGTGACTACCCACCATGATCTGCCCAGTCAGGAATTTATGATCAGATGACCATGTGAGGTTACGTTCTGTAGAACCTCCCCTCCCTTTTTCTCCCCACAGTTCCTCTGCATCTTTCAGTGGTTTGATCATTTCTTTTTAGTGTTGAATATATTCTGTTTTCTGGAAGTACCACAGTTTATTTATCCATTCATTTATTGAAGGATATCTTGGTTGCTTCTAAGTTTTGGCAGTTACGAATACACATAATGCTATAAATTAGCTGCTATAAACATCCATGTGCAGGTTTTTGTATATACATAAGTTCTCAATTCATTTGGGTAAATACCAAAACCCTAAGGAGCGTTATTTCTGGAGCATATGTAAAGAGTATGTTTAGTTCTGCAAGAAACTGCCAAACTCTTCCAAAGTGGCTGACCATTTTGCATTTCTGCAGTAATGAATGAGAGATCCTATTGCTCCACAATCTCACCAGCATTTGGTGTTGTCAGTGTTTTGGATTTTGGCCATTCTAATAGATGTGTAGTAGTATCTCGCTCTCTCTTTTTTTTTTTTTAAATTGAGTTGCGCGTTGGCTAGTTTGGCTTAGTGGTTAAAGGGTCGTGGGTTCGATTCCCAGTCTAGGGCATATACTTGGGTTTCAGGTTCGTTCCCGGACCAAGTCATGCAGGAGGCAACCAATCAGTGTATCTCTCACATTGATATTTCTCCCTCTCTCGCCCTCCCTCCTACTCTGTCTGAAAATCAATGGAAAAATGTTCTTGGGTGAGTATGAACAAACAAAAAAACATTGAGCTATAATTGACATATAATGTTAGTTTCAGGTGTACAGCATAATGATTTGATATTTGTATATATTAAGAAATGGCCTCTGCCCTGGCCGGTTTTGCTCAGTGGTTAGAGCGTCCGCCCGCGGACCAAAGAGTCGCAGGTTCAATTCTGGCTAAGGGCACGTACCTCGGTTGCGGTTTGTCCCCGGCCCTGGTTGGGGTTGTGCAGGAGGCAACCAATCAATGTGTCTCTCTCACATCAATATTTCTCTCTCTCTCCCCCCACCTCCCTTCCACTCTATCGAAAGATAAATGGAAAAAATATCCTCAGGTGAGGATTAAAAAAAAACAAAGAAATGGTCACCACAATAAGTCTAGTTAACATTTGTCACCATATGTTGTAACCAAAAAAATTTTAAGAAAAATAAATTTTTAAAACTGTAGATTTAAAAAAAAATTTTTTTTTCTTTATTGATTTTAGAGAGAGAGGAAGGGAGAGGGAGAGAGAGACAGAAATATCAATGAGAGAGAACATTGATTGGCTGCCTCCTGCATGCCCCCCCACTGGGGATCGGGCCCACAACCTGGGCATGTGCCCTGACTGAGAATTGAACCAGCAACCTCTTGGTGCATGGGTCGATGCTCAACCACCGAACAACACTGGCTAGGCCAAAACTGGATTTGTTTTATCAGGTAATCATTGTTGTTTTAATTTGCAATTCCCTAATGTGGACGTTTTTTCTTATGCCATTTTGTCTTTAGTGTAATTTTTTTTTTTTTTTTTTGGTGAGGTGTCTGTTCTGGTCGTTTGCCCATTTTTAATTTTTTTTGTTTTTATCCTCACCTAAGGACATTTTTGCATTTATCTTCAGATAGAGCGGGAGGGAGAGAGGGGGGAAGAGAGAGAGAGAAACATCCATGTGAGAGAGACACATCGATTGGTTGCCACTCGCACAACCCCAACCGGGGCTGGAGACGAACTGCAACCGAGGTACGTGCCCTTGGCCGGAATCGAACCCCGGACACCCTGGTCCAAAGGCCGATGTTCTAACAGCTGAGCCAAACTGGCCCCAGGGCAACATTTTTCTTTTAACCTTCAATTCTCTCTGGAGAGAAACTACTGTTATACACAGGAAATAGCCACAGGCCTTCATTTGGGAAAGATTAGAAATAGACATTCCTATTGTAGTTATTTTGGGTATGGGGGTTGGCGGGATGTTGATGTTAAAAAGTGAAATTAACAACATTTGAAAGGGAAAGTTTGTATTTTTTTTTTTACAATAAAATCCAAACTTTCACAAAGACTGGCATTCAATAAAAAAAAAATCACTAGCGGTCACAAGAAACAGGAAAATATGACAAAACCAGCATGAACATCAGTCAACACATTCAAGTTCATTTCAGTAGGGCTATTGATGCTTTTTTTAAAAAAACAGATTTGACTACATAACCATTTATTTATTTATTTTAGTGTTTATTAATTTATTGATTTTTGTTACAGATGTTTCTTTTTTTTTTATTAATTTATTTTTGTTACAGATGTTTCTCCTTTTTTCCCCATTGACACCCTCCTCCCCATCCCCCCACCCCATCCCCAGCTTTGTTGTCCATGTCCATCAGTTATGCATACATGCGTATAAGTTCTGTGGTTTATCTCTTCCCTCCCCCCCCACCCCCTCTTCTGAGGGTTGTCAGTCTGTACCCTACTTTCACATCTCTGGGTCTACCCTGTTCCCCATACTGTTATGTTTATTATATTCCACAAATGAGTGAGATCATGTGATATTTTTCTTTCTCTGCTTGGTTTGTTTCGCTTAGGATAATACTCTCGAGGTCCCTCCATGTCGTCTCAAAGGATAAGAGATCTTTCTTTCTTACAGCTGCATAGTACTCCATTGTGTATATGTACCACAGCTTTTTTATCCATTCATCCACTGATGGGCACTTGGGCTGTTTCCAGATCTTAGCTATTGTGAATAGTGCTGCTATGAACATGGGAGTACATATATTCTTTCTGATTGTTGTTTCAGGCTTCTTAGGGTATATTCCTAGGAGTGGGATCACTGGGTCAAATGGCAGTTCAATTTTTAATTTTTTGAGGTAACACCATAGTGTTTTCCACAGTGGCTGCACCAGTCTGCATTCCCACCAGCAGTGTACTAGAGTCCCCTTTTCTCCACACCCTCGCCAACACTTGCTGCTTGACGATTTGTTGATGGTGGCCATTCTGACAGGTGTGAGGTGATACCTCATTGTTGTTTTAATTTGCATCTCTCTGATGATTAGTGATGTTGAGCATTTCTTCATATGTCTCTTAGCCATTTGTATGTCCTGGAGAGGTGTCTATTTAGTTCCTCTGCCCATTTTTTAATTGGGTTCTTTGTCTTCCTTTTGTTGAGTTGTATGAGCACTCTATATATTTTGGAGATTAACCCCTTATCTGATGTATCATTGGCAATTATGGTCTCCCATACAGTGGGTTCTCTTTCCGTTTTGATGGTTGTTTCTTTTGCTGTGCAGAAGCTTTTGAGTTTGTTGTAGTCCCATGTGTTCATTTTTTCCTTTATTTCTGTTGCCTTAGGTGATGTGTCAGTGAAGATTCTGCTGCGTATGATGTCTGAAATTTTGTTGCTTACATTTTCTTCTAGGATTTTTATGGATTCACGAGTCACATTTAAGTCTTTTACCCATTTTGAGTTTATTCTTGTGTATGGTATAAGTTGATGGTCTAGTTTCATTTTTTTGCATGTAGCTGTCCAATTTTCCCAACACCATTTATTAAAGAGGCTGTCTTTGCTCCACTGTATGCTCTTGCCACCTTTGTCAAATATTAGTTGAGCATAATGTCTTGGGTCAATTTCTGGATTCTCTGTTCTGTTCCACTGGTCTATATGCCTGTTCTTGTGCCAATACCAGGCTGTTTTGATTATAGTAGCTCTGTAGTATAATCTGATATCTGGTATTGTGATCCCACCTACTTTGTCCTTCTTTTTCAAGATTGCTGTGGCTATTCGGGGTCTTTTTTGGTTCCATATGAACTTTTGGAGTATTTGTTCTAGTTCTGTGAAATATGTCGCTGGTATTTTGATTGGGATTGCATTGAATCTATAGATGGCTTTGGGTAATATGGACATTTTAATGATGTTAATTCTTCCAATCCATGAACAAGGTATGTGCTTCCACTTTTTTATATCTTCTTCTATTTCTTTTTTCAATGTCCTGTAGTTTTCTGCAAATAGATCCTTTACTTCTTTGGTTAAATTTATTCCTAGGTATCTTAATTTTTTTGCCGCGATGGTAAATGGGATTGTTTTTTTAGTTTCTCTTTCTGTGAGTTCATCATTGGTGTATAAGAATGCCGTCGATTTCTTGACGTTAATTTTGTATCCTGCTACTTTGCCAAATTCATTTATTAGGTCTAGTAGATTTTTGATGGAGTCTTTAGGGTTTTCTATGTATAATATCATGTCATCTGCGAATAATGACAGTTTCACTTCCTTCTTTCCAATTTGGATCCCTTTTATTTTTTCTTCACGTCTGATTGCTGTGGCTAAGACTTCCAGTACTATGTTAAATAAGAGTGGCGAAAGTGGGCATCCCTGTCTTGTTCCTGTTCTTAAGGGAAATGTTTTTAGTTTTTGCCCATTGATTACGATGTTGGCTGTAGGTCTTTCATATATGGCCTTTATAATGTTGAGATATGATCCCTCTATTCCCAAATTGCTGAGCGTTTTTATCAGAAATGGGTGTTGAATTTTGTCGAATGCTTTTTCAGCATCTATTGATATGATCGTGTGGTTTTTATCTTTCATTTTGTTTATGTGGTGTATCACATTTATTGATTTGCGAATATTGAACCAGCCTTGCATCCCTGGGATGAATCCCACTTGGTCATGGTGAATAATTTTTTTGATGTATTGCTGGATCCGATTTGCTAGTATTTTGTTCAGAATTTTGGCATCTATGTTCATCAGGGATATTGGCCTGTAGTTTTCTTTCTTTGTAGTGTCTTTTTCTGGTTTTGGAATTAGAATTATGCTGGCCTCATAAAATGAGTTTGGAAGTCTTCCTTCTTCTTGAATTTTTAGAAACAGTTTGAGAAGAATGGGTGTTAGTTCTTCTTTGAATGTTCGGTAAAACTCCCCTGTGAAGCCGTCTGGGCCTGGACTTTTGTTTGCTGGGAGAGTCTTGATTACATCTTCAATTTCCTTGGTTGTTATTGGTCTGTTCAAGTTTTCTATCTCTTCCCGGTCCGGTTTTGGGAGACTATATGTTTCTAGAAATTTGTCCATTTCGCTTAGATTGTCGAATTTGTTGCCATATAAATGTTCATAGTATTCGTTAACGATCCTTTGTATTTCTGTGGTGTCAGTTGTCACTTCTCCTCTTTCGTTTCTGATTTTGTGTATTTGGGTTCTCTCTCTTTGTTTCTTGGTGAGTCTAGCTAAGGGTCCATCAATCTTGTTTATCTTTTCAAAAAACCAGCTCTTTGTTTCATTGATCCTTTGAATTGTTTTTTTGGTCTCCATGTCATTTATTTCTGCTCTGATCTTTACTATTTCCTTCCTTCTACTTGCTCTGGGGTTTTCCTTTTGTTTGCTTTCTAGTTCTTTAAGTTGTGACTTTAGATAGTCTATTAGAAATTTTTCTTGTTTCTTGAGGTAGGCCTGTAGTGCTATGAACTTCCCTCTCAGAACTGCTTTCGCTTCATCCCACAGATTTTGTGTTGTTGTGTGTTCATTTTCATTCTTTTCCAGAAAGTTTTTAATTTCTTCCTTGATCTCCTTGGTAACCCATTCATTGTTTAATAACATGCTATTTAGCCTCCACGTATTCAAATGTCTTTGCATGTTCTTGTTGCAGTTGATTTCTAGATTCATGCCATTGTGATCTGAGAAGATGCTTGATATGATTTCAATCTTCTTGAATTTGTAGAGACTTCGTTTGTGTCCTAACATGTGGTCTATCTTTGAGAATGTCCCATGTGCACTTGAGAAGAAAGTGAATTCTGTAGTTTTGGGGTGTAATTCTCTGTAAATATCTATTAAATCCATTTGGTCTAGTGCTTCATTTAGAGTCTGTGTTTCCTTGTTAATTTTTTGTCTAGAGGATCTATCCAGTGATGTCAGCGGGGTGTTGAAGTTCCCTGCTATGATTGTATTGCTGTCGATTTCTCCTTTGAAGTTTTCCAGAAGATTTTTAATGTATTCTGGTGCTCCTGTATTGGGTACATATATGTTTACCAAGGTTATCTCTTCCTGTTGGATAGATCCTTTCAATATTATGTAGTGGCCTTCTTTGTCTCTAGTTATGGCCTTCATTTTAAAATCTATTTTATCAGATATGAGTATTGCTACCCCAGCTTTTTTTTCCTTTCTGTTTGCTTGGAAGATTTTTTTCCATGCCTTCACTTTCAGCCTATGTGAGTCTTTTGTTGTGAGGTGGGTCTCTTGTAAACAACATATATATGGGTCATGCTTTCTTATCCAATCCGCTACTCTGTGTCTTTTGATCGGGGCGTTCAGTCCATTTACATTTAAGGTGATTACCGATATGTACTTACTTATTGCCATTTTTGTTTAGTGTGTTTCTATTTTCCTTCCTATTTCTTCTACTAATTACAGCAGTCCTTTTAAGATTTCTTGCAGTGCTGGTTTGGTGCTAATGTATTCCCTTAGCCTTTTTTTGTCTGGGAAGCTGTTTATTTGACCTTCTATTTTGAATGATAGCCTTGCTGGGTAGAGTAGTCTTGGGTTCAGATCCTTGTTTTTCATGACCTTGATTATTTCATGCCATTCCCTTCTGGCCTGTAGTGTTTCTATTGAGAAGTCAGCTGATAACCTTATGGGGGTTCCTTTGTAGGTAACCTGTTGCTTAGCTCTTGCTGCCTTGAGGATTCTCTCTTTGTCTTTAATTTTTGGCATTTTAATTACTATGTGTCTTGGTGTGGGCCTGTTTGGGTTCTTCTTACTTGGGACTCTCTGTGCTTCTTGAACTTGAAAGCCTTCTTCCTTCACCAAATTAGGGAAATTTTCTGTCACTATTTCTTCAAATATATTCTCTAACCCTTTCTCATTTTCTTCTTCTTCGGCGACTCCTATGATGCGAATATTATTACGTTTCCTGTTGTCCCACAGTTCTCTTAAGCTGTCTTCCTGTTTTTTCATTGTTTTTTCCTTTTGGTTTTCTGATTGGTTGATTTTTTCTACCCTGTCTTCTAATTCACTGATCCGGTCCTCAGCTTCTTCTACTCTGCTTTTTAGCCCTTCCATTGTGTTCTTCATTTCTGCTATGTCATTCTTCATTTCCAATTGATTTATTTTCAATATTTCTATGTCTTTGCTCATTGTGTTGATGTCCTTACACATGCTGTTGAGCTTCCTCAAGATCATGGCTCTGAATTCTAGCTCTGTTAACTTGCTTAACTCCATTTCATTTATCTCATCTTCATTGGAGGTCTCTTGTTGTTTCGTTTGGCATCTGTTTCGTTGTTTTACCATTTTGGCTAGCTCAGTGGTTTTTGGAGCCTGCCAAATTTTCCCTGTGGATGTTGGTGTTCTGCTGTTTGTGGCTTCCTCTACTGGGTTTGGATGAGCGTGAGAGGACCCACGTTATACACCACTGTCGAGTCTTACTTTTCTGGGTAGAGTTGCAAGCCCAGAAAAGGTTCAGTTATCCTCTAGCTTTTTGCCTAGAGGCTATTAGTCCTGGTTACTTAAAGAGCCTTGGGTTCTCAGTTGAATGAAAACCTCCCTCAGGTGTTCAGCGAGAGAAGATTTCCCGAGGGTGGGGCAGATGCTGGTAGGTAATGAGCCTTGATTTGCATTTCAATGGCCCAACTGGGTGTGGCTGAATCTCCGAGGGAGGGGCTGCCGCCTCTCCCCAGAGCCCTGGGATGGAGTAAGTTGACCAGGCCACAGTCCTGCGTGGCCGAAACTCAGCAAAAGCTCTGAGCGCCCTCCAAATCCCGAGTGTCCCCACACAGTTCCAGTCCAGTCCGCCCTCCCTCCGCCAGAGTCCGAGGTGAGTGGCTGTGGCTGTTTTAGCGCTGTGTCCCGGCTCTGCGCTGTGGAGCCGGCTGGGGCTTTAACCCCAAGGGCAGGCACTGCTCACGGCTAAGGCCGCTGCTGTCTGTGGGCTCCCAGCCGCCCTCTCGCGCCTCCGCAATCCTACCAGGATCAAGTTAGTGTCCCTGGTTGTATGATCCTCGCGAGCTGCTTTTCCGTTGCTTTTTCCCGACGATTTGACTTTATTTTAGTTGTATTTCCAGTTTGGTCCTGGGAGATGATCTGTGTAGCTTCCATTCACTCCGCCGCCATTTTGGAATCTGTTACAGTTGTTTCTCCTCCCCCCCAGACACCTTCCTCCCTATCCCCCCTCCCCCCCCAGTATTGTTGTCTGTGTCATTGGTTACACATACATGCATATTAGTTCTTTGGTTTATTTCATTCCTTCCCCCCACCCCCCTCCTCTGAAGTTTGTCAGTCTGAACTATATTCCTTTCTATGTCTCTTGGTCTATTTTGTTCATCAGCTTTTTCTGTTCATTATATTCCACAAATAAGTGAGATCATGTGGTATTTGTCCTTCTCTGATTGGCTTATTTCACTTAGCATAATACTCTCCAGGTCCCTCCATGTCATCTGAAAGGATAAGAGATCTTTCTTTCTTATAGCTGCATAGTGTTCCATTGTGTATATGTACCACAGCTTTTTTATCCACTCATCTTTTGATGGACACTTGGGCTGTTTCCAGATCTTAGCAATTGTAAATAGTGCTGCTATGAACATAGGGGTACATATATTCTTTCTGATTGGTGTTTTAGGCTTCTTAGGATATATTCCTAGAAGTGGGAACACTGGGTCAAATGGCAGTTCAATTCTTCATTTTTTTGAGGAAACACTGCTGATTTCCATAGTGGCTGCACCAGTCTGCATTCCCATCAGCAGTGTACTAGAGTTCCCTTTTCTCCACATCCTTGCCAGCACTTGTTGTTTGAGGATTTGTTGATGGCAGCCATTCTGGCAGGTGGAAAATTTGTATTTTTTAATGGCTCATGATCAGTCATCTATATATAGCATCCATAGTATTTTCCCCGTCTGGGAGATTTTATTGAGGTATAATTTATATTCATTGAAATGCACAGTTTAAAATGTCTTAACACATAGGCAGTAAAATATCGGGCATTTTTCATAGCAATGTTTTTTCTGATATATCGCCTTGGGCAAAGGAAACAAAAGAAAAATAAACAAATGGGACTACATCAAACTTAAAAAATTTTTGCACAATAAAGGAAACCATCAACAAAATGAAAAAGTGACCCATTGAATGGGAAAACATATTCTCTGATACATCTGATAAGGGCTTAATATCCAAAATTTATAATGAACTTATAAAACTCAACACCAAGAAAAACACCAAACAATTCAGTTAAAAAATGGGCAAAGGCCCTGGCTGGTTTGGCTCAGCGGTTAGCGCGTCGGCCTGCAGTCCAGAGAGATCCCGGTTCGGTTCCCGCTTAAGGGCACGTACCTCGGTTGCAATTTGTCCCCGGCCCTGGTTGGTCGTGCGGGAGGCAGCCGCTTGATGTGTCCCTTTCACATCGATGTTTCTCTCTCTCTCTTCCTCTCTCTCCCTCCCACTCTATCTGAACAAAAAATGGAAAAATGTCCTTGGGTGAGGATAAAAAAAAAAAAAATGGGCTAAGGACCTGAATAGACACTTTTCCAAAGAGGACATACAGATGGCCAATAGACATGAAAGGATGCTTAATGTCACTCATCATCAGAGAAATGCAAATTAAAAGCACAATGACAAAAAAATAAAAATTAAAAAGATATCACCTTACATCTGTCAGAATGGCTTTTTAATAAATCAACAAACAAGTATTGGTGAGGATGTGGAGAAAAGGGAACCTTCCTGCACTGGTGGTGGGAATGCAGATTGGTATAGCCACTATGGAAAGTAGTATGGAGTTACCTCAAAAAAGTAAAAATGGAACTGCCTTATGACCCAGCGATTTTACTTCTGAGAATTTATCTGAAGAAACCGGAAACACTAATTTGAAAGAATGTATGCGTACCTATTGCAGCATTATTTATAGTAGCCAAGATTTGGAAGCAGCCCAAGTGCCCATTAGTAGATGAGTGGATAAAAGAGCTGTGGTACATTTATACAATGGAATACTACGTAGCTGTAAAAAAGAAGGAAGCCTTACCTTTTGTGACAGCATGGATGGACCTGGAGAGTATTATGCTAAGTGAAATAAGCAGAGAAAGCCAAGTAAGTACCTTATGCTTTCACTTCTATATGGAATCTGATGAGCAGAATAAATTAACAAAGTGGAGACAGACTCATGGATATAGAGGACAAACTGACAGCTATCAGAGGGGAGGGCATTGGGGGCTAGGTGAGAAGGGTGAAGGGATTAAGCAAAGAAAATAGGTGATTGCCAGAGGGAAAGAGGACTGGGAGGAAGTAGAAGAGGGTAAAGGGGGGGGTGTAAATGATGATAGAAGGAGACTTGACTTGAGGTGGTAAACACATAATACAATATACAGATGATGTATTTTAGAATTGTATACCTGAAACCTATATAATTTTATTAACCAATGTCATCCCAATAAATTCAATAAAAAATAAATTTAAAAAAAGTTTTAACAAGTGTATACATACATACAGCCACATAACCTATCAAGATATAGAACATAGCCATTAACCAGAAAGTCCTCTCTTGCTACTTTGTATTCGATCCCTGCCTCTTCCGCACACCCCTGCAACCACAGTTTTAAATTGTTTTGACAGAGATAAGTTTGCATGTTCCAGAACTTCATATAACTAGAATCATATATTGTGCAATCTATTGTGTCTGGGTGTACTGTCTTTTGGAATTCATCTGGTTATTTTTTGTTGTTGTTGTTAATTCTCACCTGAGGATATTTTTCCATTGATTTTTAGACAAGAGGGGAAGGGAGGGAGAAAGAGAGAGAGAGAGAGAGAGAGAGAGAGAGAGAGAGAAAAGCATCGATGTGAGAGAGACACATTGATCGGTTGCCTCCAGCATGATCCTGACAGAGGTGGGGGATCCAACCTGCAATCCAGGTAATGTGCCCTTGACCGGGAGTTGAACCTGTGACCCCTAGGTCCAAGGGCAGATGCTCTTAACTGCTGAGCCAAACCAGCCAGGGCCATCTGTTTTGATGTGTGCATGAGTAGTCTGTTCCTTTTTAAAAAATGCTAATATTCCATTGAATGAATATATTGTAGTTTGTTTGTACAGATTCTTGATGGAAATGGGATTCTTGTTTTTAGCTGTTATGAATAAAGTTTCTCTGATTATGTCTTTTTGTAATATGTTTCCATTTCTCTTTGGTAAATAATTCAGGAGTGGAATCATATGTGTAAGGGTTTAATTAAAGATCATATGTGTAAGGGTTTAATTAAAATCATGTGTGTAAGGGTTTAATTAAAAGATAATGCCTAACACTTTTCCAAAGTGGTTAAGCTTTACATTCCCACCAGTAATGTCTTAAACTTTGTTGTATCCCACATCCTCACCAACTTGAGGAATTTTCTTTCTGTTTAAATTTTAGACATTCTAGGTAGTGTCTATTTATAGTTCATTGTGGTTTTAATTCGCATCTATTTGATGTTCAGTGATGCGGAGCTTTTCTTTAATGGGCTTATTGACCAGTTGTATATTTTCGTTTGTAAATTGTTTGCTCAACTCTTTTGCCCATTTTTGTTTTGGATTATTTGTCTTTTTATTATTGAATTATAGGAGTTCTTTATGTATTCTGGATATGAGTCTTTGGTCAGATATATATGTGTGTGTGTGTATGCATATTTATATAATAATATTAATCTCAAATGTGTTCTCTAGGCCTTTGGCTTGACTATTTTTTTTAATCATCACCCGAGAATATTTTTCCATTGATTTTTAGAGAGAGTAGAAGGAAGAGAGGGAGGAGAGAGAGAGAAACATTGATGTGAGAGAGACACATTGATTGATTGCCTCCCCCACAACCCTAACCAGGGCTGGGGACCAAACCTGCAACCCAGGTATGTGCCCTTGACTGGAATTGAACCTGTGACCCTTCAGTCCATTGGCTGACACTCTAACCACTGAGCCAAACCGGCCAGGGTTTGACTATTTTCTTAATAGCGTCTTTTGATGAACAGAAATTTTTACTTTTGATAAAGTTCAGTTTGTCAAGTTTTAATTTTGTAGCTAATGCTTCCTGCTCCTGTCTGGAAAATTCCTAACCCAAGTCTCAAAAATATTTTTTATTTTAGAAATTTTATGGTTTTTAGCTTTTAAGTTTTAGGTCTGTGATTTATCATTAACTACGTTTTGAGTATGATGTGATGGAGAGGGCTGAGCTTCTCTTTTTTTCCACACGCTTATTCAGAACCATTTGTTGAAGACTTTCCTTTCCTGCATCAATTCCTTTGGAATCATTGTTGGAAATCAGTTGATGCCCTGGCTAGGTAGCTCATTTGGTTAGAGTGTCGTCCCAGTATGCCAAGGTTTCATGTGTGATCCTTGTTCAGGGCACATACAATGAATGCATAAATAAGTGGAACAATAAATCCATGTTTCTCTCTCCCCCAACCTAAAATCAATAAATTAAAAAAAATTTTTTTTAAAGAAATCAGTTGACTATATGGGTCTCTTTCTGAATTTTGTTTTGTTGCATTAATCTGTCTATCCTTACTTCAATACCAAACTGTTTTTAGTACTTTATCTTTAGTGACTTTGTTCCTTTTCAAGATGGTTGTGGCTGTCCTAAGTTCTTTCCATTTCTAAAAAATTTAGAATCAGCTTGTCAGTTTCTTTCAAAAAGCTTTTTTGAAAAACCTATTGATGGCCCTGGCTGGTTTGGCTCAGCGGTTAGATTTTCAGCCTGCAGACCAAAGAGTCTTGGGTTCGATTCCAGTCAAGGGCACGTACCTTGGTTACAGTTTTGTCCCCGGCCCTCGTTGGGGTTGTGAGAGAGGCAACCAATCGATGTCCCTTTCACATTGATGTTTCTCTCACATCGATGTTTCCCTCTCTCTCTCCCTCCCACTCTGAAAATAAATGGAAAAATATCCTCGGGTGAGGATTTAAAAAAAAAATAAAAAACCTTATTGATATATAATTTATATACTATAAAATGCATCCAGTGGTAAGTGTAGTTCTTTGTTTTTTGACAGTTGTGTATACATATGAAACCACCACCACAATCATGATGCAGAACATTTTATCATGCCAAAGATTCTGTCATGCCCCTTTGCATTCACTTTCCTCGCTGGCCACATCTGGCCCAACAGTACCACTGATTGACTTTCTATAGATTAGTTTTGTTTGTTCTGGAATTCCATATACATGGACTCATACAGTGTGAATTCTTTTGTGTCTGGATTGGTTTGCTCATTATTGTTTTTGAAACTCGTCTATGTTGTTGTATCTATCAGTAATTTGTTCCACATTATTGCTGAGTAATATTCCACTATAAGGATATATTATAATTTATGTTAGCTATTTACTTGTTGACAGATATTTGGATTATTTTAAGTTTTTGTCTGTTGTGAATAAAGGTACTATGAACTTGTATTGACAAGTCTTTGTGTAAACTTAGATTTTCATTTCTCGTGAGTAAATACCTGGGAGTGGAATTGTTAGGTGAATAAATGTATATTGATTTTATAAGAAACTTAAGCACTTTTAAAAAGTGGTTGTACAATTTTATATTCCCAGCAACAACAGTTGTTCCACATCCATGCCAACAGTTGGCATTGTCAGTGCTTTTAATTTTAGTAATTCTAGTAGGTGTATAGTGGTATTTTGTTCTTTTAATTTGCATTCCTCTAATTAGTAATTATATTGAGGGTTGTTTTCATGTGCTTTTTGACTATTTGTATGTTTGACTATTTGTATGTTTTCTTGGGTGAAGTGTCCATATTTTTTGCTCATTGTTTCTTGAATTGTCTTACTGGTTTATAAGATATATATATATATATCTTACATATATCTTACGGATATATGTATCTTATAAATCAATGATATATATACATATACATTTTTTTCTGAAGAAATGAGTTGTCAGCTATATGTATTACAGGTATTTTCATCAAGTATGTGGCTTGCCATTTAATTTTCCTCATTTAATTTTCCTAATTTAATTTTCTTTCAAAGAGTGGAAGTTTTAAATTATGATGTAAACCAATTTATCAGTTTGTTCTTTTATGGTTTGTGCTTTTAGTGTCCTAGCTGATGTATATTTGCTTATATTTTAAATATGTTTTTATTGATTTTTTTTTTTTTAGAGAGAGAGAGAGAGAGGAGGGAGAGAGAGAAACATTGATGTGAGAGAGAAACATTGTTTGGCTGCCTCCTGCACACCCCCTACTGGGGATCATGGCCGAAACCTGAGCATGTGCCCTGACCAGGAATCGAACTGGGACCTCTCAGTCCATGGGACAACACTCAATCCACTGAGCCATACCAGCCAGGCTTTTGGCCTATATTTATCTGCTTGTTCTGTTGTTTACTGAGAGAGGAGTTCTGTAATAATGGTAATTGGGTATTTGTCTTTCTCTCTTTATTTCTGTCCATTTTTACTTCATGTAGTTGAAGCTGTTTAGGTAGCTACATATGTAGAATTATGTCTGTTATGATTGTGGGAATATCCTTCATTATTTCTGACAATACTTCTTTTCTTAGAGTCTGTTTTGTCTGAAATTATAGTCACTTGCCTTTCTTATGGTATGTGTTTGTATGGTATATCTTTTCCCTTCATTTGCTTTTAACCTTTCTGTGTAGAATTTATATTTAAAGCACATAGCTTGTAAATAGCATATAGTTGAATCTTGCTTTTTCATTCAGTATGATTATCTCTGCCTTTTAATTGGAATGCTTAATCTGTTACATTTAATGTAATTATTGTTTTTGTTTGTTTGTTAATTCTCACCCAAGGATATTTTTTCCATTGATTTTTAGAGAGAGTGGAAGGGGGAGGAGAGAGAGAGAAACATCAGTGTGAGAGAGACATATCGATTGGTTCCTCCTGCACACACCTCAAAGTAATTATTGGTTTTACTTTTACTATATAGTGATTTGTTTTGTATGTAATTGATTTTTTCTTTGGAATTCTTTTTCCTCTTTTATTTCTGGCTCCCTATGTGGTCTCCACTGACACTAAGGTGGGGGTGGACTCATTACCATTGGGTGATGGTGAAAATCCTGAATCTTCTCTAGGCCTCCTCAGACCACCCAGCAGGAAAGGAAAGAGGTGCCTAGTTACTTCTGGACTGGGGGTGGAAGTCCACATTCTCTATGTAGTCTCCACTGGGATTCATTACTATGTGGCAGGTTTGAAAGGCCCAGCTCCCTTCTTGGCCTTTCCAGATACCCCCCACTGCCCCCCTCCCTCCCCCACACCCCCCAAGGCGGGAATTTTGGGGCACCTCATGACGGTGTAAATTGAGGCTCCGTCTTACTGGTGCAAATTGGGCTAAGGTCATAGAATTTTTGGCCAGAGTACACCATTATCTAAAAGTTTTGTCTGGGAGGGAGCAGGCTTTTGTTGTTGTTCTATCTGTACCCATCTGTGTTTCTGGGTTTTTGGCTTCTTGAGCTCCAAGTTTGCAGTATAGAGGCAAAAAGAAAACTCAGGGAAATCACAACTTTGTTCCTTGGATTTTGAGTTCCCTAACCTGTCAGCCTTTTTCTCTCTACCTGTCAGTCTGGTTTTTGTTGTTTTGGTTTTTTAAATCTGATATCCAAGATTTTTAGTTGTGCTTACCAGGAGGAATAGGGATAAGTATTCTTTCTTCAAAATGTAGACAAATTTACAGCAGTTTTCCTGTTGTCTGAGAAGTAGGAATTTCTAATTTTTGTTGTTTATTTTCTTATCTTTGGCTTTTTATACTTAAATTTACCATGGACCATATGAGGTCTCTCTCTTCTGCACTTTTATTCAGTGAAATTTAGGCTTGCTTTAGCTCCCCAGTGCTCAAAACCGCATGTCCTAACGCAAACACGTTGTTGTTTCTCATTAAATCATCCTACATTCAGGCTTTCCCTTTTTCATACCTGCTTTTATTTTATTTTATTAATTAATTTATTTTTGTTACAGATGTTTCTCTTTTTTACCCCCAGACACCCTCCTCTCTATCCCACCTCCTCCCCACCCCAGCATTGTTGTCTATGTCCATTGGTTACGCATATATGCATATAAGTTCTTTGGTTCATCTCATCCCTCCTCCCCGCCCCCCTCCTCTGAAGTTTGTCAGTCTGAACCGTACTCCTTTCTGTGTCTCTGGATTTATTTTATTCATTAGCTTTTTCTGTTCATTATATACCACAAATAAGTGAGATTATGTGGTATTTGTCTTTCTCTGATTGGCTTATTTCACTTAGCATAATACTCTCCAGGTCCCTCCATGTCGTCTCAAAGGATAAGAGATCTTTCTTTCTTACAGCTGCATAGTGTTCCATTGTGTATATGTACTACACCTTTTTTATTCACTCATCTATTGATGGACACTTGGGCTGTTTCCAGATCTTAGCAATTGTAAATAGTGCTGCTATGAACATAGGGGTACATATATTCTTTCTGATTGGTGTTTTAGGCTTCTTAGGATATATTCCTGGAAGTGGGATCACTGGGTCAAATGGCAGTTCAATTCTTAATTTTTTGAGGAAACACCATATTGATTTCCATAGTGGCTGCACCAGTCTGCACTCCCACCAGCAGTGTGCTAGAGTCCCCTTTTCTCCACATCTTCGCCTGTACTTGTTTGATGATTTGTTGATGGCAGCCATTCTGACAGGTGTGAGGTGACACCTCATAGTTGTTCTAAATTGCATCTCTCTGATGATTAGTGACATTGAGCATTTTTTCATATGTCTCTTGGCCATTTGTATATCCTGTTTGGAGAGGTGTCTCTGCCCATTTTTTAATTGGGTTCTTTGTCTTCCTTTTATTGAGTTGTATGAGCACTCTATATATTTTGGAAATTAACCCCTTATCTGATGTATCATTGGCAATTATGCTCTCCCATATAGTGGGTTCCCTTTCCATTTTGATGGTTGTTTTTCTTTTTGCTGTGCAGAAACTTTTGAGTTTGATGCAGTCCCATGTATTAATTTTTTCCTTTGTTTCTCTTGCCTTAGGCATTGTATCAGTGAAAATTCTGCTGCGTGTGATGTCTGAAATTTTGTTGCCTACATTTTCTTCTAGGATTTTTATGGATTCACGAGTCACATTTAAGTCTTTTATCCATTTTGAGTTTATTCTTGTGTATGGTGTAAGTTGGTGATCTAATTTCATGTTTTTGCATATAGCTGTCTAATTTTCCCAACACCATTTATTAAAGAGGCTGTCTTTACTCCATGGTATGCTCTTGCCACCTTTGTCAAATATTATTAATTGAGCATAATGTCTTGGGTCAATTTCTGGGTTCTCTGTTCTGTTCCATTCATCTATATGCCTGTTCTTGTACCAGTACCAGGCTGTTTTGATTACAGTGGCTTTGCAGTATAACCTGACATCCAGTATTTTGATCCCTGCTACTTTGTTCTTCTTTTTCAAGATTGCTGTGTCTAATCTTCATACCTGCTTTTAGCTGCTCACTCTTCTTCCACCATTCCCATCTATGGATGAATCAACTGAACAATAGTTTTTGCAAGATAATTTATTAAGTGCTTTATATACAAAGCTTCATTTGTCTAGTATGGAAACTAAATAATGGTATTAGTGAACTAGGAGAACATGTGCATGTGCATATAATTTACAAATGCTGTAGGAACACATAGGAGGGAATGATCAAAATCTGTCTGGCATTTTGTTGTTCATATTCCTGCCCTTACCCCTTTTAGCCCCAGTTTTGTAACTGCTTGGCTTTAGAATTGGTAATGACTCCCACATCAAGTCCAAACTGCTTAGCTTGGCTTTCAATTGGCATTCAGTTGAGAGCCTACCTTGCTTTCAATATCTTTTCCATTACTCCTTTGCAGAAACTGTTCCAATTAGACCATTCTTCTTGCCATTCTTATAAGAAGTCCCCATTATTTCTGCTTTCGTCTTTAACTATGATGTTCTTCCTGGCATAAATGTACTTATTCCCTCTTGTGTATGTATACATGAAGGGCAGTTTAGTGGAAAGAATGTGTTTCAAGTCAAACACATCCCAGTTTTGCCTTTTACTTGATACGTGACTCAGGATAAGTTACTTCAGTTCTCTGAGCCTTAGTTCCAGTGTTTATAAACATGGAAAAATACTACCTTTCTCATAGGATGTGCTAAGGCTACTTAATGTACGATGCCTGTAAGTTGTTTTATTTCTGTAGTGTAAAGCTGTGCTCCTTCCACGCAGCTGTTTTTGTTTCCTTAGTCTTTGGAACCCTGTTTTCTCATCTGTAATGTGTAACTGTTAATGTTGGTTGGACTGATGCTCCCTCTAAACTCTCAAATCCTATGATTGTCAAAACTTAGGATGCCTTCAATTAAAGAAAGAATAGAATGTGTTTTTCTTTTTTTAATGATAGCCAAAAGTCAGGGTCTATCAAGAAATACAGAAGAAATATAGTAATGCTTGTAGACCTTTAATAAAACTTTCTCCTATTTTTAATGCTTTCCCTGATTATACGAGCTAAATAATGCATACTGGGTAGAAAATTTATAAAATGCAGAAAAGTTAGATCACTTATAATCTTAGAATTCAGAGATAATCATTATTAATCTTTTATTCTTATAATTTTTTGCATATATATCTTTATATATAAAGATATATATATTTAAAAATCGATAATGTGCTGTAAATAAAATTGCTTTCTCCCACATTATTAAATATTGTCAAAAACATGATTTTTAATGCTGCATGTTTTCTATAAGATTAAAAAAACATGGCCTGTTCAGTTTTAAAAATGATAATAAAAGTCATACACGGACATGGTAAGGTTAAAACTTTAAGGGATAAAATGGAAATTTAAAAAAACTTTCTCTCCCTCTCCTATTACCACTTCCAAAAGTTAACAGTGGTTAACTATTTCTCATGTACTTTCAGAAATTGTGTGTGATGTTATATCCTTTATTTAGATAGACTGTAATTTAACTGATCTATTGATCATGTCAACTGATGGTCATTGGCGCCAGTTCAACACTAACAGGAATCCCCAATCTGGGGTGCAGTAAAGAAGGAAACTTTATACAGTGCAAACAGCCCAATAGTGTTACAGCTCAATTATGAAGCAGCCTGGCTGTGAAGCGGCCCAGGGGCCAGGCCCCTCTCCAGTTAGACAGCTCTGCTCAGGAGCCGGTCTCTTCTCCTATGCCCTGCTGTGCCTGCTCTTCTATGCTCTGGGGATGTCACTGGGAAAACACAGTGTTTAGTCTTGGGTGGAAAGGGAGAGTGTGATCCCCCAGTCAGAGGGGAGGTGGCTCATATAGACAGAAGTCTACACCCCTGGTCCCTGATTGATCAGTCCTCATGCAAATGAGGACTCCAAAAAGCACTGTCGTGGTGGGTCAGAATAGAGCCTTTCTGATTGGTTGGTGATGATGCTGATGAAGGATATAGGTGCATAGCTCTGATTAGACGGGGAAAGTCTCAGTCCTATTGATTGAAATATTATTCCAAGAACTCCTTTAATAGGGCTGGCTCAGATGGCAGGAACATAGTGCAGGCAGGCAGTTCAGTGTGAGAGGGTGGTAGTTTAGTACAGACTTCTCCTTGAAGTGCTGTTTGTGTGAAAGGCCCCTGTGTAGAAGTAGCTGCTATGTTCTGTTTTTTTACACTTAAGCCCAGTTAGCACTGGCTGGGTAGCTCAGTTGGCTAGAGCATTGTCCCAGTACACCATGGTTGTGGGTTTGATCCATACAAGAATCAACCAATGAATGCATAACTAAGTGGAACAAGAAATCCATGTTTCTCTCTTTCTGTCTTCCTCACTCTCTAAAATCAATAAATTAAAAAAAAAAAAAAATTAAGCCTAGTTAGCCATTGGAAGCCTTTCTTAGTAGGTATCTTCTTTCTCAGGGTCCACTATCGCCATTTAGATTACTATTTTGTTTTTGCTTTTACAATGGTGAAATATTTTCATGTGTGTATTTTTTAACTCTTGTAAAGTATATCTAAAAAATAAGTTTCTAGCCCTGGCCGGTTTGGCTCAGCGGTTAGAGCGTCGGCCTGTGGACCAGAATCCCGGGTTCGGTTCCCACTAAGGGCACTTACCTCGGTTGCAGTTTGTCCCCGGCCCTGGTTGGGGTCGTGCAGGTGGCAGCCACTTGATGTGTCTCTCTCACATCGATGTTTCTCTCTCTCTCTCTCTTCCTTCCCGCTCTGTCTGAAGATAAATGCAAAAAAAAAAAAAAAGTCCTCTGGTGAGGATAAAAAAAAAAGTTTCTAAAAGAATTCCTGCGTCAAAGAGAGTACATTTAAAATTTTGATAGATGTTACCAAATTGCTTTTAAAAGAAGATTGTGTTAATTTATATTTCTCCCATTAGTAGATATTTAGATATTCCCATGAGTCCCTGTTTGCTTATATCCTTACCAACACTGGATATTTATTATACACCTATTTTGTTCTTTGCCAGTCTGATGTTAGAAAAATGGTAACTTATTTTAATTTGTTTTAAGAATTATAATTGTAGTTGAACATTGTTTTTGTACAGTTATTAGTGATTTTTCTATGAGCTGTTTGTTCATGTGCTTTGTGTAGGTCTCTTAATTTGTTTATATTTTAATTGATTTGGAAGTGTATTTTAAAGAAATTAGCTGTTACAATCTGCAAAATTTGTTTCATATTTGCTTGTCTTTTGACTTTATTTATGGTTAGATTTATCAGCCTTGTTATTTACAGCTTGTGGATTTTTAAAATTGCAAAAATACCTTATAAGTGAGTGCAAAGAGAAACAAGTGATTCCAATAGTATTTCAATTGAGTATCATGAGAACTAATGCATGTAACTTAGGAACACAGTACTTGACTATGTACCCTTGGTCTAAAGAAGGAAAAAAAGCAAACAGACCTTACTTCTTATTACCATTTGTCCTTTGTAGTGTCCATTCTAGTAAAACTATTTGTGTGTTTTTAACGATTGAGCAAATGAGGTAATTGCAGTGCAAAATAAAAGTTATTATCAACACATGGACTAATTGCTTGTAACATAGAACTACAGTTAATGATCTATCATTGTGTTAATCGTTAAATATATCATTTTAGCTGTATTATAAATTTGAATTTTGACACTGAACTATTTATTCATGTGTACCTATATAAATAGTCTTTGTAATTTATTATTTATAGTTGTTTGGTCATAGCTTAAAGAAAAACTAATATTTTAAATAGGATAGCAATAAAAATGAAGCCCTTTACAGTAGTTCTATTTATTTATTTATCCTCACCTGAGGACATTTTTGCATTTATCTTCAGATAGAGCGGGAGGGAGAGAAGGAGGAAGACAGAGAGAGAAACATCGATGTGAGAGAGACACATTGACTGGCTGCTACCCACACGACCCCAACCGGGGCCGGGGACAAACTGCAACCGAGGTATGTGCTCTTAGCGGGAACCGAACCCAGGACTTTCTGGTCCATGGGCCAATGCTCTAACCGGCCAGGGCTACAGCAGTTCTTTTTAAAAGGAACTCTGTATTCTAAACTTGGAGTACTCTAACTCTGATGTTCATTTGGTTTATTTTTCTAATACTTGAAGATCCCAGGGCTTCTAACTCTTTGAGAACTAAAATGTATGATGATGGAATGTAACTTGAGATGATAAAATGAAAGCATCTTTTTAAAAAGGAGGTAAATGAAAAAATACTTTTGATTTGTAAATGCAAGATTAATTGCCGTGTTGTGTGTGTATGTGGTGCTTTGTGTTTTGGTTGGTGTTTGATGACTCTGATGATCTTTTTTTCCTCTGTGCAGGTGTAATGGATAGGTAACAGAGAAGCTCTCTACACTGTCTCAGGGAGGCAGAATGACTGAGTGCTTCCTGCCCCCTACCAGCAGCCCCAGTGAACATCGCAGGGTAGAGCATGGCAGTGGTCTTACCAGAACCCCCAGCTCTGAGGAAATCAGCCCTACTAAATTTCCTGGATTGTACCGCACTGGAGAGCCCTCGCCTCCCCATGACAGCCTCCATGAACCTCCTGATTTAGTGTCTGATGATGAAAAAGACTATGGGAAGAAAAAAGGAAAATTTAAGAAAAAAGAAAAAAGAAGTGAGTGCCATTCTGTATGTTTTTTATGTATTTTAGATAAATGTCTACTGTAGTCACATGTACCTGCTATCTTCTGGAAATATGTCCAAAGACTCCTGTTTGACATTTTTTGTTCTTTATTTTTCAAGGTCTCAATTTTTATATATTAGACTTATATTTTAGGGTCTTACTCTCATACACACAAAAGAATGCTGCATTTCCAGAAATGGTAAAGGTTTCTGGTGGAAGTATCTTAAAGTAGTCATTTTAAATAATGTATAAAAAGTAGATATACTTTTGGAATGTTGCCCTTATAGAATTTTACTTTTTAGCTATGTTGTGTAGGCAACTGGGGTACAAATTATTGGAACTGTGACAAAGTAGTTATTCATTTGTTTTAAGCAAATGCCATGATGCATTTATTTATAATCCTTATTTGGTAGGGAGGATGTATTGTTTAAGCATAGGTCTTTAGTACATTAAAGGCAAATCAAGTGAGTTATTTCTTAAGTATTGCTTTATTTTGAATTCTATGGTATTTTTAAGTTAATTTATTTTTGTTTTGTTTTTTTAATTCCTCACCCGAGGATACTTTTCTACTTATTATCAGATAGAGTGGGAGGTGGGGAGAGAGAGAGAGAGATACAGAGAGAAATCATCGATGTGATAGAGCCACATTGACTGGTTGCCTCCCGCACGAACCCACCAGGACTGGGGATGAACCGCAACCGAGGTACCTGCCCTTGATTGGAATCAAACCCGCGATTCATTGGTCTGTGGGCCGACGCTCCAACCGCTGAGCCAAACCGGCCAGGGCTAAGATAATTTATTTTTGAGGTATAGCATTCAGATAGAATGTGCATAGATTGTGAACAACTTGATGTGTTATCACAAAATGGATACTCCCGTGTAACTACTACAAGGATCTGGAAATGGAACATTATGAGCACCCTAGAAATTCCCTTTAATGCCCCTGCACAGGGAATCTCCTACCCCTCCCAAAGATACACTTAATTCACCATAGCTTGTTCCTGCCTGATTTTGTACTTATGTAAATGGAAGCAGATTTCCTTTTGTGTCTAGTTTCTTTTGCCCAATATTATGTTTGTTAGATTCACCCATGTTATTTCATGTGGCAGTAATTTGTTCATTTTTTATAAATGGATTTTGTTTCATTGTGTTAATGTACTAGACATAGTAGAATTTGTTTATCCATCCTACTGTTACTACTCATTTGGGTTGTTTTCAGTTTGTGGCTGTTATGAATAGTGCTTCTATAAACATCATTGTACATGGTTATGCATTTCTATTGTATATATGCCTGGGAGTGGAATTGCTTGTTCACAGGACATGTTTATTTCAGCATTAGCAGATCCTGCAAAACCATTTCCCAGAGTGGTTGTACCAGTTTAACTCCCACCAGCAATGTTTGAGAACTCAAGTTGCTATGCATCATAGTAGTAGCCCTTAAGATGTCTGCCATTCTGGTTTTTGTGGGGTTTATGGTATTTTAATTAGAGGGTTATTTATGAAAAACTTTAATTTTTAAAAATAAAGTAGCTAGCTTAAAAAAAAAAGAATAGGGGAGTTATAAGTATTAAAAAACAAAACCGAACCAGGATAACTCTGATATGATGAAAAGCAATTGTCAGTGTGTGAAAACCAGGGCTTCTGATGCAGGGAAGTGGGCTGATGGATTCGGCCACCTTCTGTAGATTAGAGAATTTCCTGATTTTATCCGTCGCCCAAATGAGGCTTCACTGCCTGATGCAGTCTTCAGAAGGAACTTAACAGCTAGTGAAAGGAGAGCAAATTGTGACAGGGGAATGACTGGAGCATCTAAACAGCAGTATGTTCCTGTCATGGTTTGAAATTGACTCAAATTACAGGAACCAAATATGAAAAAAATCTAAGCTAAATAAAGTAAGTTCAGATGATAAAAGAATGCTTTATTTTATAGGATTCTTTTCATTAGCCCTCTGTGTAGAACCTTTCTTGTGTATTTGTAATACTTGATTAGCCAAAATTCCACTTGAATACATAGAAAATAAAAAGTTTTCACCACCTACTATTGCAAGAATTACTAGCTCTCTCTGTGTTGCCCTCTTGTGGTCAGGAGATGTCACTGCAACATCTCATTTTAGCTGAGAGGAAACCCATTTTTTGCTAGGAGTAAGTACCCAGGAGGGATTGGCCATGATGTGAAAAGGAAGGTAGCTAGTGCCAGGTGGCATTTTTTTGGTCCCATATTTAAAAAGCATATGAATAGTTTGACATTAAACAAACATAACTTATACTTCCTGAATTTCTTTGGCAGCTGAAGGCTATGCTGCCTTTCAGGAGGATAGCTCTGGAGATGAAGCTGAAAGTCCTTCCAAAATGAAGAGATCCAAGGGAATCCATGTTTTCAAGAAGCCCAGCTTTTCTAAAAAGAAAGAGAAGGATTTTAAAATAAAAGAGAAACCCAAAGAGGAAAAACACAAAGAAGAAAAGCACAAAGAAGAAAAACATAAAGAGAAGAAGTCAAAAGACTTGACAGCAGCTGATGTTGTTAAACAGTGGAAGGAAAAGAAGAAAAAGAAGAAGCCAATTCAGGAGCCAGAGGTGCCTCAGATTGATGTTCCGAATCTCAAACCCATTTTTGGAATTCCTTTGGCTGATGCAGCAGAGAGGACCATGATGTATGATGGCGTTCGACTACCGGCAGTTTTCCGTGAATGTGTAGATTATGTAGAGAAGTACGGCATGAAGTGTGAAGGCATCTACAGAGTTTCAGGTATTGGGGACACACACTTGGTGCTTTTTAAAAATTAACTTCACTTCCATTTTTCTTTTTGTTTGTATCTTTTCTTAAATTTATTGGGGTGACATTAATAAAATTATAGGTTTCAAGTGTACAGTTCTGTGATACATCATCTGTATATTGCATCCATTTTTCAAAGGAAGGACAAATATTAACTTGTGAGGAAAGTTGTGACATGAGTCCTAAGACTTACTTATTTCCGCGATTATTCCATTTGAACAAAAATTCCCCATAGTGTGTGTGTGTGTGTGTGTGTGTGTGTGTTTTGGCAGTTTGAATTTTTTAAAAATAATACTCCTTTTAATAGGATTTACACATAAGTTGATCACAGCTTACAGCAGCCTAGAATGGAAAGAAACTTAAATTAGGTTTACTGAGACCCTGCTTTATTCTCACCTTCTTCCCTTTCTGAGCAGGGGCTCAGTGTTGAGCAGGAGAAGGCAGGAAATCTGGGCTAAGGATGCTGCTTGGCCAAGACACACATTTATTGACATAATTATATAATTTATTTCCTGAGTTAGCTAAGGGACATGAAATAGTTAGGCCCCAAATGTGAATGCTTCTGTCAGCTCCATGCAGCTATTAGTGAAATTGATTTTCCATTTTTCTCTGTTGCATTTATATGAAATTTTAAATTTCTTTTATATATATATATTTTTTCTTTATTGATTTTAGAGAGAGAGGAAGGGAGAGGGAGAGAGAGATAGAAACATCAATGAGAAATAACATCAATTGACTACCTCCTGCATGCCCCCCACTGGGGTTTTGGCCCACAACTTGGGCATGTGTCCTGACTGGGAATCAAACCGGCGACCTCGGTGTATGGGTCGATGTTCAACCACTGAACCACACCGGCTGGGCTGAAATTTTAAATTTCATAGTTGGCAATTATATAATTCATATTGGGTGTCTGAAATCAAGCAAAATGTATACTGTTTAAAGTAAAACAATTTTATTTCTTACAAAGCAGTATGACTTGTGTTGGTATAGGATTAAAGTCCTGACCTGTGGAGACGTGTTCCAAGTCATTACATTCTCATAATTCAACTTCTTGGTACTAGCAATTTATTTTTTAAAGTTTACTGTTGGTCACATATTTTCATGAGTTAGTAATACACATTTATTATAGAATATATAAAGAAATTAGACTTAGTTTTTCCATTTAATTGGTTCATACACATTTGTAGAGGGTAGATTTGATATTTAAGTTTTGTTGAGGAGAGCAGACATTTTTGCCCTGGGCATTTTGGCTCAGTGGTAGAGCGTTGGCCTGTGGACCAAAGAGTCGTGGGTTCGATTCCGGTCAAGGGCACATACCTCCATTGCGGTTCGTCCTCGGTCGGGGTCATGTGGGAGGCAGCCAGTCGATGTTTCTCTCTCTCTCCCTTTTTCTCCCTCTCTCTCCTTCCCACTCTATCTGAAGATAAATAGAAAAATATCCTCAGGTGAGGATTAAAAAGAAAAAAAGAAAGAAAGGGCAGGCATTTTTGATAATTGGGGAAACTCTTTACATAATCTCATAGGTAACATCATTTAAGAGTATTTTGGTTCAAGTGGTACTATTTTATAATTCTAATAAACATTAGAAATTGAATTTGATTTATTTATAACTCCTTAGGAACATAAAAATAAACATTTAAATGAATTTGAAATTTTGACTTTTAAGAATAAGTTATGATGAATTGATTAAACACTACTAACGTAAGCTGCTTCTTTCACATGGTTTTAGTAGGTGTGAAGAAAATTTGGTTTCGATGAAAGTTTCTCTGAATAGTTTCTACAGCTTTGTTCAAAAAATTCTTGTCTTTTGTCTTTGACCTATTTTTGATGTTTGTGTTTTTTTGGAGAGTCAGAGTTGCAGAACTCCTCTTCTTCATTTGTGTATCAAAGCATTCAAACTGAGCTGTCCCCATTAACTCCTGGAGATTGAGCTCCTTCTTTGATCAGTTTTGTTAATTTCTCTTTTTAAGCTCTGGCAGTATGCTGCATTCAGCCCACTGTGGACTACAGAGTTCACAGCTGTGACTTTTTTAAAAAAAAATTCTAATAATAATACTGTTTTTGCCCTGGCCGGTTTGGCTCAGCGGTTAGAGCGTCGGCCTGCGGTCCAGAAAGACCTGGGTTCGGTTCCCGCTAAGGGCACGTACCTCGGTTGCAGTTTGTCCCCAGCCCTGGTTGGTCGTGCGGGTGGCGGCCACTCGATGTGTCCCTTTCACGTCGATGTTTCTCTCTCACGTTGATGTTTCTCTCTCTCTCTCTCTCTTCCTCTCTCTCCCTCCCACTCTGTCTGAACAAAAAAATGAAAAAATGTCCTCAGGTGAGGATAAAAAAAAAATAATAATAATACTGTTTTCTGCTGGAGATTTTTTATTTTCATCTATTCACATGTAAATTCAAGTTTTAAAATTTTAAATACATAAATATTATTTTGCATATGCTCTTTCTCTACCTGGGATGCTTTATTTGAAGTGTCCAATTTTTAAAAGGAAAACATTTTGGTAATTTCAGAATAACAGCAAACCAAACACATTCTGAGTGTTCACGTGCACAATTTTCTGGGTAGGCACTGTTGGGAGAAAAATTAAATATGTGTAAAATATATGAGAGAGGGTTCTTTGCCAAGAATTTCAATTAAAGTTATCACTCACTGTGTTTCACTCAGATTATCATAATAAGAAAATAGGAATTATTTTTTAACTTTTCTGCCTCAAAATAAGATTGTACAAAAATGATATTCATATTGTTATTTTATCTTTGGCGTTACTGATTTTATTTTGTCAGTACTAGTTAAGTTACACATTTATTATAATGCCATTAAAAGGTTTTCACATAAAATAAGGAATGCCAAAGCCCAGATGTCAGCACTATAAATTAAGTTGTTGTTTAGATTAGATGACACTTTTATATTTACATTTGCCATTACAATTTCTCAGCCTTAAATTGTTGCTTGTTTCTAATAATTGGTCTGAAGTTTTAAGTATTACAAACAACAGAAAGCTACTTTGTACTCTTATGTGCAGTCACTGTCACTGAATTATGCTACTTAAATGCAGATTGGACTAAAGACTCAGAGAACTTATGTAATGTTTGAAAAACTTGAGTTTTGTGTCAGTGTTTCTTCCAGTCCAGTAAGAAAAGCAAAACAATTTGATTTTACAAACCCAAATTTTACTTTTTTTTTTGTTCCAGCTCTGTTCCAGATTAAGAAAATATGTAAAGAATTCCAACTTAAAAATAGAAATTAGATAGGGATTATTTAATGGAGAATACTTTTCAAAAAGTTTGTTTAGATAGTGAACTCACTGTTTGCATTTGTGATACAATTTTTACTTATAAAAACGTAATTACCCACGACTTAGTGGGACATGCTTATATATACTGAGTTGCATTTTATATTGTCTGTCTTGTGACTAATTAGAAAAAGCAGTTGGCAGCTCATGTAGAGCAAAACTTTATGCTTAGTTTGTAGTTTAGTTTTCGCCTGAAATTTTATCTACCTATCTTTAAATTTAAAAACATTTTTTTTCTGAGTTGATTAGCATATTTGCTTAATATGTCTGTGGTTGCTAAGACTTTTATTCTGAATATTGAGTTTCTGTTATCATTTAGCTTTTGGTTAAGTTCACCCTCAAATTACAGTCTTTCATATTATCTTGTTTACAGAGGAATTGTGTGAACCTTGTACAGATAAGTACTTCATAACTAGAGATTTGTTATCATCAGATTGGCTTTTCTCAGATCTTCCCCCAGGGGTGGGTGCAAGGGTAAAAAAAAAAAAGCTGTTTGATTTTTTTTTTCTCGATATTCTCTTTGTCTCTGAATTTGAATATTTTAAGGAATTAAATCAAAGGTGGATGAGCTGAAAGCAGCCTATGACAGAGAGGAGTCTCCAAATTTGGAAGAGTATGAGCCTAACACTGTAGCCAGTTTGCTGAAGCAGTATTTGCGAGACCTTCCGGAAAATCTGCTTACCAAAGAGCTTATGCCTCGCTTTGAAGAGGCTTGTGGGAGGAGCACAGAGAATGAGAAAGTGCAGGAATTCCAACGCTTACTGAAAGAACTGCCAGAATGTAACTATCTTCTGATTTCCTGGCTGATCGTGCACATGGACCATGTTATCGCGAAAGAACTGGAAACAAAAATGAATATACAGAACATTTCTATAGTGCTCAGCCCAACTGTTCAGGTATATGTGCCCTGGGGAGTCTGGGGAACCTTTTCATTGCTGAGTTGCATACAGAGCAGTTAACCAGCAAAAAGAGATAATGGTTTAGCTTGAATATTGTTTTTTTCTTTCACAGTATAGACATTGTCAACATAGAGGATGGTAAACTATTTTCCCATTATCTTGTAGCTATGTAATGTGAATATTGTAGTCTTTGGTGTGGAGTTATAAATCAATTCCTGATAACAGTGGTCTGTCATTAGGAGCCCATGGTATCTGCAGTTACCGAGTTCATCTATAGAATTTTAAAGATTTCAACTATTTCTTTAATGTTATTGCTTAATTATATCACACACACATATCAGATTCAGGCACAAAGGGACCTAGCATTTGTGTGGTTAGGGATTTAAGCTGAAGACTCCATTCATAAAGATAGATCCTAGAGAAGCATTCTCTAGAATCTCAATCTGAGAAGGCATTTCAGGGAATTGGGTATTATATTCATCGGTATCACTTTATAACAAAAACACTTGGCCTTCATTTATTGCTGCTCACTTGGTGCTGGTATAGAGCATGTGTTTTCCTTTCATTAGAGTTATTGATATTTTACTCAGGCCAAATACAAATGGCAAAAAAATGAGGTGATGTTTATATTTTTTATTTTAAGCCTTTTGGGCCAGCAATACGATATTGTTATCAGTCATTGTCTAAATACACTGTGTAAGAGTGTATTTTCTTTTATTAAAGATTCTTTTATTGCTCATTGATTATACTTTGGAAGCAAAATGTTTCTCAGATTTTATTGTGATCATTCATATTAGTCAGGATTTCAGAATTTGGTAACTATTACATTTTTATTTAATATTACCATAGTAAAGGTGATAGTATCATAGAAGATTCAGGTGTGTTGTAAGAGTAAGTTTTAGGTAGAAAGTAATTCCTTATTAGCTTTTCAGCCAACCTAATGTCCTGATCTATCATATGAACATCATATTTAAACACTGGTTATGCAGATGTGCCCAGAAGGCACTGTTTCTGGAGTAAGGTCTCAGACTTAGCTCAGCTTTACAACTGCAAGTGCTCTTACTTTCTTCATATTCTTCAATAGATTCAGTTTTGTGTGTGTTAAAAGGTCTCAAAATAACTTATGAAAAAAAGAACATGAGATTTTAAAAAATCAGTTAATATTATAGTGCTAAGAAGGAATAAGTTGATGGTTATCATCTTCTGCATCCTTTCCAGTTCCTTATGGTTTTTATGGTGCTTTAACTCATATTTCCCATTCTCTTCTTTAAATTGTCCACTAATTAGCAAAGCATGTCTAGTCACTATTGAGGAAAACTTTCATTCATGTGTCCAGAATTAAAGGATGTACTATGCAATAGACACAAATTAAGTGAAACAAAATAATGTTAGTAGTTTTCTTGCAAATATTTTTCTCTTTTTTCTCTCTAAGATTAGCAATCGTGTCCTGTATGTGTTCTTCACACATGTACAAGAGCTCTTTGGAAATGTGATGCTAAAGCAAGTGACAAAACCTCTTCGCTGGTCTAACATGGCCACTATGCCCACACTGCCAGAGACCCAGGAGAGCATCAAGGAGGAGATCAGAAGACAGGTGTGTGAGCTCAGCCTGTGCTTTGGCCCTAAAAGAGCCTACCTTTGCTCTGACCCTTTTAAAGACTGATGATGATGAAGAAGATGAACTCCTGTTCATTGAGTACTTTTTAAAGTATGTCTGGAGCCCTGGCTGGTTTGGCTTAGCGGTTAGAGCGTCCGCCTGCGGACCGGAGAGTCCCGGGTTCGGTTCCCGTTAAGGGCATTTACCTTGGTTGCTGTTTGTCCCCGGGCCCTGGTTGGGGTCGTGTGGGTGGCAACCAGTCGATGTGTCTCTCTCGCATCGATGTTTCTCTCTCTTCCCCCCTCTCTTCCTCCCGCTCTGTCTGAAGGTAAATGTAAAAGTGACCTCGGGTGAGGATAAAAAAACAATCAATAAAGTATGTCTGGAGCTATGTTAGGCACATGTTACATGCCAAATTAAGTCAGAATATCATGGAGAGAGCACAGGTTTTGAAATTAAAAATTTGGCTTTAAATTCTTGCTCTGCTTCTAATTAAGTGACTGATTTTCAGCAAATCCGTTAACCTCCTTAAACCTCAGCGATGCCATTTTAAAATGGGGCCTCTCATAGGTTTGATGTGAATTTATAGTAAGTGAGATAATGCATTAAAAATGCTCAGCATGGTGCCAGGCACATTGTAAGCAGTCCAAAAATGTTAGTTTATCCAAATAAGGTTGCTATTATTGACCATATTTTACAGATAAGAATATGACATTTTATTTTATCCTTACCTGAGGACATTTTTGCATTTATCTTCAGATAGAGCGGGAGGGAGAGATGGGGGAAGAGACAGAGAGAAACATCGATGTGAGAGAGACACACCGACTGGTTGCCACCCACACAACCCCAACCGGGGCCGGGGGCAAACTGCAACTGAGGTACGTACATGCCCTTAGCGGGAACCGAACCTGGGATTCTCTGGTCTGCAGGCCGACGCTCTAACCGCTGAGCCAAACCGGCCAGGGCAAGAATATTTTAAATAACTTACTTTATGTCACATGGTTACTAAGCTTTAAAACCAGGATTTGACCTCAAATCCTTTGCTTTCCACTTGCTACTCTGATAGAAGAAAACAGTGCCATTTGGTTGTCTGTGTGTGTTTGGCATGCAGAGTAAGAAATTCAGGACTAAATAAGAAACTTCCTTACATTTGATTATTACAGCTTTTGTTTGCATACACATGATCAGATCTCTGCTTCTTTTTCATCTGCTCTGAGCTTCCATTTCTTAGTAGTTGATGTGTTGGGGGAAGGGATGTAAATTAACTACTATTAAACTAATATAAATTAATGAGAACCTAGTGCCAGGCAAAACAAATAAGAATGATTTTTCAATCATATCCTTAGAAGATAATTTGTGCTGTTAATTTCTTTCCTTTAATGATAATTGAAAAATAGTTGAGTCCTGGCTGGGTGGCTCAGTTGGTTGGAGCATTGTCCTGTACACCATAGTGGTTGTGGGTTCAATTCTCAGTCAGGGCACATACCTAGGTTGAAGGTTTGATCCCCAGTTGGGGCGTGTACAGGAGACAACCTATGGGTATTTTTCTCTCACATTTATGTTTCTCTGTCTCTCCCTTCCTCTCTCTCTGAAATCAATAAACATATCCTTTGGTGAGGATTTAAAAAAGAGAGAGAAAAAAAGAAAAATGGTTAATTCTGCATCTTTAGAAATTGCATGATTTTATTTTAAGATGATAAGATGTGAATGATCAGAAGTTTGTGGTTTTTCGTTTTCTAGGAGTTTCTTTTGAATTGTTTACATCGAGATCTGCAGGGTGGGATAAAGGATTTATCTAAAGAGGAAAGATTATGGGAAGTACAAAGAATTTTGACAGCCCTCAAAAGAAAATTGAGAGAAGCTAAAAGACAAGTGAGTAAATTTATTATTTTGGTACATTATGTTTATAATAAAATATAAAAAGAATGTGAAATATTTTATATACTCTTTTAAGTTATTTCTTTTAAAAATACCATATATACACATTTCTTGAAGTGAAGGTCCCTGATGGGAAATCTGTTCGTTCAGATGTTCTCAGTTCTGGATTACTGATTCTTTAGCTTGGTATCAGAGAAATGTTTCATTTAAATACATTATTTTACTAAAAGATGTTTTGTTGTTTCCTGGTTGGTTGTACCTGTAAACAGAGCTTTCTAAGGATGAGAAGCAGTTGAAGAGTGATAATTTTCAGAGACTGCTGGGGAATTTGAGTCAGATCTTTGGAAACACATGGAGGTATTAAAGATCAGGAGGGATTTTCTTTACATAGTAATAGGAAGAGTGGCCTGTGATTCCTGATAAGTTTGGGGTATAGAAGTCAGACTTTTCATATCCCCTGTAGTTTAGTGTATGTTGTTTGGCTCTGGGACTGAGTTTCCCAGCCACACCAAAGCTAAGACTCCAAATTTCTAGACCTTCTTACAACCCACGTGCAGGATCCAAATAGCACTTCCAAGGAACATTAGTTAGCATTTATCAGACTGGGAGAGCATGATTGCTGGTGGGTTGCCATTGTGGTTGTGCTAAAAGACAAAGACAACCCAAGTACTTTTGTTGCTTTGAGGTTAGAGATTTACATTTATGTGGAGGATAACTTTGTCAGAATAGAAACACTCAATAATTTCACTTATATGTGGAATCTAAAGAACAAAATAAATGAACAAACAAAACAGAAACAGACTCATAGATGCAGAGAACAACCTAATAGTTGTCAGAGGGGAGGTGGGTTGGGAGGCTGGTGAAGGAAAAGGTGAAGGAATTAAGAACTACAAATTGGTAGTTATGTAGTAGTCATGGGGACGTAAAGTACAGCCTAGGGAATATAGTCAATAATATTGTAATAACTATGTATTGTGCCAAGTGGGTACTTGATTTGTTGGGGGGGATCACTTTGTAAATTATATAATGGTCTAACCACTATGCTGTACACCTAAAACTAATATGAAATAATATTGAATATCACCTGGCCAGTGTGGCTCAGTGGTTGGAGTGTCGGTCCTAGCACCAAAGGGTTGCAGGTTCGATCCCTGGCCCCAATCGGGGCTCATGTGGGAGGCAATGAGTTGATGTGTCTCTCTCACATCGAGATCTTGCTCTCTCGCTCCCTCTCCCCCACCCCCTCTTCCACTTTCTCTCAAAATCAATGAAAATATATCCTCAGGTGAAGATTAACAAAACACATACATATATGCATATATATATATATATATATATATATATATATATATATATAGAGAGAGAGAGAGAGAGAGAGAGAGAGAGAGAGAGAGAGAGAAACAGACAGACATCTGTACTTGAAAAAAGGAAGTATTCATGAAGATTTTTACACATGCACTCCAGGACTAGCAGAAGCCCTCTGTGTATTTTTCTTCCTTCTTTTCTCCTGTTTACCAGATTATCTTCTTTTTATTTTGCTTCCTGTACCTGTTTTTATTATTAATATCATTATTATTATTATTATTATTATTATTATTATTATTATTCCCCTAATGATTCAACCTGGAATCTGGTTTTAGACTGACCAGCCAGGCCTTGTGGTTGTAATTATTAACCAGGTAGCATTGTCCATGCCTTTAAATGAAGGGCCTCTGACCTAGAACAGAACTAACGTATGTTTGGCTTTTATTTCTCTTCTACATATTTCTTGGATAAAGGAATCATGACATAAACCAGAGCTAATAACAGAAAGGGATGGGTTACCATTATCAGTTTTTCTTGATGCTATCTTTCCATGTCTGCTCATTAATTCATAGAATACTCAAAGTTTCTATCAAGTGTTTTTCAACTTTGGGAAATAAATGACTTTTAAAGATAGAAGTAAATAATTCATTGTAGTAACAGATTAAAAATAAGAAAAACCACAAGATCACATCAACAGATACAGAAAAGCATTTGGCAGAATTCAACTTATTTCATGATAAAAAACTCTCAGCAAACAGCCCTGGCTGGTTTGGCTCAGCTGTTAGTGCGTCAGCCCATGGACCAAAGAGTCATGGGTTCGAGTCCGGTCAAGGGCACGTGCCTTGCTTCTGGTTTGATCCCTGGCCCTGGTCAGGGTCGTGTAGGAAGCAGCCAATTGATGTGTCTCTCTCACATCGATGTCTCTCTGTCTCTCTCCCTCCCTCCCTCCCACTCTGACTGAAGATAAATGGAAAAAGTATCCTTGGGTGAGGATTAAAAAAAACACACCTCTCAGTAAACAACTTTCTCAGCCTGATAAAGGGTGCATGTGAGAAAAATTCTACAACTAATGTACCTAAATGTAAAAGTCTAAATGCTTTCCCCTAAGATTGGGTGTACAAATCAAGGATTTCTACTCTTACGCTTGTACTCAACATTTTACTGATGGTTTGTTCAGGCCAGTGCAATAAAACAAGAAAAGAAAAGGATACAGATTGGAGAGAAATAAGGCTATGTACACAACATGATCACCTACATATAAAATCCTAAGGAATCTATAAAAAACTAGTAAGTGAGGCCTTGGCCTGGTAGTTCAGTGAGTTAGAGTGTCATCCCAATATACCAAGGTTGTGGGTTTGATGCTCAGTCAGAGCACATACAAGAATCAACCAAAGAATGCATAAATAAGTGGAACAACAAATCAGTGTTTTCTCTCTCTCCCTTCCCCCCTTCCTCTCTAAAAATAATCAATAAAACAAACAAAAAAACTGATAAATGAATTTAGCAAGGTTGTAGGATACAAGATCAGATATACAAAAGCCTTTTGTATTTCTGCATATTAGCAGTGGACAATTAGATATTGAACCTAACTAAAAGGGGACAAAGAAGATCTAACTAACATGGAGCAATATATTTCAACAGTGTTAAGATATTAGGTTTTCTCAAAATGATCTGTGGATTCAATCCAAATCCAAATCTAAACAAGTGGCTTCTGTAGAAATGAAAAAGTTCTTCTAAAATTTATGTGGAAATACAAATGACCTAGAATAGCCTAACCAATTTTGAAAAGAACAACATTGGAGGATTCACACTGCCTAATTTTAAGACTTACCATGAGCCCTGGCCAGTTTGGCTCAGTGGTTAGAGTGTCAGCCTGCAGACCAGAGTCCTGGGTTCAGTTCCCACTAAGGGCACGTACCTCGGTTGCAGTTTGTCCCCGCCCTGCTTGGGGTTGTGTGGGTGGCAACCACTTGATGTCTCTCTCACATTGATGTTTCTCTCCCCCCCCCCCCCTGCTCTATCTGAAGATAAATGCAAAAATGTCCTTGGGTGAGGATTTAAAAAAAAAAAAAAAAAAGACTTACCATGAAGCTACAGTAATCAAGGATAGACATATAAAATACAATGTCATAAATAGACCCACACATATAAGGGCAATTAATTTGCAACAAAGATGTTATGATAATTCAATGGGAGAGAGATTTCCTCTTCAACAGATGGTGCTGAAACAAACTGGATATCTATATGCAAATAAAGAACCTTGACTCTTTCCATATAACATATACTAAAATTAACTCAAAATGAATCATATACTAAGATCTAAAGAAAACTTCTAGGAGAGCCTGGCCGATGTGGCTTAGTGGATTGAGTGTCATCCCATGGATTGAGAGGTCCCGGTTTGATTCCCAGACAGGGCACATGCCCAGGTTGCGAGCTCGATCCCCAGTAGGGGGCGTGCAGGAGGCAGCTGATTGATGTATCTCTAACATTGACGTTTCTATCTCCCCCTCTAAAAAATAAATAAAAACATATAAAAAAGAAAAGAAAAGAAAACTTCCAGTAGAAAACAGATCTTACTGACTTTTGCTTAGGCAGTGATTTCTTAAATAGGAGTATAAAAGAAAAATTTGATAAATTATATTTCATCAAAGTTGTAAAACATGCTTTTCAGAAGACACTGTTAAGAAGATGAATATGCAAGCCAGAAGCTGTGTCAAAATATTGCAAAAAACACATATCTGAAGAGGACTTGAACTAGAATATATATATATATATATATAATTTATTTAATTTTTTATTTTTTAATCCTAACCCGAGGATTTTTTTTTTTTTACATTTATCTTCAGACAGAGTGGGAGGGAGGGAGAGAGAGAGAGAGAAACATTGATGTGAGAGACACACATTGATTGGTTGCCACCCACACAACCCCAACCAGGGCCGGGGATGAACTGCAGCCGAGGTATATGCCCTTGGCTGGAATCAAACCCAGGACTCTCTGGTCTGCAGGCCAATGCTCTAACCGCTGAGCCAAACCAGCCAGGGCTAGAATATATTTTTTAAAACCTCTTACAACTTAATAGGAAGACAAGTCAGATCTTTTTTTTTTTTTACTTTATTTTTCTAGATCCATTTTAGGTTCACAGCAAAATTGGAAGAAGGTACAGAGAGTTTGCATATATTCCCCTCCCTGACACACATGCATAGCCTGTGCCATTATCAGTATCCCTCACCAAAGTGGTACATTTATTACAATAGTAATTCAATTTTAAAAAGGTAAAAATTTGATAAAGCAATTTACCAAAGATGATATACAGATGGCAAATAAGCATGTGTAAAGATGCTCAACATCATTAGTCATTAAGGAAATAGAAAACCAGATCAAAATGAGATACCACTACATGTCAGTCAGAATGGCTAAAATTAAAAATACCAACTGTCACTGTCACCATGGCTACTGTGGCTCAGTGGGTTTGGCATCATCCCGTGCGCTGAGAGGTCACCTGTTCAGTTCTAGTCAGGGCATATGCCTGGGTTTCAGGCTTGATCCCCCCCAGTAGGGGGCAGCTGATCGATGTCTCGTTCTCATATCGATGTTTCTCTCTCTCTCTCTCCCCCTCTCCCTTTCTCTCTCTAAAAATCAGTAAAAATATAAAAAAATGAAATAAAATAAAAATACCAAGTGTTGACAAGAATGTAGAACAACTGATACTCAGCAAACTACTGATACAAACAATAAAAGAGATGAATCATAAAAGCATTATGCTAAGTGAAAGAAGTCAGATAAAAAAGACTACTTATTGATTCAATTTATATGAAACTGAAGAAAAGGTAGAACTATAGCAATGGAAATCAGATCAGTGGTTGCCAGGGGCCAGCAGAGAGTGGAAGAGCCCAAGGTATTTTGTGTGATGATAGAAGTGATCTATGTCATAATTGTGGTAGTGGTTACTTGACTTTATACATTTGTTAAAACTAATTGAATTATATGCTTAAAATCAACTCTTTCTCCCCAACCAAAAAAGTATCGCAGAAGGTAATTTGTGTGGAAGGGTTCTGGAAGTGGTGAGCACATTAACCAGAATGGCACATATTTCACACTCCAGCCATAGGTTAAGATCCAAATTGTTATTTTCCAAGCCCCGTTAACAAATACCCATCAGCCAGATGGTTCCTCTGACTGTTAATGTTATTTTTTTCAATTCTAGAAAATGAGAAGGAAACTTCTAGAATGGCGATGGTGTGAATTTGTTGAATATGTGTTACATATAGACTGACCAGTTTTTTTTTTTCATTTGTCTTACTTGATAGGAGTGTGAAACCAAGATTGCACAAGAGATAGCCAGTCTTTCAAAAGAGGATGTTTCTAAGGAAGAAATGAATGAAAATGAAGAAGTTATAAATATTCTCCTTGCCCAGGTAAGCTAAACTCTTTTTGTCTATTTTGCAAGCTTCTTTTTGGGGGGGAAGAAAAATTGTATATATTTAAGGTGTACACAACATGATGATTTGGTATACATAGTGAGATGATTATTAGAGTCAGGTTAATTAATGTTATCTCCTCCCATAGTTAACTTTTTCCTTTGTGATGAGAGCACATGAAGTCTACTCTTAGTGTGTGTGTGTGTGTGTATGTGTGTGTGTGTGTGTGTTTAGAAAAAAATTTTTTTTTAATCCTCACCTGAGGATATTTTTCCGTTGATTTTTAGAGAGAGTGGAAGAGAAGTGGGAAGGAGGGAGAGAGAGAGAGAAACATCCATGTGAGAGAGACACATAGATTGGTTGCCTCCCTTACGACCCCGATGGGGCTGGGGATGGAACCTGCAACCCAGGTACACATGCCCTTGATCAGAATCGAACCCTTCAGTCTGAGCCAAACCAGCCAGGGCTACTCTTAGTATATTTTTAATATTCAATATAGTATTATTATTAACTATAGTTATTATACCTGTACATTAAATTTCTAGACTTACTCATCCTATGTAACTGCAACTTGGTATCCTTTGACCAACATTTCCTTATTTCCCCCACCCCTCAGTCCCTAGTAACTACCTTTCTACTCTGTATTTCTTTAAATTTGACTTTTTTTAAGATTCCACATGTAAGTGACATCATACAATATTTGTCTTTTGCCCTGGCTAGTTTGGCTCAGCAGTTAGAACGTAGGCCTGCCAGGTTCTAGTCCCAGTCAAGGGCACATACCTGGGTTGCAGGTTCGATTCCTGGCCTGGGTCGAGATCCTGCGGGTGGTAACCAATTGATGTTCTCTCACATCGATGTTTCTCTCTCCCTCTCCCTCTCCCTTTCCTTCCTCCTCTCCCTCCCCTCTCCCTCTCTCTCCCTCCCTCCTTCTCTTCCACTCAGTCAAAAATCAATGGAAAAAATATACTTGGGTGAGGATTAACAAACAAAAATAAAAACGTTTGTCTTTCCCTGTCTGGCTTATTTTACTTAGCATAATGTCCTTCAGTTTCATTCATGTTGTCATTAGTGGCAGAATTTCCTTCTTTCTCATGGCTGAGTAATATTCCTCTGTGTGTGTGTGTGTATGTGTGTGTGTGTGTGTACACACCGTACGTACATACACATGTGTGTATGCATATCGTTATCCATTCACATGTTGATGATTGGGGTTTTTTCGTTATTTTGACTCTGGTGAATAATGCTGCAGTGAACATGGGAGTGCATATATATATCTCTTCAATATCCTGTTTTCATTTCCTATGGATGTGTATTCAGAAATGGGATTACTGGAGTATGACAGTTCTATTTTTAGTTTTTGAGGAACTTCTTTACTGTTTTTCATAGTGCCTGTACCAATTTATATTCCCACCAACTGTACAAGCGTTCCTTTTTTCTGCATCCTGATGGGTGTGAGGTTATATCTCATTGTAGTTTTGATTTGCATTTCCCTAATGTGTAACATTGAATATGTTTTCATAAATCTGTTGGTCATTTGTATGTTTTTTGAGATGTGTTAGGTCCTTTGCCCACTTTTTCATTGGGTTGTTTTCTTGCTATTGAGTTGTTTGAGTTCCATATGTATTTTGGATATTAAACCCTTATCACATGTATGGTTTTCAAGCATATTCTATTCATAGGTTGTCTCTTCACTCTGTTGAAAAAAAACTTTGCTATGAAGAAGCTTTTTGCTTTGATGCAATTCCATTTGTCTATTTTTGCTTTTATTGCCTGTGTTTTGGAGGTCATCTAAAAAAATTAGTTGCGCCAGTCAGGATGGCAATATAGGTCAACATGATACTTGCCTCCCACAACCACATCAAAATTACAACTAAACTACAGACTTAATAAATGAAATTGGGAAACTCTTGATTATTCTTGTGTATGGTATAAGTTGATGGTCTAGTTTCATTTTTTGCATGTAGCTGTCCAATTTTCCCAACACCATTTATTAAAGAGGCTGTCTTTACTCCATTGTATGCTCTTGCCACCTTTGTCAAATATTACTTGAGCATAATGTCTTGGGTCAATTTCCGGATTCTCTGTTCTGTTCTACTGGTCTATATGCCTGTTCTTGTGCCAGTACCAGGCTGTTTTGATTACAGTAGCTTTGTAGTATAACCTGATGTCCTGTATTGTGATCCCACCTACTTTGTCCTTCTTTTTCAAGATTGCTGTGGCTATTCAGGATCTTTTTTGGTTCCATATGAACTTTTGAAGTATTTGTTCTAGTTCTGTGAAATATGTCACTGGTATTTTGATGGGGATTGCATTGAATCTATAGATGGCTTTGGGTAATATGGACATTTTAATGATGTTAATTCTTCCAATCCATGAACAAGGTATGTGCTTCCACTTTTTTATATCTTCCTCTATTTCTTTTTTCAATGTCCTGTAGTTTTCTGCAAATGGGTCCTTTTCTTCTTTGGTTAAGTTTATTCCTAGGTATCTTAATTTTTTTGCCACGATGGTAAATAGGATTTTTTTTTTAGTTTCTCTAAGTTCATCATTGGTGTATAAGAATGCCGTCGATTTCTTGATGTTAATTTTGTATCCTGCTACTTTGCCAAATTCATTTATTAAGTCTAGTAGATTTTTGATGGAGTCTTTAGAGTTTTATATGTATAATATCATATCAACTGAGAATAATGACAGTTTCACTTGCTCCTTTCCAATTTTGGATCCCTTTTATTTTTTCGTCATGTCTGATTGCTGTGGCTAAGACTTCCAGTACTATGTTAAATAAGAGTGGCGATAGTGGGCATCCCTGTCTTGTTCCTGTTCTTAAGGGAAATGCTTTTAGTTTTTGCCCATTGAGTATGATGTTGGCTGTAGGTCTTTCATATATGGCCTTTATTATGTCGAGATATGATCCCTCTGTTCCCAGATTACTGAGTGTTTTTATCAGAAATGGGTGCTGGATTTTGTCGAATACTTTTTCAGCGTCTATTGATATGATCATGTGGTTTTTATCATTCATTTTGTTTATGTGGTGTATCACATTTATTGATTTGCGAATATTGAACCAGCCTTGGTCCCTGGGATGGATCCCACTTAGTCATGGTGAATAATTTTTTTGATGTATTGCTGGATCCGATTTGCTAGTATTTTGTTCAGGATTTTGGTATCTATGTTCATAAGGGATATTGGCCTGTAGTTTTCTTTCTTTGTAGTGTCTTTTTCTGGTTTTGGAATTAGAATTATGCTGGCCTCATAAAACGAGTTTGGAAGTCTTCCTTCTTCTTGAATTTTTTGAAATAGTTTGAGGAGAATGGGTGTTAGTTCTTTTTTGAATGTTCGGTAAAACTTACCCGTGAAGCCGTCCAGGCCTGGGCTTTTGTTTGCTGGGAGAGTCTTGATTACATCTTCAATTTCTTTAGTTGTTATTGGTCTGTTCAAGTATTCTGTCTCTTTCCAGTCCAGTTTTGGGAGACTATGTGTTTCTAGAAATTTGTCCATTTCGCTTAGATTGTCGAATTTGTTGCCATATAAATGTTCATAGTATTTGTTAACGATCCTTTGTATTTCTGTGTTGTCAGTTGTTACTTCTCCCCTTTCATTTCTGATTTTGTGTATTTGGGTTCTCTCTCTTTGTTTCTTGGTGAGTCTAGCTAAGGGTCCATCAATCTTGTTTATCTTTTCAAAAAACCAGCTCTTTGTTTCATTGATCCTTTGAATTGGTTTTTTTTTTTTTTTTTGGTCTCTATGTCATTTATTTCTGCTCTGATCTTTACTATTTCCTTCCTTCTACTTGCTCTGGGGTTTTCTTTTTGTTTGCTTTCTAGTTCTTTAAGTTGTGAGGTTAGATAGTCTATTAGAAATTTTTCTTGTTTCTTGAGGTAGACCTGTAGTGGTATGAACTTCCCTCTCAGAACCGCTTTCGCTGCATCCCATAGATTTTGTGTTGTGTGTTCATTTTCATTGGTTTCCAGGAAGTTTTTAATTTCTTCCTTGATCTCCTCGGTAACCCATTCATTGTTTAATAACATGCTATTTAGCCTCCATGTGTTCAAATGTCTTTGCATGTTCTTGTTGCAATTGATTTCTAGTTTCATGCCATTGTGATCTGAGAAGATGCTTGATATGATTTAAATCTTCTTGAACTTGTAGAGACTTCGTTTGTGTCCTAACATGTGGTCTGTCTTTGAGAATGTCCCATGTGCACTTGAGAAGAATGTGAACTCTATAGTTTTGGGTGTAATTCTCTGTATATATCTATTAAATCCATTTGATCTAGTGCTTCATTTAGAGTCTGTGTTTCCTTGTTAATTTTTTGTCTAGAGGATCTATCCAGTGATGTCAGTGGGGTGTTGAGATCCCCTGCTATGATTGTATTGCTGTCAATTTCTCCTTTGAAGTCCTCCAGAAGATTTTTAATGTATCTTAGTGCTCCTATATTGGGTGCATATATGTTTACCAAGGTTATATCTTCCTGTTGGATAGATCTTTTCAATATTATCTAGTGGCTCTCTTTGTGTCTTGTTATGGCCTTCATTTTGAAGTCTATTTTATCAGATATGAGTATTGCTACCCCAGCTTTTTTTTCCTTTCTGTTTGCTTGGAAGATTTTTTTCCATCCCTTCACTTTCAGCCTATGTGAGTCTTTTGTTGTGAGGTGGGTCTCTTGTAAACAACATATATATGGGTCATGCTTTCTTATCCAATCTGCTACTCTGTGTCTTTTGATCGAGGCGTTCAGTCCATTTACATTTAAGGTGATTATTGATATGTACTTATTTATTGCCATTTTTGTTTAGTGTGGTTCTATTTTCCTTTTTATTTCTTCTACTAATTACAGCAGTCCTTTTAAGATTTCTTGCAGTGCTGGTTTGGTGCTAATGTATTCCCTTAGCCTTCTTTTTTTGTCTGGGAAGCTGTTTATTTGACCTTCTATTTTGAATGATAGCCTTGCTGGGTAGAGTAGTCTTGGGTTCAGATCCTTGTTTTCCATGACCTTCATTACTTCATGCCATTCCCTTCTGGCCTGTAGTGTTTCTGTTGAGAAGTCAGCTGATAGCCTTATGGGGGTTCCTTTGTAGGTAACCTGTTGCTTAGCTCTTGCTGCCTTTAGGATTCTCTCTTTGTCTTTAATTTTTGGCATTTTAATTACTATGTGTCTTGGTGTGGGCCTGTTTGGGTTCTTCTTACTTGGGACTCTCTGTGCTTCTTGAACTTGAATACCTTCTTCCTTCACCAAATTAGGGAAGTTTTCTGTCACTATTTCTTCAAATATATTCTCTAACCCTTGCTCATTTTCTTCTTCGGGGACTCCTATGATGCTAATATTACTACATTTCCAGTTGTCCCACAGTTCTCTTAAGCTGTCTTCCTGTTTTTTCCTTTTGGTTTTCTGATTGGTTGATTTTTTCTACCCTGTCTTCTAATTCACTGATCCGGTCCTCAACTTCTTCTACTCTGCTGTTTAGTCCTTCCAATGTGTTCTTCATTTCTGCTATGTCATTCTTCATTTCTTCTTGGTGCTTCTTCATTTCCAATTGGTTGATTTTCAGTGTTTCTATGTCTATGGTGTTGATGTCCTTACTCATGCTGTTGAGCTTCCTCAAGATCATGGCTCTGAATTCTAGTTTGTTTACTTGCTTAACTCCATTTCATTTATCTCATCTTCGGTAGAGGTCTCTTGTTCTGTCATTTGGGATTTGTTTCTTTCTTTTTTTTTTTTTTATCCTCACCTGAGGACATTTTTTCATTTTTTGTTCAGATAGAGTGGGAGGGAGAGAGAGGAAGAGGGAGAGAGAGAAACATCGACGTGAAAGGGACACATTGAGTGGCTTCCTCCCGCACGACCCAACCAGGGCCGGGGACAAACTGCAACCGAGGTACATGCCCTTAGCGGGAACCGAACCCGGGTCTCTCTGGACCGCAGGCCGACGCTCTAACCGCTGAGCCAAACCGGCCAGGGCGGGATTTGTTTCTTTGTTTCACCATTTTGGCTATGTTAGTGGTTTTTGGAGCCTGCCAAATTTTCCCTGTGGATGTTGGTGTTCTGCTGTTTCTGGCTCCCTCTGTTTGGTTTGGATGAGCGTGGGAGGACCCACATTAAACACTACTGTCAAGTCTTACTTTCTTGGGTAGATTTGCAAGCCCAGAAAAGGTTAAGTTATCCTCTAGTTTTTTGCCTAGAGGCTATTAGTCGTGGTTGCTTGAAGAGCCTTGGGTTCTCAGTTAATTGAAAACCTCCCTCAGGATTTCCCGAGGGTGGAGCAGGTGGTGGTTGGTAATAAGCCTCAATTTGCATTTCAATGGCCCACCTGGGTGTGGCTGAATCTCTGAGGGAGGGGCTGCCGCCTCTCCCCAGAGCCCTGGGAAGGAGTAAGATGGCCACCATCCTTTGTGGCCACAACTCAGCAAAAGCTCTGAGTGCCCTCCAAATCCAGAGTGTCCCCACATAGTTCCAGTCCAGTCCGCCCTCCCTCTGCTGGAGCCCAAGGTGAGTGGCTGTGGCTATTTTAGCTCTCTGTCCCGGCCCTCTGCACTGTGGAGCCGGCTTGGGCTTTAACCCCGAGGGTGGTGCTCACACTTAAGACCGCTGCTTTCCATGGGCTCCCAGCCCCCCTCTCATGCCTCTGCAGTCCTACCAGGATCGATTCAGTGTCCCTGGTTGTATGGTCCTCGCAGGCTGCTTTTCTGTTGCTTTTTCCTGACGATTTGTCTTTATTTTAGTTTAATTCCAGTTTGGTCCTGGGAGATGGTCTGTGTAGCTTCCATTGACTTAATTTAAAGATTAGTGGTACTTATTTCATATTAATGACATTGGATTTTAATAAGTATTTAAAACATGTTCTTCCTGACATCACAAAGTTTGGGATCCTTGAAATGTACCAATACAGACAGTCGTTGCCAATAGCACTTTTTAGATACTTTGATTTTATTCTTTGCAGGTGAAAATCAGTTTTGTTGATGAATTGTAGTTTTCATTCATTGTTTTGACAGATAGCTATTGAATATCTATTCCAGGAATAGAGCTGAAGATGAATTTCTCAATCAGCCTTAATCTGTTGTGGAAATTCCCAGAGTTTAACCAGTAAGGAATGGAGGTCTAGGCTCTGACAAAATAGCCTGTGCTCCCAAAACTCATGTATATGGGACACTAATGCCTATTAAGTATTAGTCCTTTTCTGTCACTTCTAAAAAATACTTTGTTTTGCCTAGCAAGAGCACATAACTCTTCTCCCCTGAAGAGAGAATGAAATCCCAAATTATGCCTTTATTTCAGAATTTTTCAATCTCATAATTCTTGGAACATAAACATATCTGTTTAGAAACATATGGGGAATACTGCATATTACATCTCCGAGAGATTCCTCACTTTAGAACGTGACCATTGTGTCTTTCGGTTTGAGTACAGGGCCTTATCCTCTTGGTACCTATTAGTTTGTAAAGAAATGCTGTGGACCTTATCTGCCTTTGGCTCTCATTTCTGTAGCCTTATGTCTCAAGTTTTGTCTGTGTTTGTTCTTTATGTTGGTGGGGCTAGATCTTGGGTGGATAGGGATTTTTCCCCTTTGGTGATTCAATCAGTGTTAGAAATCCATATTCTGTTAAAGCAGAAGGTTTACTGTTTAAATATTTTATCTGGGGGTGTGATTTGAAGAGGATGGTGTCTTGTGGTGAGAAGAGATTTCTTCTGTGAACATCTTCCCTTCACAGGATCTACTTTAAGGTGATGCTGACACCAGCTGTACATCTCCTGGGTTCTTCTTTTCTCAGTGACACTGTTGGAGGCCACCTTGGCCCTAAAATAGACTCTCCCTTTATTGAGAAGTGGGATGGCATTCAGAAAGGCCTGGGAAGCAAAAACTTGAACTTGGGTTTATGCCCAGTGTGCAGGCCCCCGAGGAGCCTTTGAAAAACAAGAACATGGACTCCTAAGTGACATTTTATATTTTGAGAAAAATCTAATCATTCCTCCCAAGTAACTTAGTCTGCCTTTTCTCAAAGAAGCCTTTTCTTGACAATAAGGAAATGGGATTTTTTTTGGTTGTGCAGTACAACAAGCTTCACCATAACTTGTGTGTTAGGTGTATGGGCTAAAGAATTCAAGGCAACATAGGAGACCCCCCAAAGGTGGCGTGTCCTAAGCTCATACTCTCAAAGGTGTTCACCATGATCATTACTGTAGGAGAATGAGATCCTGACTGAACAGGAGGAGCTTCTAGCCATGGAGCAGTTTCTGCGCCGACAGATTGCCTCAGAAAAAGAAGAGATCGAACGCCTCAGAGCTGAGATTGCCGAAATTCAGAGGTAAAGGAAAGGCAAAGGGTTTTGACATTTCCAAGAATGTTTACTTAACTATAAGCATAATGGTTTCAGCTCTCAGACTTTAATATAAAAGAATTAGGCATACAAAATGAATCATCCTAAGTTTATTTATTAAATGTTAAAAGTAGTATTATATTAAGTAGACTTGTGAAAGCCTGGTGAATCTAAAAGAAGGAAGGTAACAGACAAGCATAGTTTTCTGTAGTTACCTGTGAAGTTTCCTCGCTCTCTCCCCTTGCAGTCGTCAGCAGCACGGCCGGAGTGAGACCGAGGAATACTCCTCCGAGAGTGAGAGTGAGAGTGAAGATGAAGAGGAGCTTCAGATCATCTTGGAAGATTTACAGAAGCAGAATGAAGAGCTAGAAGTGAGTTTTGGGGGAAAATAACCAAAAATCACACTAACTTCTAGAAAGTTGTAGCAACTATATATTTCCCCTTAGAATTTTTCTTTTCCTTGGTAACCAACTGGGGAGGCTGAGTAGAGAGGAGTTTAGGTGGATGTTTTACCAAAGAGCATGCAGGGCGAAGCTGACTGCTGGCCACGCACATGGCACGTGTGTGGCCTTGTCAGGCTGTCCGTGAGGTGTGGTGACCTTTCCCGACTGTAGTGTACCCCACAGACCTTCCTCTCCCCCTTAGGGGTGAACCTCACCTGACTGTGCCAGTTTGAGCAGCTTTGAGTGATCTGGTCTGTGTTCCCAAATCCTAAAGAAGGTGAACAGAAAAAGAAATGCTAGTGCAAGAAGGAAAAACCTCTTGAACCTCCCTCTGTGAGAAATGAGGGACAAAGTTTTCTCTTGGTCCTTAACCTGCAAAGCAGCAGGTGAGAGTAAACTTGGCGGTAGGAAACGGGGAGACAACTGTGCTGTTAAAAGAAAACAACAAAATTAAATGATCTTCATCAGAATTTCCCTTCTTACCCCAAATAAAATATTGTCTCCAGATGTTTAATCTAAAGGTTCAGGAGAGAGGCCGTTCTCTTCTTAGAAAGGACTCTAAGATCGTGAAACAGCTTTGTTTCCTTCATTCAGGTGCGTTCAGCTCCTGGGGCAAACCGGAGCTACCCACCTCATAGAAATTAGATGAATTCCATACAAAACCACCACCCACAAAGTCCTCTCCACAGAGCCTTCACAGAGGCTGCCCACCAAGGCTCAAGGTCGACACTCGCTATAGCCAGGGATGTGGGGGAGGAGAAGAGTGGTAGTTGAGACCTAGGCCACCAGGTGGCTTCCATTCTTCAGAGGGGTTTCATGTTGGCACCTTATTTTGTTTTCTTAACATTTTATGGATCACATTAACATCCTAAGTAGGAAAACATATTCCAGAACCATAGTACTTGGGATACAAAGATAATCCTCTCATGGTTTGAACAAGATAGTTCTATGTCTCATCTAGCAGACATCCAGGTCTGCCGTCCTCCGTGCGGGCTTTTCCACTTAGCGCCGACTCAAGTGGCTGCTGTGAGTCTCGGGCACTCTTAGTGAGCAGGAAGGGGAAAGGAATCAAGGAACACCAGTTGTCAGGGGCAAGATGCACAGGTGGAACCCAGTGCTTCCACTCATACCCAGTTACCAACGGCTGCCAGGGAGGCTGAGAAATGGCACGCGAGGAGGAAGGGAGGGGCCGTGCAGCCAGCAGCGTGCCACGGAGGGAGGTGCTGGGAAGTGGGATCGCCTCCTGTGCTGTGTTCCCTCCGGTTCACTGAGCGAGTGTGGATCATTGAGAACTGATAGGAGTAGCACAGTTCAGATGTAAAGGAATGCTTTTCACAAAAGACAAAGGACATCGCTTTTGAGACAAGTCTAGGCTTTTGTCCTGTCTCAAATTTCCCCCCAATTGTTACTAAAGTTGCTTTTATCTTCCCCTTATTTAAGGACCAGTTCAAAACATAAATCTGTTTTAAACTCTGGAAACCTTAATTTATTAAAATAATTGTTTTCTATTGGTACATTTGTGTTCTCCAGATGATCTTTGTATTTAGGAATAATTTCTGTCTTGAATTTTTATGTGCCTCAGTTGCATATTCATGTTCATTTCTTTCACTTCACAACTCAGTGGACTAAAACAAAAATAGATTCTTATGTAGGGTAGATGGCCTTGCTAACTGTTCTTTGCTTGGGAGTCATTTTGACCTCGAGAGACAGTGGTTCTTTTCTGTCATTTCTCAAGATAAAGAACAATCATTTGAATCAAGCAATCCATGAGGAGCGAGAGGCCATCATTGAGTTGCGTGTGCAGCTCCGCCTGCTCCAGCTGCACCGAGCCAAGTCCGAGCCGCAGGGACAGGATGATGAGGAGCCCGAGAGGCGTGGGGTTGCCATCCAGCCACCTAGAGACAGCGCCCCGGAGACAAAAGCAGCTAAAGAGCAGCCAAAGGCAGGCAAGGAGCAAGCCAAGCCGTCCCCGAGCAGAGACAGGAAGGAGACACCCATCTGAGCATCCTGTGGCTGTGGGATCCTTCAGACCCAACAAGACCTGTGCATCTTACTGTAATCCCGAGAGTCAGAGTGCACAACTCTCTGCTGTACATTCTGTAAAGATGTCTTTTCTTCTCAGACTCTTCCTTCTTTCACACATACGACTTCTCTGCGTCAGGCTCAGGTTACAGGGGAGGAGAAAGCAGTGGATGCATTGTGGGCTTGTAGGGGACTGATGAGTTTTCAAGATAGCTTATTTGAAGATTAATTTTCTTTGTTAACTTAAAATAACTGTTTTAACCCTTGAGTGGCTTCTTTTAAACCAAAAATCATCTTTGCTTTTTTATTATGGCAGAATCAGGATCTCTTTCTCTCGTTCAAGGGAAGGAACCAAACAAGGTAAATACTGTTCCTGCCTTGTGGCTCACCCCACAGTCTCCCCCTCCAGGGTCACTGCTTACCTAGTCACTCTTGCTTGTGCCTTTTATACCTTTTTGGTGCAGATTATATCATGGGGAGCTGCCTCGTGTTTCCTGACTGGCCAGAATGGCTCTTACTGGGGTTACCTTTACTCACTCTTGTCATCCTCTCCTTTGACAGTCCTAAAACAGTCATTGCACCTGAGTCACCAGGATGGCCTAGTTGGTCGCAGACAGAGCTGCCTGTGCAGCTGGCCTGCCAGCCCTGGAGCAGCCTGGCCCAGCTTGGAGGAGGGGCCGCCTCGCTCCCTCTGGTTCTCATTGCTGTTGATGAGCAAATGCTTTTCACTGGGTTGGTCCAAGGTAGTACCTTGACCTAGGGAGTCCACACAAAGGATCTGTTTCTCAAACCAGGAATCTTCTATGTGATTTACTTTCCATTAACAACAGAATGACTTAGATTGCTTGCTTGGGCTGGAATGTAAATGTCTCTTTGCCTGAATAAGCCATATATATGCTTTTAAACAAAAGTTCTCAACTATTCGTATCATCTCAGTGAACCTGCCAATGGACTCCCAATTGACAAGATTGAGCAATAGAAAAAGACAACCTTTCCTTTTAATGATAGCTGTGATTCCCCATCCTGTTTTCTTGTTTTTGCCACTTCCCTAGTGACTTGAGGGGTCTGGGAGGCCGACTCTCAGGCAACTTTGTTCAGTCATGCTTTGCTCTGCCCAAATCAATGGCACCCATGAGGTAGGTCAGCTCTCATGGCTGTGAAGACGAAGTCAAGGTGATAGAAACAAACTCCCCTGAGGGCTCTGTCCTCTCCTCCTCCTAGTTAGTATTTATTTTCAGCACCTGTTTGATGCGGTTTTTTATCTTCTACCTATTGCACTGTTGTGACTTGTTGGCCATTATTTGATTTTTGTACGAAAAAAAAGCTTTGTTATAGAAATCAGCATACTATTTTTTTAAACCTGGAGAGAAGATACTATGGTGACTGAAAATATGATCAGGTGTCAAATATAAATGTATTAAAAGCCTTCTTGCTGTCCTGTTGGTCTATTACATTCATTTTTATATTTGCTGGCAATATTGGAGGTTTCTTTTTGTTTGTGTAAACTCTAATTTCTATCAGGGTGTCATGGATTTTTAAAATGTAGTATTTCATTACAGTTGTTTCAGTGTTGGTTAACTAATTTTTGCCAGGACCATTATTGATCAAGCAAATAAATTCAACAGTCATTTGAGAAAAAAATGCTTCTCATTTTTTGTATACATTTTTTCTTTGAGATAATTGAGTGCTCTATGGCTGTCAAGGAGTTGGTTTGATATTTCTTTAAGGTCCTAGAGTGAAAAAAAATGTTTTAACTTACTTTGTGTTCCTCACATAGTGAGAGTCAGTGCCCACGTGCTGGCTACTAGGGTTTACAGCAGGCAGCGCTCACCTCCCTCCCCACGGACACGGTGCTCGCCAGTGAAGGAGCACGTTGCTCAGCCGGCTTCCTGGGGGGGCTGCAGCTTCTGTGAGCAATGTCCTGGTTCCCGTGGAGAGTGAGTTCTGCCCTTCTAGCGTGATGCATGTCAGCTGGCCCAACTTGGCAAAAAAGCAGGTTGGTTATTGCAATGTGGCTTTCCTGATGGGTCTGTCAGGTAGATCACCTAACTAATGCTGAGCAGGTGATTCCTGAGTGACTGGTTTAAGATTCCATTTGGTTTAAGATTCCATTTCTGGGAGAGCTGGGACTGTATATCTTGGTTTGGTGATGTGGGGGCTTGGCATAAGCAACTCCATTTTGGGACTATTGTCTTGTTTTTCACAATAAACAGGAAACTGAGGCTCAAAGCAGTGGTGTGACTTGCAGTTGGTTGTTGTCTACACTGTCACCACACATCCCTGAGAACTAACGCAGTGTCCATGCAGGCCCTAGAACCAGAAGTTCTGATGGTTTAAAACAGATGGATAGGAGTAGGTGAACAAGTGTGATTCTCTCATGAACCAGAGGGCCCCAGCTCCAATGAGAAGCTGGACAATTCCAGCTACAATTAGAGAAAGCAGAAGCCATCTCTTTGGGGGAGGGTGTGGGTAACCTGAAAAGGTTGCACAAATAATTTTATAGTTTCTCACATGTGGATGAAAAAAATATATAATTTGCTGTTATTCAGATTGTGCCAATGACCTCTGCTGAGCCTTCATAATCAGAGAGCCAGTAGTATAGAACGAGTGGGAAGTTCTTTGGAGTGAAACATTAATTTGGCCCTACTAGGTAGTGTGACCCAAACACATGCACAACCCAAGGGCAGCTCGCCCAGGGAGGAAGGGACCCGAGGAGAAGTATGCTGCGTAGCTCCCTGGGTCCAGTCTGTTGACTTAGGTTGACCTTACTGTGGGCTTGTCATGTGAAGTAGAGACATCCTGTTCTATTTGAATATCAGATCCACAGTGACTTGAGGATAAGGAGGTCCCATGCAATCCATATTTGAGAATCCTGTTTTGGAAAGTTTTATGAGCCCTTTTGCCTAAAGCAGTAAGATCAATAAAACTCTTTCCTGGCTTTTCTCTCCTTTCCTGTATTTTTATTTAAGTCTGGCTACCCTGACTTAGTTTTTCAGCTAGCAACTGGACTGGTAATGCCTACTACAAAATGTTGGAGTAATCCTAAGTACTCTGCAAATCAGTTATTACTTGAGAGAAACAGAAGAGGACCCAGTGTAATCTAAAGCTGACAGTATCAAGTAGGTGGAACTGGTGAGAAGGAAGGATTTGGAATTAACCAAATTTGGCTCTTTGCCCCAAGTGTAAAATGGTGGGGACACCCACTAAGCACACATGCACAGGTCTGATGCTGAGACCTGTGGGCCTCATGTTATTTGGTCTCAAATGGAACAGCTCTCTAATAACGATGGTGAGCCAAACGGACAGGCTGGGCAGCGGGAGCAGGCGGCACATTAACCCTGCGACCCTGCACCAGGCTGGCCTGCGCTAGTGCTGGGCACCTGCAGAAAAGTTGCCGCTGGATCTTCCTAGGCTTGGGGTTGAGCAGCTGGTGCTACCATCACACCTGCTGTGGTCATGACCACCTGTCAAAATGGTCAGTCATTGTGTGGGCAGTTGACACTTAACACATCTTAAAGCATTCATTTGCAACTGAGGAAAAAATGCAAATATTAAATGCTTAACAATCTTTTTGATTACTGTGCTGTTGAAGTTAAGATATCAAAATAATGGAGTGTTAATTTGGAAAAGGTAAGATGAGATTCCATACCAACAGATTCTACTAGGGCCTTGTTATTAAAAATTTTTTTTGACTTCCTGTCAAGATGGCAGCATACGTAAACACGGTATCGCTTCCTCCCACAACCACATCAAAATTACAACTAGCCCTGGCCGGTTTAGCTCAGCAGTTAGAGGGTTGGCCTGCAGACCAAAGAGTCCTGGGTTTAGTTCTGGCCAAGGCCATGTACCTCAGTTGCTGTTCTTCCCCGGCCCTGGTTGGGGTCGTGTGGGTGGCAACCAATTGATGTTTCTCTCTCTCTCTCCCTCTCCCTCTCTCCCCCTCCCACTCTGTCTGAAGATAAATGTAAAAATATCCTCTGGTGAGGATTAAAAAAAAATTTTTTTTGTAAATTACAACTAAACTACAACACAGCCATCATTCAGAACCTCCTGAAATCGAGCTGAATTGAAGTCCTACAACTACGAAATTAAAGAAGCAGCCACAACGAGACTGGTAGGAGGGGTGGAGGTGCGGATGGGCTAGTCCCACACCCACGTGTGGCGGACAAAAATCAGGAGGGACACCTTGGCTGGGAAGGTCCTACCTGAGGAGTGAGGGGTCCTCGTTCCACACCAGGCACCCAGCTCATGGTTCCAGAGCCAGGAAGAGAAGTCCCCATCACTTCTGGCTGGAAAAACCAGAGGGAACTGAGGCAGAGGGAGGCTGAGGCTGCTGGAGCCACAGGCAGCTCCTCTTAAAGGGACTTGCTCCACTTGCTCCCTCTAAGCTCGGAGGGGAGGCAGCCTGAGGGGCGCCAGATACATATGGGAAGAACTGAGCTGTTTGGCCTCGGGACAAGAGCTGGAGAAGTGGCTTTCTCCTGGACAGACGTGCTGGCGGAGGCTGATGTTCCTTTGGTGAGCCCTTCCCTGGGGCGGCACAGAGCTGCCACATCTGGGACTCCAGCAACCTGGCTCACACTGTTGGCCCCGCCCTAGTGATTCCCTGAGGCCCTGTCCCACCCAACTTTCGGGCCCACCCAAGCTGTTTCCAAAGGCGTTACCATAGGATTGGCCTGTCTGGGATCCTGCTTCAGAGTTTCCTAAAATCTCTCAAACAAGCAGCATCTGGTCTCAGCGAGCCCCATGCCTCTCGTTAAGTGGCCCCAGGCCTGGCACTAGAAGCAACCAGCCTTGGTTCACAACTTGGCTTTTCTTGGGCACCTCCAAGCCCAGCACAAGAAGCAGCTGTCTGCAGATCACTTTGTAGCTTATGCCGGGTGGCCCTGGGTAGAACACTGGCAGAGGCTGACCTTGCCCCAGAGCCAGCACACCCAGGGGACAGCTTCAGACCACATTGAAACACCACCACCCAACCACCTCCACAAATGACACATTCAATGAGTGGACTAAGTGGGTACCAGAGCCCTGCTGAAGTAAGTCTTGCTCTATGTGGTGGGCCCCTACACAGCTGATCCTCCAAGGTAGTCAGAGGCCAGCAGTCAGTGGGCACAGCCAGTCCTTGCAGCTGATCAGCCTGAGTAAATCCCTCCCATTGATGTGCCAGCAGCAATCAAGACTCAATCACAACAGAAGGGTGTACAGTCCACACTAGGGGTGCACCTCAAGGGCCCAGCTGGGGTGATCAGGGAGGCTGTGTCACTGGATCCTACAGGACACCTACAACAGTAGGCCACCCTACAAAGCCTAGGAGACATAGCAACTCTGCCTAATACATAGAAACAATCACAGGGAAGCAGCCAACATGAGAAAAAAAAGAAATATGTCCCAAATGAAAGAAAAGAACAAAACTCCAGGAGAAGAATTAAACAAAATGGAGATAAGCAATGAATCAGATGCAGAGTTCAAAACACTGGTTATAAGGTTGCTCAAGGAACTTGGTGAGACATTCAGTGAACTTAGTGAAACCTTCAAGGAACTTAGAACATCAACAACATAAAAAAGGACCAGTCAGAAATGAAGGATGCACTAACTGAAATGAAGAATAATTTACAGGGAATCAATAGTAGAGTAGGTAAAGCCAAGAAGCAAATCATTGATTTGGAATATAAGGAAGCAAAAAACACCCAATCAGAACAGCAAAAAGAAAAAGAATCCAAAAAAAATGAGGATAGTGTAAGGAGCCTCTGGGACAACTTCAAGCGTGCCAACATTCACACCATAGGGGTGCCAGGAGAAGAAAGAGAATAAGAAATTAAAAACCTATTTGAAAAAATAATGACAGAAAACTTCCCTAACTTGGTGAAGGAAACAGACATACAAATCCAGGAAGCACAGAGAGTCCCAAACAAGATGAACCCAAAGAGGTCCACACCAAGACACATCCATCATCAAAATGTCAAAGTTTAAATACAAAGAGAGTTTTTCTTTTTCTTTATCACTCGATATTTTTCCTTTTTTTTGGTTCAGATAGAGTGGGAGAGAGAGAGAGAGAGAGAGAGAGAGAGAAAGAGAGAGAGAGAGAGAAACATCAACGTGAAAGGGACACATCGAGTGGCTGCCTCCTACACGACCCCAACCAGGGCCAGGGAGGAATCGCAACCGAGGTATGTGCCCTTGACCACAATTGAACCTGCGACTCATTGGTCCGCTCTAACCGCTGAGCCAAACCGGCCAGGGCCAAAGAGAGAATCTTTTTTTTTTTTTTTTTATCCTCACCTGAGGACATTTTTTTTCTTTGTTGTTGTTGTTCAGATAGAGTGGGAGGGAGAGAGAGGAAGAGACAGAGAGAGAGAAACATCGACGTGATAGGGACACATCGAGTGGCCGCCACCCACACGACCAACCAGGGCCAGGGACAAACTGCAACCGAGGTACATGCCCCTAGCGGGAACCGAACCCGGGTCTCTCTGGACCGCAGGCCGACGCTCTAACCGCCGAGCCAAATCGGCCAGGGCCAAAGAGAGAATCTTAAAAGCAGTTCGTTACCTACAAAGGAGCTGCCATAAGACTGTCAGCTGATTTCTCAAAAGAAACTTTGCAGGCCAGAAAGGAGTGGCAAGAAATATTCAAGGTGATGAAAAGCAACGACCTACAACCAAGATTACTCTATCCTGCAAAGCTGTCATTTAGAATTGATGGACATAACAAGAGTTTCCAAGACAAGAAAAAGCTAAAGGAGCTAATCACCAGCAAACCAGTATTATATGACATGTTGAAGGGTCTTCTTGAAGGAGAAGAACAAAAATATGAATGATAAAATGGCAAGAAATACATATCTATCAACAATTGAATCTACAAATAAATGAGCAAGCAGAACAGAAACAGACTTATAGATACAGAGAACTTTTTGTTGCTCGCCAGATGGGCAGGGGCTGGGGGAATGGGTGAAAAAGATGAAGGAATTAAGAAGTACAAATTGGTTGTTAGACTGATGAACCTCAAAGGGAAGGGAGGAGGGAGGGCGGGATGAGATAAACCAAAGAACTTCTATGCATATGTGCATAACCAACGGACACCAACAATATTGTGGGGAAGGCAGGAGGGGGTGGGAATGGTGAGGAGGGGGTCATTGGGGGAAAAGAAGAGGGGACATCTGTAATACATTCAACAATAAAGATGAGTTAAAAATTTTTAAATGTTTTTATTGTTTAGAGAGAGAGGAAGGGAGAGAAACATAATGTGAGAGAGAAACATCTGTCAGCTGCCTCCTGCACGCCCCCTACTGGGGATTGAGTCTGAAACAGGGGCATGTGTCCTGACCAGGAATTGAACCGGGATCTCTCAGTGCATAGGGCAACACTCAATCCACTGAGCCACACTGGCCAGATGGGCCGTGTTATTTTAAAATGTCACCTTGATTTTTATAAGGAGTGCTGGGTTTGACGCTCCATCCTGGACCAGCTGGATCATGATTTGCATTTTAAAATATTTTTTACTGATTTTTTTGTTTTTAAGAGCAAGAGGAAGGGAGAAAGAGAAAGAGAAAAACATCAATGTGAGAGCAAAACATCCATCGGCCACTTCCTGCATGCCCCACTGGGAATTGGGCCTGCAACCCACACATATGTCTCAACCAGGAATCAAACCAGCAATATTTTGGTGCACAGGGCGACACCCAACTAACTGAGCCACACCAGCCAAGGGTATAATCTGCATTTTAACAAGGTCCCAGGTGCCTTAGGTGCACATTAAAATTTGAGAGGCACCATTCTAAATTACCGATATTTTACTATAGATATTTAAAAGCCAAAAACACACAGAAAACAAAAATCTCAGAATGATCACCAAAGACAAGTCAGGTGGCAGCCTTACAATGTACACACACACCACACTACATTGTTCCTATTCTTGTTCTGCCTGAGCCACTGAAACTTTTCTTGTGGACTGGCACTGGCCTGCTGTGAGGGGTAAATCCTTTCTCTGGCAGCATTAGTAGAAAAATGGCAGTTGGTGTGGCCTCTGGGAAACTAAAAAGATTAAGCCAATTGAGACTACTCTGCGTCCCTGTGAGAAGCCTCTCCCCTCCATTTCTGTTCTACCTCCCTTTAGCTCTGCCTAAGGAATGTTCCCTACACAACTTCCTTTCCTCTAATATTTTGTTCCCAAACTGTACTTTCTCAGAGTGCTGGGCTAACACTGCAGTATTTGGTAATGAGGGGCTCTGGGGGACTGGAGCATGACATTCCCTGAGGCTGCATGACAGCTTAACTCAGGAATCTCGAAGAACTCCCAATTTTCTTGTGGAATATCTAAAATACTACCCAATAGATGTTTTGTATCCAATTAATAACTATTGGTATTAACATTAAATACAGCTGATCAGAGAAAGAAGACACTGTTATTCAACACAGTACTGGAAAGTCTTAGCCACAGCAATTGGGCAAGAGAAAGAAAAGCCATCCAAATTGGGAATGAAGAAAGAAAACTATTTGCAGACTACATGATTCTATATATAGATAACCCTAAAGACCACCAAAAGACTGTTAAAAACAATCAGTAAAGCAAAGTTGTAGGATACAAAATCAATGTACAAAAATCCTTTGCGTTCCTATATACTATCAATGAAATATCAGAAAGAGAAATGAAGAAAACAGTCCCATTTAGAATTGCAAAAAAATGATAAAATACCTAGGAATAAACTTAAGGGAAGTGAAGACTTACCTGTACACTGAAAACTACAGATGCTGTTGGAAGAAATTGAAGACATAAGGAAAGGTAAAGATATTCGGGGCTCATGGATTGGTACTATTAAAATGGCCTTATTATCTAAAACAATATACAGATTTAATGCAATCCCCATCAATATCCCAATGGCATTTTTCACAGAAATAGAAAAAAAAAATTCTTAAATTTGTATGGAACCTCAAATAGCCCCAAATAACCAAAGGAATCTTGAATGAATGAATGAATGAGTAAATAAATAAATAAATAGCTGGAGGTATTATGCTCCTTGACTTCAAACTCTATTACAAAGCTACAGTAATAAAAATAATATGGTTTTGGCAGAAAGAGACAGATCAATAAGAACAGAATTGCCCAGAAGCTTAAACTCACACATACATGGCCAATTAATTTTCAACAAAGGAGCCAAAAACATACACTGGAGAAAAGAAAGTCTCTTCAATAAGTGGTGCTCGGAAAACTAGAAAGCCACATGTGAAAAAGGAAAACCATGCACAAAAATTATTTCAAAATGGATTAAAGATTTGAATATAAGATTTGAAACAAAATACACAGAAGAAAACATAGGCACTAAACTTACGATCTTGGTCTCAGAGGGGTTTTTGTGAACTTGATTCCAAAGGCAAGGGAAGTAAAAGCAAAAATAAATGAGTGGGATTGCATTAAACTAACCTACCTCCAATTAAGGACAAATATCCTAAATATATAAAGAACTCATACAACTCAACAACAACAAATTCAATTAAAAGATGGGCAGAGGATTTGAATAAACATTTTCCCAAAGACATACAAATGGCCAATAGGTACATGAAAAGATGCCCATCATTAATCACCAGGGAAATGCAAATCAACCTCACACTTGTTAGAATGGCTGTTATCAGTAAGACAAGAAATAAGTATGGGAGAAGATGTAGGGAAAAGGGAAAGCTCATACACTGCTGGTAGGAATGTAAATTGGTGCAGTCACTATAGAAAACAGTATGGAGTTTCCTCAAAAAACTAAAATTATGTTATCGTCCTGGCTGGTGTGGCTCAGTTGGTTGGGTGTCGTCCCGTACACCAAAAGGTTGCCGGTTTGAGTCCCAGTCATAGCACATGCTCAGATTTCGCATTCAATCCCTGGGAGGGGCTGTGCAGGAGGCAGCTGAGCAATGTTTCACTCTCACGTAGATGTTTCTCTCTCCCTTCCTTTCTCCCTAAAAATCAATTTAAAAATCTTAAAAAAAAAAAAAAAGTATATATATATGTGTGTGTGTGTGTATATATGACAATCCCTATTTCTGGTTATCTGCCAAGAAAACAAACAAAAAAACCAAAACACTTATTCATAAAGATATATGTACCCGTATGTTCATTGCATCAATATTTTCAATAGCCAAGACATAGAAACAAACTAGAGATGTGGTACATATATACAGTGGAATGCTACTCAAGCAAAAAGAAAAGATGAAATAGCCCTGGCTGGTTTGGCTCAGCAGTTGGAGTGTTGGCCCACGGACCAAAGAGTCGTGGGTTTGATTTCGGTCAAGGGCATGTACCTCAGTTGCAGTTCGGTCCTTGGCCCTGGTCGGGGTCCTTTGAGAGGCAACCAATCAATGTGTCTCTCTCACATGGATGTTTCTGTTTCTCTCTTTCTCTCTCCCTTCCCCTCTAACTGAAGATAAATGGAAAAATATCCTTGGATAAGAATTAAAAAAAAAAAAAAAGATGAAATATTGGCAGTTGGGACATGGCTGGATCTTAAGAATATCATGCTAAGTGAAAATAAGTCAGAAAAAGACAATTGTATGATTTCATTCATGTGGGATTTTTTTTTTTTAGTATATATCTTATGATACCCTGTTATTTTTATTTTTATTTATTTTTTTATTTCTTTATTGATTTTAGAGAGAGAGGGAGGGACGGAGAGAGAGATGGAAACATAGATGAGAAAGAACATCGATTGCCTCCTGCATGCCCCCCACTGGGGATCCGGCCCACAACCTGGGCATGTGCCCTGACCGGGAATTGAACCAGCGACCTGTTGGTGCGTGGGTCAATGCTCAACCACTGAGCCACACCGGCCGGGCCATGTTGGATATTTAAAAAGCAATAAATGAACAAACAACAAACTCATAGATACAACAGAATGGCAGAAGGGTAGAGAGGTAGAGGGAGGAAGATGAGAGTAAACAGGATCAACTAATGACAGAAAGAGACTAAGCTTGGGGTGGTAAGCACACGATAGAGTATACAGATGCCGTAACATTATACACCTGAAATTTAATGCTATTAACCAATGTTACTCCAATCAATTAAAAAAAACCTCACCTAATCAGTGTGAAAGATTCATATGCTAAAGTCAGTTAACGTTACCGACTAAAAACTCCAAATAACAAATCTTGCCAAATTTAAAATCAGCAAAATTTGACCTAAAATATAAATAAAACTTGGTAGAAGTAAACCTACAACAGCACTGTAAAATGTCAGACTAAAATCTGATCACTGAGTAGAGTACTTGTCCTTTCCTAGGAAAATAATTTCTGTAAGATTAAACAAAAACTAGTTTGCTAATTCTCTACAGAAAATGGATTCAGCTCTGGCCAGTTTTGCTCAGTGGTTAGAGCGTCGGCCTGTGGACCAGAGACCCAGGTTCGGTTGCCGCTAAGGGCACGTACCTTGGTTGCAGTTTGTCCCCAGCCCCCGTTGGGGTCCTGTGGGTGGCAACCACTCGATGTGTCTCTCTCACATCGATGTTTCTCTCTCTCTTCCTCCCTCCCTCCCTCCCTCCCACTCTTTCTGAAGATAAATGAAAAAAAAAAATAAAAGTCCTCGGGTGAGGATAGAAAAATAAAAGGGAAAAAAAAAAAAAAAAAAAAGAAAATGGATTCAGGAATTAAATTGTCTTAATGGGCCCTGACCCGTGTGGTTCAGTTGGTTGGAGCATCATCCTGTGCACAGAGGGATTGTGGGTTCGATTCCCTTTTGGGGCACATACGGGAGGCAATCAATCAGTTTTCCTCTCTCTCCCTCACCCTCTAAAATCAATATCCTTGTGTGAGCATTAAAAAAAAAAAATAGCTTAAGGGAGTTCAGGAAATCCCTTCATCAAAACGTATCACTGTTGCAATTTTTTAAAAATCTCACCTGAAAACATGCTTAGAGAGGGAGAGAGAGAAAAGCATCATTGTGAGAAACATTGATCAGTTTGCCTTCCGTACACACCATGCCCCAACTGGGGATCAAACCCACAACCCAGGTAGGTGCCCTGACCAGGAATCGAATAGGCAACCAACCTTTCGATGCTGAGGGTACTCAACCAAATGAGCTACTCTGGCCAGGCTGTTAAGAATATTTGTGTTTAGTCAAAATATTCTCAAAGTCAAAACTTCCATTGAGTAAAAATATTCCTAATCAAGGGATCACAAAATGACTGTCTGGAATTTCTGATGGAGGGATTTGAGAGCTGGGCCTCCTTCCCTACCCCTACCTAAGATGCCATCTAATTTTCTAGTGGGAAGGAGATACCATATGAACTCTGTAGGCCCCGACCATGAGCCTGGCCACTCTCCACATGGGGTCCCTCCAGTGTGTCCGCCCACGGGCTCTAGTGCAAGGTGTATTTGGGCGCATTGAACCCGGCCAGCTCTTCCTGGTGGCCCTACTAGATGTTCTACATCTAGCATGAGTTTATAAAGGCTTATAACAGAAATTCAAAAATACAACAGAAACCAGTCTTGCTTACATTTATTTCCACTCTCAACGTCTTTTCCTCTGGTTTGAGTCAGAGGATTATTCATTTTAAAGAGGCCATTTGCTTGGTTAAGTTGTTGGAGAGTTGTTCTTTTCCTCCCTTTCGCTCATTGCTTCTGTCTCCTGGAATTTACAGAAATGTTATCCTACATGGAAATGATCACGTGTCCTAGAGCCTTTCCTATATAGAGATGGTCAGTTTCAAACTCGGCATCCATCCACTCCTGGCAGCCCCTCCTGCCCGAGCTGCATGTGCAGCCCTGCTCCTCAACGCCCCCAGGTACACTGAGCACACACACCTGGTGTTCCAGGCACTCCACGTTCCCCTGGAAAGCTGACACTGGAGGGGACATGAGATCCGGACATGTTTCCTTTGGCATATTCAGCTTGCAGTGCACAGGGAAATACTCATCCTGATAGAAAGTGAGACCTGGACCGATGAGTCTGAGAACAGTCAGTACCCAGCAGTGCACCAGTGCCTGCCCAGCAGACCAGCATCACCTAGAACAGTGTTTCCTGACAAGATGCTGGCAGCTTGGGGAGCTCTCAGAGCACTAACACCCCGTGGTGCTCTCAGGAACTCTGCGCTTGCCCAATTCAGAGTTAAAGGGCTCTAGAAAGCGGACAGTGGTCTGGCATCACAGAAATACCCCTAGGACTTGGAAAAAAGGTGACCTTCGAGCCACTCCACCAGGCAAACAGGAAGTCTGCTGGCTGGGTGAATTCAGTGAGGGTCACTCTGAAAGCTCACAAAAATTTCTCCCAGACAAGGGAAGGGCAGCAGAGATCACTTAGTGTGCCATTACCTAGCAGTCAGGCAGGATGTGAGGAAGGGGGCCTGTATGTGAGAGGGGAGGAGACACCGGGCAATGTTACCATGTACATGGGCTGAGAAAAATGCAGTTTTCCTCTTCACCTTGGTTATTCACAAGTCCTAAGATATCTCGGAATATCTTCTAAGATTAGCCACCAATGTTTAATCCCTATGAGGACATAATTACTACCACTCTGTTCATTTTTCTATTGTGAAGGTAACAGTTTGGGTATGAATTGTTTTTGTCTCCTGGGGGATTTCAATGAACTGCTAAATCATCAATTTTCTACATTTGCTTGCTTGCTTTTATAACTGCCCCTGGAAGCCCATCCTCCCTCCCCCCGGAAGATCCTGTATAATAGGCTGCATGGTAGACAGGTTCCAACACCCCTTGCCGTCCTCAGGACTTGGCTGCCACTGCTCCTCACACACCTGATGCAGACAAGCCGCACCTCGCCCGCCTCAGGGAGCACAGCACCCAGGTGCCTCTGCCATCTGCCAAAAGCAGAACTGAGCCCGGGGGGCATGAGCAGATTTCAATGAAATTACTAAACTAGTTAAAAGACAAATTTTTAATCTCGTTTTCCCATTTTATACTAAATCATTAATACAGGTCACAAATTTCATTTATTCGCAGGCATCTATAAAACAATCAAAACTGTATATATATCTCTATACAGATCTTATTAATAAATTTTATTTGGACAAGAGAACTTGTGCCACAACAGTTTTAAACAGCATGATTAAAGTCTGTAACACTCCTAAGAGTGGTCACAGATATGTACAGTATGTGAAGGAAAAGATGCACCTCAGAGCTGATCATGATCAAGTTAAAAACACCTGACATACAGTATACGTGCTAATAAATTTCATTCAGGTCACGACCAGCATGAAAAAAAGTCAGGACATAGATAACTCAGCAAACATTCTGTAAATGTGTACAGCAATATGCTGCATTTATGAGTTAAAATCACATTCTACTTTAGTGTTAGCATCAAGCCCTTAGGAGAAATAAAAAGCATCTCCTTTCCCATTAACACGTCAAAAACTGTTCACACTGAGGGCTGACTGGGCGGCTAGCCACGAAGCGCACAGGTCCTGGCCTGTGCGGAAACAGTGAGGGCTAATACTGAAGGTCTCGTTCACATCCTGGCTCACAGCCGCCTTCTGGCTATAATTCCATCTATCAGTCATTAAATAAAACCAGGAGAAAGCAATGCAGGTCTCTGGGAATCTCATCCCTTCCATAAGAAAATGCTCTGCCAATTCAAGTTTCATTCAGTCAGGAAGACAGAAGGATTTAAGGCTTCGGTGACAATTATTAATCCTCTGAGAAATTATTTTCCCTTAAAGTCAAGATAAGATAATAGTGTTTACTGTACTTTCTCTTGACTCTTAAAATCCCTGGTGCCGGTGTGGGCAACATGCATCTGCAACTAAGTCTGCAAGAAAGAAAGGTCTCCCTTCCTCCTTCAAGTGTCCCAGCTCACACTCGTGTGGAGCGTGTCGAACCTTAACTTCCTAGGAAGCAGGAAGACACCGAGGTTGACACTTTCTAGTAGGTTGAGGAAGCTGTGCTCATGGCATCTTCAGAGATTTTGGTACTGGCAGGGTGGATGCTTGCAAAATACTTGACGTCACTGTCACGATCCATCTGAAGAGCCATGATGGTTTGTTCTACAGCTTCCTGATGACAGCTGGCAGAGGTTAAGAAATAGTCTGGAAATGAGAAGTATAGATTACAAACAAAATTAGTCTAACATTTCAGTTTTGTTAAGTACAAGTATACAAAGTTCTTAGTCATTATAAAACATGATTTTTCTACAAATATAAAACACAGCTATGCTGAATTATAAACAGTAATCCACATTGATTTGTAACATAAAAAAACAAACACAAAACTCCCCAAACTTAAGTTAAATCTCATGACGATTGTTCAATGGCAGTGGAGCTAATATATTAATATTAACATTTATACTTGTTACAGCTATTAATTAGCTAGGAAAGGAAAAACACTCCCAAATACCAAACACACATACTGAAAACCAGTCTTCTCTAGCCATTTTATTGTAATTGCTATTTTAAAAAATTAAGTGAATTCCAAAGGAGAAAAAACAAGCAATATTCATTTACCCATATTCTTTGAACTCTATTAAAAACTTTTCTGTGATTCATTCATGATATTCAAATGATATTTATGAGGTATTCTGGATTACAACAAATAAAACAATCTGAATCTCTAAGAGTTTATAATTTTTATCAAAACAAATAATATGGGGCATTTGTCTTCTGCTTAACAAATGGAAAGGAGGAGGAAACACAAACACACCTCCAGGCCCCAAACAACATAACATATCACGGGGTAGGGGTGGGGTGGGGGGTGGGGGGGACTCTAACAGCAGTAATTTTTCATAGTTATAAGTGAATGCCCAAAATTCAAACTAGTAAATTTTAAATTATAAAAAGAAATTCACTTGGAACAGAAGGGCAATAATTAAAAGTCCCTGTCATTGCCCTTTAATCTTCGCAGAGGGAACCACTATGAACAATTTACAATATATTCTTCTATCAGATTATTTCTACGAACATATTATTTCCTACCCGCCACAAACACTTTTCCCAAGAATTAGATACCTACCTTTTTCTAGCAGAGTTTGTCTTAATGTCTTTGCAAGCAGCACTCTAACATTTGGAACCCTATCATTTGCTAAGGTCAGCAAATGTGGCATCAGACGCACAGCAAACTGGTCCATGGGAAGGCAATCATCTTCAATGACAGTCTGGGGAAAAGAAGTAACTGCTTCAGATTTGCCAATTTAGTCTACCTAACCATACTAATCAAGTCTTTTAGTAACAATGTAATTATTACAGATTTTAGTTACTGCTTTTTAAACCAATATTCCAGGCACTTGGGAACTCAAAACAAAAACGACATAATTAAGTCCCCACTGAGACAGTTTTTAAACTGCTCCACAGAGACCTGCGTGTTCACGGTCACATTCATTTTCACACCTGTGCTATGGTCCGCAGACCCCGAGCGCCCTCTAGGGGACCACTGTGGATGTGCCAGCTTTATAAAGAGCTCAGTGAACTTTACAATGGACTTGGTCAACCGGCAGATACCCAACTGAGGAACAGGAGATCCTATAAATAACCAGGTGGCAAAATTCTGTTCTTTAAGAATAAAGAACATGTTGAGAGAGATAAGGAGTAAAAGATATAAAGATGTGTTACAAACAGCCCTGGCTGGTTTTGCTCAGCGGTTAAAGCGTTGGCCTGAGGACCCAAGAGTTGTGGGTTCAATTCCCAGTCAAGGGCATGTACCTGGGTTGCAGGTTTGGTTCCCTGCCCCTGTCAGGGTCATGCAGGAGGCAACCAATCACTGTGTCTTTCTCACATCGATGTTTCTCTCTCCCTCCCTCTCTCCCTCCTTTCTACCCTCTCAAAAAATCAATGGAAAATATCCTCAGATGAGCATTATCCAAGTAAAAAAGTGTCTCAAATGGGCGAGTCTTCACTTACCTGGCAGACAAAGACAAAGGCCTGACGACCAGACCACTTGGGACATCTACCAAAATTTTCTACAAGCTCATCGATGAGGTCCGCTCCAAATGTGGGTGGTGTCGCCATGTGCAGCTTCTTCACCATCTCACTGACCTAGGAGGGCAAACGTGGAGAAGTGAGGAATATCTTCATTTTGTGATCTTATTAAATACTTTGCTGATCTAAAATTGTAACAATTTTAAAACATACCAACTTGTAGGAAATCCAACGAACAGAAGAAACTTTATCTGCACATAGATTCAGAGCAATGGGGCGTAAATAGTCATAAACATCTCTGGGACTATATAATTCTAGAAGTAAAATCAGCTGTCTACAAAAATGAATATAAAAAGATAGTTAAAATTTTAAAACAAAACAAATAAAGATAGGTTGGTCATCTGAATAATTCGTAATACTGGATAGTATTTGTAAGATGAACACATACAAAGACTAGTGATTAACCTGGTCTCTCATGCATAACATTATCCCTGTCACTGCGTATCTGTGTCCACAAGGACTGAGACAGAGCAAAGCATTTCCTAGTATGTTCAACTGGAACATGAAACATATTTTTCTCACACTAACTGTTTAGAATGCGCTGAGAAACCTTTATCTACAATCAGTTATCTAAATAAGAAAGTTCTGCCTGGCCAGTGTGGCTCGGTGGATTGAGCGTTGTCCCATGGACTGAGAGGTCCCAGTTTGATTCCCAGTCAGGGCACACGCCCAGGTTGCAGGCTTCATCCCCAGTATGGGGTGAGCAGGAGGCAGCTGATCTATGGCTCTCTCACATCGATGTTTCTATATCTCTCCAACCCCCCCCCCAAATCAATAAAACATATATTAAAAAAAAAGAAAGTTCTAGCAGTTTAAGGTAGCCTAGTATTAAGGCTCTACGCAGATTCCAAGGGAAAGATACATTTACTAGAGATAACATAAGTGGTCCTCTACCAACTTCCCATTACGTCTGATGAGAACTGAAGACTAACAGCACCCACCAGGTTAATTTGAGTAGATGCAACAATGTTCATAAAGAAACAACTTGAATATAAATGAGAATTCTGCCTTTCAGATTTTAAATTTAAGATTATCTACATGTGTAATCAGTAGGAAGTGAACTGGTCATGGTTTCAATAACCAGTTATCAATCACAATCCAAAAATATTAAATGGAAAATTCCAGGAGTAAATAATTCGTAAGTTTTAAATTGCACACCGTTCTGAACAACGTGATGAAATCTCGAGCCATCCTGTTCCTGCCTGCCTGGGACTGCATCATCCCTTTGTCTAGCATCCACACTGCACATACTACCTGCCTGTGGTCACTTAACAGACGATTATCAGATTGACTACTGTGGTATTGCAGAGCTTGCTGTGTCCAAGGAGCCCTCATTTTACTTCATAACGGCCTCAAAGCACAAGAGTAGTAATGCTGGCAATTAGAATATGCCACAAGAAGCTTTTAACCGCTTCCTTTAAGTGAAAAATGAAGGTTCTTGACATAATAAAAGAAAAAAAATTCGTATGCTGAGGTTGTTAAGATCTATGGTAAGAACAAATCTATTCATGAATAAATCTTGAAATCATTATGCTACGTGAAGAAGCCAGACACAAAAACCATGTTATGTAACCATTTATTTTTAATTAAAAAATTTTTTTTCCTTTATTGATTTAGAGAGAAAGGAAGGGAGAGGAAGAGAGAAAGAGAAACATCAATGAGAGAGAACATCGACTGGCCGCCTTCTGCACGCCCTCCACTGGGGATTGGGCCCACAGCCTGGGCATGTGCCCTGACCGGGAATCAAACCGGCGACCTCTTGGTGCATGGGTCAGTGCTCAACCACTGAGCCACACTGGCCGGGCTGTAGCTACATTTATATAAAATGCTCAGAAAAGGCAGATCCAAAAACAGAAAGTAGATTAATGACTGCTAGGGGATGGGGGCAGACAGAAGTGAAGGTTTCATTTTTGAGATGATGAAATGTTCTAGAACTATACAGTGGTAATAGTTGTATAATATTGTGAACATCCTAAATGTTACCAACTGCAACTTTGGTTATGTGTATTTTACCACAATTAGAAAAAAAGAGAAATAGACTTAAAAAAAAAACCACTAAGAAAATTCACTGCATTACAAGAAATGTTAAAGACAGGACACTAGACAGAAACTTGGATCCACACAAAGTAATGAACAAATGCAGAAATGGTAAAGATGAAGTACATGTATACCCCTGCAAAACAGTCTAATAAACTGTAAGAACTTACTCAGCCAGTTCAGCTCGAAAGCGCCAATTTCTACTATTATCTGTCACCAAAAACTCCTGAAGTTGATAAAGGTATTCTCTTCTTTTGTCAATATGGAGAAGCTAAAATAATAAAAAAATATTCACTAGGACAAGGCACAGACATTACTTTTTTTACAAGACTGCTTAAAAATAACTATAAATAATATGGTTAATTCTTCTGAAGGAGAATATATTTAGTAGGTCCATTTAATTGTCTGGCTGGTTTGGCTCACCGGTTAGAGCACTGGCCCAAGGACCCAAGACTCTTGGGTTCAATTCCTGGTCAAAGGCATGTACCTTGGTTGCAGGTTCAATCCCTGGCCCCAGCTGGGGTCGTGTAGGAGGCACCCAATCGATGTGTCTCTCTCACAGCGATGTTTCTCTCTCTCTCTCTCTCTCCCCCCCCTACCTCTCACTTGATCTGAAAAATAAATAAAAATAAAAAATAAATAAATAAATAAAAGGAAATATCTTCAGGTAAGGATTTAAAAGAAAAATAGATACATTTATCTTTACCTTTAAGAGTCATTATCCAAACCCGGCCGGTGTGGCTCAGTGGTTGGGCATCAACCCATGCACCAAGAAGTGACCGGTTTGATTCCTGGTCAGGGCACATGCCCAGTTTGTGGGCCAAATCCCCAGTGGGGGACATGTAGGAGGCGACCAATTGATGTTTCTCTCTCTCTCTCTCTCTCTCTCTCTCTCTCTCTCTCTCTCCCTTCCTCTCTCTCTAAAATCAATCAATAAATAAAAAATTAAAAAAAAAGTAATTCTAGGGATCACACTGATACTAAAAATATTTCCAAAAGGGGGAAGAAAGAAAAATGAAAGGTTATCTTTACATGAGAAAGGCAATTAATAAATGTAGAAGGAATTATAAAAAAAAAAAAACCCACAACATTTTACAACAAATACAGTAACAACTGATTCAGGCAAGAACTGTGTATAGATGCACGGATGGAAAAAGCACTGGGTGAAAGCCTTGGGGGGAAAAACTGTTCAGAGTTTGAACCCATCAGCCCACCAAGAAGTTATTAATCACAAAGATAAAAAAAAAAAAGGTCATTTTACAACGAAAGAAGTGAGCCAAAACTACTATAACCACGTGACCGGACTCAGCGTCACCAGTAATTGAAAGAGCTCACATCAGAGCTAACCTGAGGTGATGCATTCAGAAAACACCTGCTAACCTATATAAATAAGTATTCCTGCAAAGAAAACCTGTTTAACCTGAACCTAATTGTGTAATAGCACTCAGACCATTTCAAATTGAGGGGCATTCTGTAAAAAAAAAGAAAACTGGCTTGGCCTCTTCAAAAATGCCAATGACATTGAAGACAGAAGGTCAGGAAAACCACTGTAGATTTCAGAGGGCTAAAGATAGATAATTTCAAATTCAATATGCAACTCCTGAAGAGGCGAGCTGAGGGAACTGACTGGGTGAAAAAGGTGAAGGGATTAAGAACTACAAATCTGTAGTCACAGGGATGTGAAGTATAGCACAGAGAATACGGTCAGTAATACTGTAGTAACTATGTATGGCAGCAATTTTCAACTTTTTTCATCTCATGGCACACAAACTAGTTACTAAAATTCTGCAGCACATCAAAATTATATTTTTTGCTGATCTGACAAAAAAATGGGTATAATTTTGATTCATTCACATCGGACAACTATTGTTGTATTGGCTGTTGTCATTTTTTACTTGACAATCTAAGGGAAAAGAGGTCAGTGCCCCTGACTAAATAGTCAGGTACTGCATGCTTTAAAAATTCTTGAGTCACACTGGTTGAAAGTGGCTGGTGTATGGTGCCAAGTGGGTACTGGAAATATTGGGGGAACATTGTATGAAGTATTTGATTGTCTAAACACTATGCTGTACATCTGGAACTAATACAAAATTATATTGAATATAAACTGCAATTGAAAAAAAAGAAAAAGACCTATGAAGTGCCAATTTCAAGGCTAAAGTCTAAGAAACAATAGTATTTGAGGATCAAGCAATTTATGCGGTCAGGGCTATTCACCTCAGACACCAAAGATCTGACATCAAAGGAGTGAGGACTAAGGTTAAATTCTTTTTTTTTTTTTTTAATTAAAAAAAATTTTTTTTCTTTATTGATTTTAGAGAGAGAGGAAGAGAGATAGAAACATTGATTAAGAGAGAACATCGATTGGCCACCCCCTGCATGCCCCCCATTGGGGATCTGGCCCACAACCTGGGCATGTGCCCTGACCAGGAATCGAACTGGCGACCTCTTGGTGCATGGGTCCATGCTCAACCACTGAGCCACACCAGCCGGGCTATGGTTAAATTCTTCTGAAATACCACATAAAACCTCTAAACTTAACGTTAATGAAAATCTTTTACATATATTTAATTTAGTAATTTTGAAAAAGTGCAAAGATTTATAAACATGTTCTAACATCTTTTTTTTTTAAATCCTCACCCGAGGACATTTTTGCATTTATCTTCAGATAGAGCGGGAGGGAGAGAGGGAGGAAGAGAGAGAGAGAAACATCGATGTGAGAGAGATACATCGACTGGTTGCCACCCACACAACCCCAACCGGCAGGGGACAAACTGCAACCAAGGTACGTGCCCTTAGCGGGAACTGAACCCGGGCCTCTCTGGTCCGCGGGCCGACACTCTAACCACTGAGCCAAACCGGCCAGGGCTGTTCTAACATCTTAAATAATAATAAATTTTATTTTTAATTTATTTATTAAAATTGATTTTAGAGAGAGAAAGAAACATCAATGTGAGAGAGAAACATCAACCGCTTGCCTCTACATGGGCCCTGACTGGGGGTCAAACCCACAGCCCAGGCATGTGCCCTGACCAGAACTGAACTCGCTATCTAATGGTGTATGGGACGACACTCCAACCAACTGAGCCACACTGACCAGGGCAGTGTAATTATTTTTATTATTATTTTTAATCCTCACTACAGGAATTTTTCCACTGATTTTCAGACAGAGTGGGAGGGAGGTAGGGAAGTAGGGAGGGGGAGAGAGAGAGGGAGAAAGAGAGAAAGAAACATCCATGTTAGAGAGAGAGACATTGACTGGTTGCCTCCTGAACAACCCCATCCAGGGCCAAGGATCAAACCTGCAACCGAGGTACGTGCCCTTGACCAGAATCGAATCCAAGACTCTTTGGTTCGAAGGTCAACATTCTAACTGCTGAGCCAAACCGGCCAGGGCTATTTTTTAAATTAAAAATTAAAATGACACCAGCAAAAATGATCAGAATGGGACTTTTTTTTTTTTTTTAAGTCACAGCTCACCATCAACGTATGGATACATTTTCTTATATAGAACATACATACAGAAACCAATCTTGGTAGAAGTAGAAAATTAAAATTTCACATCTACAGTGGAATTTTAGTGTTTTTATACAAAAGAATTTAAAAGTTACCTTCAGAAAATCATGCAAGTGTTTAAGGACACCTATCCTTACTTCATCGAGGTCTTTTAAAAATCCATTAAAAATTGGAACCAGATCTGCAGCTGTCAACTGATCTCCGAGAATAACTGCAAGCTCATGGATGGAGAAGGCCAAAGTTCTTCGAACTTTCCACTGCAGAAATAAAAACAATTGCATTAGTAAGCTAAACACAAAGTACTTAGTACTTTAACTTTTAGACAATATAGTAGTTCCCCCTTAACTGCAGTTTCGCTTTCTGAGGTCTCAGTTCCTCTGGTCAACTGTGGTCCCAAAATATTAAACGGAAAACTCCAGAAAGAAACAATACCTACGTTCTTTGTTTTTATTTTTATTTTTTCAATTTTTATTAATTTATTTTTGTTACAGATGTTCCTCCTTTCCCCCCCGCTAGACCCTCTCCTAACAATGCCTAAGTTTTAAATGAGTACCATTCTAAGTACCAAGATGAAATCTCGAGCCATCCTGCTCCATCCCGCCCGGGACATGAATCATTAGTCCTTTTGTCCAGCGTCACCATACTGTGTAAGCTCCTAGCCATTAGTCACTTAGCAGCCATCCTGATTATCATACTGACTATCGTGGTTTCGCTGTGTTTGTGTTCAAGTGACCCTAATTTTACTTAATAATGGTGTCAAAGCCCAAGAGAAGTGATGCTGGCAGTTCAGACATGCTAAAGTGCTTCTTTTAGAGAAAAGATGAAAGTTGTCAACTTAATAAGGGCAGAAAAAAATATATATGCTGAAGTTGCTAAGATCTACGGTAAGAATGAATTTCCAATCCATAAAATTGTGAAGGAGAAAGAAATTCATGCTACTTTGCTGAGAGAAATAATATTCAAATAACTTTTATCACAGTACATACATTGGTCTTTTTGTGTGTTTTTTTAAAATCCTCACCAGAGGATATGTTTTTCATTGATTTTAAATCGAGGAAGGAAGAGAAGGAGAGGGAAAGGGGGAGGGAGAGGGAGAGGGGGAGGGGGAGGGGGAGGGAGAGGGGGAGGGGAGGGAGAGGGAGAGGGAGGGAGAGGGGGGAGGGGAGAGGGAGAGGGAGAGGGGAGAGGGGAGAGGGGAGGGGGAGAGGGGAGAGGGAGAGGAACATTGATGTGAGGATCAAACCAACAACCTAGGTATGTGCCCTGACCAGGAATCAAACCTGCCACCTTTTGGTGTACAGGACAATGCTCTAACTGAGCCATACTGGCCAAGGCACAGTATATTGTTTTAATTTTTCTATTTTATTATTATTGTTAATTTCTTACTGTGTTTAATTTATAAATTAAACTTAATCCTAAGTACGTATGCATATGAAAAAACAGTATTTTTAGGATCTGGTACTATCTAGGGTTTCAGGCATCCACTGGGGGTCTTGGAATGTAGGCCCCCTAGATAAAGGGACTATTGTATATAATGGCTGATTTACATCTGAATGTTATTAATATCAAAACATTAAATCAGAATAAAAGTAACAATAAATACTAAGTTTTAAGTATTTATCTATCAAAAACTAGAAGAAAATATTTAAATCCCTCCACAGTATGTATTAATATTATCACCTTTCATTTATGAAGGAAAAAAAGTTTGGAAATTATAAATGGCATAGTTTTTGTAGTTTTCTGAACACTGGCTACCCGATTTACCTTTGTCCTACATTGACCAAAGCCTGGTTAGTATCATCCTCACATTACTGTTCCCCTTCCAATTCCTGTACAGCCTATTTTGGATTATAAAAACAACAAAACTAGTTTTTAAGGAATTGGCAATTAGAGAAATACAATAGAAAAATCTGTTGTGTACTGTCCTGGAAAAGAACTCCTATAAAGAAATGCCTTGCATTTACAGAAAACTTTAAGTTAAAAACATCTTTTTGTTCATGTTGCCTCAATTTAAAACTTTTTTTACTGTTACTTAGTTTAAAACTTTACCTACTGAGAATTGGTTTAGAGCAAAGGTTTTATTCCACCCCAAACACTAGAACCTTGTTCTTGAAGTAAAATTTATATCCATGTTCAACATGTCACACAGATGAAGGCAGAGATGTTTTGATGGAGGGGAAGGGATAGGAGGCATGAAGCCCTGCCCATCCTGAGCCCTCCTAGTCACCAGGAGCCCTGAGGTACCTGCCCCACCAGCAGAGTGTCCTGTGGGATAAAAATGAAAAACCACTAATAAAGAAGATAAAGCACTCTATGGAAATTGGGCCTTTCTAGGGAGACACTAAACCCTATATTCTTAAGCGTTAATCTACATATAAACATGTCCAATTCTACCACTGAAGAAATGTGTGAACATGGGATGAAGTCACTCTGCCTGGACCCTGGTTTCCTAACCTCATAGGTCAGAAGAGGAACAAAAACTGGTCTCTCAAGATTACTTTGAACTTTAAACTTGCTGAGTCAGCGGCACTGATTCCTTGAAAACTGCAATAATTACTAAGATATCTTAAGGGAAAAATCATTCCTTTTTCAGTATAAATTAGTCTAACCAGACTGCTTTCTTACAAACTGATTAATTTCATGAAGGAATAGGTTTTGTGGAAGGCAGGCAAAATTTTGGTATAAGGAAATCAGACCTAAAGATAGAGGAAGTTAAGTCAATAAAGCCTAGGAAAAGAGCCACAGAGAAGTCACAGATATCCAAACAAATGACCGAGAATCAATGTTTCACACAGGGTGTGGTGGTGTGCAGTGTAGGGAATGGCACACATGCACACACCGTTAACCTCCTCCCATCTGTACAGTGACACAGCACTCCAAGCTCAAAACTCAGCAGCGTCAATAATACTAACAGTTCTATTAAAGTTTTAAAATAGAAGCATTTATAACTGTTTCTAATCGCTTCTTGGCCTTTTGGCTAAGATCAAGTGTAGTATCTGTTCTTATCAGTTTAATATAACTGGTTCTAGGGAGAAAACTAAGTCCCATACTCTTAAGAATTAATCTACACATAAATTTTAGACAATAACACATTTATAAATTAGGAGCTTAGACATGTCAAATGTCATCATTTCCAATACTAGAGATAAAAAGGAAGTCGCCAAATTGTGGAACTTGGACAATGTAAAAAGAAAGCTCTTTGGTATTATTTTAAAACTCTTCTGCATAAAATTTCCTATAATACCAGGTACTTGCTAGAACATGAACAGAAATTCTATTAGATTTTGAAAGGCAAAACACTGTGCCTTCTATATGCACATTCTGTTAATTCCTTGGCTGCTTTACTCACCTGCATGTCTGATGCCAGAGTCTCATAAGTCTCTCTGAGGCAGTGCCAGTTCTGCCTGCCGAGTGTCAGGGCCACGCCTGGAAGGCTATATGCACAGTGCTTAGCAATTTCAGTGTCAACTGTCTGTGCACGAGAGGGGTCAGTCATAGACAAATACTGATCTAATAGAGCCTGAGGCACAATGTCCTAATGAAGAGAGAGAAAGGACAGGGATGCATTTTGAGTTTAGATATAAACTAGGTAAACTTATTTTTAAATATATGATTTTAACACAGCATTAGAAATCGTAAAGAAAAACCAATCTGAAATTTTCAGTTATATAACTAAAAAGATAAAAATATGCTGAGGGGAATGCATATATAAATAAAAGCAATTCTTGGAGAAAATCAATGCATAAGATCTTAAAACAGAAATCAGCTTAAAGGACAATTAGAATTGATTTCTAAATTTAAAAGAAACTTTAAAAATATGACCAGCGCCCGGCAGGTGTGGCTCAGTGGACTGAGCGTTGTCCCACGGACTTAGAGGTCCCGGTTTGATTCCAGGTCAGGGCACATGCCCAGGTTGCGGGCTTGATCCCCGGTTGGGGAGCGTGCAGAAGGCAGCCAATCGATGTTTCTCTCTCACATCGATGTTTCTATCTCTGTCTCTTTTTCTCTCTCAAAAAAAAAATCAATGAAAACATTAAAAAATACGTATATACGACCAGCACCTTTCAATGTTATAAAGGTTGATATAACCTAGCGAATGTGGTTACAGGTTCTTCTGTGTATTATTACCAACATGTATATTTTTAAAAACACTACCACCTGCCTTCAGATGGAAATTTAGCAATTATCTATAAAAATTTTAAGTGTATATACACCCAACCATTTGTATAAATGTGAGAGTGTACAGTCGTCCCTCGCCACTTGACGCTTCTTTCGCGGCTTCTTAAAATACTATACTATATTTGAAAAAACCAAGATAAAGTGAAGCCACGTAAGCTGAAGCATAAAGTGGCGAGGGACGACTGATAAATAAAGAATCCTACTTTGCAGAAATTCATTTATCGCGGTAGAGTCTGGAACTGATTAACCGCAATAAATGAGGGCTGACTGTGTGTGTGTGTGTGTGTGTGTGTGTGTGTGTGACTGTGTGTGTGTGTGTGTGTGTGTATAAAATCTTGGTTAGGTATGTATAATATGGCTTTAAAAGGATATACAAAACAAAGGTGAAATTGGTTGCTTTGGGGAGAACAATGGATGGTGTAGGAGAAACACTGGGAAGGAAAAATCACTCAAAGCCTTTGTACCTTTTGAATTTTGAACTATGTAAACTTATTATCGACTTTAAAAAAAGAAAAATGGAAATACATTTATTACAAGAATGAGACAATCTGTATGTATGACTTGAAAATGTTTCCAACATAATAAGTGGTGAAAACATTTTTAAAAACTATGAACATTTTTAAAAGACTATGATTCTATTTTTAATAAATAGAACAAAAATAAAGAACATATACAATGTGACCTAGGAAATGCACTCATAACAACATATATCGTCCTAGAAGCAAATAACATGCATAATCATGATAAATTTAACACTGCTTGTACTATGACAGCAAAACGACACCTGGAAGCATGTAAGGAACTACTGAAGTTACAGCACCTGGCCCTAATGAAGTATGACACCAGGCTGCCCGGATGCTTTGTTGCGGGGGGATCTTCATGTGCTCATACAGAAAGATCTCCCAAACAAGATGTGTTTTTTTAAAAAAATTTTTCTTTATTGATTTTTAGAGAGAGAGAAATATCGATGAGAGAGAACATCAACTGGCCGCCTCCTGCATGCCCCCCACTGGGGATTTGGCCCACAACCTGGGCATGTGCCCTTACCGGGAATCGAACCAGTGACTTTTTGGTGCATGGGTCGATGCTCAACCACTGAGCCACACCGGCCGGGCCAAAACACAGTGTTTTAAAAAAGAGATAAAAGAAAGGCAAGGCACAAACTATCATGTTCTGATGATTCCACAAGCATATTTTCCCACATTTAAAATCTCTAAAATTGGAGTACAACTTGTCACTGATGGCACTTTATTGAGTCTTTTTTTTTTTCTTCATGTTTTCATCTCTAAAACTGAGCTGTATCTTAGAATTCTTGGCAACTTAGGCATTATGAAATACTTTGGTATGATGGTCTTTGAAAAACAGAAAGGGGTACATATATACCCACAATAAGTTTTATATAGCCACAATAAATTTATAAAGAAATACAGAAGGAACTGTGACCTGTGGTTACTCTGAATGAAAAATGGGATAACAGATGTGAGAAGATTTTTGCTTCTATTTTACCCTATTGTTTGAAATTTCTTATTGAAAGTATGATACACTAGTCTTAATTTTTAAAACACTCATTATAAAAAGAACCAACTTCAGTGAGAAATGGCTCTAAAAGAGGAGTTAACAACAGCTACATCAAATAGAGCATTTTTGTCACTTACTTGTACTTTAGATCTCCTTTCCTCATCAGGGCTAAAACTACTCCTGGTGCTCAAGTCTGAATCATTATGAATATAACGAAGGGTGGAGTCCATATTCTGTTAGGAAAAAATATTTACTTAAAAAATTGAACTGTTTTCATCTAGTTTCCTTCATCTAAATGATCTTACTAAGTTACTCACCTTTTGAGACTGCCAAAGATATAAATACATATAAATTCTTCATGCTTTTAAAAGTTTATGAATATACATAAGGCCTCATAAGAACTTCCCCTGCCTTAAATCAAACTTGCTGAATAGGATGCTATATGTATGAAAAAGAATTTCAGAATAAAACTATTTAAAAATTTAGAAGTAATTTTGAAATGGCCCAAATAGCTAAAATTAGCTTGTTTATAAAAAGTACATAGAGGACTTGGGATGTCACATGTAGTTATTCCTCCACTGCTTCTAGTCTTGGCCATTTCTAATTTCACAAATATACTTTTTAACAGTAATAAAAAACCACCCCAAAATAAAATAAGATACCTTCCAAAATGGAAAGATAGCACAGTATTCACATCCAATGATAATAAGTGGTCAGGGTTTCATTCTGAACCACCCATATTATACCAAATTTCTAATATACTAGATGTCATCAACCAAAACACAAAACAGAAATCTGCTAAAGGTCTAAAATCCTTCTTGCCACCCCCAATGTATGTATGTAGGCCCTCTTTCCTGAGCCTTTCATTCAAGCTACTCTGACCTGTGGCTATGTGATTCTGGCATTGTGGTGTATTCCTTCTCCGTTTATAAAAACAAGGGATCAGAAATACTGATACCAAATGATGCTGGTTTGGTGGAATGTGGCAGGAAACTAAGGAAGGATCATACAAAACAGCTCCAAGTATACAGCAAAGATGATGCTAGTAACAGTACCCACCCTCACACTCCAGAGTCCAGATAATGCCACTGGCCCTCCGCAACATGGCCTCAAGTCCCGATCTTCTGCTCAGAATACTGTGTTGCTTGCTGCAGTGAAATGGTCCGATCAGAAACAAAGCGCCTCTCCAAAAAGAAAAGGGAAGAGTTAATTATTCTTGATAAAGGGCTTTGTTTCCAGTAAGACTATTTCACTGCAGTGAGCTACATTAACATTGAGGCTACTAAAATGGTCATGTAGACAGGATTAGGATTTACTTTTCTAAACACTGAACATAACACCAATGTGGTGACAATTACTTTTACTTTATGCAAAAAAGGGAGAGCTGAGAAAATCAGCAACAAACAAAATGTACTAACTAGAAAGTGATTAGCTACAACTAATCCCCAATGAAACACTTAAACTGCTCTCACTTGAAAATACTGAGTTTGTTACCTCAACGGCATCGCTGATTAAAGGCATGGAGGCATCATGATTTATTTTACAGTTCGGTAGCTCACTGACGCCCAGTTCATCTTGCACATCACTTTTCTTTTCTGCATCGCTGGCCTCTTCGCGAGCATCCAGACTGGAAGCTCGAAGCGCGGCAGACAGCACGTCTACTTGTGCTATAGGCAGAATAGGAAAAGGTTGTTAGGTGGCAGAATTACAATGTGCTTGCAAGTTTTTTCTCCTTTTGATTACGTATTATCAATGAAATGTATACTTTTTGACACTGCCACCAAAAAGCTGGAAAAAAAACTCTACCATGGTAAATCATTAGTCCTCCAAGAGAAAAAGTAGAAAACTAATATGCTTTCATGAGATTAAAAATGTTTATCCACTACTGTACATTATTCTGAGTTAGTATGAAGGGAGCTATCTAGTTTTGGAGGTACCTCCAGTTTATTAAAAGGAGTCAATTTCAGTGTGAGTTAACTATGTTTTGGTAGTGCATGAATTGAACTTACAAGGCTTACTTACTAAGCTATTTTAGCAGAAGAGCAGTCACTTTACAAACCCTGCCAACATAAAACAATCGTAATTACAAAGATTTTTGTTGCAGTTACATTTAAACATTCCACTTTATTTTTCTCTAATTCTTTTTTTTTAAATGAAATCAATGTCTTGCCCCAAACACAGGGATCGCAAATGAGAATTATCGTGCTTGCAGCAAACCAAACTGACAACTTACCAAGTTCTTAAATGTGACAAGTAGCACTGTCTACATTTTGAGTTACACCTTCTTTATAAAAGTGACTCAAAACTGAGACAAATCGTTCTTCCTTCCCACAAATGAGAAATTTGACAAAAAAAATATTGCTTAGCATTACTTCAAGTAACAATCCACCTGAATACTCAAAATATAAAAATTTATAAATTTTAACTTCAAACTTATTTAGTACAAAGTTTAGAAAGTATGCCCCTAAAGCAATCAGAGTACCCATTTTATTAAGATAACCTACTACTATAGTGATACATTTATAATATTCTAGTCTAAGTATATTATATTAGGTCCTTATATACATTAGATACATGAAACATACAGGACAAGGTTCTAGCCTATTAGGGCATTATTTGCTAAATTAAGTAAAATGAAGGTGTTCAATCATGAAAAGTTACTCATGAAAAGCATACTCATTCTTTTGAGAATTTCAGTGGCAAGGTATACGAATCCTTTTAATCATTTTAACTCCCCGTTTTGGAATCTTTTAAGTTTCCAGAACAAAATCAAAATAATACTAAAAGAGACTGCACAATATATAATGGTTAAAATGTTTTGTCCCACATAAAATTCATGGTGTGTGTGTGTGTGTGGGTGTGGGTGTGTGTGTGTGTGTGTGTGAGAGAGAGAGAGAGAGAGAGAGAGAGAGAGAGAGAGAGCGCGCAAGCGCGAGCCCTAATGCATCTTGATTCTGTTCCCTGGGAAGTAACTAATAAATCAGAGCCTTTCACAGAAAATGCTGTACATAGATCATTTATCTCTACGTGGACTATGTATTTCTCTTTGTCTATGTTAAGCTTCATCTTCAGGTTTGTATGTTCATAAAAGTTTAAATGAGTTACAATTTGAAGTTAAGTTTCTTCAAAAAATTGATATAAAGATCATGAAGATAAAGATTAATGCTGATTCCTCAAGAAACATGACACTTAAATTCTCCAGCAGAGAATGAGGTGGAATCTAATGCTTTGGTAATACTGAAATTTTAGTAGGATATACCACGACAAATTTAACACATGGGTCTTTATCAAGATCTTGATTTTCTTACAATCTAGATTGAAATCCAAGGAACCAGAGCTCATTTAACCACAGATTTGTGAAGAAACATAGTCTGTAGTGATTCATGCTCAGAAACAGGGACTCACCTAGAAACTTTGAGCTTTACTCCTTCCCTGAAGAATCTGGTACAGCTGAGCCTTTATAATCTCTCTAACTCTTCCACAAACTATATTGGTGGTTAGTCACAAATTCCTAACAATTTCTTCATTTAAATCAGAAAACAATAGGATTTTTTTCTGACTATGACTGCCAAAAGGACCAATTCTTCCTTTTCTTTCCCAAACTGGAAAGAAATCTATATTTTGTGAGCTTGGGCCATTTTTTCTTTTGTAGTCTATGGTAGCTGTGGTAAATCAAACAAGCATCAATAATTCTACTTGGGAACTGCTCAAATTCAATCCTGAATCAATTTGGCAATCCCAAATGCCAGGTATTTGAACTCTGAACAAAGACAGAAGAACTTCAAATTCTGTGGGTTAAGTATTTCAGAAGAGGATCTCTTACACCTTCTTCATATTTTACCACTTCCCTTTCTGGCCTTTCATGTAGGATCTACTTCTGTTATAACTCAGAAAGGGCTTTCTTTTTCTGAAAAGGAATATTTCATTATAGTCTATGGAAATACTTAAAATTTTGCCCAAAAACTCACAAAGAAAATAAAAGCCATCAATGCTTCAAGGAAAGGTAAAAGTTAAATTGTGGCAGCTTGCAAAGCTGAAGTTGGAACTGGAAGGGTATGCTCTAAGATGGTTTCTCTGGGCAGTGCCTCCTCAGATCTCACTGCCCAACTGTCAAGAAAAAACTCACACATGCAACATAACAAGTTTAGTCCCTGGTCAGAACTTAGTTTCCAACTTTGGCTTCAATTTCTGCCTTTCAAAAAAGTAGACATTTTCTCACAATTTGAAGAAAATGACTGCCCATGGTGGCAGATTAGAAAAGAAACAGCACCCAGAACTAAGGTATATGCCTTTAAAAACTCAAAACACATTCTAACACCATAGAAAATTAAGGCATAGTAAATTTTCAATTAACTATGAAATTAACATGGATTAAACATGCACTCAGATTTCAATAAAATCAAATGCTTAAGAATTCTGTAGCCTAAGCAGAAAATCCTCAACACTGCCCATCTACATTTTACTATAGAACATTTGACACATAGGCAGTTAATGTACTGTTTCACCCTTCTGTGCTCTCTGAGGCTGGGATTTTTGTCTGGTTTGTTGCTGCTATATATTTAGTACCTAGGGGAGTTATCAGGCACATAGTAGGTGCTCAATAAGCAATGTTAAATGAATATAATCAAGCAATGGCTATGTTATGAAAGTTATCATCCTTATGGACAGAAAGAACATGACAAACTTAAAACATAGTGGGTTTCCGAGTATTATGCTAAGCGAAAAAGCCAGTCAGAGAAAGACAAGTATCACATGATTTCACTTATTTGTGGAATATAATGAACAAAATAAACCCAGAGACATAGAAGTAGGGTTCAGACTGACAAACCTGGGGGCGGGGGGATAAACCAAAGAACTTAAGCATAACCAATGGACATAGACAACAATGCAGGGGGGGTATCAGGAGGAGGGTGTCAATGGGGGGAAAAGGAGAAACATCTGTAACAAAAATAAATTAATTAAAAAAACAAAATAAAATTAAAGAAAAACACAGCGGGTTTAAGAGGTAAATTAGAAAGAGAATGGATTAAATCAAAATATAGTATTTGTGTTGAAATCTCTCAATTGCAGCTTATAAATTTACAATACAATTTTAAGTCAAACATGATAAGTATTAGCCATCTTCTGAAATGCAAAGTCATATACTGACATTTATATGTACATGTAGGTCTTTTAAAAAAGCAAACTATGCATATCACTTTTAGCTTCTTTATTAAAAAAAAAAATTAGAGTAGCTATTCAATATTTCAGTATTTGTTAAGTACCTATTATGTGTCAGAAAACTAGAAGGTACTAAATACAGTGAGAGCTCCCAGAACAGGCTTAAAGCCTTTTTCCATAAAAATGGAGTATAAGAAAAATGAAGTATGAAAGTTATTGAAGTTTGATCAACTAAATAAAACTTAAGTTGATAAATGATAATAAACTTATTTCAACAAAAAGCTGAAAGCTGTAAAGACAAACATTTATCTGAGGATAGTCAACAAACAAGAGTTGACTATCCTCAGCTATGAACATCCTTAGTTTTAGATATAATTCTGTGTGTCTCAATTCTCCTCATCTGGGAGTGAGTGGAAGAGAGTGGAGGGATGGAAGAGGAAGACTATAAAGGCAAGATTTTGATGAACATTCTAATTTGTCAAACAAAAACTTCAGTACTTGCTACACCATCAAGTTGTCATAAAATGCAGAATGCTAGTTCAACAGGGTAAAAAAATCAATGACAGCCCGGCTGGTGTGGCTAAGTGGATTGAGCATCGACCCATGGACTGAGAGGTCCCGGTACGATTCCTGGTAGGGGGCAGGAGGGGCCAATCGGTGTTTCTAACACTGATGTTTCTCTCTCTCTCTCCAAAAAAAAAAACCAATAAAAAAAAATACATAAAAAAAAAAAAAAAATCAATGGCAGAAGCCACAACTGAGGAATGAGCAAAGAAAGTGAAGCTGTAAGGTTTTTATAAAAAACAATCTACCATGAGAGATGAAAAGTAGGATATGTTATTGAAAATATTCATATTGCCCTTGTTTCGGAATATAACAAAAAGGAATGGACTACTGATACATGAAACAAGAATAAATCTCAAATACATTACGTTAAGTGATAGACTCAGAAAGGTTTGTTATTACTTGATTCTATGTATGTGGCACTCTACAAAACACAAGATCATAGGGAAAGAAAACAGAGATAGGTTGCTGGAGGCTGGGCATGACTATAAAGGGGGACAAGGGAATGTTCTGGGGTGATGGAACTGTTCTGTATCTTGACTGTGGTGGTGGTTACACACAACTGTGTTTGTCAAATCTCACAGAACTGTCCATTTAAAAGGCTAAATTTTACTGATATAAATTATGTCCAATAAACCTAAAAAAAAAAAAAAAAAAGAAAGAAAGAAACTGACCATCTACCAGTTAAATTAACTTTCAACAATCAAGGATATGAATTTGCCTTTAATCAAATAGTATTTCTCCAAATGTAAAATTATAATAGGAAATCTTTAAAAAATCATGATAAATTAAAGCCAAATAAAGAGAATTGCTCACTTAACCACCATTAATGCAATTTTCAAAGTTTGAACACAAGGTTTAGTATGTTTCTGGTTTTTTTCCAAAGATTTTTAAATTGATTTTTAGAGAGGAAGGCGGAGGGAGAGAGAAACATCGATATGAGAGTGATACATTGATCACCTGCCTCCCGCATGCTCCTCACAAGGGATCAAGCCCACAACCTGGGCACAATCCCTGACTGGACCAGGAATCAAACCAGCAACATCCCCCACCCCAACCCCCCCCCGCCCCCAGCAGCCCAACTGAGCCATACCAGCCAGGGTGAGGTTTTGTGTTTTAGAAGGATACTGAAGGTTATCGCTTTATCTGCTTTAAAAATGGGCATTTACTAACATTAAGCAAACCAATAGTTTACAAATTTTAAGACAGGCCAAAAAAAAAAAAAAATCCCCAAAGACATGTAAGTTTTGAAGACTTCTAATTATAGGATTTTTCAAAATTGTTTTTGTTTTAAAAATAGCATCTCAGCCCTGGCTGGTTTGGCTCAGCGGCTGGAGCACTGGCCTGCGGTCCAGGGAGACCCGGGTTCGGTTCCCGCTGAGGGCGCGTGCCTTGGTTGCAGTTTGTTCCCGACCCTGGTTGGGTCATGCGGGTGGCAGTCACTCGATGTGTCCCTTTCACATCGATGTTTCTCTCTCTCCCTCCTACCCTATCTGAACAAAAACAAAAAAAAGGAAAAATGTCCTCGGGTGAGGATAAAAATAAAAAAGTAAAAATAAATAAATAAATAAAAAGAGCATCTCAGATTTCATTGAATAAGGTTACCGAGAGTCCTTAGGAAGCCTTAATCTTCAACGGAACAGAAAGATAACATCTGCATCAGGTTCTGGCCCCATGGACTTTAATCACTTTCTAAGCCCCAGCAAGCAGAACAATGGGACTGCTTCAGGACATCTCATTTCCCACAGGCTTAGAACACATATTCCACTTAATAAGAGGCAACTTTGGTTTGAACATAGAATAACTTTAAGGCTGTCATTCACAGTGAAAGAATCTTGGTGATACACATGTAACCAAATGGAAAAAGTAATCTAATTGACTCGTATGGATAGACATCTACAGCTCTTAAAACACATCACATTCCACAGGAAAATAGAAATCTTTGTCTACTGTTAATAAACCATGGTCGTTCCTTTGAAAACACTGCATCCAGCCTTGGCCAGTTTGGCTCAGCGGTTAGAGCATCAGCCCATGGACCAAAGAGTCACAGGTTCAATTCCAGTCAAGGGCACTACCTCAGTTGCGGTTCGGTCCCCGGCCCTGGTCAGGGTGGTGTGGGAGGCAACGAGTCAATGTGTCTCTCTCGCATCAATGTTTCTCTCTCTCTCTCTCTCTCTTTCCCCCCCTCCCTCCCTCTCTGTCTAAAAATAAATGGAAAAATATCCTCAGGTGAGGATTTATGAATGAATGAATGAATGAATGAATAAATAAATAAATAAATAAAAACAATGCATCCACTGCTATTTTATTAAAAAGTTAATGAGACCTAGAGCAAAATAGTTAAGGCAGGACAAGATTTAAAACTGTAAATGTAAAAAAAACCCACTAAATGGTTGTGAAAATTTCAGAGATTTGTAAATCAACAATTCTGTACACACTATAGTTAGGAACACAGTGATGAGCTTATCTAAATGAAATTTCCTAAAAATCATATCACAGTTATTAAGACAAGAAATGATGACAATTGTCAAATATTTAAAAAGGCAATTTTTTCTGGAAAAATGGTCAGAAAATGACATTTTACACCAACTTTAAAATAAAGAGTTTGATTGAGTCTTCCGTACCTCTAACATCTGGATCATCAATATGCGGCTCTAGATTTTCTATCATTTCTTCAAGTTCCTTTCTGGTGGCCATAGTGATGTTTGAAGAACCTGGTGTGGTTACTTCAGGTGTTTCTTCTGGTCTCTCTGGGGTGAGTTTATTCCCAGAGCTCTGCTCAAGCTCTATATCTAGATCTATTTCAGGAAGAGGAGTCCTCCAGAAATGGAAAGAGTTGTACAATTCCTGATCTAAGGGAGTGAAATCTTGTGAACTGGTGCCAACCTCTGGCCGTAATGTAGATTTGTAGTTACCAGGTTTTTTATCATTCTCATTACTAGCTGCTTCCTGATGAGAGTCTGAGGACAAAGTACAAAGTAAAGGACTGTCCATTGGAATACTTATTTCACCTGGAGATTTCCTAGTTGTTTCAGCACGATCTTCCATAGTATTTTCTAGTTTGACACTAGAATTACTAATACTGGGATCTGAAGGAACATCCTCTGGCCTGATTTGTACATCCTCTGGGACTTCTTGATCTCTGATCCTTTTATTGTTTCATTTGGGGGAAAAAATAAAAGTATAAAAATAATTACTGAAGAAAAAAAACAACCAATGACAGATAGTATTTAAATAAAGCATTTAAATAAGCTAAATATTAAAAATTACAAATTATCCATACAAATTGAGTAGTTTATGTAAATTACTGATAATGCTTCTTTTTCCATCAGTTGCTCTGTTCAGAGACGTAAACATCTGTTAAGACTAAGTCTAGATATTAAAGCATTAGATATTAGTTGGAGAAGATAATATTTAAGAATCCTGGGATTCTATCATACCATGATAATTTCAATAATTAAAAAAATAGTAGGAAGATAAATTCCTACAATGCATTTAAGATACACACATTTTTATTTTTATTTTTTATTTTTTTAAGATACACACATTTTTAAAGTTATCTGATTTTTAGTATTATGGCACTGCGACTCTGCTCCAGTGACATACTGAAAAGCTGAGAATTAAAACCTATTTGCTTACATAAAAAAGAAAAGAAAAAACCTCTACACAGCATTACAAAATATCTTACTTACTATCTCACAAAACATACAGGAATCAACTCACGTGTTTAAGTTATTTTTTTTTTATTTCTTCCAGAAACAGCTCTACTCCCAAAGGTTTTCCCAAAATGGAGTCATGACTTAATTGATAAGGACAGATGGTACAAGTTTCTAAAGACCACTGACTACCGCCATCCATTATGTAAACTAAAGCACTATATTAATGTTTATCCCCTACATTTTATTAGACTCAAATTAAATTTAACAAAATATGTATTGAGCACCTACTAGGAACCAGGAAATGAAATGGGTATTGAGGATTCATATGTGAGATGTAGATCTTGTTCATGAGATTACAATTAGAAGCAAAACAGAAAAAAGAACTTACAAGCAAATAATTGCCAGACAGAATGGTAAATACAGAAGTATGCACAATGAACACAGGAGGTAGAGATGAGAGTTGACATTAAAAGGCTTTAGAGGAAATGACATAAGCTGTGTTTAGAAGAACCAATAAATGTTTATGAAGCTAAGGGGAAAAATGTATGGAAAGAAGGAACAGCATATGCAAAGGCAAGGGTAATAAAAGAGGTGTAACATTCAGAAAAGAGCAATGAGTTTATTATGGCTAAAAGAAGGACATGATGGACAGTAAGAATGAAAAACTTCACAGAAATCACTGTATTCCATACCAAATACCTCTGGAATTTATCCTATGTGCTAAAGGAAATAATATAGGAATTAAGAGACTAACATTTTTAGATGTGTTATTTTTGAAAGACCATTCTGGAAGCAGTATAGAAAATTGGTTGGAGGTAAAACAGGAGGCTGGAAACATAGAAGAGCAGGTGAGAGACAGTGATGACTTTCTGAATGAAGGCAGTGTCTTTGGGGCTAAAGAAGAAGTAAATACATTCAAACCAGTAAGATTTGTTCACTTACTGCATGCTGGAAAGATATCTAGATTTCTGGCTGGAGCAACTGATTAGATACTGGTAGCACCAATTAAAAGTGAAAAATGCAAGAACAATTTAATGAGAGAGCTAATGAGTTCCAGTACGTATAGGTTGAGTTAGGTATCTATGTCGAAGGTGGTGGTGATGTCTGTCCATGGGAAGCTGGTCAGACACTGGTGACAGGTTTGGAGGTCATCAAGTCAGAGGGACGTGTGTAGGGCTTAGATGTGAGGCAAAAAGTATGAACGAAGGAAAACACAAAAGTCACATAGAATAACAAAGAGTGAAGGCATTTTTCATGTATAAAAGAATGGTAAAGATGAACATATTTTTAAACTTAGAGAAAGAGGGTTATAAGAGATGAAGAAACTGCAGACACAGGAGACTGACGAAGAGACACCTCTTTCTAAAAAACATGAAAGAGCCCTGGCCGGTTTGGCTCAGCAGTTAGAGCGTTGGCTGGCGGACCAGAGAGTCCTGGGTTCGGTTCCCACTAAGGGCACGTACCTCGGTTGCGGTTTGTCCCTGGCCCCAGCTGGGGTCATATGGGTGGCAACCACTCGATGTGTCTCTTTCACATCAATGTTTCTCTCTCTCTCTCCCTCCTTCCTGCTCTGCCTATAAAAAAATAAAATAAAATAAATAAAAAACATGAAAGAGAAGCAAGCATGGATATGTAGGTAAATTTGTAAGGTGAGTGTGGGGGTGCTCACTTGAAACATTACGTGGCTTTACATATACACAATAAAAAATATTAAACAGAAGGCCTAATAGAACTGTGCAAGCCCTGGCCAGTTTGGCTCAGCGGTTAGAGCGTCGGCCCGCAGACCAGAGAGTCCCGGGTTCGGTTCCCCATAAGAGCATGTACCATTGTTGCAGTTTGTCCCCAGCCCCGGTTGGGGTTGTGTGGGTGGCAGCCACTCGATGTGTCTCTCTCACATCGATGTTTCTCTCTCTCTCTCCTGCTCTATCTGAAGATAAATGCAAAAAAATGTCCTCGGGTGAGGATGAAAAAAAAAAAGAACTGTGCAAAAGTGGAGGGTGATGTTAACACCTGTGTAATATCCCATACATGTTAAATAGTCACCATACATATTCTCTGAAATTATCAACTTTCCTCTGATTAGGCTTTATCTAATATTAATGTTCACATTTTCAGAAACATTTTTTAAAAACACGTAATTATTTTTGGAAAGCTTTTAAATACAGATACAATATTTAATAAGTCATCTGAAAACATACCACAGTGACAGCATTTTAAATTTTGATGTTGCCCTTCCATTCTTATAACTATAAAATATATAGTTTGCACACATAAAAAATTGTTACAACTGTGAAAAGACTGAATTACAAGTTCTTAAGATTCTCATTCCAGCACTGGCACTACATTAATATAAAACTCCAAGCCTTTTAGGGACTAAGATTCCACATTTACTCCTTATTCGTAAAAATGAGGGATTGGCCTAGATGACCTATAAGATCCTTTTCCTCTTCAAAAGAGTTCTTGAAGCTAGTGCTATTATGCAAAACAAATGTCTTCTATATGTGTATGAATTATATAATATTTTCCAATTTTGTCTTTCTTACTAAAAGGTATTTTTTCTTTTGTTTTAAAGAACATTAGTGGAATAATTAGTAAAAACTGAAAGTCTTTAGATTAGATGACAGTATTGTATCTATGTTAATTTCTTAATTTTGGTAACTGGACTGTGTGGTTATATATTAATGTCTATGTTTTGAGGAAATACACGGTGAAATATTTAAGGTAAAAAGAATATCATATCTAAAAGTTATTCTCAAAGAATTCAGAAAAAAGGAACAATAAAGCAAATATGGTAAAATACTCACATTTGGAAAATCTTGATAAAAGGTACATGGGATCCTTTGTGTTATTTTTGCAGTTTTTCTGATATCATGCAAATTAAATTTTTAAAATTATAGTAACAACGTATTGTTTTGTGAGGATGGGGTGGGGAGAAAATGAGTAAAACTTGTTAAGACTTCATCTTTATCTGATGAATTTTAGAAAGTTTCAAATAAAACATACAAAATAATCCAATTAAAAGGCCATTCATTCAGTATATAAACTATCCCAAGGGTCTGAAGTTTCTTGATCACTATTTTCACCTTAGCATTCAGATTAAACTTTAATATTAAAATTAATTAAGAATATTAAATTTTGCTCTGGCTAGTGTGGCTCAGTTGGTTGAGCATCGTCTGTGTACTGAAAGGTCACCAGTTCGATTCCCGATCAGGGTATATGGCCAGGGTGCAGCTCGATCCCCAGCAGGGGTGTGTACGGGAGACACCCAATGCATTTCTCTCTCTCTCTTTTTTTTTTTATTTTCACCTGAGGACGTTTTTGCATTTGTCTTCAGATAGAGTGGGAGGGAGAGAGGGAGGAAGAGAAAGAAACAACGTGAGAGAGACACATCGACTGGTTGCCACTCACACGACCCAACCGGGGCCGGGGACAAACTGCAACCAAGGTACGCGGGCCGACGCTCACTGAGCCAAACCCGCTCACGGCAGGGCTGAATGTTTCTCTCTCACATCGGTATTTCTCTCTCCCCCTCTCTCTCTAAAATCAATAAAAACACACTTTAAAAAAAAATGAATACAAAATTTTAATATTCTTAGCAGAAAAAACAAGAACGGCCAAGTCATTCTATTTGACTAATGTAAAATTACTAGTTAGTCCAAACTTAAAACTTCTAGTGCAGTTTTAGAGACAAAAAAAGACACCCGGACAAGATGGCGGGTAGGTAAACACGGTATCACCTCCTCCCACAACCACATCAAAATTACAACTAAACTACAGAACAACCATCCTTCAAAACCACCTGAAATCGAGTTGAATGGAAGTCCTACAACTACGAAATTAAAGAAGCCACAATGAGACTGGTGGGGGGGTGGAGGAGGTGACAGGCTGGTTCCACACCCACATGTGGCAGATAAAAATCAGGAGGGACACCTCAGCTGAGAAGGTCCTCCCTGAGCAGTGAGGGGTCCCCGTCCCACACCAGGTCCCCCAGCTCAGGGTTCCAGTGCCAGTCCCCATAACTTCTGTCCGTAAAAACCAGTAGGAACTGAGGCTGAGGGAGGCTGAGGCTGCTGGAGCCCCAGGCAGTTCCTTTTAAAGGGCCAAACAGACTTACTCCCTCCAGGCTCCGGTGTGGGGGAGGCAGCTTGAAAGGCATCAGAGACACACCGGGAAGAACTGAATTGTTTGGCATTGGGAAAGGCAGCTTTCTCCTGGACAGACGTGCTGGTGGAGGCCATTGTTCCTTTGGTGAGTCGCTCCCTGCGGCTGCAGACTGCAGCCATATCTGGGACACCAGCAACCTGGTTCATACCGTTTGCCCCACCCTGGTCATTCCCTGAGGCCCTGCCCCACCCAACTTTCAGGCCCACTCAAGGTGTTTTCAGTGGATTTACCATAGGAATGGCCTGTTTCAAATTTTCCTAAGTGCTCTCAAAAACGCAGCATCTGGCCTCAGCGAACCCCATACTTCTCACTAAGTGGCCCGAGGCTCAGCACTAGGAGCAGCCAGCCTTGGTTCACAGCTTGGTTTTGCCTGGGCACTTCCAAGCCCAGCACAAGCAGCAGCCATTTGCAGATCACTTTGCAGCTTATGCCTGGTGGTCCCAAGTAGAACTCAGGCAGAGACTGACCTTACCCCAGAGCCAGCACACCCAGTAGAAAGCTCCAGAACACGGCAAAGCATCACCACCCAAACACGTGCACAAGTGACATATGCAAGGAGTGGACTCAGTGGGTACCAGAACCTTGCTGAAGAAAGTCTTGCTCTATGTGGTGGGCCCCTGCACAGCTGATCCTCCAAAGTAGTCAGAGGTCAGTGGGCAGTGGGCACAGCCAGTCCTTGCAGCTGATCAGCCTGAGTAAATCCCTCCCACTGATGTGCCAACAGCAATCAAGACTTAATTACAGCAGAAGGGTGTACAGTCCATAGAGGGTTGCACCTCAAGAACACACCGGAGGTGACCAGGGAGGTTATGCCACTGGACCCTACAGGGCACCTACTACAATAGGCCACCCTAGGAAGCCTAAGAGACATAGCAACTCTACCTAATACATGGAAACAAACACAGGGAGGCAGCCAAAATGAGGGGACAAAGAAACATGTCCCAAATGAAAGACAAAACTTCAGGAAAAGAACTAAATGAAATGGAGATAAGCAATCTAACTGATGCAGAGTTCAAAACACTGCTTATAAGGGCACTCAATAAACTTAGTGAGGGCCTCAAGAGCATAATAAAGGACCAGTCAGAAATGAAGGAAGCACTAATTGAAATAAAGAATAATTTACAGAGAATCAATAGTAGAGTAGATAAAGCCAAGAAACAAACCATCAATTTGGAATATAAGGAAGCAAAACACACCCAATCAGAACAGCAAAAAGAAAAAAGAATCCAAAAAAATGAGGATAGTGTAAGGAGCCTTTGGGACAACTTCAAGTGTACCAACATTTGCATCATGGGGATGCCAGAAGGAGAGAGAGAGAGAGAGCAAGAAATTGAAAACCTATTTGAAAAAATAATGGCAGAAAACTTCCCTAACTTGGTGAAGGAAATAGACATACAAGTTCAGGAAGCACAGAGAGTCTCAAACAAGATGAACCCCCAGAAGCCCACACCAAGATACATCATAATCAAAATGCAAAAGATTCGCCCTGGCCAGTTTGGTTCAGCAGTTAGAGCGTCGGCCTGCGGTCTGGAGAGACCTGGGTTCGGTTCCCGCTAAAGGCACGTGCCTCGGTTGCAGTTTGTCCCCGGGCCTGGTTGGTCACGTGGGTGGCAGCCACTCGATGTGGCCCTTTCACGTTGATGTTTCTCTCTCTCTTCCTCTCTCTCCCCCCTACTCTGTCTGAACAAAAAATAAAAAAAAATGTCCTCGGGTGAGGATAAAAAAAAAAAAAAAAAAAGCAAAAGGTTCAAGACAAAGAGAATCTTAAAAGAAGCAAGAGAAAAGCAGTTCATTACCTACAAGGGAGCTCCCATAAGACTGTCAGCTGATTTCTCAAAAGAAACTTTGCAGGCCAGAAGGGAGTGGCAAGAAATATTCAGAGTGATGAAAAGCAAGAACCTACAACCAAGATCACTCTATCCCACAAAGCTATCATTTAGAATCGATGGACATACATAGTTTCCCAGACAAGGAAAAGCTAAAGGAGTTCATCACCACCAAACCAGTATTAATGAAATGTTAAAGGGTCTTCTCGAAGAAAAAGATCAAAATATGAACAATAAAATGGCAATAAATACATATGTATCAACAATTGGATCTATAAACAAAATGAACAAGCAGAACAGAAAGAGACTCATAGATACAGAGAACATTTTGTTGGTTGTCAGATGGGGAAATGGGTGAAAAAGGTGAAGGGATTAAGAAGTACAAATTGGCCCAGCCAGTGTGGCTCAGTGGTTGAGTGATGACCCATGCACCAAGAGGTCGCCAGTTTGATTTCTGGTCAGGGCACATGCCCAGGTTGTGGGCCTGATCCCCAATGAGGGGCATGCAGGAAGCGGCCAATCAATGTTCTCTCTCATTCAATGTTTCTCTCTCTCTCTCTCCCTTCCTCTATCTATAAAAATCAATAGAGAAAAAAAAGTACAAATTGGTTGTTAGGCTGACAAACCTCAAAGGGAAGGGGGGAGGGGGGATGGGAAGAGACAGACCAAAGAACTTTTATGCATAACCAATGGACACAGACAATAGTGTGGGGAAAGACAGGAGGGGGATGGGAGGGGGAGGAGGGGGTCAATAGGGGAAAAAGAAGGGGCATATGTAATACATTCAATAATAAAGATAACTTTGAAAAAAAATAAAGAGACAAAAAAATTTGCTAGTATTAATTCTGAAAAGAATTATACATGTGTGAATAACAGTTGCTTCAAATTATCAAAAATATAAATTCTCTAAATACTGATTTTTCCTGGAACTGGATAAGAGTCAATGCAAGATCAAGCTGCTAAATGCCAAAATTCTGATATTCTGAATTGTCAGGCTTCCAAATGCCATTACACAAGCAAACTATGTTTTGAAAATTGAGACAAGATTCTGCATAGTTAGAATGATCTCCTAAGAGATCGTAGGCAACAAGAGCAGAAGGTAAGCCAGAAATTTGTCTTAAAAAAAAAAAAAAAAGGAAAACCCTTAAGTTTCCTTTAGTTTATAATTATTATCCTCAGAGTTCCTGACTAGAGACCATGGGCCTAAAAAATAAGTACTCACACGTATTTCATGGAGAAAATGACCTATAGAACATCTGGTTAAAGAAGCACGGTATCCTGAGATAAAAGCAAAGAACACTCTCCAAGATACATCTTTCAAGTACTATGAATTAACTAAATGAAGTTTTAACATCAGTAAAATACATCCAAATTTTACCAATAACAATTTTACTTTCATATAGCTGGCATTACACTAAACTGACAAACACTAGCATAAGTGGCTCATTATTTAAGGTTTTTGAAATTAAGTATTTCCTTATAATAATTCATTCAAAATTTATTATGTGCCAACTATGTGCCAGGCCCGGTGAAGGTGTGATTGTATAGAAAGATAAAAAAATAGATTGCTATACAGGATGGGCTTGTAATCTACTGGGTGACATACTCAAATACACAACTGAAAAGATATTATTAAAAATTAGTGTTCTCATTCCAGTCCTACTGACAGCCAAGATACAAAAGCTATGAATTTCTAGAGAGAGCAAACACACTGACACTGACTTTGTTAAATGAGGTAAAAATGGAACAGCAGGGCTTCCCAAACAGAAAGCAGGGAGACCCAAAAGAACAATGTATTCAGAAAACAACATACTTGTTGGTTTGACATAATTCAGAAATGCAAATTTGGAAGTAGCCTTTATTAACACCTTCAAAGAACCATTAATAGTCTAATCTGGGGTGAGTGAAACAAATTTTACATATAAAGTCAGATGTTTATAATCAATAAATGCTTCAAAGAGTGTTAAGTGATAGTAAATATCTCCAGGATCAGATGAAACAATATATAATGGAAATATATTGCCAAAAAAATTGCTTAATTTGTAACATATTTGAGAAATCTGAATTCTAGGAAACTGAGAGGACCATGAGAACAGGAACCAAGTTCTCTATTTCTGTCTACAGTAACTGATTCTTAGTAGGTGCTCAATTAATTTTTCCTTAATCAATCAATCAATCAATCTTAAATAACAAGCTTTAACACAACTTAAAACAAAAGCTAGAGGAGTATTTAAGAGAGGGCAAACAAACTAATGGTTATGAGATTAATAATAAATAGAACTATCCTTTTTGAAGCTAGAAGTAAAATTACAAAAAAGCTTTTACAATGTTTAACACAACTCCTTCCTTAGCCAGGAATTCTCCCTTCCTTCCCCTACATCATTAACACAATTCAATAAAGTCAAACACAATAGTGAAAATCCAATGCTACAAATAGTATTGACTTGACATTAAGATATACCTTGTTACAATGGAAGAGAAATTAAAGTTTGTAGCTAAAAGATAACTACCTTTAAATAGCTCTTCCAATAATGTCCTATATAGGCAGTCAGCAAAACTATTGGCCATGATAGCCACAGAAACTATTTTTATCAATAAAGTTTTATTGGAACAGAGCCAAACCCATCTGTTTATGTATTGTCTATGGCTGCTACACACTGCAAAGGCAGAGTTGAATAGTTGTGACAGGGTTCAAAACATTTATTATTTGGCCTTTTACAGAAAGTTTGCTTACCCCTGTCCTATGCAATTCTCTGTAAATTTTTATTTTCACTTACTAGACTGTCTCCAGATTTAAAAATAAATAAATGTTACATCATGGCCTTTGTACAATTAGATAGTGAAAAGATACACTGACTTTAAAAATGAAAAACAGATAACACCCCCCACCCCATCAGCACTTTTGTCAAACTCCTTGCAGCAGCTGTTTTCAAAAGAACTGACAGATTGTGCTTGCTAGGAAGGCAGGTTTAGAGTGATTTTTCTTCCTTTACAAAAAACAGTACCTCAAGTTTGTTTGGCTATTCAGCAGGACAGTAGGAGAACAGGCAAAAAGGTAAAACAAGGCAGCAGAGAAGAAAGGAAGAACTGCCAAATCAAAACACCAAGAAAGCAAATATCACAGTATCAAGACCTACAGAAGAAAATGTCCATTAGCATCATGACAAGGGAGGGACAAGACACTATGGTAACTCAAGCATTATAGTAGGGGCTGTTTCAAAACCAGGTACTCAATTATTTAAAGTGCACACCTGCAAAAATGTGTGCGGATTTCCCATGCACTAAGTAAGGTTTGAATTGTTTTTTCCCTAAGTATGTAATATAATAAATTTTAAAAAACTAAAAATTAAATTTTTTAAATACAAAAAAATTTTTAAATAAAAATCAGAGTTGTCCTCTAAGTTTCATTTTAAAACCTGTTGCCCTATTAAGATTAACATACTTAAAATTGATATTCTAGTTAGTACACTAAGTTGATGCTAATCATTAAAATACTTTCCTCTTCAACTGAGATTACAATCATTCTGTAGACAGAGAATCCAAGATCCACAATTAAATAACTGATTGGAAGGAAACATAATAGTAAGAAATGGACTATATACTAAAACATATTCCTAAATTAGGTTTTACTACTTAAAAAACCAAACCCTTTAAATTGTATAACCATTACCTCATATATTCTAAATGTCAACTGATGATTTACTAGATAATTAATGTATAATAAACTTATTCCAAACTATTATCGAATCTATCATTTATAGTTTTCTATGTGCCTGGCATCAAGCTAAGTGTGTCACGTGCATCTTCAGCTATTCATTTAATATACAAGCAACTCAAAACAATGTTTAACAAATGTATTTAAAAAATAGAACTATAAAAATATTTACTGATTTGTATAATCAAGAGAAATAGAAAACTCTCCAAAAAAAAACCTTACATAAAATGGTAAAAATGAAAAAAAAAAAAAAAAAAAAGTTCCCAAGCAGTAAAACTGGAAAGCAAAGTTTTAAGAATTTATACCTATTTCTGTCGTCTGCAGATATATTTTCTGAACTTTTGCTTTCTTCTTTAAAATATTGGCCTGAGCTTGATGGATTAGCAAAAGTAGATATGAAAGGTCCCAGAGACTGAAAAGCTGCTTGGCGAACCTAGGAAGAAAAGAAGGACAGTTATAAAACATAAAATATGGGATTATTAACAATCTACTTTCTATATGCTGAATAAAGTATGTTTAAGATAATAAAATTTTTCTAAAAGAAACCCAGATTCAGAACTATAAATCATTCTTCAGCTAGAATTTAAAGTTATTTATAAATTATTTTCTTTTTTACTTTCAATTTTCTTGTTTATCCTGGCTTGAATGAATATTTAAACCATGAGAGCATGAATACAAGCTCCTGTAAAACATTCACATGAAACTACAGAAAGTCCTGGTGTGTTCTCAGGAACAATAAGAATGAATAAAATCAAGATGCCAAACAGAAAATACTGATAAAGTCCACAAAATGTGATAAATCTATTTAATGTTTTCAGGTAGGAAAGACTGTAATTTATTCACTACAAGGAAGCAAGGCAGATGTACGAGAACTACATACATACACATCAGAAATACAATACTGACTTAAAATATTTTTCACAAAAATCTGGAAGCATATATTACTGTTATCAATAATAGGTTATAGAATCTTTCTTCATATTGTGTTCCTGCATTATGTTTGCAATCAAGATTAAAATACACAAATATTTGGAAAGGAGAGGTTTTATGGGAAGAAATAGAAGGATGGACACAATCTGCCAAAAGCAACTATGATGAGAAAAACTATAAATTAGTTTCTCTGAGATTACGCCTTTTAGGCATGATAATACCTTTTCCAAGTTACATGCTATGCATAAATTTTACAAATGCAAATAAATACATGTAAAGTATGCCTATTTTTGGTATTTACCTGCTTGGAGAAGCAGCTATTGAATGATTCAATTGATTAAAAAAAAAAAAGACTAGCATTCCACTCATGATAGCGAAAAGAATAGTGTGTGTTAACTTAGATGTTTTGCCCTTTATACTTCCATAAAAACATAAAAGGTAACTTTTAAAATTATATGCATGAGTTTAGTGTACTCTGGATACTGTTAAAACTCTGAGCTTGTCTCAAATAGGCATAGGATTTATATGTACCTCAAATGACTGAGATTTAAGGAATTCTTCATTTTAATATAAACTTATTTCCAAATTAACAGGAAATACTGCATGCTGCTCTGCCCAACCAATGACCAAGTAGTTAAATTTCAAAATAATAACTTCATATAAGCCACAAAGTCTTTTCTAATAATCTTATAAAAGATAAAAACAACAATGACATTAAAATAGAATTAAGGCTTAACAGTCTTTTCCTCTATGCAGATTTTGTTTTAAAAATGAATGTGGTGATCCCAAAATGGCGGCAGAGTGAATGGAGCAACACAGACCATCTCCCAGGACCAAACTGGAATTACAACTAAAATAAAGACAAATCGTCGGGGAAAAAGCAACAGAAAAGCAGCTGGCGAAGACCATATAACCAGGGACACTGAATTGATCCTGGTAGGACTGCTGGGAGCCCACGGACAGTAGCGGTCTTAGCTGTGAGCACCGCCCTCGGCGTTAAAGCCCAAGCCAGCTCCACAGTGCAGAGGGCCGGGACAGAGAGCTAAAATAGCCACAGCCACTCACCTTGGGCTCCAGCAGAGGGAGGGTGGACTGGACTGGAACTGTGTGGGGACACTCGGGATTTGGAGGGCACTCAGAGCTTTTGCTGAATTGTGGCCACACAGGACGGTGGCCATCTTACTCCTTCCCAAAGCTCTGGGGAGAGGAGGCAGCCCCTCCCTCGGAGATTCAGCCACACCCAGGTGGGCCATTGAAATGCAAATTGAGGCTTATTACCAACCAGCATCTGCCCCACCCTCGGGAAATCCTCTCATGCTGAACAGCTGAGGGAGGTTTTCATTCCACTGAGAACCCAAAGCCCTTCAAGTAATCACGACTAACAGCCTCTAGGCAAAAAACTAGAGGATAACTTAACCTTTTCTGGACTTGCAAATCTACCCGGGAAACTAAGACTTGACATAGTGTTTAACGTGGGTCCTCCCACGCCCATCCAAACTCAGTAGAGGGAGTCACAAACAGCAGAACACCAACATCCACAGGGAAAATTTGGCAGGCTCCAAAACCCACAGACATAGCCAAAATGGTGAAACAAAGAAAACAGATCCCAAATGAAACAACAAGAGACCTATACCAAAGATGAGATAAATGAAATGGAGTTAAGCAAGTTAACAGAGCTAGAATTCAGAGCCATGATCTGGAGGAAGCTCAACAGTATGAGTAAGGACATCAACACCATGAGCAAAGACATAGAAACAGTGAAAATCAACCAACTGGAAATGAAGAAGCACCAAGAAGAAATGAAGAATGACATAGCAGAAATGAAGAACACATTGGAAGGACTAAACAGCAGTGTAGAGAAAGCTAAGGACCAGATCAGTGAATTAGAACACAGGGTAGAAAAAAAATCAACCAATCAGAAAACCAAAAGGAAAAAACAATGAAAAAACAGGAAGACAGCTTAAGAGAACTGTGGGACAAATGGAAACGTAATATCTTCGCATCATAGGAGTCCCTGAAGAAGAAGAAAATGAGCAAGGGTTAGAGAATATATTTGAAGAAATAGTGCCAGAAAACTTCCCTAATTTGGTGAAAAAGAAGGCATTCAAGTTCAAGAAGCACAGAGAGCCCCAAGTAAGAAGAACCCAAACAGGCCCACACCAGGACACATAGTAATTAAAATACCAAAAATTAAAGACAAAGAGAGAATCCTAAAGGCAGCAAGAGATAAGCAACAAGTTATCTACAAAGAAACCCACATAAGGCTATCAACTGACTTCTCAACAAAAACACTACGGGCCAGAAGGGAATGGCATGAAGTAATCAAGGTCATGAAAAACAAGGATCTGAACCCAAGACTACTCTACCCAGCAAGGCTATCATTCAAAATAGAAGGTCAAATAAACAGCTTCCCAGACTAAAAAAAAAAGACTAAGGGAATACATTAGCACCAAACCAGCACTGCAAGAAATGTTAAAAGGACTGCTGTAATTAGGAGAATTGGAAGGAAAATAGAACCACACTAAACAAAAATGGCAATAAGTAAGTACATATCAATAATCACCTTAAATGTAAATGGATTGAATGCTATGATAAAAAGACACAGAGTAGCGGATTGGATAAGAAAGCATGACTCATATGTATGTTGTTTACCAGAGACCCACCTCACAACAAAAGACTCACATAGGTTGAAAGTGAAGGGATGGAAAAAAAATCTTCCAAGTAAACGGAAAGGAAAAAAAGCTGGGGTAGCAATACTCATATCTGATAAAATAAATTTCAAAATGAAAGTCATAACTAGAGACAAAGAAGGTCACTACGTAATATTGAAAGGATCTATCCAACAGGAAGATATAACCTTGGTAAACATGTATGCACCCAATATAGGAGCACCAAAATATATTTAAAATCTTCTGGAGGACTTCAAAGGAGAAATCGACAGCAATACAATCACAGCAGGGGACTTCAACACCCCGCGACATCACTGGATAGATTCTCTAGACAAAAAATTAACAAGGAAACACAGACTCTAAATGAAGCACTAGACCAAATGGATTTAATAGATATTTACAGAGAATTACACCCCAAAACTACAGAATTCACATTCTTCTCAAGTGCACATGGGACATTCTCAAAGACAGACCACATGTTAGGGCACAAACTAAGTCTCTACAAGTTCAAGAAGATTGAAATCATATCAAGCATCTTCTCAGATCACAATGGCATGAAACTAGAAATCAATTGCAACAAGAACATGCAAAGACCTTTGAACACATGGAGGCTAAATAGCATGTTATTAAACAATGAATGGGTTACCGAGGAGATCAAGGAAGAAATTAAAAACTTCCTGGAAACCAATGAAAATGAACACACAACAACACAATCTATGGGATGCAGCGAAAGCAGTTCTGAGAGGGAAGCTCATAGCACTACAGGCCCACCTCAAGAAACAAGAAAAATTTCTAATTGACTACTTAACCTCACAACTTAAAGAACTAGAAAGCAAACAAAAAGAAAACCCCAGAGCAAGTAGAAGGAAGGAAATAGTAAAGATCAGAGCAGAAATAAATGACATGGAGACCAAAAAAACAATTCAAAGGATCAATGAAACAAAGAGCTGGTTTTTTAAAAAGATAAACAAAATTGATGGACCCTTAGCTAGACTCACCAAGAAACAAAGACAGAGAACCCAAATACACAAAATCAGAAATGAAAGAGGAGAAGTAATAACTGACACCACAGAAATACAAAGGATCGTTAACAAATACTATGAACAATTATACGCCAACAATATGGACAATCTAAGCGAAATGGACAAATTTCTAGAAACACACAGTCTCCCAAAACTGAACCGGGAAGAGATAGAAAACTTGAACAGGCCAATAACAACGAAGGAAATTGAAGATGTAATCAAGACCCTCCCAGCAAACAAAAGCCCAGGCCCAGACAGCTTCATGGGGGAGTTTTACTGAACATTCAAAGAAGAACTAACACCCATTCTCCTCAAACTATTCCAAAAAATTCAAGAAGAAGGAAGACTTCCAAACTCGTTTTATGAAACCAGCATAATTCTAATTCCAAAACCAGAAAAAGACACTACAAAGAAAGAAAACTACAGGCCAATATTCCTGATGAACACAGATGCCAAAATCCTTAACAAAATACTAGCAAATCGGATCCAGCAATACATCAAAAAAATTATTCACCATGACCAAGTAGGATTCATCCCAGGGATGCAAGGCTGGTACAATATTCGCAAATCAATAAATGTGATACATCACATAAAAAAAATAAAAGATAAAAACCATATAATCATATCAATAGACGCTGAAAAAGCATTTGATAAAAATCCAGCACCCATTTCTGATAAAAACGCTCGGCAATTTGGGAATAGAGGGATCATATCTCAACATAATAAAGGCCATATATAAAAGACCTACAGCCAACATCATACTTACTGGACAAAAACTAAAAGCATTTCCCTTAAGAACAGTAACAAGACAAGGATGCCCACTTTCACCACTCTTATTTAACATAGTACTGGAAGTCTTAGCCACAGCAATGAGACATGAAGAAAAAATAAAAGGGATCCAAATTGGAAAGGAGGAAGTGCAACTGTCATTATTCGCAGATGACATGATATTATACATAGAAAACCCTAAAGATTCCATCAAAAATCTACTAGACTTAATAAATGAATATGGCAAAGTAGTAGGATACAAAATTAACGTCAAGAAATCAACGGCATTCTTATACACCAATGATTAACTCACAGAAAGAGAAACTAAAAAAAACAATCCCATTTAACATCGCAGTAAAAAAATTAAGATACCTAGGAATAAACTTAACCAAAGAAGTAAAGGACCTATTTGCAGAAAACTACAGGACATTGAAAAAAGAAATAGAAGAAGATATAAAAAAGTGGAAGCACATACCTTGTTCATGGATTGGAAGAATTAACATCATTAAAATGTCCATACTACCCAAAGCAATCTATAGATTCAACGCAATCCCCATCAAAATACCAACGACATATTTCACAGAACTAGAGCAAATGCTTCAGAAGTTCATATGCAACCAAAAAAGGTCCATCAGTAGACTAATGGATCAAAAAGCGATGGTACATATACACAATGGAGTACTATGCAGCTGTAAGAAAGAAAGATCTCTTATCCTTTGAGATGACATGGAGGGACCTCAAGAGTATTATCCTAAGCGAAACAAGCCAAGCAGAGAAAGACAAATATCACATGATCTCACTTATTTGTGGAATATAATAAACATAACAGTCTGGGGAACAGGGTAGACCCAGAGATGTGAAAGTAAGGTACAGACTGACAAACCTCAGAAGAGGGGTTGGGGAGGGAGGGAAGAATAAACCACAGAACTTATACGCATGTATGCATAACTGATGGACATGGAGAACAAAGCTGGGGACGGGGTGGGGGGATGGGGAGGAGGGTGTCAATGGGGAAAAAAGGAGAAACATCTGTAACAAAAATAAATTAATAAAAAAAAAAATGAATGTGGTGAGATCCTGAGATCAACTTTTGGCATGACAGCATAAGGAGCTCCACTGACCCATACTCTGCAGTGAAATGGGAAAAAAAAAACCCACCATTCAACACATCTGAAAAAGGTCCTAAGGGCAAACAACAAATTAAGTAATATCTAGTGAAGAAAATACACAAAATCTCAATAAAAAAGTTGAGAGTCTATAGTATGTGAACCAGGACCAGCTCAGGGAGGCAGAGCTTCCACTCCAGTCTGCTACAGCCAAGAACAGTGGGTTCCCTCTCCCTCAGCTTCCAGATAAGAAGGCTTTCGGCATTTCTTGCCTTGCCCTCAGCTACCTGTTGCTGAGGACAGGTCCTAGGCAAGTGCAGTGGAGTGGTAGGGATTCCCTTCTTCCACCTAAAGCCCATTAGTGGAATAGAGGCTCTACCTTGGACATGGATCAGATTCCTGAGGCCCCAAAAGTCCATACCCAATTGGTAAAGCCAGGAGAGACAGGCCAAGAGAACCTCAAGCTAGTGAACCTCCCACTCCTACCAAAATGCTCTCATCCCAAGGGTGACTGTGGGCATATACCCAAAGCTGTGCCTCCTGGAGGGGGAACATAAGAGTCCACTAAAGTATTCCACCAGTCACTAAACAAACAAATAACAATTACAAGCCCCCCAAAAGGGTACCACTACCCAAATTTGCTACAATTTATTATCTAAAATGTCCAGTTTCCAACAAAAAAATTACAGGGCACAGAAAGGAACAGAAAAGTATGATCCATACACAGAAAAAAAAAAAAATTAGGTAACAGAAACTGTGTGTAAGAGCAGTAAGACGTAGGACTTAACAACAACAAGAAAAAGAAAAAAACCACTTCAAGTAGCCATCACAAATTGTTCACAGAACTGGAAGGTATGATTAAAGAAGTAAAGATATGATGACAATGTCATATCAAATAAAGAATATTAATAAAGAGACAGATATTAAAAAAAGAGAACCAAACGGGAATTCTGGAGTTGAGAAGTACAATAACTGAAATAAAAAACTCACTTCATGAATTCAACAATAGATCTGAACTGACAGAAAAAAACATTAGTGAACTCGAGGTATATTAGCATAACTAATACGAGACAAAAAACAGAGAAAAGAGAATACGAGGAAAAATAAACACAGCATCAGAATAATGTGGGACACCATTTAAGCACACCAACATGTGTATAATGGGAATACCAGAAGGAGAAGACAGAGAGAAAGAGAAGACAAAATATTTGAAGAAAGAGACAATCTGGACAGACTTACATAACAAGCGAAGAGATTAAAGTAGTAATAAAAAAGACTATACCCACAAAGAAAAGTCCAGGCCCAGATGGCTTCACTCCTGAATTCTATTAAACATTTAAAAGAGAATTACTACCAATTCTTAACAAATCCTCCCCAGAGAAGAGTAGGGAACACTTCCTAACTTATTCTATCAGGCCATTATTGCCCTGATAGCAAAACCACGCAAAAATAATTTTAAAAAGCCATAGAAGAAAACTACAGACCAGTACCTCATATATGAATATAAAAATCCTTACCAAAATACTAGCAAAATCCAGCAACATACAAAGAATTATTATACTATGACCAAGTGAGACATCCCAGAGACTAAAGGTTAGTTTAAAATCTGAAAATCAATATACATCATAGCAATGGAATGAACATATTTTATATTTTAACAGTTTAAAAAAGAAAGTTAATATAGCTGTCTATTGTCTACTCCTAGAATTAACAATAACATGCCTTAAATATTAAATTGTTACTTAAATTACGAAATCCAAACCATGTTTGCTATAAAATGTATTATTTTACAAAAATAATAAACAAAATCCTACCCAACGTGAAGGATCACTGATCAAATTAATAAATAGTGCTGATAATTTAGTCCGTCGAATTTCTTGACAAGTTGCACATGAAACCGCCATGAAGCATTCAGCACAAGCTTTCCGGACTCCCCACACGTTATCAGAACAAAGTTGGAAAAACCTGGGCAGCTATGCAAGGACAGTGTTTTGTTAGGCAGACAAACACAGTGAGTTGCAATACAGGCATATGTCATTTACTGTGCTTTGCTTTGGCAACCTTTCACAAAGCAATTCTACTGGCACCATTTTTTCAACAAGCTCAGATAATGGCTTGCATTTTTTAGCAATAAAGTATTTTTAAATTAAGGTATGTACATTTTTTTAGATATACTGCTACTGCACATTTAGTAGACTATAGTATAATGTAAACAATTTTTTAAAACTTTTTTTATTGATTTTTTTTCTTTCATTTTTATCTTCAGATAGAGCGGGATGGAGAGAGGGAGGGAGAGAGAGAGAAACATGGATGTGAAAGAGACACATCGAGTGGCTGTCACCCACACGACACCAACCAGGGCCGGGGACAAACTGCAATCCAGGCATGTGTCCTTAGCGGGAACCGAACCCGGGACTCTCTGGTCTGCGGGCCGACACTCTAACCGCTGAGCCAAACCGGCCAGGGCTCTTTATTGATTTTTAGAGAGAGAGGAAGGGAGAGGAAGAGAGAGATAGAAAGACTCATGAGAGAGAACATCGACAGACCCCCTCCTGCATGCCCCCCACTAGGGACCTGGCCCACAACCTGGGCATGTACCCTAACCGGGAATTGAACTGGTGACCTCTTGGGGCATGGGTTAATGCTCAACCACTGAGCCACACTGGCTGGGCGGTAAATATAATTTTTATATGTACTGGGAAACCAAAAAATTCATGTGACTCTCTTTATTGTGATATTTACTTTACTGTAGTGGTCTGGAACCAAACTCACAATCTCTGAGGTATTCGTGTAGTTTTTATTTCATTTTCTATTTTTACAGTGTTTTAAAGTATTAGATTTTAATAAAATTTAGAAGACCTTTTTAGTATTAATACTCAGTAATTTTAAATAAATTACACCTAATTCACAATACTATTGGCTATGAAAAAGCAAAACACTCCCAACAAATACAGTTTAAATATTATTATTCAAGAGCTTGTATGTAAACTTATTTTGCATAACAGATGGTTTCAGAAACTCTTAAATTATGTTAACTTGTACATTACGCATATATATATATACATATATATATATATAATCTATAAACTAACCATTTAAAAATAACTTGCTATGGATTTGTCACTAAAAAACTTGAGGGTTGCTAATAAAGACTGATCTGAATAAATAATTGATTTGCTTAATAAACATGAGAGATGTAAAAACTGATCAGTGTTCTTACACATATTTGCATTTTTAACAAACTGTCTTTATCAAAAACACAGTTCAGATTACAGAAATTTAAAATCCTAAAGTCAAAGTCCTAGTATCTTTCTGGTTTACATTTGTGAAATTGTGTTAATAAAATCTGGGGTTAAATGTATACATTTTAAACTTTATGTGCTATTTTGTAATGCACTCTTACTCTTTTGTTTCTGTTATACTTACCAACATTTCCTCAGTAGCTTGCTGGCCAACTACACTGCAAATATCTCCAAAATTGGCAGCACAGACCTGATAATAAAGCATCATTGATATTTCGAAATATTACACATAAAGTTCTTAAAAAAAAAAAAACTTTTAAATTTCACATATCAATATACTAAACACTAGAACCAAGTATTCTTAAACAAACAAGACCAAAAAAATACCTTTCGAACGTGAAACATTCTGCAATCACAGCACATCTCACAAAACCTAGGCAGGATAAGACGTTCTGTAATGTCCTTCCCAACCATAGGAGCCATTTTGCACATGATCTAAAATAAGTAAGAACAAAACACTAAAAATATCTCCAAAGAAGGCTTTTCCAGTTACGTTTGCTAGCTTATTAGAAGTATATAATTTAAGAATATGTGTAATGTGATATGGCATCATTATACCACATACATTACAAAAATCATTTATCTTATCTGAGTTGAAAACAGACAAACGGATAGTAACTACCAATAATGAAATCAACCAATAATTACCAAATGCACAGTAAATCCAGAGAACATCCTTAAAATTTCATTTTTGTCTACAGTTTCAATCTTATTAATCATTTTACCTGACAACATTAAAAGCAAAAAGAAACCCTACATTTTCCCAGTAAGAAAATAAACGTTGATTGTTTAAAGGGAAAGAGTATCCATAAGAAGGATCTGGGTTTAGTATATCTGTATTGCTAAGAAAAGACTATACAGAAGGAGTCCTTACCTTACAAAGTACTATTTTAAATGAAACTGTGCACATTGGAACCATGTCTTTATTCTGCAAAGCCTAGGTTCCAAGGAAGGCAAAGATACAGTTCTGACATACACGTTTTAGTTAATGCAGTGCTAGGCAAAGTGAGGATAAATTGTTTGAAAACCAGCCCAACATTATTTAAATAAATTCCCCCTACAGTTGGTATAGGAAGAACTCTGATGATTTGTCATCATTTATCTACTCTATCTACTCCTAGCCATGCAAATATGACAAGTAAAAGGCATACAGATTGGAAAGAAAGCTCTACTCATATATGACATGACTGTCTGCATAGAAAATCCCAAAGAAGTCACTAGAACAAATAAGTGAGTTTAGGAAGTTCGTAGGACATATGTCAGAATACAAAAATCAAATACACTTCTGTAAATTAGCAATGAACAAGTAGAAACATTTGAAAAGTTAACTGTGTTTAAAAAAACATGAAATCTGTCCTGGCTGATGTGGCTCAGTTGGCTGAGTGGCATCCCATGTACCAAGAGGTTGCAGGTTTGATTCCCAGTCAGGGCACATGCCCAGATTGCAGGCTCGATCCCCAGTAGGGGCGTGCATTGGAGGCAGCCTATCAATATTTCTAAGTTGTTTCTCTCTCACTCTCCCTTCTTCTCTCTCTAAAATCAGTAAAAACATATTAAAAAAACAACATGAAATCTAACAAAATACATACATGATGTCTACTGAAAACTACAAAACATTGATGAGATAAATAAAATATCTAAATAAATGGAGAAATCTACCATGCTCATGAATTGTAAAGCTGGCAATTATTTCCTAATTGATTTATAGATTCAACACAATCTCTATCAAAATCCCAGCCTCCTCAGAACTGGGGATAATACCTACATCTCCCAAACCCCAAAGTCAGTTCTGTTTTTTGACTCCATAATGTTTCTAAGGGTTCCAAGCTCTAGGTTAGAGATCCAAAGTTATACTGTATGACTAATTAAATTTATTAGAATAAATTATTTCCCAGATAAAGAACAGCTGGGAAGCCAGGGAAGGCAAAACATGACAAAATAAACATGAACCAATTGTAAGAGAATCACAGGTTTCATACTAGCACTAGATATAGTCTTTTTACTGTAATTACAATGGTTTACTATTGTTAAATCCCATCCAAAATTATAATAGAGCAAGTAAAACTCTGATCAATATAAACCAACAGTGATGCCCAAACTGATTTCCCTTAATGAGGAACTAGTAAAATTTTAAAAATTAAAAATAAATCTATGTTTTAGAACTTGACAGAGGCTGATGGATGTACAACATTGTGAAAATACTAAATGTTACTTAACTACTGTACACTTTATTTTATTTTATTTTTTTATCCTCACCCGAGGACATTTTTGCATTTATCTTCAGATAGAGTGGGAGGGAGAGAGGGAGGAAGAGAGAGAAACATTGACGTAAGAGAGACACATCGAGTGGTTGCCACCCACAAAACCCCAACTGGGGCTGGGGACAAACTGCAACCAAGGTACGTGCCCTTAGCGGGAACTGAACTCGGGACTCTCTGGTCCGCGGGCCGACGCTCTAACCGCTGAGCCAAACGGCCAGGGTTTAACTGTACACTTTAAATGGTTAATTTTATATTTACATTTTACTTCAATAAAAATGGTATTACTGGAAAAAAGTATCTAAACTTATTAAGTGGTATCTGAGTATAAAAAAATAAAATAATGAAATCAAGGAATTTCCCCAGGAAATGGACTATTTGGATTTAAACAGTAAACTCTCTCTATCCAAACAGATTTGAATAAATTTTCAGATGGATGTATCAGTTTTCTTTTTTTTTGCATTTATCTTCAGAGAGAGCAGGAAGGAGAGGGGGAGGAAGACAGAGAGAGAAACATTGATGTGAGAGAGACGCATCAAGTGGTTGCCACCCACACAACCTCAACCGGGGCCAGGGACAAACTGCAACCGAGGTATGTGCCCTTAGCGGGAACCAAACCCGGGTCTCTCTGGTCCGCGGGCTGACGCTCTAACCACTGAGCCAAACTGAGCCAAACTGATTAGAAATCAGTTTTCTAATTTATTATCAGAATTCTTACTATCTGAACTCAGGAACCATAGATATGAACTGCAACAGATATTACTATATATTCTAATTCATGCCCTATTTTTGATGGCTCTCTCTAAAAATATTTGCTAAACATGTCAAAAAAAAAAAAAACCTTAGAAAATGTACTATACTTGACTCATGTGCACAATGAATTAATCTGTATATAGTCAATAATCATAATTTATATCAAGTAAAAGTATTTGCCTGACTATCCTTCCCACAAAGACCACAGTGTCAAGGGCAGGAGCCAAGTATTACTCTTCTTTTCCTACTGTTTTTACACAATGCCTACAAAAGTGTTCAATAGCAATTAAATGGGTTCCAGTGTTTCTTCATTCAATACAGTTGTTGCTTTTTTAAAATATTTTTTCTTGTACCAAAAAAAAAAAAAAAAAAAAGCCCTGGCCGGTTTGGCTCAGCGGTTGGAGCGTTGGCCTGCGGACCAGAGAGTCCTGGGTTCAGTTCCAGCTAGGGGCACGTACCAAAAAATAAATAAAAAAAATATTTTTTCTTTATTGATTTTAGAGAGGAAGGGAGATGGGGAGAGAGAGAGAGAAACATCAATGAGAGAGAACACCGATTAGTTGCCTCCTGCATGTCCCCCCACTGAGGATCAGGCCCACAACCTAGGCATGTGCCCTGACCAGAATTTGAGCCAGCAACCTTTTGGTGCATTGGCTGATGCTCAACCACTGAGCAACACTGGCTGGGCATCAATATAGTTGTTTTTAACTGTACTGCTTATTTCTCTCATTTTATTTTTCCATTTTGACATAATAATACATTTACAGTTACTTACTTTCTTGCTGTATATCTTGCTTTTCAGAGCCCAGTGACATAAAAATCTAATTTCAAGTTGCTTGGCACAATAGGGGGCCCACAGAAAATACACTTTTTCTTTTGTAAGCCTATGTCCCCTTCTAGCCAGTCATTCTACTTCAAATTCAATAATTTGTGGCTGCTTTGATACCTAATACGTAATAAACCCTATAACACATAATGTAGTATATTTATTGAGCACCTCCTATTAGTCAATATAGTGACTAATTTTTACCTACATTGAAAAATCACATTCTACTTACAGCCACAGCTTCTGTTTTCACATCATCATTGCTATCTGGGGCAGTTAGCTCTATCAGGACAGGGCACACTTTGGTCTCCACATCAAATCGCTCAATTAACTCTTGTTCCAACAGGGCCAGCAAAGCTGCCTGACTTGTTTTTCTTACCTAGGAGAAAATTCATAGCATAAACAAAGTACATGCTCAATATAGCAAAACTCTATTACTTGACTTTCACAAAACTGAAGACTTCTCATTTCAACTGGTAAAACCATGCAAATAAAATTTTTTTGATATTTTCTTCAAATATTACAAAGCTAGAACTTTGTAGACTATGTTATAACAGAAGTGCAACAAAGAAGCCATCTAGTAAAATGTCTCACAAAGAAACTTTTTGAGGGACACTTACAAGGGAGCCAAGTGAGGATGCAGCTATGAGGCACTGTCTATAATGGCATTAAGGAGACCTCTTAAACTCTCAACACATCTTGTCTAACATAAATGGTCTTTTGACAAACAGAATAACAACGTCAAACAGGAAAAAACACTCAAATGAGACCACCTACAGTAGACCATTCTACATACATCATACTACATAAATTTCCATTAAGAACATGTAAATGACACACTTACCTGATTATTCTGATCTGCGAGATATCTAACCACAATAGGTAGTAAGTATTTGGAAAAAGCATATGGGATTGAAGGCCGGTTTTCTTGACAAAACAATGCAATATGAGGCACCTGTTCCATCAGCTCTGCTCTCACAGTTGGTTCTATGAAATGATAGAAATGTGAGCAAACATTCCCCACAATAACAAAATCTTTGCCTGGGCTTGAGACTATTGAGGAAAGGTTTAGACTTTCATCCTCATTATAAAAAGGACTTACAAGATGTTCCCTAACTCTGCAATCCCTTTCACAATCATACATAGGTCAACCTCATGAGTTAAAGGAGGACCTTACCCCCACCCCAAGCTTGTATGTTCATAGTACAAACTTAGAATGCAATCATTTCCTATAGTGACTGGATGAGTTTATTCATCACCTACATTGTGCCACACTGTGCTAGAGTTTAAATATCCAAGTCATACAAACTATTATATGATATTATCTATAAATACTACTATTTAAAAACTTCCTCGGACAAGTCATAAGGACTGGCTTCTAAGTTTAATCAGTGAATGGAGGATTTATAGTTAGACTTAACTTAGACTAAAAAGGTATGTGAATATTAAAGAAGACCAATAGATTTTTTTACAAAAACAAAAAATCCTGAAAAGAACCAAGTATATATGGCATATTTAAATGTTGCAAATATAGCACTTCAAATCTCTTGGTTTCAAAGGGATGAACTATCCAATAAATAATGGTAAGAAAATCAGCTAGTCATGTCAGCAAAAAAGATAACATTCCCATACCATACACCTTACATTAATTCTAGGTGAATTAAAGTTCCAAAAGTTTTTTTTTAGAAGATCAAAAGTACTAAAAATATAGGTGGGTCAAGAGGGTGGCGTAGGTAAATGCGGTATCGCGTCCTCCCACAACCACATCAAAGTTAAAACTAAACTACAGAACAACCATCATTCAAAACCGCCTGAAATCAAGCTGAATGGAAGTCCTACAACTACGAAATTAAAGAAGAAGCCGCATGGAGACTGGTAGGAGGAGCGGAGGGGCGAAGGGCTGCTCCCACACCCATGTGTGCCGGATAAAAATTAGGATACCTGGCTTGGAAGGTCCTCCCTGAGGACTGAGGGGTCCCCGACCCACACCAGGCACCCAGATCAGGGTTCTAGTGCCAGGAAGAGAAGTCCCCATAACTTCTGGCTGGAAAAACCAGCGGGAACCAAGGCTGAGGCGGCTGGAGCCTCCAGCAGCTCCTCTTAAAGGGCGCGTGCACGGACTTACTCGGACTCACTCGGACTCATACCCTTCAGGCTCCAGCGTGCAGGAAGGAGCCTGAAAGGCACCAGAGTCATATGGGGAAGAACTGAGCTGTTTGTCATTGGAGTGAGGGCTGGACAGACGTGCTATCAGAGGCCTTTGTTCCTTTGGTGAGCCCTTCCCTGGGCCACCAGACACCGCCATATCTGGGACTCCAGCAACCTGGCTCACACTGTTGGCCCCACCCTGGTGATTCCCTGAGGCCCCACCCTACCCAACTTTCAGGCCCACCCAAGCTGTTGCCAGCTGCTTTACCACAGGATTGGCCTGTCCTGGATCCTGCTTCAGGTTTTCCTAAATTCTTTCAAACTAGCAGTATCTGGTCTCAGCTAACCCCATACCGCTTGCTAAGTAATACATAGAAACAAACACAGGGAGGCAGCCAAAATGAGGGGACAAAGAAACAGGTCCCAAATGAAAGAACAGAACAAAACTCCAGGAAAAGAACTAAGTGAAATGAAGTTAAGCAGCCTAACAGACGCTGAGTTCAAAATACTGCTTATAAGGATGCTCAATGGACTTAGTGAGAACCTCAGTGAACTTAGTGAGGGCCTCAAGAGCATAAAAAGGACCAGTCAGAAATGAAGGAGGCACAGTTAGAAATGAAGGAGGCACTGACTGAAATAAAGAACAGTTTACACAGATTCAATAGTGGAGTAAGTAAAGCCAAGAAGCAAACCATAGATTTGGAATACAAGGAAGCAAAAAACACCCAATCAGAACAGCAAAAAGAAAAAAGAATCCAAAAAAATGAGGATAGTGTAAGGAGCCTCTGGGACAACTTCAAGCGTGCCAACATTTGCATCTTGGGGGTGCCAGAAGGAGAAGAGAGAGAAGAAATCGAAAACCCATTTGAAACAATAATGGCAGAAAACTTCCCGAACTTGGTTAAGGAAACAGACATACAAGTCCAGGAAGCACAGAGAGTTCCAAACAAAATGAACCCCAAGAGGCCCACACCAAGACACGTCATCATCAAAATGCAAAAGGTTAAAGACAAAGAGAGAATCTTAAAAGCAGCAAGAGAAAAGCAGTTAGTTACCTACAAGGGAGTTCCCATAAGACTGTCAGCTGATTTCTCAAAAGAAGCTCTGCAGGCCAGAAGGGAGTGGCAAGAAATATTCAGAGTGATGAAAAGCAAGAACCTACAACCAAGATTACTCTATCCTGCAAAGCTGTCATTTAGAATCGATGGCCATGTAAAGAGTTTCCCAGACAAGGAAAAGCTAAAGGAGTTCATCACCACCAAACCATTATTATATGAAATGTTAAAGGGTCTTCTTGAAGAAAAAGATAAAAAAATATGAACAAAATGGCAATAAATATATATCTATGAACAATTGAATCTACAAACAAAATGAACAAGCAGAACAGAAACATTCTCATAGATACAGAGGACTTTTGTTGGTTACCAGATGGGTGGGGGCTAGGGGGATGGGTGGAAAAGGTGAAGGGATTAAGTACTACAAATTGGTTGTTAGACTGACAAACCTCAAAGGGAAGGGGGGTTTGGGGGTGGGAAGAAATAAACCAAAGAACTTATATGTATATATGTATAACCAATGGACACAGACAACAGTGTGGGGAAAGGCAAGAGGGGGGCGGGAATGGGGAGGAGGGGCAATAGGGGAAAAGTGAGGAACATCTGTAATACATTCGACAATAAAGATAAGTTAAAAAAAATATATATATATATATATATAACCATAGGTAAATAATGATAAACAAATCAATAAAGAAAAAACCAGTGAGAATAGGAGTTAATGTTAATATAGTATGTCTCAATTTCATAGGCTGTACCATCTCATTCAGGTAGTAGACTATGTAAAGCTATACACAACATTTTATCATTTTCCCCAAAATGTACTGGGGCAAAGAGAAATAGTTAAATTACCTTGCTATTACTTTTTACTATCACTCAACTGCTACTACATCATGAGTGTATTAGTTTGCTAAGGTGGTTTGAACAACAGAAAAGTTACTTTTTACAGTTCTGGAAACTAGAAGTCCAAGATCAAAGTGACATCAAGTTTGGTTTTTTTCTGAGGCCTTTTTCCTTGGCTTGCAGGTGGCTGCCTTCTCACTGTATCCTCACTTGTTCTTTCCTCTGCTCATGAATGTCCCTTGTATCTATCTTTTGTGTTCAAATTTCCTTTTCTTCTAGGGGCACCAGTTAGATTAGATTAGAGCCCACTGGCTCTCAGTCTAAATTCAGGGGCATTTTCAGGTACTGGGGGTTGGGGCTTCAACATATGAAGCAGGGAGGGGCATACAATTCAGTCCATAACAATGGGGTAAATGCAAGAACTCACAGGTTAAAGTTTGACTGTTTTAAGATCACATAAAAAACTAAAGCTATTTTGATTTGACTTCTATATAATCCAAGTTGGCTCAAGACAATACTTCAAATGATTCAAGGGCTCACTGCTCCAATAATAATAAACAGCTGGACATTCTTCTAACTTTCTGCAAAATACGTCAGGAAGGGAAAAATATTATTCCTATTAATTAAAATCTCATTTATACAGAATAAAAAAAGCACTAAAAGACAATATTTTAAAAAAAGGTTTAATCTTGGGGTGGGAAGCCCTTTCAAGGCAAACAAATCCAAAGACCAGCACAATTCACTTTATAAAGGCTTCATTACAGACAACAGATACTACATACTCAGTTAAAAGGCAAAACTGCCTGGAAGAAAATACCTTCACAATAAAGTATTAATAATAAATATACAAAAAACCCACTGTTAAAATGACTACAAGAAAGAAAATAAGGATACGGACAGGTGATTCATAGAAGAGATGTACGTGACTGACAAATATATAGACATGATGGATTATCAATACAAGTCATTACATCAGACCAAATTAGAACTTTGGCACCTGTTACTAATATTATTAAATTTCCTTAAGGTAAATATGCATGTGTCCAGAAGAACTTTGGATTTCAACAAACAGAAATTAATAAAACTATCAGTAGAAAATGTACTAGCATTTTACAAAGCAAGAGCCTTATCCACAAACCATTTTTGGAATTTCTATTACATGACTATGCCATTTGAAGTTAGTATTTAAAATAGAGTGCTATTTTGAAAAATAAAAACTTATTTTAAAAAACAGACATATGGCCGCTAAAATTGCTAACATTGACCCTAATATATATATTTTGGAGAAAAAGAGAGACAAGTTACAGTTTTAGTTAAGAATGAAATCAGTATGTTTTCTTTCTTTGAAGCCCTGTTTAGGCAAATAGACCAATGGAACAAAATCGAGTACAAAAAAGCTCCATGGACATATAGCTGATTCATTAAAATGTGCAAAGGGAAAGATGGTCTGGTTCAATAAATAGCGCTGTGTCAACTGGATACCCACATCTAAAAAGAAAGAAACAAAATACCCTGGCTAGTGTGGCTCAATTGGTTGAGTGTAGTCCTGTGCACCAAAAGGTTACTGGTTTGATTCCTGTTCAGGGCACGTGTCCTGGATTCGCGCTGGATGCCCCAGGTAGGGGGCATGCAGGATGCAGCCAACTGATGTTCTGCTCTCACAATGATGTTTCTCTTTCTCTCTCTCCCCCCTCCCTTCTTCTCTCTCTAAAAATCAATAAAAATAATTTTTTTTAAAAAGAAACAAAATAAAACTTGTTCTCTACTTCATATCATACCCAAGAATAAATTCCAGGTGGAATGTAGACCTACATGTCAAAGGTGTAAACCACAAAGCTTCTAGATGAGATAATATAAAAGAATATATTCATAATTTTGAGGTAAGAAAATTTTTCTTAAGCAAGACAAATAGTATTACAAATAAGAAAAAAGAATTACTCTTCTTTACCAGGCACCATTAAGAGCGTGAAAAGACAAGTCACAGAGTGAAAAATACCTATAATCCACACAAATGACTTAGGGCTTGTATCCAGAATACATAATTCAATCAAACATGTAAGAAAAAGACTGCCAATTTTTTAAAAAGGGAAGATATTTGAAAAGGTATTTCAGAAAAGATGTCCAAATAGCCAATAAGCATAAACTAGGTGCTCAGCTTTAGTGGTCACTGAGGAAATGTAAAAATAAAATTACAATGAGATACAAATTTAAACTACTACCCCTTTTTGAAAAATTTAAAACAAACAAGTTTTGGAGAAGATGTAAAAGAGAGAAACTCTCATACACTACTAGCAGGACTACAAATTGTTATACCATTTTGAAAACTCTATGGCATATCAAAGATGAATATATGCATACACTAGGATACAGTAACTCCAGTTCTACGTATATACCCACAGAAATGTTGTGCACATGTGCTCAATGTGACTCCTTGGCTCACAGCAGCATTAACAGCCTAAAGCTAAAAGTAATCCACACGTACACTAACAGAAAAAAGGATAAGTTGTAGTATATTCACACAGTAATCACTATGTATAACAATTTTAAAAACCTATAAATACATTTACATGCAACAACATGATGAGCTTTAGAAGTATAAAGAAGCTAGACACAAAATAATAAACTGAGTTTGATTCCATATAAAGTTCAGACAGGCAAACTAATCTATATGTTTTATGGTCAAAATGTTGATTACTTTTGGGGGAGAAAACAAAGAAATTAGGAGGTGCAGTGAAATGGTTTCTGGATGCTACTTCTATATCTTGATTTGAGTAGCAATTACAAGGACCTTCATTTTGTGATACTTCATGGAGCTGTACATTTATACTTCATGTACTTTTTCTTTTGTTTTTTTAATTAAAAATTTTTTTTCTTTTATTGATTTTTAGAGAGAAAAGAAGGGAGAGAGATATAGAAACAACTGATGAGAGAGAACATCGACTGGCCACCTCCTGCATGCCCCCCACTGGGGATCTGGCCCACAACCTGGCCATGTGCCCTGACCAGGAATCGAACTGGTGACCTCTTGGTGCATGGGTCAACGCTCAACCACTGAGCCACACCGGCCGGGGCATGTACTTTTTCTAGTGTGTTATATTCAATATTAAAAACATAAATCGGCCTCAAGTATGTTATTTCCTCTGAAACCCTGATACTTGTAACTGATTTGAGTTCCAAATTTACACACCCAGGAATAGTTTGAGAACTGCCTCTCTCCTCTCCCCTTCTACTCCCAAAAAGTTACAAACATATGCACACACAAGAAATTAACATAGAGAGAGGAAAATGGTGGCCGAGTGAATGGAAGCTACACAGACCGTCTCCCAGGACCAAACTGGAATTACAGCTAAAACAGTGGTTCTCAACCTTCCTAATGCTGTGACCCTTTTATACAGTTCCTCATGTTGTGGTGACCCCCAACCATAAAATTATTTTCGTTGCTACTTCATAACTAATTTTGCTACTGTTATGTCTTAGGCGACCCCTGTGAAAGGGTGGTCCTACCCTCAAAGGGGTCGCGATCCACAGTTTGAGAAATGCTGAACTAAAATAAAGACAAGTCATCTGGAAAAACTAACTTAAGAGCAGCTGTAGAGAACCCTTATAACCAGGGATGTAAAGAAGACCCCTAAGTGAGACTGGTAGGAGCTGCAGAGGCACGAGAGGGCTGGCTGGGTACCCATGGGCAACAGCTGAGGGCTGTCTTAGCTATGAGCAGTAACCTCTGAGAAGTCAGGGGTTGAAACCCCAAGCCAGCTCCCCAGCACAGAGTGGCAGATTAGGGAAAAGCACCCAGATATCACCTGGCTGAGAAAAATCACCAGAGCAGAGGTTTGGTCAGGCAGGGAGAGGTTCAGGGAACACTGGCACTTCCCTGAAGGGCCAGTGCACTGAATTACAGCTATACTCACTCACCTTGGGCTCCAGCAGAGGGAGGGCCGACTGGAGTGGAAATGTGTGAGCAATCGGGGGTCTGTGGCACTGAGGAAAGAGCTGGGTAGGAGGCCACCAGGAACTCTATGCTGAATCACTCCCCCACAAGACTGTAGCCATCTTCCTCAAGAAGACCCTGTCCAGAGCAGCTTTAGCCTGGGGTAGAAGCAACTGTCCCTCCCTCGGGAATTTAATGCAACCCAGCCCTGAGAACTACAACCTGAGGCTCATTAACAGCCAGAGACTACCAGTCAGCCAGCAGGCAGAGAAGAGCCTCTGAAAGCTTTGAGCTTTGGACCTGGCTCTCAGCGTTGGGGGTCATGGCTCTAGGGGATGAGCTGTGAAGCCTGAGGCCAAAGTTCCTATGCTGAACCACTCCCTCATGCTTCAGTAGCCTTCTCTATCAAGTTGCCCCATCAGAGAGGCTTTAGCCTGCGGGAGAAGCAACTGCCCTTCCCTCGAGAATTTAACACCACCCAGCCCAGAGAAGTGCAACCTGAGGTTCATTAACAGCCAGAGACTACCAGCAAGCCAGTAGACAAAGACGAGATTCTGAAGTCTTTGAGCCTTGAGCCTGATTCTGTGTTGGGTGTCTTGGCTCTGGAGACTGAGCTATGAAGGCTAAGACCTGGGTTCCTGCACTGAGCCAATAACTCACACTGCAAAAATCATTTTCTTCTCAAAGCAACTTTAGCCCAGGGAAAAGCAAATGCCCCACATGCTGGAAATCCTCTTGCCTTGCCCACCTGTGGGATTTTTCATTCAGCTGAGGGCTACAATCTGAGGATTCTTAAGTAACTGAGGCTAACAGCCCGCGGGCAAAAGCTATGGGATAACTGAATCTTTGCTTGACTTGCAACTCTACTCAGGAAAGTAAGACTAGACATTGTGGTTTAGTGTGGTCCCTTCCATACTCATCCAAACCCAGTAGAGAGAGCCACAATCAGTGGAACACCAACACTCACAGGGAAAATTTGGCAGGCTCCAAACCCTGCTGAGACAGCCAAAATGGCAAAACAAAGAAACAAATCCAAAATGAAAAAACAAGAGAATTCTACAGAAGAAAGGTTAAATGAAATGGAGTTAAGCAAGTTATCAGAGGTGGAGTTCAGAATAATGATTATGAAGAAGCTCAACAGCATCAGTAAAGATATCAAAACAATGAAAATCAACCAACTGGAAATGAAAAACCACCAAGTAGAAATGAAGAATGACATGGCAGAAATAAAGAACACATTGGAAGGAATAACCAGCAGATTAGAGGAAACCAAGGATCAGATCAGCAAATTAGGAGACAGGGTAGAAGAAAAATCACTAAATCAGAAAACTAAAAAGAAAAAACAATTAAAAAACAGGACAGTTTAGGATAGATGTGGGACAACATGACAAATAACAATATCCGCACCATAGGAGTAGTACCAGAAGAAAATGAGCAAAGGTAAGAGAACATATTTGAAGAAATAGTGGCAGACAACTTCCCTAACTTGGTGAAAGAAAAAGGCATACAAGTTCAGGAAGCACAGAGAGCCCCAAGTAAGAAGAACCCAAACAGGCCCACACCAAGACACATCATAATTAAAATGCCAAAAATTAAAGACAAAGAGAGAATCCTAAAGGCAGCAAGAGAAAAGCAACAGGTAACCTACAAAAGAACCCCCATAATGCATTCAGCTGACTTCTCAAAAGAAATACTACAGGCCATAAGGAAATGGCATTAAGTGTTCAAGGTAATGAAAAACAAGGATCTGAATCCAAGACCACTCTATCTAGCAAGGCTATCATTCAAAATAGAAGGTGAAATAAAGAGCTTCACAGACAAAACAAGGCTAAGGGAATATATTAGCACCAAACTAGCAATACAAGAAATGTTAAAAGGACTGCTGTAAGAAGCAGAAGAAATAGAGACAGAAACATAGCCATAACAAATAAAAATGGCAAATTATAAGTACATATCAATAATAACCTTAAAATAAATGGGTTAAATGCTCCATTCAAAAGACACAGAGTAGGTGAACGGATAAGAAAGCATGACTCATATATATGTTGTTTACAAGAGACCCACCCCACAAAGGTTGAAAGTGAAGGGATGGAAAAAAATTTCAAGCAAATGGAAATGAAAAAAAAAGCTGAGGTAGCAATACTCATCTGATAAAATAGACTTCAAAATGAAGGCCATAACAAGACACAAAGAGAGCCACTAGATAATACTGAAAGGATCTATCCAACAGGAAGATATAACCTTGGTAAACATGTATGCACCCAATATAGGAGCACCAAAATATATTTTAAAACTTCTGGAAGATTTCAAAGGAGAAATCGACAGCAATACAATCATAGCAGGGGACTTCAACACCCCGCTGACATCACTGGATAGGAAACAGAGACTCTAAATGATGCATGAGATCAAATGAATTTAATAGACATTTACAGAGAATTACACCCCAAATCGGCAGAATTCACATTCTTCTCAAGTGCACATGGGACATTCTCAAAGACAGACCACATGTTAGGACACAAACTAAATCTCTACAAGTTCAAGAAGACTGAAATCATATCAAGCATTTGCTCAGATCACAATGGCATGAAACAAGAAATAATTACAATGAAAACATTCGAACACATGGAGGCTAAATAGCATGTTATTAAACAATGAATGGGTTACCAAGGAGAGCAAAGAAGAAATTTTAAAATTCCAGAAAATCAATGAAAATGAACACACAACAACACAAAATCTATGGGAAGCAGCTAAAGCAATCCTGAGTGAAGTTCACAGTACTACAGGTCTACCTCAAGAAAGAAAAATTTCTGATTGACTATCTAACCTCACAACTTAAAGAACTAGAAAGTAAACAAAAAGAAAAACCCAGAGCAAGTAGAAGGAAACAAATAGTTGCCTGGCCGGTGTGGTTCAGTGGTTGAGAGTCGACCCATGCACCAAGAGGTCACTGGTTCAATTCCCAGTCAGAGCACATGCCCAGGTTGTGGGAGGCGGCCAATCAATGTTCTCTTTCATTGATGTTTCTATCTCTCTCCCTCTCCCTTCCTCTCTCTCTAAAATCAATACAGGAAAAAAAAAATTAAAGAATAAAGCCCCTCACAGCCTGATTTCTCTCTCTCTCTCTCTCTCTCTCTCTCTCTCTCTCTCTCTCTCTATCCTCACCCGAGAAAATTTTTGCATTTATCTTCAGGTAGAGTGGGAAGGAGAGAGGGAGGAAGAGAGAGAGAGAAACATCGATGTAAGAGAGACACATCAAGTGCCACCCACACATCCCCAACCGGGGCTGGGGACAAACCGCAACCGAGGTACGTGCCCTTAGCGGGAACCGAACCCGGGCCTCTCTGGTCCGCAGGCTGACCCTCTAACCGCTGAGCCAAACTGGCCAGGGCTGATTTCTTTCTTTCTTTAAAAAAAAAAGAAAGAAAGAAACAGTAAAGATCACAGCAAAAATAAACGACATAGAAACTAAAAAAACAACTCAAAAGATCAATGAAACAAAGAGCTGGCTCTTTGAAAAGATAAGCAAGATTGAAGACCAATGGAATAGAACAGAGAACCCAGATATTGACCCAAGACAGTATGCACAATTAATATTAGACAAAAGAGGCAAAAGCATACAACGGAGAAAAGATAGTCTCTTTCATAAATGGTGCTGGGAAAATTGGACAGCTATATGCAAAAAAAAAGAGAAACTAGACCACTAACTTACATCATACACAAGAATAAACTCAAAATGGATAAAAGACTTAAATGTAACTCATGAAACCATAAAAATCCTAGAAGAAAATGTAGGCAGAAAAATCTCACACAAGATACATAGTGAAATTTTCACTGATACATCACCTAGGGCAAGAGAAACAAAGGAAAAAATAAATGAGACTACATCAAATTAAAAGGCTTCTGCATAGCAAAAGAAACTAGCATCAAAACTAGCACTATATGGGAGAGCATAATTGCCAACAATACATCAAATAAGGGGTTAATATCCAAAATATATAGAGTACTCATACAACCCAACAAAAGGAAGACAAACAATCCAATCAAAAAATGGGCAGAGGCCCTGGCCAGTTTGACTCAGCAGTTAAGAGCGTCAGACCAAAGAGTCGCGGGTTCAATTCCGGTCAAGGGTACATACCTTGGTTGAGGTTCGGTCCGCGACTGGGTCAGGGTTGTGCAGGAGGCAACTGATCAGTGTCTGTCTCTCACATCAGTGTTTCTCTCTCTCTCTCTCTCCCACTCTATCTGAAAATAAATGGAGCCCTGGCCAGTTTGGCTCAGCAGCTGGAGTGTTGGCCCGTGGACCAATGAATCGTGGGTTCAATTCCAGTCAAGGGCACATACCTCAGTTGTGTTCGTCCCGGCCTTGGTCTGGTCATGTGGGAGGCAACCAGTCAATGTGCCCCTCTCACATCGATGTTTCTCTCTCTTTCTCCCTCTCTCCCTCCCGCTCTACCTCAAGATAAATGCAAAAATATCCTCAGGTGAGGATATAAATAAATAAAATAAACTTGAAAAAAAAAAGTCTTGAGATGGAAGAGAGGCAATATTCAAAATGTTAAAGGTTGAAAATTTCCCCTATCTGATGAAAAGATAAGAATCCTCAAATTCAAGGAGCAGGGCAAAGTCCTGAGTAAAATAAATAAAAATAAATCTGTACCTAAACACATGACAATGAAACTGAAGAATGCCAAGGAAAAGAAGTCTTAAAAGCAATCAGGAAAGAAAAACAAGATTACCAACAAAGACCAAATTAAACAACAGGCTTCTCAGTAGTAACAACAGTAAGATGAGAATGGAAAATTAAAACTATCAGCTAGAGTTTCACACTTAGTTAAATGATAATTTAAGAGTAATGGTGAAATAAAAACATTTTCAGAAAGGAAAAAGGATATGTCACTGTCAGACCCTCATTAATATATGTCTTTTCAGAAAGAGGAAACTGAACCAGAAAACAGTCAGATGAAAGATGTACTAAGGGGAAAAATAAGTTAGTAAATTAAGTAGTAAATCTAAACAAACATTTATTATATAAAATCATAAAAATATAAATGCTAAATTTAGGGGACTAAAAATCAAGATAAAAGTTGAGCCCGGCTGGTATGGCTCAGTGGTTAAGCATCAACCCATGCACCAGGAGGTCGCTGGTTTGATTCCTGGTCAGGGCACATGGCAAGGTTGTGAGCCAAATCCCCAGTGGGGGGCACGCAGGGGATGGCCAATAGATGTTCTCTCTCATCGATGTTTCTATCTCTCTCTCCCTCTCCCTTTCTCTCACTCTAATATCAACAAAGAAAAAAATTACCAAAAAAAAAAAAGATAAAAGTTGATAAAAATAAGGCAGAACAAAGGTTTAAAGATTCTAATCTCCTTATTTGTTTAGAAAGATGGACTATATGCATTACCTTTAAAGTAGTATATCTTTAAACTGTCTTTATCTTACTTGAACATCACAATCAACCCAGCCTACCAAGTTAGAAACCTGAAGGTCAACTCCAGCTCTTCCTTCACTCTCTCTCAACTATCACAGTAGCATTAAAATCCCTCCCTAAGCACTTTAATTTTTCTCAAACAACTCTGTCACCCATCTTTTTCATCAAGTCAATCCATACAGCTTGCTGCATTCGTGTTCTAAATCACAAAAATGCAAACTCTCTAGCAGGGCACAGTATAAACCTTTACAATCTAGCCTTCCCCTACCTTATTATATAATAGCCTCATTTTTCTAAACTGTAGACTCAGTTAATTCCCTGTTGACCAAATAGGCCAACATCTTGAACTCCTCAAGCCTCCAAATCTATCTTTTCCTCTCCGGAGTATGTTTTCCCCTCTCCGTACCTCATCATTCCGTCAAATCCAACTCAAATGTCACTTACTTTTCTGAAGTCAGCCCCAACCCTCCCCATTATAATTTATTATTTATATGCTGGTTGCATTCATTAAACTGTTAATTTGACTAGAGAAATCTTATTCATTTTAATAACCACTTTAACATAAAATGTAGAACCTGGCATAGAGTAGGCACTCTTTTATGTTTACTGAGTGAATGGAAAGTGAAAGTGTTAATAGAGATATTTATCATAAACTCAACAAGTTGAGAACAAAGTTCTTTAAAGATATACACATATATGTTTATAAAAATCAACACTATGGTTCATAAACAGGTAAAATAAAATAAATTCAAATTCCTCCTTAAAAAATATGCCTCTATTAAGAAAGGAGTAATCACAATGGGATGCAACACTGACAAAATTTTAAGTTAAATTTTATCCATGTCAAATCAAGAAATAAATTATAAGTACCAATTATAGTAGATAAGACTCTTTCCTAAAACCATTCTGGAACAAGCATATACATGAGCAATTATGTATATAGAATGTCACACTGAAAAAGATTATTAGTAAGACTATGTTTTTTCTACCCTATAAGAAAATAAAAAAATAAGACTTATGTCAATAATAAATAGACATTCCCATAAAATAAACTGCTTACCAAAAGATGAGCTCATCTAAAAGTTAAAATACTTGCTGACATGCCAAAAAGTTCATTAGATATTGAAAGACAACACATTTTAATAGTCTTTAAGAAAAAAAAAAAAAACAACACTCTTGTTTTCAAATTGTTTCTAAAGTCAAATATAAAACTATGCTTAAAATTTAGTGTTAGGCAAAATTTAGAGTTAGGGCCCTGGCTGGGTAGCACAGTTGGTTAGGGCGTTGTCCCGATATGCCAAGGTTTGGGGTTCAATCCCTAGGCAGGGCACATACAAGAATCAGTCAATAAATGCATAAATAAGTAGAACAAAATTGATGCTTCTCCCTCTCCTTCTCCCTCTCCCTCTCTCTAAAAATCAATTAGAAAAACAAAAAACAGTGTTAGGTTAAAATGGTAAATTTTATTTTATGCATATTTTACCACAATAAAAAATATTTTTTTAAAAAAAACACTTAATATAACTGTTTTCTAGGCCTCAAATCAAGTTTACCTCTTTATTTTTAGAATTTTACAAATTTCTTATTTTTTTAAATCTTACTCGAGGATACATTTATTGATTTTAGAGAGAGGAAAGGGAGAGAGAAAAAGAGAGCGAGAGAGAAAGAGAAACATCGAGTGTGAGAGAGGAACATCAACTGACTGCTTCTCAAAGATGCCCCAACCTTGGGTGCCCCCAACTGGGAACCAAACCTGCAACCTAAGTATGTACCCTGACCAGGAATCAAGCCTTCGACCTTTGGTTGCACAGGACTATGCTAAGCAGACCCTCCTATTTTCACTTTGGAGACAAACTGCCTTAGTTTTACAATGGGTAATTAACATTTTTTGCAAGTGAGAAAACATACAAAAGGAAAGGCCCAGCCAGGTGTGGCTCAGTGGCTGAGCAGGGACCCATGCACCAAGAGGTCAGCGGTCCCTGGTCAGGGCACATGCCCAGGTTGTGGGCCTGATCCCCAGTGAGGGGCATGCAGGAGGTAGTCAATTAATGTTCTCTCTCATTGATGTTTCTATCTCTCTCTCCCTCTCCCTTCCTCTCTCTCTCTAAATAAAATCAATAAAAGAAAAAGAAAAAAGACTCTCATCTTTAATTTTTTAAAAAAAGCATTTTATATACGTCTATAAATATTTACAGCCTACTCTATCCCATCAAATAATTTATTGAAAATTATTTTTAAAGTTTGTATGAATCCTAAAATATTAATATACATGATGAAAAACAATGTTAAGATTTTTTTATTGAGAAATTTCCTAAATTAAACTACACCGTCCCACTATAAAATATTTGGCGTTTGCCCTGGCTGGTTTGGCTCAGCAGTTAGAGCATCAGTCTGCGGACCACAGGTTCGTGGATTCGATTCCTGGTCAAGGGCACATACCTGGGTTGTAGGTTCCAGGTTCGATCCCCGGTCTCAGTAGGGGGGGGTTCATGTGGAAGGCAACCAACCAATGTGCCTCTCTCACATCGATGTTTCTTTCTCTCTCCCTCCCTCCCTTCCACTTTATCTTAAAATCAATGAAAACATGCTCAGGTGAGGATTAACTAAAAAAAAAGTTTGGATTTTAATAACAGGTTTTTATTTTCTTGTTACTAATGGGTTTGATCATTTACTTAGGAAAAATTTTAAAGAAATTTCTTATCACACTAAGTTTTACATTAGTTTTAAAAACAAAAATATGGTATAAGAAAACTTTCTCTGCATAAACATATACCTGAATCGTCAGCTAATCTGCTAATTCTTTCCAAAACAGCAATACAGTCTCTTTCATCATCGCAGACTTCCCTCAACGTATCCAGCAAACTCCGGGCCACCATTTGTCTACACATACACACACACGCACAAAAAACAAAACAAAACAAAACAAAATATATATATATATAGTGTTCAGTGGCATCAATAGTTAATATTCAGAATTTCAAAAGGCAGAATCTATAGTTTTAAAGAAACTTTTTTCTTATACATTAATAACATACATATGTCCCTAATTTCCCAAGTGACAAATGCCAGCATGGATTTTATTTTAACAAGATGAAATTGAATATTTACTAAAATATTTTTCATCTTTATCTAATTGATTTAACAAATTTCTAAGGTCAGTGAAAATTCATTTCAACTATAATCTTCAACTATAATAATGGGAAAATTTACTCATTCTTCTTTATATAAAACATCTTTATATATTTTTACTAAAAGTGTTTTATACATCTATACTCAAAAATGTTAGCAAAGACTTTCAGATTTCCCAGAAAAGTCTGATACAGGTGTTCTTTTGACCACAGGAGAAACAATGCATGAGGAAAAGTGTTATCTCTTAGTCACTGGCATGTCACAATCCCCTTGAACATCACCTGGCACACAGTAGTTATATATTATCATCTGCTGAAAGAATAATATACTCCTTGGTAATCATTTTACATAAATATCAAAATCATGTCTAGCAGCAAAAAAGCAATAGTACTATTTCTTTTTTTTGCCAAAAAGCAAAGAAAGAGTGCTTTGTGGTTACTAGGATCAAGAAATAAACAACTATAAAAGAGGCCATGGCTGTGATTATTAAGAGAATTTGGTGACTCAGACTGTACATTCATAATACCTTAAACTAGGTAATTTTATTTTCCCTTCTGAAATTACTGTATTAAAAACCATCCTTCCTCTTCCATTTTAATGAAAAAAAATAGGCACATACCTGTTAAATACGTTCTCACTTGCAGCATACTTGTCCAATCTCCCCAGTGGCGTCAACATTTCATCTTGTGAGACAAAGTCCAGGGCTGAAGGTATAATAATCACATCAGACTCTGAGCTGTAGTCATCCACACCAACTATCAGAGACATCAGAAATACTCCTTATAACACTCTGAAACTAAAAAGTACCCCTTGCCTGTCTGAAGCAGCATAAGTAAAACTGCCCCTAATGAGTCTAGAGTGATAAAGAATCCACAAGAGAATCTTAGAATCAATTCTGAAGCCATGAACAACAGAAGGATGCTTCCTCTGCTTTTTTTTTTTTTTTACAGATATGTTCTAAATTGCCTCTAGAAGCACAAGAGTCAGAGGCTGTAGAAACTCAGTATAGCATGATCACAGAACAATGATCAGAAAAGAGTGATCACAGAGACCTGAGAACTTATACTTCCAATTAGAACTCAACTTGTAAACAAATACAATGTCAAACACTGATAGTTAATTCTGCAATGAAGTCAGAGAAAAACATTATACACAGAAGAGAAAGATAATTATAGCAAACTTATCAGAAGCAATATAAGCCAGAAGACTGAAAGAAAAAAACAATGCCAACCTCCAACTCTACACCCTGTAAATAGAAATCTTTCAAATATCTTTGAAGTTCACATCTTTCAAATGCAAAGGAGAATTAAAGATTTTTTTCAGACATACAAAAGCTGACAAATAGTATCATCAGCAGACCTGCACTATAAGATTAAAGGAAGTCCTTCAAACAAATAAACAAACAAAAAATTATACTAGATAGAAATCTGGATTTACAACAAAGAAATTAAGAGCAACAGAAATGATAAATATGTGGGTAAAAACAAAAGCTTTATTTTTAAAATCTCTTTAAAGGATAATTGACTGTTTAAAGCAAAATATATGCTCTATAAAATAGAGATTAAAAATGTACAGTGAGGTTTATAACACATACACAAGTAAAATGTATGACCTACACTAGCACAAAGGTAGGAAAAGAGTAAAGTACACAGTCCTAAAGTTCTTATACTATATGTGAAAAGATACATACTACTTGAAGGTAGACTGTAATAAGTTAAATACACACACACACACACACACACACACACATTATATACTCTGTAGCAACCATTAAACATCAAAAAACCAACCAAAGACACAGAGCTAGTAAGCCAATAAAAGACATAAAATGAAATCATAAAAAAAATACTCAATTCAAAAGAAAGCCGAAAAAGAGTTTGATAAAAGGAAGAAGGAACCAATAAAATGAATAGATGGAAAATAGCAAGATGAGAGATTTAAACCCAACCATATCAATAATCACTTTAAGTGCAAATGGTCTGAAATAGCCCAATTAAAAAGCAAATTGCCAAATGGATTAAAAATAACACCTTACATAAAATAATTACTTACATAGTGCAGACATATTTTATACAAGTTATCCTGATCTACAATTCATAGCAAAGTACCTTAATTACAAATCAAAGAGTTGTAAAAACCACTCAGACACTCTCACTTGGCCTCAGTTTTCTCCTCTGTAAAGTAAGACTGTAGAGCCAGCATGACCACCACGGTACCTTATGCAGGCTCTAGAATTCTACCACCAAACTGTTTCAGTCTCAACTCACACTTGTTCATTTTATTTATTTATTTTGTATTTTGTATTTTTTTGCATTTATGTTCAGATAGAGTGGGAGAGAGAGAGGGAGGAAGAGACAGAGAGAAACGTTGATGTCGAGAGAGACACATCAACTGGTTACCACCCACATGACCCCAACCAGGGCCGGGGACAAACTGCAACCGACACAGGTGCCCTTAGCGGGAACCGAACCCGGGACTCTCTGGTCCGCAGGCCGACGCTCTAACCGCTGAGCCAAACCGGCCAGGACTTTTTTTTTTTTTTTCTTTACTGATCCTAGAGAGAGAGGAAGGGAGAGGGAGAGAGAGATGGAAATATCGATGAGAGAACATCGACTGGCCACCTTCTGCATGCCCCCCACTGGGCATGTGCCCAGGAATCGAACCGGCGACCTCTTGGTGCATGGGTCAACGCTCAACCACTCAGCCACACCAGCTGGGCTCACACTTGTTAATTTTAAAGATAAACATTAATAATATTCATTCTGGCCCTGGCCAGTTTGGCTTAGTGGTTAGAGCGTCGGCCTGCAGTCCAGAGAGACCCGGGTTCGGTTCCCACTATAGCACGTACCTCAGTTGCAGTTTGTCCCCGGCCCTGGTTGGGGTCGTGTGGGTGGCAACCACTCGATGTGTCTCTCTCACGTCGATGTTTCTCTCTCTGTCTCTTCCCACCTCTCTCCCTCCCGCTCTATCTGAAGATAAATGCAAAAAAATAATAATAATAATATTGATTCTGGCCCTGGCCAGTTTGGCTCAGTGGTTAGAGCGCTGGCCCATGGACCAGAGAGTCCTGGGTTCGGTTTCCGCTAAGGGCACATACCTTGGTTGCAGTTTGTCCCCGGCCCCAGTTGGGGTCGTGTGGGTGGCAATCAGTCAATGTGTCTCTCTCACATCAACGTTTCTTTCTCTCTTCCGCCCTCTCTCCCTCCCGCTCTATCTGAAAAATGAATGCAAAAATGTCCTCGGGTGAGGATTAAAAAAATAATAACAGTAATATTGATTGTGTAAATGTACCACAGATTGTTTGTCCACTCATCTACTGATGGGCACTAGGGCTGTTTCCAGATCTTAGCTATTGTAAGTAGCACTGCTATGAACACAGGGGTGCATATATTCTTTCTACTTGGTGTATCAGGCTTCTTAGGATATATTCCTAGAAATAGAATCACTGGGTCCATTGCCAGCACCATTTAAAAAAAAATTTTTTTTCCTTTATTGACTTTAGAAAGAAAGTGAGAGGGAGAGAGAGACAGAAACATCAATGAGAGAGAACATCGACTGGCTGCCTCCTGCATACCCCCCATTGGGGATCAGGCCCACAACCTGGGCATGTATCCTGACTGGGAATCAAAATGGCAACCTCTTGGTGCATGGGTTGATGCTTAACCACTGAGCCACACTGGCCGGACTGCCAGCACCATTTTTAATTTTTTAAGGAAGCACCAAAGTGTTTTCCATAGTGTCTGCACCAGTCTGCATTCCCAACTGCAGTACTAGAGCACCCTTTTCTCCACATACTTGCCAGTATTTGTTGTTTGAGGATTTGTTGACGGCCGCCATTCTGACAAGTGTGAGGTGATATCTCATAGTCGTTTTAATTTGCATCTCTCTGATGATTAGTGATGTTGAGCATTTCGTCCTGTCTCCTGGCCATTTGTATGTCCTGTTTGGAGAAGTGTCTATTCAAGTCCTTTGCCCATTTTGTAAATGGAATATTTGTCTTCCTTTTGTTGAGTTGTATGAGTACTTTACATATTTTGAATGTTAATCCCTTATCTAATGTATTGTTGGCAAATATGTTCTCCCAGAGAATGGGTTCCTTTTTCATTTTGATGCTGGTTTCTTTTGCCATGCAGAAGCTTTTAAGTTTGATGTAGTCCCATTTATGCATTTTTTCCTTTGTTTCTCTTGCCCTAGGTGATGTATCAGTGAAAATTCCACTATATATGATGTCCTAGATATTTCTGCCTACATTTTCTTCTAGGCTCTTTATGGTTTCACGGGTTACATTTAAGTCTTTTATCCATTTTGAGTTTATTCTTATGTATGGTGTAAGTTGGTGGGGTCTAGTTTCATTTTTTTTTTTTTGCATATAGGAGCTGTCCAATTTCCCTAGAACCATTTATTGAAGAGACTGTCTTTTCTCCATTGTATGTATGCTCTTGCCTCCTTTGTCAAATATTAACTGTGCATACTGTCTTAGGTCGATATCTGGGTTCTCTGTTCTGTTCCATTGGTCTATATGTCTGTGCTTGTGCCAGTATCAGGCTGTTTTGATTTCGATGGCTTTATAGTATAACTTGATATCTTGTATTGTGATCCCTTCCACTTTGTTCTCTTTCAAGATTGCTGTGGCTATTTGGGGTCTTTTATGGTTCCATATAAACTTTTGCAGTATTTGTTCTAGATCTGTGAAATATTCTATTGGTATTATATTTTAACAGGGATTGCACTGAATCTGTAGATTGCTTTGAGTAGTATGGACATTTTAATGCTGTCGATTTTACCAATCCATGAACATGGTATATGTTTCCTTTTTTTTTTTTTTTTTTTTACATCTTCCTCTATTTCTGTTTTCAATGTTCTGTAGTTTTCTGAGAATGGGTCTTTTTACCTCCTTGGTTAAGTTTATTCCTAGGTGTTTTTTGTTGTTGTTGCAATGGTAAATGGGATTGTGTCTGTTTGTTTCCCTGAGTGTTCATTATTGGTATATAAGGATGCCATCGACTTCTGGATGTTAATTTTGTATCCTGCTATTTTGCCAAATTCATTTATTAAATCTAGTAGATTTTTGATGCAGTCTGTAAGGTTTTCTATGTATAATATCATGTCATCAGAAAATAATGACAGTTTCACTTCCTCCTTTCCAATTTGGAACCCTTTTATTTTTTCTTCTTTTCTAATCACTGTGGCTAAGACTTCCAGTGCTACGTTTAATAAGAGTGGTGCAAGTGGGCATCCCTGTCTTGTTCCTGTTCTTAAGGGAAATGCTTGTAGTTTTTGCCCACTGAGTATGCTGTTGGCTGTAGGTTTTTCATACATGGCCTTTATTATGTTGAGATATGATCCCTCTATTCCTACTTTGCTGAGTGTTTTTATCAGAAATGGGTGCTGGATTTTGTCAAATGCTTTTTCAGCGTCTATTGATATGGTCATATGTTTTTTATCTTTCATTTTGTTTATGTGGTGTATCACATTTATTGATTTTCAAATATTGTACCAGCCTTGCATCCCAGGGATGAATCCCACTTGATCATGGTGAACAATTTTTTTTAATGTATTGTTGGATCTCATTTGCTAATATTTTGTTAAGGATTTTGGCATCTATGTTCATCAGGGATATTGGCCTGTTGTTTTCTTTCTTTGTGGTATTTTTATCTGGTTTTGGAATTAGGATAATGCTGGCCTCATAAAAAGAGTTTGGAAGGCTTCCTTCTTCTTGAATTTTTCAGAATAGTTTGAGGAGAATGGGTGTTAGTTCTTCTTTGAATGTTCAGTAAAACTCCCCTGTGGAGCTGTCTGGGCCCGGGCTTTTGTTTGCTGGGAGTTTCTTAATTACATTTTTAATTTCCTTAGTTGTTATTGGTTTCAAGTTTTCTGTCTCGTCCCAGTTCAGTTTTGGGAGACTGTGTGTTTCTAGAAATCTGTCCATTTCACCTAGATTGTTCAATTTGTTGGCGTATAATTGTTCATAGTATTTTTTAACAATCCTTTGTATTTGTGTTGTCAGTTGTTAATTCTCCCCTTTCATTTCTGATTTTGTTTATTTGGGTCCTCTCTCTTTGTTTCTTGATGAGTCTGGCTAAGGGTTCATCAATAGTTTATCTTTTCAAAGAACCAGCTCTTTGTTTCATTGATCTTTTGAATTGTTTTTTTAGTCTCCATGTCGTTTCTTCTGCTCTGATCTTTACTATTTCTTTCCTTCTACTTGCTCTGTGTTTTTATTTTTGTTTACTTTCTAGTTCTTTAAATTGTGAGGTTATATAGTCAATCAGAAATTTTTCTTGTTTCTTGAGATAGGCCAGTAGTGCTATGAACTTCCCTCTCAGGACTGCTTTCATTGAGTCCCATAGATTTTGTATTGTTGTGTGTTCATTTTCATTGGTTTCCAGGAAGTTTTTAATTTCTTCCTTGCTCTCCTTGGTAACCCAGTCATTGTTTAATAACATGCTATTTAGCCTCCATGTGTTTGAACGTTTTTGTTTTTTTTTAACTTATCTTTATTGTTGAATGTATTACAGATGTTCCTCATTTTTCCCCTATTGCCTCCCTCCTCCCCGTTCCTGCCCCCCTCCTGCTTTTCCCCATACTGTTGTCTGTGTCCATTAGTTATGCATATATACATATAAGTTCTTTGGTTTATTTCTTCCCACCCCCCAATCCCCCTTCCCTTTGAGGTTTGTCAGTCTAACAACCAATTTGTACTTCTTAATCCTTTCACCTTTTTCACCCCTCCCCCTAGCCCCCACCCATCTGGTACCCAACAAAAGTTCTCTGTATCTATGAGAATGTTTCTGTTCTGTTTGTTCATTTTGTTTGTAGATTCAATTGTTGATAGATATGTATTTATTGCCATTTTGTTTGTTCATATTTTTTTATCTTTTTCTTCAAGAAGACCCTTTAACATTTCATATAATAATAGATTGGTGGTGATGAACTCTTTTAGCTTTTCCTTATTTGGGAAACTCTTTATATGGCCATCGATTCTAAATGACAGCTTTGCCGGATAGAGTAATCTTGGTTGTAGGTTCTTGCTTTTCATCACTCTGAATATTTCTTGCCACTCCCTTCTGGCCTGCAAAGTTTCTTTTGAGAAATCAGCTGACAGTCTTATAGGAACTCCCTTGTAGGTAACAAACTGCTTTTCTCTTGCTGCTTTTAAGATTCTCTCTTTGTCTTGAACCTTTTGCATTTTGATGATGATGTGTCTTGGTGTGGGCCTCTTGGGGTTCATCTTGTTTGGGACTCTTTGTGCTTCCTGGACTTGTATGTCTGTTTCCTTCACCAGGTTCGGGAAGTTTTCTGCCATTATTGTTTCAAATAGGTTTTCGATTTCTTCTTCTCTCTCTTCTCCTTCTGGCACCCCCAAGATGCAAATGTTGGCACGCTTGAAGTTGTCCCAGAGGCTCCTTACACTATCCTCATTTCTTTGGATTCTTTTTTCTTTTTGCTGTTCTGATTGGGTGTTTTTTGCTTCCTTATATTCCAAATCGATGGTTTGCTTCTTGGCTTTATCTACTCTACTATTGAATCTGTGTAAACTATTCTTTATTTCAGTTAGTGCCTCCTTCATTTCTGACTGGTCCTTTTTTATGCTCTTGAGGCCCTCTCTAAGTTCACTGAGGTTCTCACTAAGTCCACTGAGCATCCTTATAAGCAGTATTTTGAACTCAGCATCTGTTAGGTTTCTTAACTCCATTTCACTTAGTTCTTTTCCTGGAGTTTTGTTCTGTTCTTTCATTTGGGACCTGTTTCATTGTCTCCTCATTTGAATGCCTCCCTGTGTTTGTTTCTATGTGTTACTTAGAGAGAGGTATGGGGCTAGCTGAGACCAGATGCTGCTTGTTTGAAAGAATTTAGGAAAAGCTGAAGCAGGATCCAAGACAGGCCAATCCTATGGTCAAGCAACTGGCAACAGCTTGGGTGGGCCTGAAAGCTGGGTGGGGCAGGGCCTCAGGGAATCACCAGGGTGGGGCCAACAGTGTGAGCCAGGTTGTTGGAGTCCCAGATATGGCGGTGTCTGGCGGCCCAGGGAAGGGCTCACCAAAGGAACAAAGGCCTCAGATAGCACGTCTGTCCAGGAGAAATCTGCCTCTCCAGCCCTCGCTCCAATGCCAAACAGCTCAGTTCTTCCCCATATGACTCTGGTGCCTTTCAGGCTCCTTATCGCACGCTGGAGCCTGGAGGGTGGGAGTTCGAATAAGTCCGTGCTCCGGCCCTTTAAGAGGAGCTGCCGGCGGCTCCAGCCACCTCAGCCTCAGTTCCCGCTGGTTTTTCCAGCCAGAAGTGATGGGGACTTCTCTTCCTGGCACTGGAACCCTGAGCTGGGCTCCTGGTGTGGGACGGGGACCCCTCAGTCCTCAGGGAGGACCTTCCCAGCCGAGGTATCCTCGTAAATTTTATCCGCCACATGTGGGTGTGGGACCAGCCTGTCGCGCCTCCTCCCCTCCTACCAGTCTCGATGTGGCTTCTTCTTTAATTTCGTAGTTGTAGGACTTCCATTCAGCTTGATTTCAGGCGGTTTTGAATGATGGTTGTTCTGTAGTTTAGTTGTAACTTTGATGTGGTTGTGGGAGGACGTGATGCCACGTTTACCTGTTTGAACGTTTTTGAGTGTTTTTATTGTAACTGATTTCTAGTTTCATGCCATTGTGATCTGAGAAGATGCTTGATACGATTTCAATCTTCTTGAATTTGTAGAGACTTGCTTTGTGTCCTAACATGTGGTCTATCTTTGAGACTGTCCCATGTACACTTGAGAAGAATGTGAATTCTGCTGTCTTAGGGTTAAGTCTCTGTAAAAATCTATGAAATTCATTTGATCTAGTGCATCATTTAGAGTCTCTGTTTCCTTGTTAATATTTAGTCTACAGGATCTATCCAGTGATGTCAGCGGAGTGTTGATATCCCCTGCTATGATTGTATTGCTGTCGATTTCTCCTTTGAAGTCCTCCAGAAGTTTTAAAATATATTTTGGTGCTTCTATATTGGGTACATATATATTTACCAAGGTTATATCCTCCTAGTTGAATAGAGCTTTTCAATATTATGTGGTGGCTTTCTTTGTCTCTAGTTATGGCCTTCATTTTGAAGTCTATTTTATCAGATATGAGTTCAATAAGGATTTTGAATCTAGCCCTGGCTAGTGTGGGTCACTTGGTTGGGCATCATCCCATGCACCAAAAGGTTGCCAGTTTGATATCCAGGGCATGTGCCCAGGTTGCACGCTTGATCACCAGTAGGGGGCGTGCAGGTGGCAGCCACTGATGTTTTGCTCTCACATGGATGTTTCTCTCCCACTCTCTCTAAAAAAATCAATCTAGCCTGGCTGATGTGGCTCAGCAGACTGAGTGTCGTCCCATGGACTGAGAGGTCCTGATTGGATTCCCAGTCAGGGCACATGCCAGGGTTGTGGGTTTGATCCCCAGTAGGGGTAATACAGGAGGCAGCTGATCGATGTTTCTCTCTCACACGTATGTTTCTATCTCCCTTCCTCTCTCTAAAAAAACAATAAAAACATATTTTTAAAAAATCAATCTAAAAAAATCTTTAAAAATACTTTGAATCTACATTGTTCAATCTTACAATTCTCTCAGATATTTCAAATCCCTATTCTAACCCCCAAGAACTACCCTCAAAACATCAACCTCCAGTTCTACCTTACTATCATACAATGCTTTTGATGTGTTCTATAGTGACAAGTCAGGGAAAAAAGTGCCAGCAACCAGGAGAACAAAAGCAAGGGAGAGGATACTATGAGTGGTGTCCTGGCCACTGTTCTACTACATGACATACACACATGCTTAAGGGCACAAGGAGGAGATAAAAAGTAATTCAGCTGTTCTCATATGCTTTTCAAAATGAAGCATCTCACTGCTACTGTCTAAAGATGTATTTTCCAACAACATGGCCTTTTAACAACAACCACCTCATTTAGGAATAAACTACAGAAATAATAAACTAGATACAATGGTGGAGGAAAAATATGACTTGTAAATATGGCTATGTACATCATATTTTATGAACAATATAAAGGTGATTAAGGACAATTCTGACCACATGCATTTTTTCTGACACAATGAATCTAGAAGTTAAGCTTGGTATTCTCTAAAATGACTTTTTCATCAAACTTTTTAAAGGTATAGTTCGTTTAGAAGCCTTCACCTCCCCATCAACACAAATATAATCAATCTGTCCTATTTTTCACTCTTGTGAATCTCTTCTCAAAGATTAGCAATAATATTGCAAAATTGCGGGGGGAGGGGGGGCTTCTTAGACCTACTGTCTTCTCTCCAGGATTTGGCAAGGCTGACTCTCCTTATTCCAACAGCCTCCTCTTAAATTCCTCTTTTCTTGTGTTCTCTGGAAGTACACAATCCTGAATATTTTTCTACCTTTCTGGACTATTCTTGCTTACTTCTTTCTGACCCTTTTATGTAAATATAGCTGTATTTCCCTCTACTTTCGTACTCATACATGCATTATACACACACACCTCTTCTCTCCTTGATAATCCACAGCTTCAATAATTACTTATAATGCAGATGACCCCCAAAGTTCTCCTGCCCTGATCCCCAGATCCATAGTTGCAGGTACTTCAGAATCTCTACCTCAATGTTGCATTTGTTCTGAAAATTAAACTGTCCAAACTGAATGAGCTCTTCCTCATGACTTTTCAATACCACCTTTCTCCCTAGTAACACTGAGTTCTCCTCAAACATGAGGTTTTCAGTTACTTTTATTTTACCATTCCTTTCTTGCTCCCGTATTTAATTAGATGCTAAGAACTATAAATTCTACTTTTATAAGTATTCTGTATTCCAACCTCTCATTTCCCAACCACAATTCAGAGGCTCTGATATCTTTTGCTAAAGCAAATTGGGGTATTCGAACTCCCTGAGGTAGACAAAGATTTTCTGAGAATAAATCATATGGATAACTTTAAGGAATATTCCAGACACCAACTTCCAACAGTCCACCCCAAAAATATGCCTGGGGATTTGTGTCAAACCTCCCACATCCCCTTAGACAGAAAGGTATAACTCTAAACCATCTCCAGGCTACAATCGCTACATTTAATACTCAAGGATACATACTTGATACACAGCACCAAAGCAAAAAAACCTCCACTACAAACAAAGGGACCCCTGGATGTACTTATGAATGTGTTAAGAAATCAACTCTCTAAAGACTGTAATAAATAGTTTTAAAAGTCAGGTATTTTTCAATCCTTTGCTTTAAAACAAAAAAACACTGAAAATTTTTGGCGTATAAGTTGGAAGAAGTTCAAGAAATGCTAACAAAATTCTTTCCATCAACTTACTTTTGTCAACAAAATTTCTCAGTGCTTATACCTCTTAAAAAAACAAACAAATTGATGCTAAATATTGTCTCATTCCAGCAATGAATTGTATTTATCCATAAATACATAATTATTTGTTAAAGCCCTATCCATTTCATTAATTGATGCCTATTGAAAGGAATCAAAATTTGCCACCCTGACGCTGCCTTTTTGGGATATGGATTTTAAGCTGTTTATTAAGAAACAGAATCAGAAAGAACCTTTGACTCTCCCCTCTTTCCTGCCCAGGAGATTCAGAGAAACTTACTTAAGGAGACAGAAAGTTTGCCTTAGCCTAATTTGAATTAAATATGGTTAAAAAGAGGGCTTCAAGCAGGGAGGGGCTCTTAGCTAGATAATTCCCCTTCTCCAATACTATGTCTCATAGTTTCTGAGTTGTCTAGAAAGAATTTTCCTGCCAGACATGTCCTGCTCTTTCTCAAATACTTGTAAATCACCCATTCTCACTTCTGAAATCTAATACCCTACCCCTATTTTCTCCTTTTCCCAAAAATGTCATATACCCAATCTTTCCTTACTGTCTTTGGATTTTCATGCTTATGTGAATTCCCCATGGGCTTGTATTAAAATTTTTATTTCCTCCTGTTAATCTGTCTCTGTTTATTTGATTAGCCGAGCTAGAAGAACTTAAAATGCGGGAGGAAAGTATTAACTTTTTCAGCCCCCACACTATTCAATAAAATTTTGTTTGCAAAGTGTTTATCATCATTTATAATACATTATGACTGATCAACTGAGTATTAATAATGGAAGCAAAAAAAAATGTTTTATGGCCACAGGAAATTAAAATTTTCCATTTCTCTTTATATATATACTTTTTGATGCAAAGAAATGTGATAGGGTAATCATTAAAACTTTCAAGCATATAAATATATTCTAAAATTCTTACAGGAAATGAAAAGAGATCAAGAGGAAAAAAGAACAATGTAATTTTCCAAATTTTTAAAAATAGCTTTAAATGTTAAAATGTATGAGATACAGAGTTTTCAAAATTATTTTAGGAGGTATATAGTAATTGTGTGAACACCACTGCCTTAAACTATTACAACTGCCTCAATCCATCTACTTCAGTCTTTCCTCTTTCTAATCCAGTTTATATACCAGAACCACTTCAATATTCCTTAAGTCCTGCTCTGTGCCATACATTCCCTGCCCTTCTTTCACTCTCTCCCAACTCCCACCCCCAAACCTCCTGGCAATATTAATTAAGGTACAACTTCTCATACTGTAATTCAAGGATCTCCATGATCTAAGTTCCTCCACTGCATAGAGCCCACGCTCGGATCCATTTTCTACCACTTGCCCCACCACTCTGCAGTCTTATGTGATTTTATCTGTTCCATTTCTGCCTTCTTTATCATCATCTCAGTTTAAATGTACCTATTTACAAAATCATCAAGGAAGCATTTTCTATTCTTTCTAATTAAGATTTCATCCTTCTTTGAATTCCCTGCAGTCTTAGAGACCCATGCTTTTACTCTGCCAGTAATTGCAGTATTTGAGTTATTTTTTCTTTTCCTTTTTTTCATTTTCTTCTAATTCTCCCACCCCTAAAACAGACTAATTCACTCTAAGGACAAAAACTGCCTTGCTAATCTTTTTATTACCTTAAAACCAGATTTTAGGGCTACTCTTGAAGAATGCAAATCATTAATATTTGTTAATGAAAAGGTGGTTCCTAGAGGTACTTTAAGGGACAAGGACATGCTTTATCCTCCCCTAAGATAGTCACAAAATTAGCATATTAATGCCTTTGAGAAGTACTACACCAAAGAACTGATTAATTTGTACAACCTAACTTTTCACCAAGCTTGATGAAAATTGCTTTCATATTACACACTGATCAAAACTGCTTTCATATTATACATACAGCCTCTAATAATTTCCTCAAAAGCAGGAAAAAGCTAATAATCTGACCTCCCCTTCAATTTTTCCCCTGATACTGCTCAGGCCACAACAAACTTGCCAAATTTTCCTTTCTGTTTCCCAAGTCTTTACATCTTAGAAAATGAAAGACAACAAGATACACCATGGAGATTTAATCAGTTTTATAAGACATTACCTTAAGATTTAGGACTTTAAAATGATATTTTAACAAATAAATAAACCAATAAATGAACAGAGGGAGAGGGCAAGATCTCTGTAAAGCAGAATGCCAGAACTATCAACACATTCTAACACTACTGGATAGAAATTTGTTTGGGAATGAGCTATTTCCCCGGTGTCAAATTATTTATTTCCCTTACTAAGTACAAAAGGAAAAAACCAAAATCTTTAAGTGAAGATATCTGGAAGATGTCACCTTAACCAAGTGATTAAAACTACCAACACCAATAATGAACAACAGACATCAGGTGCATCTTGAGGAAGCACTGATAAATTCACAGTATTATTTACACAGTATTCCTGACTCCCAAAACAACAACAACAAAACAAAACAAACTGACTCTTCAAAATATCAATATCGTGAAAGATAAAGGCTGAGAAATTGTTCCTAAAAAGATATACAATGCAGAAGCCTGGACTGACAAGATAGTTGCTATAAAGAGCATTAATGAACAACTGTTCAAATTCTTCCAATTGTATCAATGTTACCTTTTCTGCATTTAATTGGTGATTGTAAGAGAATGGCCTTGCTCTTAAGAGATACAGGTTACAAGATCATGCTCTCTATCACTTGTTCTCAAAAGATGCAATGAAAAAGTTAAGATTCAGAAAAATGTACATATTACATTGTGTGTGTATAAATAATTGTAGAGAAAAATAGAGCAAATTGGTAAAATGCTAAGAAAGGCTGCATGTTCTGTGTAGGTCTGAAAGTTTTCGAAGTAACAGTTTAATTTAAAATAAGTTATTTCATTATTTGACTGCAGTTAGGTTTACGGCCTTATTTAGTATGGCCAGAAAAATCAAGATACATCTCAGCAAGCATGTCATGAAGGCCTACTGTGTGCTAGGCACTCTGTGATGGGTAAATAATAAAAATATTGTAGACTTTGGAATTACAGTATAGTGCAGGGTCAGCAAACTATGGCCAGCAGGTTAAACTGTCCCATGTCTGTTTTTGTAAACAAAGCTTTATAGAAAGACAGCTATACTCATTCATTTACATATTATCTAAGACTGCTTTCACCTTACAATGGCAGATCTGAGTAGGTGAAACAGAGAGCAGCACATGACCCACAAAACGTAAATTATTTACTATCTGGCCCTTTGGAGAAAATTTCCAACCCCTGGTCTGGTGATGTGGCAGAAATGCAATTAAATCATTGTTTGCGGACAAAAATTAACAGGGACCTTATAGCCTCAAGCAAACAGGTATGTCAAGTTTCAATTTGTACTTTGTGACAATAAGTTTATCAGAAATCTTTCCTTCAAATGTAACTGCTAAATGTTTACTAGATCCTTAGAAATGATCTTTTACTAATAAGTATAAAATTGCTCTATAGCATGTTTCATCTCAACTGAGATTTAAGCATGAACAATTCACTAAAGTTCACTCTAAGAAAATTTCAAAAAACATTTCCCTAAAGTATACATATAAATAAGTAAGCCATCAGTGTGTTTATCTGCTTTCCAATTAGCTACCAAGATCATGCTTTCTAAACAGTATTTGACAGTCTGAGAAACATGTAGGATATCAAAGCAATCGTACATGTGGATCTCCCACATATGACAGATGTGCTATTCCCTTCAGTGAGTAAATGTTTTCCTTATAATCTATTAACCCAATTACTTTGGCAATTCTTTTTTTTCCATAGGTAATCCAGATATAAAAGTTGATCTAATCCAGGTCCCAATGACCACAAACCCCTAATAAATAAAGTCTTTAATTTATTTGAAGTCTTAAAGTTATTTTTACCAAAAACTGCATTGATAGACTTTAAATTATATTTATCAAATCTGACGTTGAATATAAATTCAAAGCAGTATACAAATTTAAATATAAATTCAGCATAAGACTTTGGAATTACTACTTCAGGTCATTCCTAGTGACAGGATCAAGATATATCAGATCACATCAATGTTCTTATCCCCCTTTTTTTAAAATTTTTTTTTCTTCATTGATTTTTTTTTTTTCTTTAGAGAGAGGAAGGGAGAGGGAGAGAGAGATGGAAACATCAACCAGAGAGAACATCGACTGGCCGCCTCTTGCATGTCCCCACTGGGGATTTGGCCCACAATCTGGGCATGTGCCCTGACCTGGAATGGAACCAGCGACCTCTTGGTGCATGGGTCAATGCTCAACCACTGAGCCACACCAGCCAGGCCTTATCCCCTTTTTAAAAAACTGAATTTATTGGGGTGACCCACTTTTCTTCTTACCCACTTTTACTCCAATGACTTGTTCCTGCATACATGAATACTTTAAAACAAAGCAAAGAGTATATTTTGCTTTTAACATTCTCATAAAAGACAGGAGCTACCTAGGAAAAAGTATTTTACCCATCAAATAGTTGAAGAGCACGTATCACCTTTATATCCTCCAGAATCTTTAGGAGGTAAAATGACCTAAATAAGTTGTAAATTAAGGGAAGCCCAAACTGGAAGGCATTAGGCACACAGTAATAAAAATCAATAGAGTAATAAAGAAGTAAATTAGGCGACTGAGCAAACTAATCATTATATAAGCCTTATCAAGTACAACTTTTGTAATTTTGTGGGACTATACACTTCTCAGGGGAATAAGGAAGGTTACAGCACAGTGCCCAACATACAGTGTAACAATAAATGGTAATTTCAAAAATATAATTTAAAAAATATTTTTGATTTTTGGAGAGAGAGAGAGAAACATCTATGTGAGAGTGGCTGTCTCCTGCACTCCCCCAACTGGGGATTGAGCCCGAAACCTGGGCATGTGCCCGGACTAGGAATCAAACCGGCAACCTTTTGGTGCACAGGACGATGCCCAACCAACTGAGCCACACCAGCCATAAATGGTCATTTAAAAAATTCAGAAATTTCTCCCTTCCTTTTGCAGCAAGTTAAAGAGCTATATTAGATGATACCTAGGAAAAGAATATTAAAATCTACAAGGTCTGAGTTGTACTCTAGCCTCTGCCACCATTCCACTTTTATATCTGTGACACCTTGGGCCTAAAATTCCTCGTGCTTAAAATGAAAAGAATGACTATATAATCTGTCCTCTAGTTCTTGACTTCAATAATTCTGAGATAACTGGCTCACCAGAGGCACAGAACAACTCAAATTTTAAAAGTTCATATGATCCGTCCTGGCTGGTTTGGCTCGGCGGTTAGACCAAAGGGTCTCTGGTTCGATTCCGGTCAAGGGCACGTACCTCAGATGTAGTTCAGTCGCCAGCCCTGGTCAGGGTTGTACGAGAGGCAACCAATCAATGTGTCTCTCTCACATTGATGTTTCTCTCTCTCCCACTCCTACTCTATCTGAAGATAAATGGGAAAATATTCCTAAGTGAAGATTTTTTTAAAAAGTGTATCCCTCGTGAAGTATTTATAGTTAAAATAAAATGACACCTGGGATGTATTTAAAGTACTCTAGCTATCTCCTCCCTTGCCCTACCCCAAAAGTTCAGATGTTAGAAAAGGATAGATGAAAGAAAAAAGATAAAGCTAAGTGATGGGTATATGTTGGCTCCATTAGCTTTTGTGTATATTTGAGATTTCCCACAAGAAAATTAACAATACTTACTTTAAAAAGTCAACATAATTCATCATATTAAAAAACTAAAAAAGAAAAAATATCCTATACATAGAAAAAGCAATGACAAAATCCAACATCTATTCCTAACTCCAAGAAAGCTCTCAGTAAATTCAGGGAATTCTCTCAATCTGATAGAGGGCATCTTTAAAAATATAGTAAGTTGGGCCCTGACCGGTGTGGCTCAGTTAGCTGAGCATCACACCATGCACTGAGAGGTCACCAGTTCGATTTCTGGTCAGAGCACATGCCCAGGTTGTGGGTTCAATCCCCAGTAGAGGGCATGCAGGAGACAGCTGGATCAATGTTTCTCTTTCACACTCGAATCAACAAGAACATACTTTAAAAAATATAGTAAGTTGAACATCAAATTAAAAACTTCTGCTCTTCGAAATACACTGTTATGACAATGAAAAGAGAAGTCACAGACTGGAAAATATTTGCAAGTCACATATCTGAGAGAAGACTTGTATCTGGAATATATAAGGAACTCTCAAAACTTAATAGGAAAACATTAGATAAGCCTTATCAAGTACAACTTTTGTAATTTTGTGGGACTACACACCTCTCAGGGGAATAAGGAAGGTTACAGCACAGTGCCCAACATACAGTGTAACAATAAATGGTAATTTAAAAAATATAATTTAAAAAATATTTTTGGCAAAAGATTTAAAAAATAGGCAAAAGATTTAAACACTTCACCAAAGAAAATATATAGATAGTAAATGAAAAGATGAGCAGTTATTAGTCATTAAGGAAATGTAGTTTCCCATATTGCTGGTGGGAGTATAAAATGGTACAATCACTTTGGAAAACAGTTCCAGTTTCTTAAAAAGGTAAACAGCCATTCCACTCCTAGGTATATACCCAAGAGAAAGAGTATACATATTTACACAAAAACTTGTACATGAATGCTCATAGCAGCTTTACTTGTAATAGTCCAAAACTGGAAACAATCCAAAAGCCCATCAACATTTTAAAGACAGAAAACAGCTGAGAAAAGCAACTTGCTCAAGATTATCCAGTGAATAAATGGCAAGGGTCAGAATCTGAACCCAGGTCTGAATTTTTATGAAGCCCAGTACTCTTTCTCCATACACAAAATTATACTGGGACATATTTCAGAATTATAGCATGATAAATGCTCAAATACCAACCACACTGATATAAATTAGGCTAGAAAACAAGTCTGCCCTTAAATCTAGGGGGGTAGGAGCTAAGAAAACTTGACATAGGAGAGTCGGGGGATGGATTTGGAGAAAGGGAACCTTAGGTGATGGGCCAGAAAGATCTGTACAAAAATAGCTTCTTAGAAGTTATAGGGAATGCAGGCCTTTCAAACCTCCTTAGTCAAAATTCCACAGATGCTGCCACCTCTCTTCTTTTTAAAACATTAAATTAGGCTTATTTTTCAGCTCTGGCCAGATAGCTCCATTGATTAGAGTGTCATCCTTATGTACCAAGTTTGTGGGTTTGATCCCTGCTCAGGACACACAAGAATCAACCAATGGCCCGGTTGGTGGCTCAATTGGTTGAGCATCACCCCATGCACCAAGAGATGGTTGGTTAGGTTCTCAAATGAGGCATGCAGGAGGCACCTGATCGATGACCAATGTTTGTCTCATTGACGTTTCTCTCTCTCTCCTTCTCCCTCTAAAAAAAAAAAAATCAATAAAAACACTAAAAAAAAAAAAAAGAATCAACCAATGAATGTATAAATGGAACAAATCAATGTTTCCCCTCCCTAAAATCAATCAATAAAATTTTTTTAAAATTAGGTTTATTTTCAGATCCAAGCTAAAAGCAAAACACCACCCTAATTTAAGTTTAGGGACTGTCCACCATGTAGCTAATGGCAAAAATTGTTTGCCAGCAAGAAAGACAAATCCAAAATTCCAAAATATAGGGCAAATGCAGGAGTAAAGTAGTAATAGTTTATTAAATATAAAATTCTTTGTTTTAATGAGAAGACAGAGGTAAAAGGACCAGAAATAAAATAATAAACCAGTGATCAAACAAATGTAGCAGACTAGTGAACTTTACCTAATAAGGGCTATTTATCTTTCACAGGCAGGAAGAACAAACAAAAATCTATGTATTTAGGTGGGGTTGGTTTTTTTGTGTGCAGCCACAGTCTTAGGCAGCCAACACATATATTTTTACAAAGGGTTTCTCCTGCTTTTTCCTTCTTTTTAAAAGAAAATTCTATATGGGGAATTGTTACTCAAGGCATCATTAACTGTTTCTACACACATGTGAGTACCATCAAAACCATTTTAAACACTCTTTTCTAGGATATCAATTATATTCACTCTAAATAAAGATTTCTCCTGTCTGGTCTTTGTTGGTAGTAATTAAAACATGCTACCAAGTCCCATGATTCACATTTCCAAATCCCCATTTAACAACATTTATAAATATCATGACTTCGAAGGGCATCTTCCTAGGGTTTTTGACTGATTCCCTGACTGGCACTTCCCAGGTGGCAAGGACTTAAGGAAGTTTATCAAAACTATTTTTAGGTTTTTAAAAGTAGTTGGAGTGCAGTCCAGGCAGTTACACCCAATTAGTTGTGATCCATGTAAAAGGATTCTAAAACTTAAATACGGAAAATTCTGTGGTATGGCATATTCCATAATATAGCTCCAAAAGCTCTTTAACATCATGCTAGTTACAGCTGAAAGAAAAGTTAACATAAAAACTAAACAAGTTAGCCCAGCCGGTGTGGTGCAGTGGTTGAGCATTGACCCACGGCACCAAGAGGTCGCCAGTTGGATTCCCGGTCAGGGCACATGCCCAGGTTGTGGGGGGCATGCAGGAGGCAGCCAATCGATGTTCTCTCTCATCAATGTTTCTATCTCCCTCTCCCTCTCCCTCTCTCTCTCACTAAAATTCAATAAAGAAAAATAATTTTTTTTTTCTTATCCTCACCCGAGGATATTTTGCATTCATTTTTCAGATAGAGGGGGAGGGAGAGAGAGAGAGAGAGAAACATCAATGTGAGAGAGACACATCAATTGGTTGCCACCCACACAACCCCAATCAGGGCTGGGGACAAACTGCAACCAAGGTACGTGCCCTTTAATGGGAATCGAACCTGGGACTCCCCGGTCCACAGGCCGACGCTCTAACCGCTGAACCAAACTGGCCAGGGCCAATAAAGAAAAATAATTTAAAAAACAAAAAACTAAACAAGTTATATTATATCAAAGTTTTATTCTAATTATCTCTCTCTCGGTTAAATTAAACCATATGCAGCATACTAGATTAATCTTCAAGGGTATTTTAAACATGGTTCAAACAAATTGCCTATATAAGTAACTTGGGCTGCTCAATGTAATAAACTGGGCAATTTAAGAAGAGACTATTTAAGATACAATATTTTAGAATCAGGAGGTCTAACTTAAAATTCTGGCTGGTACTTAGAAATTTTCCCTGAGAAAATAATTTAGTCTGTGTATCAGTTGACTTATTTATTTTATTAATATTAGAATACCACAGCCTACACATCACAGGGCTGCTATGAAGAATAGTCTGTTTATGAAAGCTACTATAAACTATTAAGTGTTATGTAATCATTCCTTTAAAATATTCTTCAGTGTATTCTTTTCATAAATATGCAAATTTTAATCAAACTCCTTCAATGAAATTATTTTTACAAACATTAACTCATCAAATCTTACTGTAACTTAAAAAAAACTTTTTTTTTTACTGATTTTAGAGAGAGAAAGCGAAAGAGAGGGAAACATCAATTTGTTGTTCCACTTAATTATGCATTCATAGGCTGATTCTTATATGTGCCCTGACCAGGGACTGAATGTGCAACCTTGGCATATCAGGATGACGCTCTAAAAAACTGAGCAATCTGGCTACGGCAAATCTTACTGTATCTTAAGCCTATTTTACCTCTTTTAGAAATCTAGCAACTTAAATGTAAGTCAAATTTGAATCTTTGGAAAACTGACAATAGAAATTTAAAACATCTTTCTCTGAAAGTCTATCTGTTATCTTGCATTGCCTCCCATTATTCAAGGAACAAAAAGGGTTTACCCAACTCTGAAGTCACCTATTCAAAGGGAATCAATGGCTTGCTTTCACTTTGAAATTTAAAGTATGTTTCATGTACAGTACTGTATCATTTTTAAACTAAAACTTGGAATTTTTTATCGCATTACTTTCCTAAAGTGAATTTTAATAGTACCTAATAATAATTTCATTTACTTGCCTTTATGATCTTTTGATATGTACATACAGGGTGGGGCAAAAGTAGGTTTACAGTTGCTCTTATGGAAAATACAATAATAAATAATACAAAAATAAACTCTATGTTTCACGTCCTCACAACTGTATGCCTACTTTTGCCCCACCCTGTACAACGTACCATTTTTTACATACTAGGACTTTGTTTCTTTTCTCCCCTTAGGATCAGTCAAGTCAGTCTTCAACCAATCTTTTCCCTTATTCTACCTACTTTTCTAATGACTCTACACATAGACTTTAAGGCTTAAAATAAAACAAATAAAAAAAGACATGAGACTCTTACCAAGGTCTGACAATTCACCCCTTCCAAGACCAAGACTCTACCCAGGCCCTCCCCTAGTCTCCACAGCTGCAGATTATCTGTACAATAGTATTTACCCTCTCTTCTGCCTTAGTCTAGGTTCCGCATTTAGGAAAGACAACTGAGATTCTAGAGCTTGGCTAGAAAATAATTTCTTCCCATCTTCAAGGCCAACTTAGATCTAGCTTGGATTAAGCAGCAGGACCTGGTCCACAACTACTTGGGAGGCCAGCCTCCACACCAGTGTTGCCAGAGACAGAAAATTGGACTCATAGAATACTATCTAGTTGTAAGGGGAGCCCAAGCTCTATTCTTGCTGACATCTCTGGTTTTCTACCTCCTCCAGGATGTGACAAGCTTTTTCATTCCTTTACCAAACGTCTTGGCCTTGACCTAGGCACCATGGGCAAATTTCTCTCTCATTCATTCTCCCTTCACAATAGAAGGCAAGTGTTTCTTCAACTGGTCATATAGTCAAAGATCTAGTGTTTCTGAATATTCTGGGTAAAGGTATTCTCAGGGTAGGGAGCTCTCCCTGGGATGTGCCACCCTGGCATGAAAATTATTTTGAGCTGTCACAATTAAAGCCCAACAAACTCAAGATGTGTAGGTTTTTTGTTTTGTTTTTTAACCTCCTCCTTTACTTCTTAAAGGGATTCAGATAACCACTTTAGCACATTCACTTTAGCACATATAAATTAAGTGTGGTAGATAGGAAGGATCCATGGGACAATCTGTTCCTCAGATTCCCCTCTGTCCTGTTGTTCCTGAATGGCATAGCAAGACTGTGTTTGCAACTTTCTCAGCTACCTGAGTTGCCTATATGCCCTTAGAAATCCAGACCCCCACCAATCCCTTTCTCCAAAATGACATCGATACCTCATTTTGCCTCACTGTCTTTGGAATTCTTATGCTTATGTAAATTCCCTGTGCACATGAAATAAAATTTTATTTTCTCCTGTTAATCTGCTGTATATTGTTTGACTTATTTGAAGAACTAAAGGAGTAAGGGGAAAGTTTCCCAGGCCATGACAGTATCACCTATAAAAACTATCACTTATAAAAACTGAGAAAAATAATTATTCTAATAAAATCTTCAATGAAATTATACATGTGCAAAAAAACTATCTGTGCCTTCAAATGTCCAGCATTTCATCCTACATTAAAACACACTGGGAACTAACAACTTTAAAAAGTTAACTGCAATATAGTGTAATATTCAGCCCTGGCCGGTTTGGCTCAGCGGTTGGAGCATCGGCCTGCGGTCCAGAGAGACCCGGGTTCGGTTCCCGCTAGGGGCATGTACCTCGGTTGCAGTTTGTCCCTGGCCCTGGTTGGTCGTGAGGGTGGCAGCCACTCGATGTGTCCCTTTCATGTCGATGTTTCTCTCTCTCTCTCTCTCCCTCTCTCCTTCCTACTCTATCTGAACAAAAAATGAAAAAAAAAAAAAAAATGTCCTTGGGTGAGGATAAAAAAAAAAATATATATATATATAGATAGATAGATAGATAGATAGATATAGTGTAATATTCAACATTAGTATTATCTTCTCTGCTCTTTCTTTCAAGCTTCCCTTACACTTTATTAATGATAACAACACACAATAGTCACTATTTACCAGGTAGTGTTCTTTTTTGTTTGTTTGTTTAAGAGAGAGAAACATGGATCAGCTGTCTCCCGTTCGGGGATCAAACCCAAAACCTGGGTATGTGCCCTGACCTGCAATCGAACCCCCAACGTTTTGGTACACGGGACGATGCTCCAACCAGCCAGGGCTACCAGGTACTCTTCTAAGTGCTTATATGCATTAATTTACATAAGGCTCTAAACAACTCTATAACATACATAACATTTACACGCCTATTTACAAATAACAAATCTTAGACATAGACAGGTTAAGTTATGGAAGTCTGTCCAAAGTGACAATGCCAAGATTGGAACAAAGTAGTCTGGCTCTAGAGTCTTGTCTATTAACTACTGTGCTATATGGCCTCTGATACCTTCACTATCACACTTACATTAAAACTCTTATAAACCACTAGAGGGCAATGGATTATGACCATCCTTTGCACAGCTATATCCTCAGTACGGAGCAGAAGTCTTGAGACTCATGAATAAATCCTTGTTGGATTCTTCACAGGTATGCTTTCCCCTCTAGACTATGTTCCCTGAAGGTTCACACAAGACAAAAGTGATACTGCAGCAGCTCATCCTTTAAGAGTGCACAGCACTTAGGTGAAAATAAATCAATATGCAGAAGATCTTGCTCCATACATTCTTAAACACCTGCTGAATGAATATATCTTTTATTTTTAAATCCTCATGCTAGGATATTTTTCCATGTTTATTTTCAGATAGTGTGGGAGGGAGGGAGGGAAGGAGGGGGATGAGAGAGGGAGAGAGAGACATGGACTGATTGCCTCCCACACAACCCCGACCAGGGCCAGACTGAACCTCCAGCGAGGTATGTGCCCTTGACCAGAACGGAACCAGAGACTCTTTGGTCCGAGGGCCAACACTCTTAACTGCTGAGCCAAAGCGGCCAGGTCTGAACATATCTTTTATTTACAAAAACTTGAAGCAAAACACAAGAATGAGAAGGCCCTGTTTAGAGATTACAACCAGAGCCACCTCTCTAAACCTAACTTTGCAAGAAATCAACAGCTGCCTTAACATTTCAAACTTACTAGTAGGAAGATTAGTGGACTAAGGTAAAACATTAAATGAAATGTAAAAGCTGTCCACTACATGAGTACTGCTCCCTTTAAGAGCTTATTACTTAAAAAAACAAAGAAAAAAGCATAAACAAATCCATACTTAGCAAAAAATAAGTTTGCATATGGTTCAGTTACTTTGAAAACAAATTACTCTTTTTGTAGAATCCTTCTAAATAGTAAATTCCCCTTAATTCCCTCAAAACACCCAGGAATTAAAAAATTAAGCTTAATTTGGGCAAGGAAAACCATAAGAGACAACGTTAAGGATTAATTACACAGTATTCAAAAGACCAATTTCAAACTGTAGCTATCTCTGAATTACTTATCTAGGTGTCAGCCACAGCGAACCTCAGCAGCAGGCAGGCTTGCCCCTCAACACCAGAAACTCCACCATGGTTATCATTTCAACTCAGAACAAATTCCAAATGACCTTCTAATGCCAGAAGAGCACATAAGAAATGAACTATTCCTTTCTGATACTATTCTGGAAACAATGTCAAGGTTTTTTTCTTGAAAGAATCAACTCTTTTAAAACTCCAGTATCTCAAAGAAAAACTGGAACTGTAATATTTAAGATGGTCTGGGTAATTTGTGAACATTTGGTTAATTCAGTCATTCCTGCCAACGCCGCATCGTCTAACCTACCCCCAATCCACAAGTAAAGTGGACTTGGAGCAATGTAAAACTGCTACGAGATAAAGTGCAATTACAGGTAAGTAACCTCCACACAATCAGCCCCGCGCCGCTGAACCGCGAGCTGAGGGCCCGGCTGCCTGCGCTGGCGCTGAGCACCGCGGCGACTCGCAGCAAACACCTTCCTTCCTTACAGCCTCTTCCTTCCTCAGGAGGCTTGCGGGGAGGGGACGGCCCCCGGAAGGCACTCAAAGGTGAAAAACACACTCCAAATTCCGACTTCCAATTTCTGCCTACTAGTTTCTCCTTCCTAAACGGACCGCCGGGCAGTTCCGGAGCCCACAGGGATCTGGGGTGTGAGAGGGTGGGCGCTGGGGGGACCCGAGCGGAAGCACACAGGCCTCTCTCCCCGCCGGCGAACGGGCACACCGTGTCCCCAGGAAGCGCACTCTTCCCTCAAAACCGCGACCCCGGCAGGCCCAGGGCCACGCCTCGCCGAGCCCGTCCCCCCGCCCGCCGGCCCAGGCCGCCGCCGCCCGCCCTCCCTTCCAGGCCGCTCCTCGCGGGCCGCCGGCGACAGCGACAGCAGGGTGGGCGCACTCACATCCGTCCGTGTCCTCCTGCAGGTCCTCCTGGAGCAGCGAGAGGTCTGCGCCGAGAAGAGAAAAGAAAGGCCCTGTTAGCGGCCCCACGACCCGGCGCGCCACCCCCCGCCACCCGCCCTCCCGACCCCGCGGCGCCTCCCCGCGCCGGGACCCCGCGCCGGCCTCGGCCCCACACGGGACGGCGGCAAATGGGCGGACGCGGGGAGGCGCCGCTGCCGCGCCGCCCAAAGAACAGGGGGCCACGTACCCGCCATCTTGTGGTCGCCCCCTCCTCCTCGGTCTCCCGGGGATCCGGGGCTACATGGAGCGGCGCGAGCCGGGGAGCCGGTGGACGCGCGCGGGAGGGGCGGCGAGGAGGAGGGACGGCCGGCGGGGGCGCGCGCGCGGGGCGGGCTGAGTCCCGGGACTGGGCCGCGGGCGGAGCGGCTCCCGGACGCCGGGGGTGGGCGGGCGCCGCGGGCCCCGGGCCTCGCCCCGCTTCGCCCGTCCGCTTCGTGCGGCACCGGGACGGCCGGCGCTCCCTCCTCCCGCCTCCCTCGCTCCCGGCCCGGCCCGGCGGCGCGCGCTCACACCCTCGGCCGGAGGCGCCCTCACGCCGAGAGCTGCGGACGGAGGCGCGCAAGCTGCCGCCGGCCCGGGACCCTGCGGCTTTGGCCGGAGCCGGGCTGGGCCTCCCGCAGCCCGACCCGCTTTATTGGGTCACCAGCCTCGCCCACCGCCTCGTCGGTCGCAGCCCTCCTTCGCGGGCGCGCCGTTCGCTGCCCGCGCCCCCTCCCCAGGGCTGCACGTACGTCGGCGGCGATCCGAGGCCTGGCGGAGGCCGAGGGTCCCACCCTCCGGCTGGAGGAAGCGCCGCCTCCCCGCGCGCCCGGGGCCCGTGTGGAGAGGCTGGTAACAAAGCCCAGGGCCCGGCTGCCTGGCCTTGGAGTGACAAAGTCATCCTTGCTCAGCCGGCTTTCACACTCGGCAGGTTTAAGTCTTAGACACAGGTCGTTAGCCCTATGCCCTGCTGGTCCTGAACTGACAAGGCGGAAGTCCTCCAGCAAGTGCGTTGGCAGGCCTGGGTTCCGATCTTTATTCTGACAGATACTAAGAAGGCGGGTGACCCATTTGTAAAGTGAAGGATGATAGCTGCCCCTTGGGATGATTGGAATTAATGAAGAATGTAAGGAACCTAGCACAGTACTTGATATCTAGGAGGTGCTCGATGAAGGGTGCCTATGATTAGTTTTTTTTCTTTAAAAAATTAGTTTAAATAGTTTTGGTAGCACTTCAGCTCAACCAAATTCTGTATCACAGATTTTATTTTCCCTTTTTACATGTGTGTGATTATCTCAAGCTCCCAAGGGATAAGTGAGGGCTAAACCTAGGTTTTCTGATTTCATTTCACACCGTCCTATCTCTACCTCCAATTCTACTCAAGGCCTCAAATATGGTAATCCCCTGAAGTGGAGAACAAAACAAGAACTTGTTTAATTGATGCCACTTTGGGGGTCTGGTTTCTTGGAGAGGAAATTCTAAATAGTTAATCATTTTGTTCCTTTCTTCATTGTGGCCCTAACCAATGAAGGATCAGTCTAAAGAATCAGATCCCCTGAAGTTCATAATTCTGTGTAATAAAATGGGTTCTACGTAGCTATTTCCAAAATTTCCATCTCAGATATGGAACACACTGTATAGTAAGTATTAAACTTCTGAGAGTAATAAAAAGCGGAATATAATCTATAACTCCAGGTGTGTGTCTAGTTTTGTCAAATATAAAATAATTAAAACTAAAGTCTAAACTGTCATATATTTCTCTCCTTCCCTTGAAAAATGCCCTTACATGAATTCTGCTAACACCAATTCTCAAAATGACGAGTTAGAAATTCAGAAAGTATCAACAGAAACCCATCCCAATTGATTCAATCTGTGACACTTTTGCCCCGCTGTGATACTTGTCTTGTTGACACCTACAACTTGAGCAATTCTGGAAGGAGGAGGGAAGAGGATTTGGCTCTTTACACTAAACTGGTGATCTCTAAACAACACAAAATTGTATTACAGAGTGCCAACTATTCTTTAGCTACTGGACATCCAAAGACAAAACTAACTAAGTGATCTACCCAGTATAATTTCCCATGATCGTGATAAAATAAATAGAGGTTATATACCAAATGCTAGCCTGGGATACAGAATGACTGACTATCTTTGGTAGCTAGGCCTCAGTAAATTTTATCTCACTATTCTCTGGGAAGGCAGCAAAGGAGAAGGGCCTGTATAACTTTGTTCGTGTTTTCAAGAGCTATGCATTTGATTATCATCTTACCTGCATTACACGTCTCAATAGGTTCCTTTAGGCAGTATGTTTTCAGACATTTTAATAAAGGTTTCATGGTTCAGCACAAGTATATATTTTTTACATTTGATTTTCTCTCATTTTCTACTCCTTTCTCAAAGACAATGGTTTTTAAACCAGTATTTACTCTATGAAATGCACTGACTGTTTCTTCGTTATAAAAATGATATTTAAACAAAGAATCATTATTCTATGTAAACTTACTCCAATTTCACTTAGAATGTAGCCTGTGGATACGACGTTGTGTTGTCTAGTGATCAGAACACAACACAATGTCTGAATTCTTAACCTGCTCTGCCCTGAAATCTGTAAAATAGAGGGAGTGTCACAAGTCAACTTTTAAAAAGTATTATCTAACTCTGTATCTACTAAGGCTTGAATTTTTCAGAATAAGTCCTCTTCCAAATGACAGTGAAAACTTTCATTAGTAGCCAAGGAAACTTGGAAATTCATTAATTTGGTTCTTCAAACACAAACATAATAAATATCATGGGGAAGATATTGCTAATAAACAAACAAACCTACCTGGCATTGCTTGATACTATCCCATTTATTAATATTTATATCAATAATGGAACCATTTACTTTTTTCTTCAGAATGATCATTCCTGAAGCTGAAAGTACATAAAGGTAGATTATCAGTTATTGTTTTGCATAATAAAAAGAATCAGACAATGCAGAAATAAGATAAATACTTTTTAAACAAATTTTTAACATTTCATTTGCCTTTTTTTTTGAGACAGGTTGATGAGATGTCCCTCACAGACTGTCATTCTCCAGTAAAAAGAACAAATATATTCCTTTTTTATTTTGTTAAATTTATTGTGAGTCTCTTACCTGAACCCTCCTATATATTTTTTTTTTGGTATATTTTATAAAGGAAAATATTTGTGTGAAATATGTCTTATCTTTCCTTCCTATGCTTCTTCTAGTCCCTTTTAAAAGCTTCATGTCAAGATGACATTCAAAAATATGAAATCTTGCCCAGCTGGTGTGGCTCAGTGGTTGAGCATCGACCCAGGGGCTTGCTGGAGGTGGCTAATCGATGTTCTCGCTCATTGATGTTTCTATCTCTCTGCCTCTCCCTTCCTCTCTCTCTAAAATCAATAAAGAAAAAAATTTTAATGAAATCTTAGCCTTTTCTAGAGCTTTCGTAGTTTGGTTTTGTTTTTCAAAGACACTGGACTCTCTCTCTTTTTTTTTTTACATCAGCTAAAGATACATTTTCTCACACTATCCTAGCAAAAGAAAGAAAAGGAAGGAAGGAAGGAAGGAAGGAAGGAAGGAAGGAAGGAAGGAAGGAAGGAAGGAAGGAAGGAAGGAAGGGAGGAAGGAAGGGAGGAAGGAAAAATAGTTATAGAACTGAGCTCCATCCAGAGTTATCCCTATTCAGGCTGTTCTTTTTCCATTTATAGGATTTGAAGGAGGCCCGTAGAATGCAACAGAACATAAGCTCTATCCCACTATCACCCAAAGCTGCAAGTTTCTTAGCATAGGCTTCTTCTGACAATAGTGCATCCTGTTAGAAATACCACTGTAAACTGAGTATAAAGGAAAACAAATCCTCTGCCCTGGCTGATGTGGCACCCAAGGGTATGGGGTTTGATTCCCGGTCAAAGGTAAATTCCTGGGTTGCAGGTTCAATCCCGGCCCAGTCGGGCGTGTTTGGGAGGCAACCAATTGGTGTCTCTCTTACACTGATGTTTTTCTCTCCCCACCCACCCCCAACCACTCTTTCTAAAAAAAAAAAGAAGAAAATCAATGGAAAAAAATATCGTTAGATAGGGATTAACAACAACAAAAAAGAAAAGAAACCTCTTGTTTCTTATCCACCACCTTGTTAAGTACTCCAGTGCTTTTCACTGTGCTCCAGATTAGCAGAGCCGAAAGGATTCTCCACTGAGTTATTCCAGCAGAGGTAAGGCATCCTATATAGTTTGTTCCACACATTTCAATTTCATTTAAAAAACTAAGATGTAGCCCGGCCAGTGTGGCTTAGTGGTTGAGCGTCGACTCATGCACCAAGAGGTCGCTGGTTTGATTTCCAGTCAGGGCACATGCCCAGGTTGTGGGCCCGATCACCAGTGGGGGGCATGGAGGAGGTGGCCAATTGATGTTCTCGCTCATTGATGTTTCTATTTCTCTCTCCCTCTCCCTTCCTTTCTCTCTAAAAATCAATAAAATAAATAAATAAATAAAAATAAAAGAGTGGCAATTATATATATAAAAAAACACTAAGATATAAAAATAGTGAGTTAAATTGGTTACAACGGCAGTGTTGATTTTCTTTATACCTTTCTTTCAATGCAGAAAGCATTAGTTGCAATTACATTCAAAGCAATGTAGAAGACCCAACCCCAGTGTTGTTGGCAGAGTATAGAGTATGTGCCGAAGAAATGCTTATTATTCTGACTCTGAATAGATTCAAGTTGATCCAGGAAAAAACCGTAAGCAAACCACACATTCAAACCCAGATATGCCTTGATTCTGTTGGGAGCAGTGTCACTGGAACAGCGACCACCACGGTTTGACATAGTCCCGGGTGAGCTCCATGGTTTGACATAGTCCTTGCAGAAGTGGATTCACTGCATGGCAGGAATCACGAAGAACAGTGACTGAAGATATAAAGTAATGGGAAAATAAAAATTCAGGACGGCAACTGAAGGAGACTAATCTTTGCTTTCTCTGTTAGCTGTCTGTTAGGAATCACTATAGAAGTAACATGTAGATGATTAACGATGAAGATGTTAGAAAAGACTGTAGAAAGAAGAGGCAAGTAAGTAATAAAGATTTAAGAAAAGAGGGTAAAAACTTAAAAGGATCTTAGATAAGAAGTAAAGTCAGGAATCTTAGAGGAAGCAAACAGAAACTGAATTAGAGGGTTTAGAGAAGAAGGTAGTTAAATAAGACAATGTCTGGAAGGTTGCTGATAACAAATCATGTTGTGTAAGCAATGATCTTAAAGGTTAAGAGACTAAGAGGCAACAACAATAAGATGTCTGGGTGAAGGATTAAAAATTGTTGTTAATTAACCATGTAATAATATACCTAAGAGTTGGGTAAACGAAAAAGGAATGTCTGTACTTACTTGCCTAAAGATTTAGGGGAAACAATAAGAAGGAAATTGCTATGTAACCTGAAAATATAAAAATAAAAATTCTGCTAGCCTTAAGCAGCAGAGGTGTTCAAGATCTCTGTCTCACATCTCCTCTCTCGCTGACTCTGTGAACACCTAAGGGAGTCCCTGGACTGCCGAGGCTGGCCCCCGGCAGAGTCTAAGGTACTTTCATACTAATGCTACCCTGTGGTCTACAACTTAGAAGAAATTGCTTCTAATTTCATCTTTCTGTGTATCTCTTTGTAACAAAATTGTTGTATTCCTAGTCTTTGATTCCTTCATTTGATAAGAAATATATTAGCACAATTGTATTAGCACAATACAATTCATCCACAAGATAGTTAATACATTTTTTAACTTTTTATTTTGAAATAATCACAAATTCACAGGAGATTGAAAAAAAAAATGTACAGGGAGGTCCTGTGTACCCTTCACCCAGTTTTTGTCAATGGCAATGTGGTTCATTCTGAAACATTTTGATACCTATGTACCAGTTATTATGCTAGGTGTTTTTGTGTACTTTCTGATCTAATCCTTAAAACAACTCTTTCAAGTAGATATTGATATTCCCATTTATTATTTATTTGTTAATCCTCACCTGAAGATATCTTTCCATTAATTTTTTTTTAGATAGGATGGAAGGGAGTGAGGGGCGGGGAGAGAGAGAAAAAGAGAAACATCAATGTGAGAGAGACACATTGATTGGGTGCCTCCCGCACAACCCCAACCAGGGCCGGGGATAGAACCTGCAACCCAGGTACGTGCCATTGACCGGGAATCAAACCTGCAACTCTTTGGTCCGAGGGCTGATGCTCCAACCACTGAGCCAAACCAACCAGGGCAATATTCCCATTTTTTAAATAAATGAAACCATCCCTGGCCAGGTGGCTCAGTTGCTTGGAGCATCGTTGAACCCACAACCAAGGTACATGCCCTTGACCGGGAATTGAACCCAAGAGTCGTTGGTCCAAGGGTCCTCTAACCGCTGAGCCAAACCGGCCAGGGCTAGACTTATTCAGCGGGAATCACTTTGTGAGTTATGTAAAGGTTTAACCACTATGCTGTACACCTGAAACTAATATAATATTGAATGGCAACTGTAATTGAAATTAAAAACAAAACAAAACAAAAAAAAAAACAAGGAAAAATATATCAAAATCACAGAAACACACATACACAAAAAAGAATTACTCTCAGCTATGGGATGTTTCTTATTGAGATATTATTTATTGAGGACAAAATGGCTAGGGGAGGGCAAGAGGAGATATAAAGAACAAGAGTTCAATGCTCGATATGTTAAAATTCATATGTCTTTGAGATAGCCAACTAGAGATGTTAAATGGGAAGTTTGTTGGGCCAAAGAAAGGTCTAAGGAGGAGGTGAAGAAAGAAAAGTTAAATAATGTGTGCAGTGACCACAGAGTATTGAACACATAGCACAGTGGAAGTCTTCTGATTCCCAGCCTGTGTTCTCGCAACTCATACAAATGCCTAGTCAATTATGGTATCATTTAATTAGATATAAGGGCATACTTCCACGGGTCATATTGAGAATAAATGCACAAGCACCTCTGTAGCAAATGAAAACACATAAATGCCTGGCCAGTGTGGCTCAGTTGGTTGAGTATCGTCCCAGGTACCAAGACGTCACTGGTTTGATTCCAGTCAGGACATGTGCCCGGGTTTCGGGCTTGTTCCCCAGTGGGAGGGGCATGCAGGAGGCAACCAATCAGTGTTTCTCTCTCATCTATGTTTCTAGCTCTCCCTCTCCCTTTCTCTCTCTCTAAAAAATATATATATGGATATATATGAAAGAAAGAAAACACATAGATGGATGAAGAGTACTTAGTGTCAAGAGCACAAAAATAAGATCCAGAAGGCTTAAAATTTACTTTTAGCCTGGCCGCTTACTGGTTTAATTGTGCATCAGATAAATGAATTCATAGTGTCAGATGCTCTCTAAGATAACCTATTAATTAAAAAAGTTGACAGTTACCCAGCAATTGCCCTCCTAGGTACATAGCCTAATAATATTTCTGTACATATGCACAAGGAGATATGTTTATGAATCCTCACTAAAAACATTGTTTTAAACAGCAAATTTAAAGAAACTTGCCCTGGCCGGTTTGGCTCAGCGGTTAGAGCATCGGCCTGCGGTCCAGAGAAACCTGGGTTCAGTTCCCGCTAAGGGCACGTATCTCGGTTGCGGTTTGTCCTCGGCCCTGGTTGGGTCGTGTGGGAGGCAGCCACTTCATGTGTCCCTTTCACGTCAGTGTTTCTCTCTCTCTCTCTCTCTCCCTCCCTCTCTCTCCCTCCCACTCTATCTGAACAAAAAATGGAAAAATGTCCTCGGGTGAGGATAAAAAAAATAAATAAATAAAATAAATAAATAAATACATTTAAGGCACAGAATGCTATTTAGCTGTCTAAAAAAATGAACTAGATCTATGTGTAATTATAAAGATCACAAATATAGAATGTTGAATGCAGAAAAGTATGTCTTAGAATTATACTTGAAATAATTCACCTTTTGTGCAAGTATGTGTATGTAAAAATGCTAAAAGTGAGGCAGGATACTAAGAAGCTAGGAAAATTGCTTGGCAAGTAGAATGAGGAAACTGAGACAGATAGCTGAAAAAAACTGGCTGAGCAATTTACATCCAGATATAAAAGGTCACCTCCCTAGAAATAACAGTTGTATTTCAGCTCCAGGTCCAGAAAACACAACAAAACCAGGTGGGAGATGTCAGGACCAGCTGCAATGACTGATGATCCTCTGCCCTGGCAATGACCAATGAGTAGAGACCACGACCGTGAAAGACCACCCCTAGAAAAGCTGATGAATATCCTATTGAAATCTCCCCTGGGCCTCCCCTAAACTCTCAGCATTTAAAAACCCTCAAAACAAAGGACCCAGCTCAGCTCTCCCTCCTGGGAGCATGCCCACACCTTTCCCTTTCCTCTCTTCTTCCTGCCATAGGCATGCACCTCCTAAACTCTAAGGGTCCCTACGAGACTTGCAACCGGGGGAGCAATGGGCAGCAGGAGCTTGTCCCAGGCTAATCCCCTGAACCTGTCTCCAAGGCCCTGTTTTCTATGACTTCCCAGTGAGCAAAAGAGCCCCACCTAGGTCTCTCCTGTTGCTTCTTCTAGGCTAAGCCCTTCCTTTTTACACTGTCCCCAACTTTAATAAATGTACCCTCATAGTCACCTAGACTCTAATTGTGAAGTCTTTCCTGCACAAGCTCAAGAACCCACACACTACCTGTTGGCCCAAGGCAGACCTGCTCTGAGCCAGGTCCCCTTTCCAGTAACAAAAGTAGATAAGAAGGATGCGCCCTGGCCGGTTTGGCTCAGTGGTTAGAGCGTTGGCCTATGGACCAGAGAGTCCTGGGTTCGGTTGCTGCTAAGGGCACATACTTCGGTTGCAGTTTGTTCCTGGCCCCGGTTGGGGTTGTGTGGGTGGTGGCCAGTCGATGTGTCTCTCTCACATCGATGTTTCTCTCTCTCTTCCTCCCTCTCTCTCTCCCACTCTATCTGAAGATAAATGCAAAAAAAAAAAGAAGGATGCAATTCTGGTTAATTATTGGAATGGGGAAGGAAATGAGACTAGGAATGGGCTATAAAGAAAGCTTTAGGTTGTTTTATATTTAAAAAATTATATTTGAGCCCGGCCGGTGTGGCTCGGTGGCTTGAGCGTTGTCCCATGGACTGAGAGGTCCTGGTTCGATTCCCGGTCAGGGCACATGCCTGGGGTTGTGGGCTTGATCCCCAGTAGGGGCCGAGCAGGAGGCAGCCGATTTGATGTTTCTCTCTCACATCGATGTTTCTCTCTTCCTTTCCTCTCTATCTAAAAAAAACCCAATAAAAACATATTTTGAAAAAATTATATTTGAAATGCATAAAACAGGGTTAAAAAGGAATGTATTACATTATTCTTTGCATATTTATATTAACTTTATAGAAGTTAAAATAGAAGAAGAAAATATAGAAGAATATAGAACATAGAAGAAAATAATCTATACATAAACTGCATTTGATTTAAAGTTCTAAAAAATACCCTTTAAGTTAAGAATCTTTTGAAAAAAAGTCCTGTTTGAAAACTCTTACCATCTCAATTTCTCAAGGAGAAAAAATGTTTTAAACAATATACAATAAATCCATAATGAACTATCTTTAATCCAAATAGATACACTAAGGTAAAAATGCAGTAGGAAAAAAAGAACTATTAAAGATAAAGTAGGTCCCCCAATTATATTATTCCTTCTAATAAACTTGAAAATAGAACCCACAAGAACACTTACAGGAAAACAATTTTTTATAGATTTGACTCCATTAAAACTCAACATTAAAACTGAAGAGGACCACCCTGGCCAGTTTGGGTCAGCAGTTAGAGCATTGGCCTACAGACCAATGAGTCGCTGGTTCGATTCTGGTCAAGCGCATGTACCTCGGTTGTGGTTCAGTCCCCGGCCCTGGTCAGGGTCATGCAGGAGGCAACTGGTCGATGAGTCTCTCTCACATCGATGTTTTTCTGTTTCTCTCTTTCTCTTTCTCTCCCCCTCCCACTCTATCTAAAGATGAATGGAAAAATATCCTCGAGTGAGGATTAAAAAAAAACAACTGCCTTTTGGGATATTGATTTAAAGCTATTTATTAAGAAATGAAAGAATTGGAAAGAATGTTTGACCCACTACGTTTCTGGTCCAAGAGATTCAGATGGGAAGACCTGCTCCAGGAAGGAAATCTTAGCACATTCACCTTAGACTAATATGAATTAAGTATGGTAGATAGGAAGACTCCAAGCAGGGGCTTGTTAACTGGATTACCCTGTGTCCCATTGTTTCTGGGCTGCCTAGAAAGAATTTGCCTGCCATGCATATTTAGCTCTTCCTCAACTACCTGTAAATTGCCTGTTTCCTTTGAAATTTCAGACCCCTCTCCTCTCACTTCTTTGTCCACAACGATGTATAAACCTCAACTGTCCAGTGCATTTTGGGGTCTCCTATCTTATGACACCCTCCTCCGGCATGTCCATCCTTAATAAATTTTGGACATTTTCTCCTGTTAATCTCTCTCTGTTAATTTGATTATTAGCTCAGCTAGAAGAATGTAGAAAGTGGGAGAAAAAGTGTTTTTTTTTAGCCCCCAAAAGCTTGTCAAAATGTTTGCTATGGTCTGTCAACCATTTCTTTGTAATTGAAGACAGGTATTTTTAAGATTTTTCTAGGTGCACAATTTCTTTGAGGAAATATAGTACTGAAAACCATTTTCATGAATTATATTCAGTTAGGCACAAAAGATTAGTGCCATTGTTTAATGTGCTGGTAATAGTTGAGTCTCATGAATGCGTAGCAGAGAGACTATAAAAGTGATTTCACAGATGACAACATTGACAAATTTTGTTCCTATGCTATGACGTCAAACTTTAAAATACTGATTACTAGAAAATTTAAGGGTAAAATTATAATCCTAATTATATTTTTAAGAATATGCCATTTATTTCTGTATTTCAGAAGCTTAATCTGTGATATTGAACTTCTGCTTCAGCTTTGAGTGAATTTGGAACTTTCCCAGGTTTGGCTAAATATTGTTTTTAAGATTTGGTAACTTGGCATTTGGCCATGATATATATTCAGTGCACTGCTCAAATGTACATCATGAATAAATATGGTATGTATATGCATGTCACATGGCATCTGTAGTTTCTTTATATTTTTCCTCAATATCTCCCAAATCAATGTGGGCTCACAGGGTGCACTAGCCTGTAATAAGATGAAATATTTTTATATATAGCCCTGGCCGGTTTGGCTCAGCGGTTAGAGCGTCAGCCTGCGGTCCAGAGAGACCCGGGTTCGGTTCCCGCTAAGGGCGCGTACCTCGGTTGCAGTTTGTCCCCGGCCCCTGGTGGGTCGTGCGGGAGGCAGCCACTTGATGTGTCCCTTTCACATCGATGTTTTTCTCTCTCTCTCTCTTTCTCTCTCTCCCTCCCACTCTACCTGAACAAAAAGTGGAAAAAAATGTCCTCGGGTGAGGATAAAAAAAAAAAAAAAGAAATATTTTTATATATATTAAAGAACTATAAGAAATGAGTTCCCCTGAATGACAGTAAAAATTATTTTATACAGTTAATGGGTAAAGGACTTGAATACATATTTTTCCAAAGAAGATATACAAGTGGCCACCAAGTACTTGAAAAGATACTCAGTATCACTAATTATTAGGGAAATGCAAATCAAAACCACAATGAGATACCCTTCACACCCATTAAGATGGCTCTGATTAAAAAAGAAAGAAAATAATAAGCATTGGCAAGGATGTGGAGAAATTGGAAACCTCATGCATTGCTGGTGTGAATGTAAAATGGTGCATCACTATGAAAAACAGTACAGTGGTTCCTCAAAAAGTTAAATATGGAACTGCCATTATAATCTAGCAATTCCCTTTCTGGGTATATACCCAAAATAATTGAAAGCAGAAACTCAGATATTTGCACACCCATATTCATAGCATCATTATTCACAATAGCCAAAACAAAAAAGAAGCAACCCAAATGTCCACTGATATATGGATAAGCAAACTGTGTTATATATATAATGGAATATTATTCAGCCTTGAAATGAAAGGAAATTCTGACACATGCTACAATATGAATGAACTTTTAAGATACTATGCTTAGTGAAATAAGCCAGTCACAAAAGTATAATTAGTGTATAATTCCAGTTACATTAGTTACCCAGAATAGTCAAATTCATAATGAGAGAAAATAGAATGGTGGTCGCCAGGGGCTGGGGGAGGGGAAAATGTGGAGTTAATATTTAATAGGTTCAGGGTTTCATTTGGGAAGATGAAAAAGTTCAGGAGATGGATGGTGGTGATAGTTGCACAATAATGTGAATGCACTTAATGCCATTAACTATATACTTGAAAATGGTAAATTTTATATACATTTACCACAATAATTAAAAAATTATAGTTAGTACATGAAAGGTTAAAGTTGGTGGTGCATGGGTAGGCTAAATAGCAATCCCAGATGGTGAATAAAGAAAAATTGGATTTATTTCAAGGAAAGGGGATGGGGAGTGGGGATATTCAAAGGGAAGGCAACGCAGCTCCGAGCCACGGAGTATTGGGTCAGTGATGGCAGCCCCTTGGAGCTGGAATCTCGTTCTTATATGCAGCCACTGGCGGGAAGCTTTTGTCGTCAGTGGGTTTTGGGGGCTTGGTTGATGGGCTTGGGCAGAGGGTTGGGTCTACAGGAATATGGATGTGTGAACCGGTGCTTCTTTGGTGATTTTAGTTCCTTATATGGTTTGATTCCTGGTGTCCAGCATTTCCTGTCTGACAAGTCTTCCTGATCGTCGTTCTCCTGCAGCGGGAAGCTTACAAAATGGCTGTTAAGAATTATATTGCCTTGAAAGTCCTAACAGTATATATGTTTATTTGTTTACAATGGGCAGGGTGAGGACGAAGTACTCCTGAAGAAGGGGGAAAAGAACACAGATCGGGTGTTTTAACTTTAGAGATAAAGCATTTTTCCTAGTTCACTGGTAAGATATGGCGAAAAGAGGAGTTTCTTTGAAAAATCTTATGACTTCAATGACACAGCACTAGTAATGGACCAGGGCCTAGGGTTGGAATACAAGGTGGGACAAATACATAACTTTAGGTGATCCAAGACTAGGAGGTCTTGGGGAGGTTCCATACAAGAGCCTTCAAGGGGGATTCCCAAGGTGAAAAACTAGGCCACATGCAAATACCAAGGCTAAATAGGCCTTGGTTGAATCAAGGTGAGAGAGAGTTAAATCGGGGACTGGATGGGAAATGGTAACAAACCCAATCACATTTGTGGTATATGTCAATGTACTACTTCACTGTATGATTTTTCTTAATCCTAGAAAAATGGAAGATATGAGATCAGTCCTTGAAATTCAGCTGGAATGCTATATTGGTCAGCTTGGCCTGAAGTTTAATCATGAGATTCTGCTGAAACTCAAAACAACTGTACATCAAAGATCAGTCAATGAGGCAAGGACTATGGCTGTCCCCATTCGAAGATGAGGAAACTGAAGCTGAGAGACCATATGCAACTAGCTGAAGGCCTTGTTGGACGTACTATTTAGTTCCTAAGGTGCAGCAAGAATTAATAAGTCCTCTAGGAGAGTATCATCTGATTGAATAAAAGGGTGAGGGGGTGGAGAGTGTCACATCTTTCTGCCTTTCCCAACAAACAAGACACCGAAAATATCAACCTTTCAGGTTCCCCCCAAATTACAAGCTTAAATGTCAACAGAGAACTGTAGCTGCATCAAAAAATTATGCAGCCCTGGCCAGGTGGCTCAGTTGGTTGGCGCATCATCCTGTGCACTGAAGGGTTGCTGGTTCGATTCCTGGTCAAAGTACATGCCCCAGTTTCGGGCTTGATTCTCAGGGGTTGAGGTGCAGTAGGCAGCCAATCAACAATGTTTCTCTCTCCCTCTCCCTTCCTCTCTCTCTAAAAATCAATAAAAAATATTTAAAAATAAATATCCTTTAGTGAGGATTAAAAAAAAGGTATGCAGTTTTTCAGAGTCAGTCACCTGAAATTTGAATAGTGGAGAGAAAGGTAACTTCCAAGTCATATTCTGATGAGCAAGTAGGACAAGAACAAGAAAGGCTAGACTTCCGGTCAAGATGGTGGCGTAGGTAAATGCGGTATTGCCTCCTCCCACAACCACATCAAAATTACAACTAAACTACAGAACAACCATCATTCAGAACCTCCTGAAATCAAGCTGAATGGAAATCCTACAACTATGAAATTAAAGACAAAGCCACATTGAGACTGGTAGGAGGGGTGGAGGCGGACAGGCTGGTCCCACACCCACGTGTGTCGGATAAAAATCAGGATGCCTTGGCTGTGAAGGTCCTCCCTGAGGTGTGAGAGGTCCCCCTCCCACACCAGGTGCGCAGCTCAGGGTTCCAGTGCCAGGAAGAGAAGTCCCCATAACTTCTGGCTGTGAAAATCAACGGGAAATTAGGCTGAGGGAAACTGAGGCTGCTGGAGCCCCAGGGAGCTCCTCTTAGAGGGTCTACTCACGGACTTACTTGAACTTGCTCCCTCTGAGCTCCAGAAAGGGTGAGGCAGCTCTAAAGGCACCAGAGATATACAAGGAAGAACTGAGTTGTTTGGTATTGGGGCGAGGGCTGGAGAGGCAGCTTTCTCCTGGACAGACATGCTGTCGGAGGCCTTTGTTCCTTTGGTGAGCCCTTCCCCCATGAGGCCGGCAGACAGCCACCAAATCTGGGACTCCACCAACCTGGCTCATACTGTTGGCCCCACCCTGGTGATTCCCTGAGGCCCTGCCTCACCCAACTTTCAGGCCCACCCAAGCTGTTCCCAGTTGCTTTACCATAGGAATGGCCTGTCTTGGATCCTGCTTCAGATTTTCCTAAATTCTCTCAAACAAGCAGCATCTGGTCTCAGTGAACCCCATACCTCTCATTAAGCGGCCCTAAGCCTGGCACTAGAAGCAGCCAGCCTTGGTTCACAACTTGGTTTTGCCTAGGCACCTCCAAGTCCAGCACAAGAAGCAGCCATCCACAGACCGCTTTCTATCTGGTGGCCCCAGATAGAACACAGGCAGTGGCTGACCTTGTCCCAGAGCCAGCACACCCAGTGGACAGCTTCAGAACACTGTGAAGCACCACCACCCAACCACCTCCACAAGTGACACCACCATGGAATGGACTCAGTGGGTACCAGAGCCTTGCTGAAGGAAGTCTTGCTCTGTGAGGTGGGTCCCTGCACAGCTGATCCTTCAAGGTAGTCAGAGGTTGGTGGATAGTGGGCACAGCCAATCCTTGCAGCTGATCAGCCTAAGTAAAACCCTCTCATTGATGTGCCAACATCAATCAAGACTCAATTACAACAGGAGGGTATAAAGTCCACATGTGGGGTACACCTCAAGGGCCCAGCTGGCAGACCAGGGAGGCTGTGCCACTGGACCCTATAGGACACCTACTACAATTGGCCACCCTAGCAAGCCCAGGAGACAAAACAGCTCTACCTAATACATAGAAACAAACACAGGGAGACAGCCAAAATGAGGAGACAAAGAAACATGTCCCAAAAGAAAGAACAGAACAAAACTTTAGGAAAAGAACAAAACGAAATGGAGATAAGCAATCTAACAGATACAGAGTTCAAACCACTGCTTATAAGGATACTCAATGAACTTAGTGAGAACTTCAATGAACTTAATGAGGGCCTCAAGAGCATAAAAAAGGACTAGTCAGAAACAAAGAAGCCACTAAGTGAAATAAAGAATAATTTACAGAGATTCAATAGTAGAGTAGGTAAAGCTAAGAAGCAAACCATTGATTTGGAATATAAGGAAGCAAAAAAAACACCCTATCAGAACAGCAAAAAGAAAAAAGAATAAAAAAAAATGAGGACAGTGTAAGGAGCCTCTGGGACAACTTCAAGTGTACCAACATGTGCATCATGGGGGTGCCAGAAGGAGAAGAGAGAGAACAAGAAATTGAAAACCTGTTTGAAACAATAATGACAGAAAACTTCCCTAACTTGGTGAAGGAAACAGACATACAAGTCCAGGAAGCACAGAGTCCCAAACAAGATGAACCCCAAGAGGTCCACACCAAGACACATCATCATCAAAATGCAAAAGGTTCAAGACAGAGAGAATCTTAAAAGCAGCAAGAGAAAAGCAGTTAGTTACCTACAAGGGAAGACTGTCAGCTGATTTTTCAAAAGAAACTTTGAAGGCCAGAAGGGAATGGCAAGAAATATTCAGAATGGTGAAAAGCAAGAACCTACAACCAAGATTACTCTATCTTGCAAAGCTATCATTTAGAATCGATGGACATATAAAGAGTTTCCCAGACAAGAAAAAGCTAAAGGAGTTTATCACCACCAAACCAGTATTATATGAAATGTTGAAGGGTCTTCTTGAAGAAAAAGAAGATCAAAAATATGAACAAACAAAATGGCAATAAATACATATCTATTGACAATTGAATCTACAAACAAAATGAACAAGCAGAACAGAAACATTCTCATAGATATAGAGAACATTTTGTTGGTTGCCAGATGGGAGGGGGGTTAGGAGAATGGGTGAAAAAGGTGAAGGGAATAAGAAGTACAAATTGGTTGTTAGACTGACAAACCTCAAAGGGAAGGGGGGTGGGGGAGTGGGAAGAAATAAACCAAAGAACTTCTGTGCATATATGCATAACCAATGAACACAGACAACAGTGTGGGGAAAGGCAGGAGGAGGATGGGAGCAGGGAGGAGGGGTCAATAGGGAAAAAAGGAGGAACATCTGTAATACATTCAACAATTATGATAAGTTTAAAAAAAAAAAGCAAAAAACAAGAAAGGCCCTCAAAGCCAACTGTGAAGATGCCAAGTGCCACAACTCAATATTATCAGATGGTCAGTGTGGTGTGTGGGCACATAGGGATGACCTAAAGGCCTAAAACTGGGCTGCTAGAGACTAGAAACCATACAGACCTGTTTCAATCACAGCTCCCCACTTATTGTGTCACTGGGAGGGAGGGAGGGAGGGAGGGAGAGAGAGAGAGAGAAAGAAACATCAATGTGAGAGAGACACATTGATTGGTTTTCTCCTGCATGAGCCCAACCAGGGTCGGGTATTGAACCTGCAACCCAGGTACGTGCTCTTTACCGGGAATTGAACCAGAGACCCTTCAGTCCTTGGGCCAATGCTCTAACTGCTGAACCAAACCGGCCAAGGTGTAATTTTGAATTTTAAATAATTGTCATAATTTCTAATTTACTTTCAGTCTGTGTTTAATGTACATGGACCCGTTTGTACATATATTTTAATGTGATTGTTTTTCACTTTTATTTCACTTAAACATTTCCATGTAAGCTAATTTAAAGCAATTTAATGGGATTCACTGAGGGCCTGAGTTCTTTTCCAGTCTATAGGTTTGCCGCTAGGGAAACAGTTTAGCAGGGTGAATAGATTTCCTATAAACACATCTGTTAATCCATCACCACTGACTTGTAGTCACAGCTTACTGTGAAAGGTCTACTAAAACAGTACACCTAGAGTTTGTCTGCAGGTCTGACCATGCAATGAACAGGCACCATCACTCCTCCAGGGCTTGTGTTTCCGTGTCCAGCCCTGCGTCTACAGGCTACTCTGCCACTGACCATTCTATCACGTCTGTCAGTGCAGAGGAGTAGGAATGTGTATGAAGGATTTCTGCACCATATTTATTTAAATTATATTTGTTGACACAGAGATGATGTTTATTTACATGCACAATGTCTTTCTACAAGTATCATCATGAGAAAATTACACAATTGACATCCTTTAGTTTTCAGTGAATTCAATTGGACCCCCTAGGGTTAGGGAGCTTAGCTGCCTTCTGGGCATGTTGCGTAATACTTCTATCAGTGCTTCTCAAGCCAGCTTGCTTCCAGTCCCCTGGAGGGCTTTCCAAAACACAGATTGCTGGACCCCATCCCAGGGTTTCTGATTCAGGAGCTTGAGAATTTTCATTTCTGACATATGCCAATGCCACTGGTCTGGAGGCCACATGACATAGACAAAGTTTGTAGTGAAGGCACATACAAAGCTCACAGATTTGCATTAAATAACAATTGCTTCTTTTCAAATTTCCTCTTCTTAAATAGAATATATATACATATTACACTGTAATAAAAAAGTTTTAAAATAGAAGGGGTGGCATTTTGAGATTTTCAAAATTTCATGAACAAGAAAGTATGATTATTTCCATAGAAGACACCTTTATATTGAAAGAAAAGGGAGCAATAAACTTAGAGACCTGTGTTCTGAATCCCTTGAGACCCTGCTAAATAGCCAACAGATCAGACAAGGCTGAAGAGAGGCTGTGGGATCTGATTAGGGTACTGTGACCAGTCCCTTGTCCTTTCCTGACTAGCAGCAGTGTTTACAGCATGACATCAAGAATGCAAAGTAGCCCTGGCTGGTTTGGCTCAGTGGTTAAGCATCGGCCTGCAGTCCAGAGAGACTCAGGTTCGGTTCCTGCTAAAGGCATGTACCTCGGTTGCAGTTTATCCCCGGCCCTGGTTGGGTCGTGCAGGAGGTAGCCACTCGATGTGTCCCTTTCACGTTGATGTTTCTCTCTCTCTCTCTCTCTCTCTCTCTCTTCCTCTCTCTCCCTCTCACTCTATCTGAACAAAAAATGGAAAAATGTCCTTGGGTGAGGATAAAAAAAAAAAAAAATGCGAAGTAGCTGAAAAGGACAGCAATTAAAAGACACTGAATTACAATTCTAAAAAGCATTTCTATCTTTGGGTATGTCCAGGTGACATCTAGGATACCTCTTTTCTGATCTTTTCTCCTTCCTTGCAGGGGAGGAATAAAGAAATCTCTGTTTTTATAAAATTAATGAACAACGATATTGATCTTTTTGGTAAGGTTCAAGTGTGAGACACACAGTGTCTGAATCAAATCAACCACTTGTAGGGTATGTTCTTAAGTCAAGGGAGGGGAAAATTTCCTGGAAGCTCCCCAGATGGCTTGTCTTGTCTTTAATTAGAAGCCTTTCCTTGAGCCTGGCTGGTGTGGCTCAGTGGATTGAGCGTTGTCCCATGGACTGAGAGGTCCCGGTTCAATTCCAGGTCAGGGCACATGCCCAGGTTACAGGCTTGATCCCCACTAGGGGGCATGCAAGAGGCAGCTGATTGATGTATCTCTCTCACATTGTTGTTTCTATCTCTCTCGCCCTTCCTCTCTCTCTCAAAAAATCAATGAAAACATATTTTAAAAAAAGATTAATGCAAACAAGTAAGATAATGATTTTCCAACCTGCTTATTCCAGTACAGGGTCATGGGTGGCCAGAGCAGAACCCGACAACTCAGGGTGCAAGAGGAGACCCACCCTGGACAGGACACCCTTCCATCACAAGGCACACTCACATCCGTGCTCACTGTAAGACAGTATAGACACACAAGTCCATATAACTGCATCACAGAAACATGGTCAGGGGTAACATGCAAATTCCACACAGACAGTGGCCCCAGACAGGAATCTCTCTTTTTTTATTTCTCATCAGCATTATAATGAAAAATGTTGACCAGAACAGTTTGAGGACCTGCTCTATAGGGTCCACACACTATGCAGTGGTCATAGATGCTTCTTTACCCCAGGCAGCTCTTCATCACTGAAGGGGCCAGGCACTAAAGCCTGCTATAGTGTGCCCAGTTTTCTTCAATAATGTATTTTCTAGTTCCTCAACTTCCCAAAACCAAAAAGTCACTGACAAAGCTAAATGGATAACTATTACAGGTAAGATTTATCTGCAGAGAAATCAGGGTGATGTAGTAGAGCAAGAACACGTTTAACCTGAATGTAATCAAGTTTTAACATCTAACTTCCAGATAGCTGGAAATACAGAGGAAAGAGGAGCAAGCTAAACAGCATCTCAAAAAAGCAGAGAATTCTTGAAAGTGGAAGATTAAAGAAAACAGTAGGTCACCTCAAGTCATTGTCAAGAATAAAAGTAGAGGAGAGGAGTACTGTTTTAGATTAAAAGAAAAAAAAAATTAAAACAACCAAATGTTAGGCATAAACTCAATAAGATTTTGTAAACCAGCTGTCAGAGACAATTTTGGTACTTTGGGGAAATATGAACATAGAATGGGTATTCAAGGATGCGAATTAGGGTTGGTGTCATAATGCTACTATAGTTCTGTAAGAAAATGTCCTTATTTTTCAGAAATACATTCTAAATATTTAAAGATGAGTTGACATGTCTATAATAGAAAACTTTCCAAAAAAAGAAAATATGTTGAATATTTATTATCAAATCTAGGGAATGGGTAGCTTCCATTATACTCTTCTTTGTGCTTTTCTGGTGTTTAAATTTTTTCAAAATAAAAGGTTAAAAATATATTAGATATCAAATTTATGTTGAAAGAATTTTCTGGCTTTTTCATTTATTAGCTGTATGAACCTGTGTAAGTCATTTAAATTTTGAGTCTCTTATCAAGAAACTCCTAGCAAACAAAAGCCCAGGCCCAGATGGCTTCATGGGGAAATTTTACTAAACATTCAAAGAAGATCTAACACCCATTCTCCTCAAACTATTCAAAAAAATCCAAGAAGAAAGATGACTTCCAAACTCGTTTTATGAGGCCAGCATTATCCTAATTCCAAAACCAGATAAAGACACTACAAAAAAAGAAAACTACAGGTCAATATCCCCGCTAAACATAGATGCCAAAATCCTTAACAAAATGCTAACAAATCGGATCCAGCAATACATTAAAAAAATTATTCACCATGACCAAGTGGGATTCATCCTTATGATGCAAAGCTGGTACAATATTCGCGGATCAATAAATGTGATACACCACATAAACAAAATGAAAGATAAAAACCATATGATCTTATCAATAGTCACAGAAAAAGCATTCAACAAAATCCAGCACCCATTTCTGATCAAAACACTCAGCAATGTGGGAATAGAGGGATCATACCTCGACATGATAAAGGCCATATATAAAAAACCTACAGCCAACATCATACTCAATGGGCAAAAACTACAAGCATTTCCCTTAAGAACAGGAGCAAGACAGGGATGCCCACTTTCACCACTCTTATTTAACATAGTACTGGAAGTCTTAGCCACAGCAATTAGATATGAAGAAAACATAAAAGGAATCCAAATTGGAAAGGAGGAAGTGAAACTGTCATTATTCACAGATGACATGATACTGTACATAGAAAACCCTAAAAACCCCATCAAAAATCTACTAGATTTAATAAATGAATTTGGTGAAGTAGCAGGATACAAAATTAACAGCAAGAAACTGACAGTGAAAAAAAGATGGTGGCACGCAGGACCGGAACAAGGGTGTGTGTGTGAGAGTGTGAGCGAGTGTGAGAGAGAGTGTGAGTGGACATGAGTATGGACGAGCAACCTCGAGCAGTGCAGAGACATGGGGCAGAGGGCTCCTGTGCTGTGGACACAGAGTAGCCAGTTACCACAGTAAGCGGCTTGTCAGGGCACTTCTCCCTGTGTGGCTGGGAGGCCCCACCATTTTAGAAGTTTCCTGGTCTTTTCTGGGAGGAGACAGCAGGAGGGCCCAGTGACCTGAGCCCACCAGTGCACCTTGCACCATCAGACCAGTGGACCCCACTGTATCAACACAGACCAATGCACAGTAGCAGCGCTATCAAGGTGCCTGCTGCAGAAGCCGCAAGTGTCTGGGAGCCCAGCACCATTCCCTACAACATCAGCTTGATCAGAGCTGAGACACACCCCCAACAACAGAGGCTTGGGAGCAGACATCCATCCCCAGGCAGCAGCAGCACAGATGGGCAGCTAAGACCCATCCCCAATAGTATCAGCAGAGGCTGAGCAGGAACTGAGGCCCATCAGGCAACAGGGCTCCACAGCTGCCAGTGGTGGGACCTGCAGCTCGAGGCTCCAGTGGGGCCCACATGATCCAGCAGCCCACAGCACTGTCAGGACCCATGGCACCGGCGGGGCCAACAGCTGCAGAGGGGCCCATGAGATCCAGCTGCCCAGGGCTCTGGCAGGGCCCATGGCCCCTGCAGTAACACCTACCAGGACAGACCAATACCAGCCACTAGCAGTCAATCCTCCAGGACCCAAAGCAGGTAAGAGGTGTCACACATCAGAACAGTCTGGGAGGCACAGCAGCCTTATTTGATACACACTGACCTGCCTAGACATTGCAACATCTCTCACTGGGTCTAGAACTACCAGACAGCTAAAATGGGGAGACAAAAAAACAACACCTAAATGAAAGAGAAGGAGGAATCACCAGAAAGAGGACTACATGAAATGGAAGAAAGCAATTTGTCAGATAAAGAATTCAAAGCAATGATTTTAAGTGTGTTCAAACAATTTGGTGAGAACTAAAAAAAACTTAATGAGAATTATAAAGAGCTCAGTGGGAACTGCATCAGCTTAAAAAAAGAGGTGGAAGCTATGAATAAAAATCAAGAGGAAATACAGAACGACATAGCTGATATGAAAAATACTTTAGAAAGATTCAATAGTAGATTAGAAGAAGCTGAAGACTGAATCAGTGAATTAGAAGACAACGTAGAAAAAACGCCCAAATAGAGCAGCAAATGGGGAAAAAAATTAAAAAGCAGGAGAAAAGTTTAAGGGAGCTTTGGGACAATACAAAATGTAACAACATTCGCATCATAGGGGTACCAGAAGGAGAAGAATCAGAAAAAGGAATAGAGAACCTGTTTGAAGAAATAATGACAGAAAACTCCCCTAATTTGGCAAAGGAAAAAGTCACACAAATCCAGGAAACACAGAGAGTCCCAAGCAAGATGAACCCAAAAAGACCCACAGCTAGACACATCATATTTAAAATGGTAAACATTAAAGACAAAGAAAGAATCTTAAAGGAAGCAAGAGAGAGACAGACAGTTACCTACAAGGGAGCTCCAATTAGACTCTTAGCTGATTTCTCAATACAAACACTGCAGGCCAGAAGGGAGTGGCATGAAGAGTACAAAGTAATGCAAGGTAAGGGTTTGAATCCAAGACTACTCTATCCAGCAAAGCCATCATTCAGAATTGAAGGAGAAACAAAGAGCTTCACAGACAAAGAAAAGCTAAAGGAATTTACCACTACCAAATCAGCACTGCAAGAAATGCTAAATGGACTGCAGTAAGAAGAAGAAAAGAGAGAGAGAGAGAGAGAGAGAGAGAGAGAGAGAGAGAGAGAGAGAGGAACACAGGCATAAAATAAAAATGGCAAATAATAAGTATCTATCAATAATAACCTTAAATGTAAATGACTTAAATGCCCCAATCAAAAGACATAGGGTAGCTGATTGGATAAGAAAACATGACCCATATATATGCTGTCTACAAAAGACCCACCTCACAAGAAAAGACTCACACAGGATGAAAAATTTTCCAGGCAAATGGAAATGAAAAAAAAGCTGGTGTAGCAATACTCATATCTGATAAGACAGACTTCAAAACGAGGGCCATAATACAAGACAAAGAAGGTTACTACATAATATTAAAGGGAACAATCCAACAAGAGGATATAACCCTGGTATACATTTATGCACCAAACACAGGAGCACCAAAATATATTTTAAAACTTCTGGAGGCCTCCAAAGGAGAGATCAATAGCAATACAATCATAGTGGGTGACTTTAACACCCCACTGATACCACTGGACAGAACTTCTAGACGAAAAATTAACAAGGACATAGAGTCCTTAAATGATGAACTAGATCAGCTGGACTTAATTGATATTACAGAATATTTCTTCCCAAAGCTGCAGAATATACATTCTTCTCAAATACACACGGGACATTCTCGAAGATAGACCACATGTTAGGACACAAAGTAAGTCTCTACAAATTCAAGAAGATTAAAATCATATCAAGTATCTTCTCAGATCACAATGGCATGAAACTAGAAATCAATTAAAACAAAAACACGCAAAAAACATTCAAACACATGGAGGCTAAATAGCATGTTATTAAATAACGAATGGGTTACCAAGGAGATCAAGGAAGAAATTAAAAACTTCCTGGAAACCAATGAAAATGAACACAACAACACTACATCTATGGGACGCAGTGAAAGCAGTCCTGAGAGGGAAGTTCATAGCACTACAGGCCTACCTCAAGAAACAAGAAAAATTCCTAATTGACCATCTAACCTCACAACTTAAAGAACTAGAAATTAAACAAAAAGAAAAACCCAGAGAAAGTCAAAGGAAAGAAATAGTAAAGGTCAGAGCAGAAATAAATGACATAAAAACTAAAAAAAAAATTAAAAAAAAAATTCAAAAGATCAATGAAACAAAGAGCTGGTTCTTTGAAAAGAAAGACAAGATTGATGGAACCTTAGCCAGACTCACTAAGAAACAAAGAGAAGAACCAAATAAACATAAACAGAAATGAAAGAGGAGAAGTAACAACTGACACCACAGAAATATAAAAAATCATTAAAACATACTACAAGCAATTATACGCCAACAAATTGGACAATCTAGGCAAAATGGACAAATTTCTAGAAACACATAGTCTCCCAAAATTGAACCGGGAAGAGATAGAAAACTCGAATAGACCAATAACAACTAAGGAAATTGAAGGTGTAAATAAAGAAACTCCCAGCAAACAAAAGCCCAGGCCCAGATGGCTTCACGAGGGAGTTTTATCGAACATTCAAAGAAGATCTAACACCCATTCTCCTCAAACTATTCCAAAAAATCCAAGAAGATGGAAGCCTTCCAAACTCATTTTATGAGACCAACATAATTCTAATTCCAAAACCAGATAAAGACACTACAAAGAAAGAAAACTACAGGCCAATATCCCTGATAAACACAGATGCCAAAATCCTTAACAAAATATTAGCAATCAGATCCAGCAATACATCAAAAAAAAATGATTCATCATGACCAAGTGGGATTCATCCCAGAGATGCAAGGCTGGTACAATATCCGCAAATCAATAAATGTGATATACCACATAAACTAAATGAAAGATAAAAACTATATGATCATATCAATAGACGCTGAAAAAGCATTCAACAAAATGTAGCACCCATTTTTGATAAAAACGCTCAGCAGTCCGGCCGGTGTGGCTCACTGGTTGAGTGTTGACCCATGCACCAAGAGGTCGCCAGTTCGATTCCTGGTCAGGACACATGCCCAGGTTGTGGGTCAGATCCCCAGTGGGGAGCATGCAGGAGGCAGCCAGTCGATGTTCTCTCTCATCAATGTTTCTATCTCTCTCTCTCTCTCTCCCTCTCATTTTCTCTCTCTCTAAAATCAATAAAGGAAAAAAAAATTAAAAAAAAAAAACTCTCAGCAACGTGGGAATAGAAGGATCATATCTTGACATAATAAAGGCCATATATGAAAAACCTACAGCCAACATCATACTCAATGGGCAAAAACTACAAGCATTTCCCTTAAGAACAGGAACAAAGCAGGGATGCCCACTTTCGCTACTCTTATTTAACATAGTACTGGAAGTCTTAGCCACAGCTATCAGACATGAAGAAAACATAAAAAGAATCCAAATTGGAAAGCAGGAAGTGAAACTGTCATTATTTGCAGATGACATCATATTGTACATAGAAAACCCTAAAGACTTCATAAAAAATCTACTGGATTTAATAAATGAATTTGGCAAAGCAGGAGGATACAAAATTAACATCAAGAAATTGATGGCATTCTTGCACATCAACAACAAACTCACTGAAAGAGAAAATAAAAAAGCAATCCTGTTTATCATTGTGGCAAAAACATTAAGATACCTAGAAATAAACTTAACCAAAGTAAAGGACATATTCGCAGAAAACTACAGGTCACTGAAAAATGGAATAGAGGAAGATATTAAAAAGTGGAAGCATATACCAAGTTCGTGGACTGGAGAAATTAATATAATTAAAATGTCCATACTACCCAAAGCAATCTATAGATTCAATGCAATCCCCATCAAAATACCAGTGACATATTTCACAGAACTAGAAAAAATATTTCAAAAAATTTATATGGAACCAAAAAAGACCCCGAATAGCTACAGCAATCTTGAAAAAGAAGAACAAAGTAGGAGGGATCACAATACCGGATATCAGGTTATACTACAAAGCCAATATAATTAAAACAGCCTGGTACTGGCACAAGAACAGATATATAGATCAATGGAACAGAACAGAGAACCCAGAAATTGACCCAAGTCATTATGCTTAATTAATATTTGACAAAGGTGGCAAGAGCATACAGTGGAGCAAAGACAACCTCTTCAATAAATGGTGTTGGGAAAATTGGACAGTTACATGCAAAACAAATGAAGCTAGACCACCAACTTACACCATACACAAGAATAAACTCAAAATGGATAAAAGACTTAAATGTGACCCATGAATCCATAAAAATCCTAGATGAAAATGCAGGCAACAAAATTTCAGACATCACACTCAGTAGAATGTTCACTGATACAATGCCTAAGGAAAGAGAAACAAAGGAAAAAATGAACACATGGGACTACATCAAACTCAAAAGCTTCTGCACAGCAAAAGAAACAAGCATCAAAATGGAAAGGGAACCCACTATATGGGAGAGAATAAGTGCCAACAATACATCAGATAAGGGGCTAATTTCCAAAATATATAGAGTACTTCACACAACTCAACAAAAGGAAGACAAAGAACCCTATTAAAAAATGGGCAGAGGACCTAAATAGACACCTCTCCAAACAGGACATACAAATGGCCAAGAGACATATGAAAAAATACTCAGCGTCACTAATCATCAGAGATGCAAATTAAAACAAGTATGAGGTATCACCTCACTCCTGCCAGAGTGGCTGCCATCAACAAATCATCAAACAACAAGTGCTGACAAGGGTGTGGAGAAAAGGGGACTCTAGTACACTGCTGGTGGGAATGCAGACTGGTGGAGCTGCTATGGAAAACATTATGGTGTTTCCTCAAAAAATTCAAAATTGAACTGCCATTTGACCCAGTGATCCCACTTCTAGGAATATACCCTAAGAAGCCTGAAACACCAATCAGAAAGAATATATGTACCCCCATGTTCATAGCAGCACTATACAGTAGCTAAGATCTGGAAACAGCCAAGTGTCCATCAGTAGATGAGTGGATAAAAAAGCGGTGGTACATGTACACAATGGAGTACTATGCAGCTGTAAGAAAGAAAGATCTCTTATCATTTGAGGTGACATGGAGGGACCTGGAGAGTATTATGCTAAGCAAAACAAGCCAAGCAGAGAAAGACAAATACCACATGATCTCACTTATTTGTGGAATATAATGGACAAAATATGCTGATGAACAAAATAGAGCCAGAGACATAGAAAGGAATAGTGTTCAGACAGACAAACCTTAGAAGAGGGGGAGAGAAGAGATAATCCAAAGAATTTATATGCATATATGCATAACAATGGACATAGACAACAATGCTATGAGGGTAGGGGTGAGATTGGGAGGAGGGTGTTTGGGGGGGGAAAAGGAGAAACATCTGTAACAAAAATAAATAAATTAATAAAATAGTTTTTTGAGTCTCTTATTCCTCTTTTGTAAATTGGTGATAATAATAATAATACATTCAAAGTTGCATGAAGATTTAATAATATGTACAATGAAAATGCTTGATAAACATGAAAAGCTCACAAGTTTTGCTCCTTCATGTTTATACACACGGCTTGTTAAAGTCTTGAAATAAACTCTGGATTGTATATAGGTTCATCATATCTCAAAGTGATGTAGGTACTTGTATTAATCAGGGTTCTCCAGAGAAACAGAACCAATAGGATGCATATATATAAACACATACATAAATATGCATATATATGATATATGCTGAGTTTATATATATACTTCCTGAGTGCCTGGCAGAGGTTAGGCACTCAGGAAATATTAATGATAATCTATGATGATGGAACTGAGGAATTATATACATGAATTGATTGCTAGATTGAGTTGATTCTTGTTGAAATATTAATATTAAAATAACAGTTTTTACATACTATCTTTTGTTGTTGCTAGGGTACTCACCCATCATCAAATATAAAAAATAAATAGAGAGACAGAGAGAGGGAGACAGAGAGAGGGAGACAGAGACAGAAAGAGAGACAGAAAAAGAGATTTATTTTAAGGAATGGTGATTGTGGAGCCTGGCAAGTTAAAAATCTGCAAGACTGGCAGGCTGGAGACACTGGGAGGAGATAATGCATTTTGAGTTCTAAGGCAGTCTGCTGGTGGAATTCCCTGTTCTCCAGAAGACCTCAGCCTTTGTTCAACGGGCAATTTTACGAAGAAGTTATCTCATGTCACCAGCTATTTTTTCGTAATTGCGTATGAAAGTGAAACAATCTAAATAAACTTCAGTATACTTTATTTATACATAATGAATTTAAATGAAACTTTGTACATATCTGCTACATATTATATTTTATACATATTATATTTTATACATTTTAGTAATTTTTTTGGTGTGGTATACTGTATAGCAACCACCTTTTGAAATACACACTTTACGCGTTCCAGTTAGATTTTTTTTTTATACCAGTGACTATTTTTTCTAAAACGTGGTCTTTTAGTTGCCCTGAAAGTCTAAAAGGTGAATCAATGTAAGGAGCTCTTTTAGAAGTACCAGAAGTGTTATGTTCTGAGCTGCACTCATTTGAACCAGCAGATATCCATTCCCTCGCTACTTCAAGAATATAGAACTGTGTACTGTTTTTCGAACTTTGACCCTCAGGGCGAAGAGTCACAAATACAATAATCCTATATTACCCTGAGTTTCAAAAATTGAAATAGCTAATGCAAGTGCAACCACGAGTCAACTCGTGAGTGGTCAACAATGTTTAAGATCTTCTACGGATTAGATGAGGCCCGCTCACATTTTGGAGGGTAATCTACTTTACTCATCTATTGATTTAAATGTTAATCTTATCTAAAAATACCTTCACAGCAACATCTAGAATAATGTTTGACCAAATATCTAGGTACTGTGGCCTATCAAAGTTGACACATAAAATTAATTATCACAGTGTTTAATAAATAATTGATTAATGAGGTATCTAGTGTTTTGCTCTGTAGAATTCTATGCAGTTACACAAAAGTGACCTGCTGTTGGTGCCATTCTGAGTCATTTGATGTCATAGTTTTCCAACCTGCAATAAATATTTAGGGGCTTAAAAAATACACTTAAACCCTGGCTGGTTTGGCTCAGCGGTTAGAGCGTCAGCCAGCGGACCAGAGAGTCCCAGGTTCGGTTTCCGTTAAGGGCATGTACCTCGGTTGCAGTTTGTCCCCGGCCCCAGTTGGGGACATGTGAGTGGCAACCACTCGATGTGTCTCTCTCTCACCGATGTTTCTTTCTCTCTCCCTCCCGCTCAATCTGAAGATACATGCAAAAATGTCCTTGGGTGAGGATAAAAAATAAATTAATTAATTAAAAAAATAAATAAATAAAAAATACACTTAAATGTAATTGATGTCTTTCTTAGAACTTCCTATCTAGTGTTTACCCTGAAACAGAATACAGTAAATTTTCTGTTTTCTGTAATAATAAGAATGTAAGGCCCATGAGAGCAAGGGTCTTTCTGTCCTTTTACCGCTGTAGGTTTGGTAACTAGGGCAGTGTCTGGCAGAGGTTGGGCACTCAGGAAATATTAATGATGAATCTATGATGATGGAACTGAGCAGATATCAAAAGTGTAATTAGTAAACTGGGATCAAGATATCACATATACACATTCTATAATAAAAATTTAGCATCAGTCCACATGCACAGAAGAAATTCCTTTTCAGTTTAATACGAAACATTTTACTTTTTCCCTGAACATTTGGAGATCAGGTTTATTGAAGTAGCAGTTGTTAAGTAAAATATGAAGATCATACTCAAATATATTCTGCATGGAGTCTTTCATATACATGGAATGACACGCCAGACATTGAAATGATTTAACTGTTTCTAGTGCGAATTTTCAGTGGAGCCAGCCCTGGGGTTTACTAGTAGGCAACTGTACGGGGGTGGGACTGCCTTTCTCAAAATATCTCTCTGTCATCTCAGGGCATAAAATGTCTGAAATGCCACCCTTTGGGGTGTATTCCTTTGAATCTTGAGAGGATTCTAACTTTTCAACATTCTCAATTAAAATATAAATACCTCACTAAGGATAATAAGTTAAAACTGTCATTTTAGTGCTTCAGCAGGAATTAACTCAATCTAGTGATCAACTCATCAATTAATACATGTCCCATGTTTCTTTTCCTTAGTAATGACTTTTTCCAATTCTGACAATTCAGAAATATCCGTAATCAATTCTGCTCTTATAACTATAGAGGAATCAAATCCCATGAAAGCCATAGAGTTTATATTTAGTGGATGCCTACCCCCCCTTATACTTTTACTTTGATTTACATCAGAAATCATCTGATTGTTCCCACATTTATGAAAGGGAAGAGCGAAGTTCTGGCTCCTGATGCTCAGGAGGAGTCACGGCTGTGGAATGCTGTCGGACGACTTTCCACTGACACACTCTCTGCCTGCGGTTGCTAGGGTACTCACCCATATGTTTATACACTTATATAAAAATGACCTAAGGGATGAAGAATAAGCACAGTACTTCAGGGATTCGGTGATAATTTTCACAAACTTATTAGATTTTCCTTTCATCAGTTTTTCCAAAGTCAAAACCATATATTTAATATAAAACATGACCAAGAAATGTTTATATAAATTCACAGTCATGCTGTTGGATTCTGAGAGAATATTATCATTTGAGGAAATATAACACTGAGAAATGTAATTTTAAAAATAAGTAAGCCAAAACCTATAGGAACAGTTCAATGTTCCTCAATTGTATGTTAAGGTTAATTATGAATATATCTAACTCATAATACCTGTCATTCAAGTTATACACCAGAAGATACACAAAATATATAAAGATTTACAAAAAGATGATATGGCCAAACTTGCATTTTGACTAGAAAAACTCCTATTTGGTTCTTTTTCTTGGGTAAAATTTTACAATACTGTATTAGTTTTAAAATCACTCAGGGTACAAAAAATTTAACAGTGATAAAGTCATATTCTCTGAGAAAAGAGTTTCCATGCCCTAATTCTATTTTTTTGGTAACAGACATTGATAGAAACAACTGCCTTATTTTTGATATACCCAGAAGCAGTACAATAATACATTCTCTGGGACAGCTCCGAACCACATATCTCCTAGAGTTATGGTGAAAATGAAATGGAACAATGTATTAAAGTAGCTAGCAAAATGCCTGGCATATTTTCAACACTCTCCAAGTACTAGTTTCCCTTGCTTATCCTAAGTGATTTTAAATTTGTATATGTAAGATTTGAAAAGTAAAATGTTTATGAATCAGGCAAAATTCTATTATAGGTCAAGTAGTTTTCTTGTGTTTATATTTTAAATCAAATATATTAAAAACGTTTTCTATTACGAGACTGAAAACCCTTTCCCTCCCTCTTCTAAGAAGGCCAACCTTGTGGTGTTAAGATGCTGCCCTTTTGTTAAGATAAAGAATACCTTATATGCTACATGTTCAAGGGTGCATCTATAGTAAACGTGCCTAATTAGTATGACAAACATTATTTGCTAAGTAGAAATACAACTATTTTCTCCTCTAAGCTGATACTCACTTGTTTTGGGAAATGATGCATTTAGAAGGTTAATAAATCACACACAGAATTATGTATCCATTTAAAATCAACAAGTCAACAAAATTTTCTTTCAAAATTTAGAACAATTTTAGAGTAGAATGCCAGACATCCTTATTATATTCATACTTACAAAAACCCACAGGTATTTGAGGAAATCTCTTGCTCTTTGTAGTTCTCTTCTCATACTTCCTTTTATGCTAAATTTTTGGTGTGACTCTGTTTGATGGATGGATAATCTCTTAAAAACCTACTCTGTTTTCTAACAATTCATTTCACTAAATAAAGGTTTGAAACCTAATTGGTCACCATGATTTTGTCCCCTGCTATAGGACACCGAGCTAGCTATCATTGCCCTCTCTTTCACAAATGACCATTATTTCTTGGTGACCAACCCCCAACCTCTGCTTCCAGAATCCAGGCTCAACAATGTCAGAACTGTATTTGTTTGTAGTTACCTAGGTAATTTCAAGATGTCCATCTTTTAGAATGTTCAAAAATAGAAGTTTCTAATATGAGATTCTCTCAAATAACAGATAAAAAAATTAGGCAAGATACCACCTTCTCAATTTCTGTAAAATAAAACCTAGGCTTTATCACGGATGATAGACTGGCACCAAATGCTGTAACTTGGGACACCAAAACCAAGCCATTTATATCATCCATAAAAGAATATTGACTCTTGTTCCTTTAAAATGTGTGATATTTGGCATTCACACTTATCTGATTTGTCCTCTGTATTAAATTTTTCCTTTGACCTATTGCACTTGCTTATGCATCTTTGTCTTCTTTTTTTTAATTAAAAAAAAAAATCCTCACCCAGTGATAATTTATTGATTTTAGAGAAGGAGGGAGGGAGAGAGAAAGGGAGAAATATTGACATGAGAGAGAAACATTGATTGGTTGCCGACAGAGGATCAAACCTGCAACCTGGGTATGTATCCTGACCAGGAATTTAACCCTCAAACCTTTAGTGTACAGAATGACGCTCCAACCAGCTCAGCCACACTGGCCAGGCCTCATCTTTATCTCTTTTAAACCCTGGTTAATAATGGTTCTTTGCACAATTGTATCAGTTTTTTGCTGCTCTAAATGCGTCAGTAACAGAAGATTACAAAAGTCCACTGAGCTTGCTTACCAAGGACAATTAAGTTGCTGGGTATCTCTTGAGCCTCATTTACTCCTTTCCAGCCAGGAGAACATAAATGTTTGGCACTAAGTGTGCTTGAGGAAATTCCAGTCTGTTAGGAGCAGTACTGAAGGTCACTGGGCTGCGCCATGTGTTGCTGTCCTGTGAAATCTCAAAGCCTAGGACAAATAATATGAATGAGAAACATTGTTGCTCCCCCATCTCTTATCAGAAAGTCAAATTTGAAGTGACTCAGGATTGACAACCGGCAGTAAATGGGCTGGAGAAGCTGAAGGGGCTGCTGGAAATGAAGGGGAAGTCACAGCTGCCATTTCAGTCCCCTCCTGGCTCCCACAAATAGCAACTTGTGCTAATGCAAAGAAAGAAGTGATTCTGGGGCTGTCCACTACTTCTTTTTTTTTTATTCTCACCCGAGGACATTTTTCCATTTTTTGTTCAGATAGAGTGGGAGGGAGAGAGAGGAAGAGAGAGAGAAACATCGACATGTGAGGGTCACATTGAGTGGCTGCCTCCCACATGACCCAACCAGGGCCAGGGACAAACTGCAACCGAGGTACGTGCCCTTAGTGGGAACCAAACCCAGGTCTCTGGACCGCAGGCCGAGGCTCTAACCGCTGAGATAAACTGGCCAGGGCTGTCCACTACTTCTTGATACCCTGGAACCAAAAATCCTAATAGGCTAAAGACTCAATAAAAAATATAGGGCCCTGGCTGGTGTGGCTCAGTTGGTTGAGAGTTTTCCCATGCACCAACATGTTGCAGGTTGGATTCCTGGTCAGGGCACATGCCTTGATTCCCAGTAGGGGGCGTGCAGGAGGTAGCTTGTCTATGTTTCTCTCTCCCTTTCCCTCTCTCAAATTAATAAAAACATTAAATATATATATAGAAAGCTGGATACTATAGGATGTACAATCCCAATTTGGAATATCATTTTGGATATGAAGGGATAGAAATATCATTTGCTGAGTGTTTATTGTAACTCAGACTCTATGCATATTACATTTAATGCTCATAATAATACTATGAAGTACCATCTCCAATTATAGAAAATTGATGAGAAAATTGAACCTTAAAGAGATTAAGTAGCTTGCCCAAGTCTTCAGAGTTAACAAGAATCAGAAGATTCTTACCCAAATCTGATCATGAAACTTGAATAGCTTTAATCACTAGGAACATGGTTAGGGTAATGGAAAAGGCAAACCTCAAATGGACACTTTAGCTGGAGCTCCAATTCCCTCACCCGTCATCCATCCTTCGTCCCTAATTCTTCTTTCCTCTCTCTAGCATTTCCAGTGTTTGAGCAAGATCCTGAGCTAGCCACTCACGTTTTCTGGGCCTGACTTTCCTCACATATAAACTGAGGTGACAAGATGGCCACGTTGGCCCAAGTGTAAGCCTGTCATGATGGGGCACACACACGTTTTGCTTTGACATGCACAAGCTACATGTTAACACTCTCTCTGTAGCACTGATTCAGAGTTTCTTGTTCTGATTTGACTTCATAGAGACCTTCCTGGGACACTGTATAATACAATCTGAACTGGGTAATTGTTTATCTAGCTCTTATCTTGTTCATAAAATTGTATGGAATTTCTCTTTTTAACAAGTGCCATTTTGTTTCAGACTACTTTAAAGCAAAAGAATGTTCTAATAATGGCTTAGAGACAAAGTGATTCAGCCTTGTGGTCACAAGCCTTGTAGTGCCCTTATCTTAAAATTATAACTATCCCTGAACCACACCTGTCCTTGTTCAAACTCAAAAGAATAATGTGCACTTAATTTCCTTGTAGTTTTATTCTGCAATTTTTAATTTAGTATTTATTTTGTTTTAAATCTATTAATTTTCAGCCATCTTAATGATATCACTATAGTAAATCTCTGGAGCATTAGAATACATGCTATACTAGTCTCTTACCACTGCGGCTACTAATTACCACAGAATAGTGGCTTAAAACAACATAATTATTCTCTTACAGTTCTGTGGGTCAGAAGTCTGAAATGGGTCTGACTGAGTTAAAATCAAGGTATCAGCAGGGCTGTATTCATCTGGAGGCTGTAGGGGATAATCTGTGCCCCTGCCTTTTCCAGCTTTTAGAGGCAGCCTGCATTCGTTGGCTCATGTCCCTTTCTTCTATCTTCAAAGCCAGCAGCATAGCATCTTCAAGTATCTCTCTGACTCAGCACTTCTGCCTCCCTCTTCTACTTTAAAAGACTCTATTGATTACATTTGGCCAACCTAGGTAATCCAGAATAATTTCTGATTAGTCATCTTAATTCCATCTGCAACCTTAATTCCCTCTTTGCCATGTGACCTAAAATATACACAGTTTTCAGGGTTCAGGATGTGAACATCTTTTTTGGGGGGGGGTGTATTACTCTGCCTACCACACACTATATTGGAGATAAATATTACTTTAAGGGGATTCAGAGCAAAAGTTATCCCAAGAATAAAGTGCTTGGTTTTATAAAAACCATACAGATGACCATGATTCTGTTCAGTTAAATTTGTCTAAACAAATTGGTGATCGAACTACTCATGTTCCCAACACCACTGATTTCTAACTCAGCTTTTCCATAGATTTCAGATTTCCAGGAAGGGCACCTGGTGATTTCAGATGAACTCCTGATCCTTATGATGCTGCCTTTTAGATAACAGACTAAATGACACTCACTTGTCATTTATTGCTGTAGGCCTACACAACCCTAGATTTGTTATTTGCTCAGCCCCAGGCACCAGCTGTGCTGCATGAGGGCATGCATCCCAGGGACATGACCTCAGTGTCCAACATGGTCCAATCTCAGTCACCTTAGCGTCCAGCACTGTGATGGGTGCAGGAGAGGTATAGGCAGAAAAGAGAATTTTGAAGCTAGGAGGCAACCTAGAGATGACCTATTTTATTTATTTTTTAAGCTTATCTTATAGGTGAAGAAAATGAAACCTCAGGATGCTAGGTGATTTAAAAAATATATATAGATAGTGTCAGAGACCAGAGCAAGAAGCAGTTTTTTGAGGGGCCAGAGAGAACTCACCTTGTTTTCTTCCAAAATTACCACTGGTAATATCTAGAATTCTTTAAGAAGAATACCTGATTTTAACAAGAATGTCAATGTTTCTTATGTTTTATAAGACTAGAGCCCTATGATTATAGAAGTATGAAAGTCCTTTGTTCCAAAAATATAAGTGAGATAAGATGTGATAAAATAAAGAGAAGAAAAGTAACACAGTGAAGGTTATGATTAAGCCTGTATTTGGAATAAGCTACTTTCATATGCTCAGGCCAAGCTTAGGGAGGTGGTACATCCTCCTAAGAGTTCTCCTAGATATGGCAGTGGGGCCAAAAGTGGGTGTGCTCCTCCCCCAGATCCTGCTATGAGGTGGGGACTCATGAGGCCAGCTGCACCCCAGCACTGGTGATCCCAACTGCTGGCCAAAGGAAACAATGACCCACAGACTATCCAAGCACTTCTCCCCATGCCCTTGCTCATACTGTCTATTGTAATTCATTCATTCATTCATTCATTCATTCATTCACTCACTCACTCACTCACTCACTCACTCACTCACTCATTCTCAGTCAACAAACACGAAATAAATACCTGCTTTGAGAGTCAGTGCAGCAGGGACTGAAGAGAATGACAAGATGAATAATCCTGTAGCGGTGACTTTACAGAGCCTACTACTGTCCAGTCAAACTGTTCACAGTATTTAAATTTCATACCACTGAGTTTTGTCAAACAATCCACAGAGGTAAACACAGCCTCTGAAACACTGTAGTTAGAAATATTTGGGTATGCAGAAGGCTGAATGTCCTCCCCAGGGTAATCCTGAAAGAAGTCAGACACTTGCTTGAACAAATACCTTGAGAGGATGGATCAAGTAGACCAGGGTAGAGGCAGGAACATTGATCAGATTTTTAAAATATGAGTTTGTTATGCTGCTTTAGGGCTATTTTATTGTCCCTTGGAAACTATTGTTACAACTCAATGACCACTTATAATCTGTTCATTTTGGTTTTTCGAATGAGTAGATTCTACCAATCCTTGGGCAAGCAATCAATAAATATATGTTTATTGCTGTATTGGGCCTTGAGTTTGGAATGTACAAAGTGCCTCCTTATTTAACAATTCCATTTGTAAATTCACCCAAATCTTAAAAGGGAAAAAGTGGTGCACTTAACTTTGTAACATTTTGAAGGAACAATTCATGGTATAACTTTTCTTTTTAAATTGTGTACTTGATTGTGAGGCGTTCTCCCTATTAGGACTGGCAGTTTAATTCAGCAGCATTTTGTCAGTTGGTTCTCTCATGATCAGACATCTGAGTAAGCTGCGTGTTATCCAAAAAGAAATGTTTTCTACACAAAGGATATTGAGATTATTTATACGTTTCAATGAATAAAAGTGATGTCTAGTTGAACAATGAATCATTTTGCATATTAAATAATACAAAATGAATTTTGACAAATAGGTGTCAGATTATAAAATATGTAGGCCAAGTGATTCAGTTTTACATTATTTGACTTTGATATTCTAATTCATTGCCACATAAAATGAGCTCTCATGAGAAGGACTGATTTATTACTATTACTTTTTTCCTATTTCCTTTTTGGCCTTTCCTTTTTTATAGTACTGTACTCCTGAAAAGGGTATAGAGAGTTATTTTGTAAAACAGCTCTTCTTTAATTTTTTTTATCCTCACCCAAGGACATTTTTCCATTTTTTGTTCAGATAGAGTGGGAGGGAGAGAGAGGAAGTGAGAGAGAGAGAAACACCGATGTGAGAGAGACACATCGACTGTGTTGCCACCTTCACGACCCAACCCGGGCCGGGGACAAACTGCAATCGAGGTACGTGCCCTTAGTGGGAACCGAACCCGGGACTCTCTGGACCACAGGCCGACACTCTAACCGCTGAGCCAAACCGGCCAGGGCAGTAAAACAGCTCTTGATGTGTGTCTGATCAACTGCAAAATAATTTAGAATTTTAAATAAAGTAAATGTGAGGGTCCTTATAAACCTCACCAAGGAGACCAGGGAGAGAATTGTTGCCATGGAGACATCTGTAAGTCCACCACATGTTCAGATATTAGCATGAATCGGATATCGTATGCACAGCATTTTAAGTTTCTCACTGAAAGCATGGTGATGAATGAAATGAATATTGAACAGACTTCAACGCAATAGAAGTTTCCTCATCTCTGGTACAGGAAGAGGAAGTCCACAGCTCCCAGACTTCATCCCAGTTCCTGATTCAGTTTGGAGTGGAAGCTGAGCAATTCATATATATTTTTTTTGAATATTAGAAATATAATGATGAGGTTTTTTTTTTAACACATTCTTTTTTTTTTTTTTTTATCCTCACCTGAGGACATTTTTCCATTTTTTGTTCAGATAGAGTGGGAGGGAGAGAGAGTAAGAGAGAGAGAAACATCGACGTGAAAGGGACACATCGAGTGGCTGCCTCCCGCAGGACCCAACCAGGGCTGGGGAAAAACTGCAACCAAGGTACGTGCCCTTAGCGGGAACTGAAGCCGGGTCTCTCTGGACTGCAAGCCGACGCTCTAACCGCTGAGCTAAACTGGCCAGGGCAACACATTCTTTTTTTTTTATTAATTAATTTATTTTTGTTACAGGTGTTTCTTCTTTTTCCCCCATTGACACCCTCCTCCCGATCCCCCACCCCTACCCCATGGCATTGTTGTCTACATCCATTGGTTATGCATATATGCATATGTTCTTTGGTTTATCTTTTCCCTCCTCCCACCCCCCTCCTCTGAGGTTTGTCAGTCTGTACCCTACTTCTATGTTTCTGGGTCTATTTTGTTCATCAGCTTATTTTGTTCATTATGTTCCGCAAATAAGTGAGATCATGTGGTATATGTCTTTCTCTGATTGCTTATTTGGCTTAGCATAATACTCTCCAGGTCCCTCCATGTCTCTCAAAGGATAAGAGGTCTTTCTTTCTTATAGCTGCATAGTATTCCATTGTGTATATGTACCATAGCTTTTTTATCCACTCATCTATTGATGGACACTTGGGCTGTTTCCAGATCTTAGAGATTGTAAATAGTGCTGCTATGAACATAGGGGTACATGTATTCTTTCTGATTGGTGTTTCAGGCTTCTTAGGATATATTCCTAGAACTGGGATCACTGGGTCAAATAGCAGTTCAATTTTTAATTTTTTGAGGAAACACCATATTATTTTGCATAGTGGCTGCACCAGTCTGCATTCCCACCAGCACTGTCTAGAGTCCCCTTTTCTCCACACCCTTGCCAGCACTTGTTGTTTGATGATTTGTTGATGGCAGCCACTCTGGCAGGAGTGAGATGATACCTCATAGTTGTTTTAATTTCTATCTCTCTGATGATTAGTGACGTTGAGATCATTTCTTCATATGTCTCTTGGCCATTTGTATGTCCTGTTTGGAGAGGTGTCTCTTTAGGTCCACCCATTTTTTAATTGGGTTCTTTGTCTTCCTTTTGTTGAGTTGTATGAGTACTCTATATATTTTGGAAATTAGGTCATCTGCCCATTTTTTTTTTTTAATCCTCACCAGAGGATATTTTTCTATTTATCGTCAGATAGAGTGGGAGAGAAGGAGAGAGAGAGAAAGAGAAATATCGACGTGAGAATGACATATTGACAAGTTGTCTCCCACATGACCCTGACCAGGGCTGGGGACTAACTGCAACCAAGGTACTTGCCCTTGACCGGAATCGAACCTGTTACTCACTGGACACTCTAACCGCTGAACCAAACTGGCCAGGGCCTCTGCCCATTTTTAAAAAAATTTTTATCCTCACCCAAGGACATTTTTCCATTTTTTTTTGTTCAGATAGAGTGGAAGGGAGAGAGAGGAAGATAGAGAGAGAGAGAGAAACATCGACATGAAAAGGACACATCGAGTGGCTGCCTTCTGTACAACCCAACCAGGGCCGGGGACAAACTGCAACTGAGGTATGTGCTCTTAGTGGGAACCGAACCCGGATCTCTCTGGACCACAGGCTGATGCTCTAACTGCTGAGCCAAACTGGCCAGGGCATTTGCCCATTTTTTAATTGGATTGTTTGTCTTCCTTTTGTTGAATTGTATGAGTACTCTATATATTTTGGAAATTAACCCCTTATCTGATGTATCGTTGGCAATTATGCTCTCCCATACAGTGGGTTCCCTTTCCATTTTGATGCTTGTTTCTTTTGCTGTGCAGAAGCTTTTTAGTTTGATCTAGTCCCATTTATTAATTTTTTCCTTTGTTTCTCTTGCCTTAGGCGTTGTATTGGTGAAAACTCTGTCGTGTGTGATGTAATTATTATTTGGACTTCTGTTATCAATAAGTGGTATTATCTGTTCTTGACATCCAGATAAATGAAATCATATAGTGTATACACTTAAAAAAAGAGACTTTATTTTTAAGAGCACTTTTAGGTTTATAAGAAAATTCAAAGGAAGATACAGAGGTCTCCCATTTACCCCCTGTTCTCACACAGGCATAGCCTCCTCCATTACCAATATCATTCTTTAGAATGGCACATTTTGGCCCTGGCCGGTTTGGCTCAGCGGTTGGAGATATAACTGACATATTCAGATATAAAACATAATGATACAATATTTGTATAAATTGCAAAACGATCACAATAAATATAGTTAACGTTTACACTTTTGTGTTGTCTTCTTTCACTCAATGTAATTAATGTCTGTGAGATTCATCAAGGTTTTTATGTGTATTGGTAATCCCTTCCTTTTTTTTTTTTTTAATCCTCACCCGAGGACATTTTTCCATTTTTTGTTCAGGTAGAGTGGGAGGGAGAGAGAGGAAGAGAGAAAGAGAGAAACATCGACGTGAAAGGGACACATCGAGTGGCTGCCTCCCGGGGACAAACCACAACCGAGGTACGTGCCCCTAGCAGGAACCGAACCCAGGTCTCTCTGGACTGAAGGCCGACGCTCCAACCGTTAAGCCAAACCGGCCAGGGTGGTAATCCCTTCCCTTTATTGTTGTGTAGTAACCACTGATTTATCTATTCTCCTGTTGATAAATATATGAATTATTTCCTGTTTTTGACTATTACAAATAAAGCTACTATGAACATTCTTAGATATACCTTTGATATACATATGCACTAATTTCTTTTGGGTATAAACCATGAGTGGGATCACTGGGTCATAAGGTAAATATGTGTTTAGCTTTAGTAGATATTGCCAAACTGTTTTTCAAAGTGGTTGAATGAGATTATACTCTTACTAAAAAACAATGTATAAGAGTTCCAGTTGTTCCACATTCTCACAAATATTAGGGATTATTAGTCTTTTAAATTTTAGCCACTGTAGTGGGTGTTTTGTGGTATATTTTATTTTATGCATTTGAAAATATTTTTCTGAGAAGGGATCCATATATGTCATTAGACTCTCAAAGGGGTATATGGCACAGAAGGTTCTAAGACCCCTGCATTAGATCACAATCTTGGTCAAACTATGACCTGTGCAAATGCCTGGTCAAAATTGGACACTTTGGTTTTCCAACTCTAGGTTAGAACAAAAAGCAGAAGTTCAGGACAAGCAATTTCCTTTCAAGCAATAAGGAGGAAGTTGCTCATTGCTTAGTCACTTAGTAAGTTATTCACTTGGCCACACCTAGCCTCATGGGTATCTGGGAAATGTAGTTTCCAGCTGGGCAGCTATGTACTCAGTTTAAATTCTATTTATGTGGAAGTAAGGGTAATTGACTACTAGCAGTCCCCACTACGAGATGCTATTGACAGTCTTGGCGATTTTTTGATGAGTAAACATTCACAGCTACATAAATGGGACTTCTACCCAGGGTGAGGAACTGCTGAATCACCTAGCAGCTCTGTCTTGCCTGTCAGCAGTACATTTCCAGTGTCTTAAACAATCTTCTGGGAAATCAGGAACTGGTTTCAAGCCCTCAAGCTGAATTTACCCCTCAGGCAAATACAAAAGGAGATTAGGTCCATGAGGTTCTCCAACAACAGATACACAAGCCATGATATTTTAAATGCATCAATAAGTAACTGCATGAACCAAGGGTAAGTAGGGTAGTTTTACTGGGTTTTGGGGAAGATTGCTGAAGGTATTGGTGTAATGGTGATCCGACTCATGTCTTTGTCAAATACATTGTGTGGTACTTTACTCTTTTAACAGGATTGCTGAAAACATGTTGAAACTTTTCCAGGAAGTTGTCATAGTGTCCCAACCAAGGCCCCTTGGGTCATGTATGAGTGTGACTTTTACCCACTTCTCAGATTAGGTACAGTGGCTACCTAAAGACATCTGTGGGCCAGAGTCAGCTGCCCCAATTTCTTTGCTCTACACACTCAAACAGCAGTTTTAGAGGGGAGCAAATGAGGTGGGAAGAAGTGAGATTATGTCTTTCAGTGGAAATACATAGATGGCATCAGAATTATGTGGTTGTGTTGGTATAGGTAGCTAGCTAGTTATTAATAAAGGAAAAGAGCAAATGGAATCAGACATTAAGCCTAATCTACTAGGAGCTAAATTGGACATCAAATCTGATTCATTAGGAAGTTGCAGCATTGAGAGGCTCCCCAGGAGACAGTCACATCTTCTGCTGAAGGGACTTAATCTTTTGCTGAAGGGACTTAATCCCTGAGAGGGCAGGAGCTGGCAGGAAGAACTGGCTTTCCAATCTCCCTGGGGGATAATTGGCCCGGTAGCCAGGATTATCAGAGGCAGAAATAAAACTGAGGAAAATGCCTTTGCTGGGCGCATGTGCAGTGGAAATCAAAATGGCACAGAGGGAGGTAATGTCATGTGCAGTAGAAAGCAGATGACAAGGCAAAACTTTAGGCATGCACAGTAGAAGCCACGATGGTGATCATAAAAGAGAGGTGTCTAGCCTGAGAAAAGGATTGGATTGGATAAGGAACATGAAACCCCAGAAGATCCAGAAAAAGGACTGCTCAGGGATAGGGCCCAGCACAAGTCCTCAAAGAGCCAGGAAAGAGATTGGTTAGTTTGAAAAAAGTTTCCTTTCCAAAACCCAAGCAGATAAAATCAAAGCTTAACTAAGATTTGTTCATTTGTTTGTCCGTTTACTTGTCCACTCTCTTTTCGTAGCAGCCGTGAAGGCCTTGGCAGAGGATATGCAGAGCAGGAAATGAGACAGAGAAGTTCTGCATCTCTGTGCCCTCGTCCTTCTGGGCTTGGTGAGGACAAGTGCAGGCTTGTGGCCCCAGAGATGGGACTTATTCCGCAGCAAGACAAAGCTGAACCATCTGGTCATGAATGAGACATCAGACACCGGGGGCAGTCCTCTGTTTTTGCTCCAATAAATCTTACCACTGCACCTCATCCTCCTATGCATGGGTCCCTGAAATGCTTTTCTTTTTTTTTAATCCTCACCTGAGGACATTTTTTTTTTTTTTTTTTTGCATTTATCTTCAGATAGAGCCAGAGGGAGAGAGGAAGGAAGAGAGAGAGACAAACACCGATGTGAGAGAGATACATTGACTGGTTGCCACCCACACGACCCTAACCGGGGCCAGGGACAAACTGCAACCGAGGTACGTGCCCTTAGCGGGAACCGAACCCAGGACTCTCTGGTCCGCCGGGCAACGCTCGAAGCACTGAGCCAAACCGCCCAGGGCTGAAATGCTTTTCTTGTGACTCCGTGGAAGAATCCTATTTCCACGGCAACAACTGAATTACTCAGGAATTAGGGAAGGGTTTTTCGGCCTGGCTCCTACCAATGCCAAATTGATGGAAGAGGCTTTGTCATGTAAGTCAAAGTCAGAGTGGAACAAATACTTTTTTTCATTATAACTCACACATGCTAGCAGGGGTTTTGATGGAGATTTGAGTCCGTATGAAAACCCAAAGAGGGCAATGATAAAGATATTAAATCTTGCAGTGTGAGCTATGTAATTAAAAATATAAATACTTGGAAATCACCAAAGAAAAGCAAAAAACCATACTACATCTGGGAAATGAAGAATCACTCCAAACCTCGTTCTCCCCACCCCATCTAATCTTGGGCTCCTGTATTTGTATTTCTCTACTTAGCAGCAGATATAGGCAGGAAAGAGAATAGCTTTGGTTTACAACTCATGGAGGGAGCTGGGAAATTTCTGACACCAAAGGAGGTTTGGGATCTGCTAACATCTTTGGGGTGGGGTTGGGGGTGGGGGAATATGGTGCTACCAAGAAATGGGAAGGTAGAATTTTGAGAGAAGAAAAGGAATTAAAAGGACAAATGTCATTGAGTGAAGAAAAAGGGGGCTCATGGGAAGAAAGTATGTTTACTTGGTGAATTTCTTTTTATTTTATTATTTATTTATTTTTAAAAATATGTTTTTATTGATTTTTTAGAGAGAGAGGAAGGAAGGGAAAGAGAGATAGAAACATCGATGTGAGAGAGAAACATACATTGGCTGCCTCCTGCACGCCCCCCACTGGGGATCAAGCCTGCAACCCAGGCATGTGCCTGGACCGGGACCCGAACCAGGATCCGAACCGGGACCTCTCCGTCCACGGGATGATCCTCAATTCACTGAGCCACACCGGTTGGACTATTTGGTGAATTCCTATTAAGGGAAGTCTGGGCAGTGAGGTGGGGCTCTCTAATATGAACAAAGGGATGAATTAGTGAGAATGGCTTTATCACCCTCTTTCTAATGCCTCTAAAACTCTGTGCCACGTGGGTTTTAATACTGGAGATTTTGAGTTGCTTGAGTCCTGTGTAATGTGTGCGAATACACTAGACAACTCCTCCCACACCCCCTAACCCAGGAGCACTCAGGACACAGTTTGAGGGTTACTCAGGTGTGCTTTGTGAAAAACCAAGCTCTGAATGTTATAGCTCCTCACTTGGTTACAGGGGTTGTTTAGAACACACCTAAATGTTGAACCTGTGAATTCCATTCAGAAATGTTCAGAAATTCTAGTTTGGGACAAGTTATAAATAGGTTTCTTATGAATACTTATGAGGAAAAAAACACACAAGTAAAACCATACCCATTGGCTAAGGTTCTGCAGATAGATCTGAATAACAACTTCTTGGTTGGCACAAAATACACTGGGATCTTTTGAAATAAGCCTCATGCCCATTTGGCAAAACATGAATGCTGACTATGTATTAAAAGGGCATATTATCCTCACTTGGCAATACACACAAAAAATACACTTACTGGACAATAAAATTCTGACCTTAATACTCTTTCTCCCCCTAATTTGCAATATCTAGTTTAATTAAGAAGTGTAATTGTGAATTTTTTTTTTTTTTTTTGGCAATTTGGCAATAAACATGGACATCTGTATTGAATTTAAAGTTTTATTGGGTATTTGGGGCCAAAGTTCCCAGTTCGTGAATAGGGGTAAGTTTCTTGGAAGGTAAAGGGGGTCAGTGTTGGGATTCAGCCTTTTTCTTAAACATGGTAATGTGCTGGGCTGTGCTGAAGGGGAGCAGAGCGGGTACTTGGCCAGACTCTTCATTGATTAGGCAAGAACACTTGAGAAGCCCATGCACAGGGAGGAAATTGTTGATAGTGTTGGAAATCATTTCCAAGCGGTGGTTCATGGTCAGTCTTCTTACAGCTGCAGATATGGTAAGAACACAGCCTCCATTTAAAGTATAATGGAGGCATTGCTAGTGAAGGGAGGAATAGAGGCTGAATCAACAAACGGCATTCATTCATTTGTTGCAAATCCTTCACTAAAAATTAAGTTCATTAGAATTAGAATTTAATTTAAAAAATGGCAATGATAGGAAGACTAGAAGAAAATAAAACTGGATGTTAATCAAACCTCTGGTGTATGTATATGAGGGGGCCTTTTAAGTTGAAAAGAAATAACATAAAAAAAAGATAGATGCAATGGTATGATGTTTTGAAATTCAGTATTTGCAAATAACAAAGAGGCAAAAATAAATAAAAGAAGAAAAAGATTGGGAAGTGATCACAGGTCAATGAGAAATAAATCAGGTTTCCTGGCAACAGGCTCAGATGAAGCTTTGTGTACAAGAAGTTTTTGGCTCTAAGTGTCTGTCAATGGATGACTGGATCAAGGAAATATGGTGTATACACATATATACAATAGAATAGTAGCATCAAAAGAAGGAAATACTGTCATTTGCAACAACATGGATAAAACTGGAGGGCATTATACCAAATAAAATAAACCAGACAGAGAAAGACAAGCACTGCATGGTACCATTAGTATGTAGAATTAAAAAAAAAAAAGTCCAACTCATAGAAATAAAGAATAGAAAAGGGGCTGGGGGATGGGGAAATAAGAAGAAGTCAGTAAAAGCATATAAACTTTCAGATATAAGATGAATAAGGTCTGAGGATATAATTTTAGGGGGACCGGAAAGTAATGTCCTTAAAGTAATGACATGTTAAGGGCGGAAGTGGAAGCAAATCCCTGTCAGACAGTTGAGGAACTGTCAAACACGCTTAACCAACCTTGGTCGACCATCCAAGAACATTTGTAGCAGATTGGTACAGTAAGCAGAGCAAATGTTTGGGTCCCGCATAATCTGTCTGAAGAAAACAAAGCTGACCGGTCCACCACATGCAACTTATTGCTTCAGTGGCACAATACAGAAGCATTTTTTGATCGCTTGATCACTGGAGCTGAAAAATGGGTCCTCTATGATAATCCAAAATGCAAAAGGCAGTGGCTCTCTCCGAAAGAATCGCCACGAAGTACAGCTAAGCCAGGTTTACACCCCAAAAATGCACTTTTGTGTGTTTGGTGGAGTATTCGCGGGGTCATTCATTTTGAAGTGCTGAAACCTGGACAAACTGTGAATGCAGACCTTTACTGTGAACAATTGGATCGAGTAAATCAATCTTTAATTGAAAAGTGCCCAGCGATTGTCAACAGAAAAGGCGTTATTCTGCAACACGATAATGCAAGACCGCACTGTGCAAGACGAACCCTGGAAAAAATTAATGAATTGGGGTGGGAGGTATTGCCTCACCCACCACACTCGCCCAATATTGCGCCATCGGATTTCCATTTATTCTGATCGCTACAACATTTTCTAAGTGGCAAAAAATTTGACAATTTGGATGATGTCCAAAATGCCATCTCCAGATATTTTGCTCAAAAACCAATTGATTGCCCTGGCCGGTTTGGCTCAGCGGTTAGAGCGTCGGCCTGCAGTCCAGAGAGACCCAGGTTCGGTTCCCGCTAGGGGCATGTACTTCGGTTGCAGTTTGTCCCCGGCCCTGGTTGGTCGTGCGGGTGGCAGCCACTCGATGTGTCCCTTTCACGTTGATGTTTCTCTCTCTCTCTCTCTTCCTCCCTCTCCCTCCCACTCTATCTGAACAAAAAATGAAAAAATGTCCTCGGGTGAGGATAAAAAAACAAAAACAAAAAAACAAAAACAAAAAAAAAACAATTGATTTTTATCAATCTGGCATTGAAAATGTGCACACTAGATGGCAAAAGGTTGTTGATCACGAGGGTGATTACATCACTGATTAAAAATAAAAACTTCTTAAAAATTTATCTGTTTGAAGTTAATGTAAAAAAACGACATTACTTTCCGGTCCCCCTAATATATAACATGATGACCATAATGGCCATAGTCATTAACACCATGTTGTATAATTGAAATTTGCTAAGAGTATAAAACTTAAATGTTCACACACACACACACACACACACACACACACACACTCACACACGTAGCCCTGGCTGGTTTTGGTCAGAGGTTAGAGCATCGGCCTGAGGACCAAAGAGTCATGGGTTGTGGTTTGGTCCCAACCCTGGTCACAGTCATGGTGGAGGCAACCAATTGATGTGTCTCTCTCACATCGATGTTTCTCTCTCTCTCTCTTTCTCTCTCTCTCTGTCTCCCTCCTTCCCACTCTATCTGAAGATAAAAAGAAAAATATCCTCGGATGAAGATTAAAAAAAAACAAAAGTAAATATGTGAGGTGAGTTGTGTTAACTCGGTGGGGGGATCTTTTTACAATACATACATGTATACAAAATTTCATAACTTACGACTTGATTTGTCAATTATACCTCAATAAAGCTGTAAAAAAGTTTATTAGGAAGGATTCTAGAAACAGCACCCGTGAGGGAGTAAGGGTGGCAGGACTGGGCAGAGGGAGAAGCAGAGCAGTGATACAGCAGCAGCAGCTGAGGCCTCAGAGGGCCCTCCAGAATTGTCTCAAATTAAGGCAAGAAAGCTGGTCTCCACTGCACTCATCCTTGGCTGGGCCAGAGAGGGAGCCTAACCTCAGGCAAGGTGCTCCCTTCCCTGAAAACCAGAGAGAGAAGCAGTTGCAAAATGTTAGCAGCTACACTGCCTAGCAGTGGGAGAACGAGAGCTCCCATCTTCAACAGAGCTCTGGGTGGCACACCATAGCGTTCACTATAAAGAGCTAAACACATCAAGATCATTCAGTAACTCCTTAAACTGGCAGCTGTTAAACCCTCTGCTTTCAACAAAATTTATGCCTGACGCTACTGTTGACGTCACATTGTTGAGCCACAATGACAGTGCACAGAGACTTTCTTGGTGTATGATGCAGTGACATTTAATTAAATCACTTGGATCAAGACTGAGACGATTCAGTTCTTTCTTGACAAATGCAATTAATCCTTTTAGCAAGCCAACCACGGCTGGAGCTCCATCTGTAGTAAAGCCACCTAACTTTTCAAATGTTAGCTCAAGTTTTTTCATTGATAAGACAAGTCTCTCAGACAAGTCCTCGCCTCTTGTGGTGCCATGCATGGCTTCCAGTGACAGCAGTTCCTCTTGCGTGTCAAACTCTGCACTTATCCCATGAACAAAAACGGCCAGTTGGGCAGTATTTGTTATGTTCATTGTCTCGTCACAAGCCAGAGAGAAAAACTGGAAATCTCCTGTAGAATCCTTCAGTGTTTTTCCAATCTCTTGTGCTAAGTCAGTAATCTAATATGAGATGGTTCCCTGAGACAAACTAAACCTCTGAAACAATTTTACTTTGTCTGGTGCTAACAACCTGCAGCAGCCACCATGCACTCTTTCACAGACTCTCCCTCTGCGTGAGGCCTCAGCTTCTTTGTGATGAGCTCGCTCACCACATAACTCATCTGAATAACGTTGTCTCTGTCACAATGAGAACTAGTGAAAGTGGCTTGTTGTGATTCCAAACTCTGCTGAAGAGCATTGACTTATTTTTCCAATTTTTTTTCTTTATTGATTTTTAGAGAGAGAAGAAAGGAAAGGGAGAGAGAGATAGAAACATTGATGAGAGAGAACATTGATTGGCCACCTCCTGCATGCCCCTCACTGGGGATCAGGCCCACAATCTGGGCATGTGCCCTAATCAGGAATTGAACCGGCGGCCTCTTGGTGCATGGGTCTACGCTCAACCACTGAGCCACACCAGTTGGGCTGAAAAGCATTGATTTTATCCAGATGCATTTGGCCTCCCAATTCATTGAGTTTAGCATGTTTTGAGCTGTAATGATGCTCCAGATTGGCTTTTTTCATTACTGCTAACACATTGCCACAAAGTAGGCACACAGGTTTGCATTTGACTTCAACAAAAAAATAATCATTTGTCCATTTCTCTTGGAAAGATTGACACTCTGCATCAACTTTTCTTTTCTTTGTAGTTGCCATCTGTAGGATGTCACACAACTTGTCTTAGTAACTGTCCAGTGTGTGTGTCACCAGCAACACGATTATTTCACTTTGATCTCTGTTCTAATCCTGCATCTTGGATTTGGAACATATCCAACATTTGTACCATCAACTCTTGAGGTCTTTTCTGTGTACTGTAATTTTCTTAATTTTTATCAGAAATTCAGTTTTTGTGAGGACTGTTGATCATGGATGTGTGGATAAAGATCGGATTGGAGTTATTCTGTCTGTATCGACAAAGAAGTAGACAACGTCATCATCAATCATTGGAGGCAAGGTCATCAATGTTTCAAGGAATCATCTCATCAAATCTCGTCTCATCATCATTGGATCGACATAGTTTTGCCCAGTGTGTTAACACTTTCGCAACCTGTACACTCCCAGCCTGCCTGGCACTGACTGTCCTCTGAGTCACCACAATACAGGCAGATGGGCTACAGGCAGCCAACAAGAAGCATACGGATCTGTCCCGTCATGTACTCGTATATGTCCTGTCTATCCTGTAATGGAAGTTCCTTGTTTGTCCCTCAAAATTTACATCATCATTATGATTCACTTAATATAGATTTATGCTGCTATGAAAAAAGCTCCTAGATTTATTAAATTTTGAGTCTGGCCTGCAGTTGCCTGGGAAGGGCCAGACTAAATAATTCCGAGGGCCTTGTATTGGCCCTCAGGCTGGACTTTCCCCACCCCTGCTCTAAGGAGAAAGTTCACAGATGCCAGCTGCTGAGGTGCACAGAGCTTTTCTGACTCCTTCTCTTTTTGCAATAACCAGTATCTTCAATAAATTATATGTGTCTTTTCTTAAGCTTTCCCAAAGTGAGTTCTGTCATTTGTAAACAAAAGAATTCTTAACTACTATAGTAGTGGGTGCTAACAAAACCAAATGGTGGGTATTTTAACAACAGACTTCCCCAAGTAATTCCCCTAAAGGATAAATAAATGTTGACTTAGGTGAAGAGAGGACAGGAAACAGGGAACAAGATGTGAGATAGCCCTAAGTTTGATACAGGCACAAATGCATCATTTCTAAAATTGAGAAGTAAAGGGAAAGGCTCATATATTTATCACAACTCATTTAACACCACTAAGAGTTAACAAATCATTGATGGGAAAAATTCTTCTTTATAGAAGAATCAAAGTTAATGACTGTAGTATGTTGGTGGAGATAGATTTAGAAAGTCACCGTGTACCTCCTCTAATGAAATAATAGAGGCAGGCAATGAAGAATATCCTTAAAGCCAGTATGTGAACAGTTGATGGGGAATGTTCTATGGGCTGGTCTTGTTGACCACACCTGAACCACTGAATGATCAATCTTGAGGTGACTAAGAATCAGACAACCAGACCTGAAGGCACTTCCTAATGAGATGCAATAGGAAATCTTTGGGAAAAAAAGGGGGCATACTAAGTGACCAATAAGGATTCAATCCACCAAAATCAGATTGTGAGAAGTAAATTGTCAAAGACTAAAGGAGCCTTGAGACTTATTAATCAAATGCATTGTCTGGACCTAATTTGAATCCTGGTTTGAACACACTGATTGTAAAAAGATATTTTATCTGTAACACAAGCAGGTAAATTTAAATGATGACTCTACATTTGATAACAGTAAAGTAACTTTTTAAAAGACAAGATATATTGTGATTCCATTTTAAAAAAGAATTTTTATCTCCTAGAAATACATAACAAAGTATTTCTGATGAAATGCTGTTTTGTGGCCCTGGCCAGTTTGGCTCAGCGGTTAGAACGTCGGCCTGCAGTCTGGAGAGACCCGGGTTCAGTTCCCGCTAAGGGCATGTACCTCAGTTGCAGTTTGTCCCCAGCCCTGGTTGGTCGTGCGGGTGACAGCCACTCGATGTGTCCCTTTCACGTCGATGTTTCTCTCTCTCTCTCTTCCTCTCTCTCCCTCCCACTCTATCTGAACAAAAAATGAAAAAATGTCCTCAGGTGAGGATAAAAAAAAAAAAAATGCTGTTTTGTGGAGTGGCTATAATAGATTTGAGTAGAGGGAGGAGGATGGGAGAGGTGGGTGTCAGGAAGTCCTTATTCTGCATGTAAAATCTAATTTTGGGTATGTTTGTATATTTTCACAATGAAAATGACATTGAGAAAACTGGGTAACATACCTCACATTCTATACTTAAAGAATAAATAAAGGTCGACTTAGGTGAAGAGGGGACAGGAAATAAGACAATTATGAAAACTGAACTAAAAAGATTAATTTTTTTCAAAAAAATAAAAATACATCACGAGTTCATAGTTACCTTTCAGTTCACATTAAATATCTCATGATTTTTGCTTAACTTCCTGAATTTAAAATCTTTTCCCTGTTACATAATTACCTTATATATAAATAAAATTTTAAACTACATATGTATATATAGTGTATGTGTGTGTGTATAGTGTATATGTGTGTGTATAGTGGTAGCTTAATAATATGTCAACTTGGCTAAACAGAACTACATTTTCCAGTACTCTCTTCGAGTGATCTCTACTTAGGTTTGACACTAGAAATTTGTGAGAGATTTTGAAGTAGCAATGCTTCCTCTCTAAAAGTCAACATAGGCTAGGCCTTGTTGGAGCTCTAGCACATTTTTGTGGGTCTGTCAGCTCACCTGTTGGTGCAGGCAGCATCTGGGTGCAGAGTCCTCCAGTTCCTGTGGGATCTCTTCCTTCAGCTTCTCCAAGTCCTGAGCCAGGTGTGAGGAGAAGATGGTGGCTGGGGGAAGTCCTTGCTCTCCCCATTTCAAATGCAACTTTCCTCCCCGTTACTTAAGGTTTAATACCAGCTACAAAATAAAGAGCCGAATGGAAACTGTTTAACTGGCTCCCATAATTGCTTGAGGTCAAAGTCTTACACACAGATATTTTACTTTACATCATTTCTGGTAATTCTGCTTCTCTGATTCCTGATTGGTTACATATGTACATACATCATACATATCTATGAGTACATACTGTGTATACATAAATGCAGACACATATATGTCCTATTATGTATATGAAATAATTTCAAAATAACAATACTAACATTACTGCTATCAATATCAATTTAGTTTAAGATTTCTTTGGGATTATTTTTGTCCCCAACATTATATATTGGATAAAACATCTTTCCTCCATGATTTGAAATGCCATTTGTCTCTTCTACTAAATTTTCTTTCTTAAAAAAATTTTTTTTTTCGCCCTGGCCGGTTTGGCTCAGCGGTTAGAGCGTCGGCCTGCAGTCCAGAGAGACCCGGGTTCGGTTCCTGCTAAGGGCATGTACCTCGGCTGCAGTTTGTCCCTGGCCCTGGTTGGTCGTGCAGGTGGCAGCCACTCGATGTGTCCCTTTCGCGTCGATGTTTCTCTCTCTCTCTCTTCCTCTCTCTCCCTCCCACTCTATCTGAACAAAAAATGAAAAAATGTCCTTGGGTGAGGATTAAAAAAAAAAAAATTATTTTTTATTTTTTATTTTTATTTATTTATTTCTTAACTTATCTTTATTGTTGAATGTATTACAGATGTTCCTCATTTTTCCCCCATTGCCCCCCTCCTCCCCATTCCCAGCCCCCTCCTGCCTTTCCCCACACTGTTGTCTGTGTCCATTGGTTATGCATATATAAGTTCATTGGTTTATTTCTTCCCACTCCCCAACTGCCCTTCCCTTTGAGGTTTGTCAGTCTAACAACCAATGTGTACTTCTTAATCCCTTCACCTTTTTCACCCATCCCCCCAGCCCCCATCCATCTGGTAACCAACAAAAGTTCTCTGTATCTATGAGAATGTTTCTGTTCTGCTTGTTCATTTTGTTTGTAGATTCAATTGATAGATATATATTTATTGTCATTTTGTTTGTTCATATTTTTTTTATCTTTTTCTTTAGGAAGACCCTTCAACATTTCATATAATAATGGTTTGGTGGTGATAAACTCCTTTAGCTTTTCCTTGTCTGGGAAACTCTTTATATGGCCATCGATTCTAAATGACATCTTTGCAGGATAGAGTAATCTTGGTTGTAGGTTCTTGCTTTTCATCACTCTGAATATTTTTTGCCACTCCCTTCTGGCCTGCAAAGTTTCTTTTGAGAAATCAGCTGACAGTCTTATGGGAACTCCCTTGTAGGTAACTAACAGCTTTTCTCTTGCTGCTTTTAAGATTCTCTCTTTGTCTTGAACCTTTTGCATTTTGATGATGATGTGTCTTGGTGTGAGCCTCCTGAGATTAATTTGTTTGGGACTCTCTGTGCTTCCTGGACTTGTATGTCTGTTTTCTTCACCAAGTTCGGGAAGTTTTTTGCCATTATTGTTTCAAATAGGTTTTCGATTTCTTGTTCTCTCTCTTCTCCTTCTGGCACCCCCAAGATGTGAATGTTGGCACGCTTGAAGTTGTTCCAGAGGCTCCTTACACTATCATTTTTTTGGATTCTTTTTTCTTTTTTCTGTTCTGATTGAGTGTTTTTTGCTTCCTTGTATTCCAAATCGATGGTTTGCTTCTTGGCTTTACTTACTCTACTATTGAATCTGTGTAAACTATTCTTTATTTCAGTCAGTGCCTCCTTCATTTCTAACTGTGCATCCTTCATTTCTGACTGGACCTTTTTTATGCTCTTGAGGCCCTCACTAAGTTCATTGAGGTTCTCACTAAGTCCACTGAGCATCCTTATAAGCAGTGTTTTGAACTCAGCATCCGTTAGGTTGCTTAACTCCATTTCACTTAGTTCTTTTCCTGGAGTTTTGTTCTGTTCTTTCATTTGGGACCTGTTTCTTTGTCCCCTCATTTTGGCTGCCTCCCTGTGTTTGTTTCTATGTATTACTTAGCAAGAGGTATGGGGCTAGCTGAGACCAGATGCTGCTTGTTTGAAAGAATTTAGGAAAACCTGAAGCAGGATCCAAGACAGGCCAATCCTATGGTAAAGCAACTGGCAACAGCTTGGTTGGGCCTGGAAGTTGGGTGGGGCGGGGCCTCAGGGAATCACCAGGGTGGGGCCAACAGTGTGAGCCAGGTTGCTGGAGTCCCAGATATGGCGGCATCTGCTAGCCCAGGGAAGGGCTCACCAAAGGAACAAAAGCCTGTGATAGCACGTCTGTCCAGGAGAAAGCTGCCTCTCCAGCCCTTGCTCCAATGCCAAGCAGCTCAGTTCTTCCCCATATGACTCTGGCGCCTTTCAAGCTGCCTCCTCCACGCTGGAGCCTGGAGGGTGCGAGTCCGAGTAAGTCCGTGCACGGGCCCCTTTAAGAGGTGCTGCCGGGGGCTCCAGCCGCCTCAGCCTCAGTTTTCGCTGGTTTTCCAGCCAGAAGTTATGGGGACTTCTCTTCCTGGCACTGGAACCCTGAGCTGGGCACCTGGTATGGGATGGGGAGCCCTCAGTCCTCAGGGAGGACCTTCCCAGCCAAGGTGTCCCCCTAATTTTTATCCGCCACACGTGGGTGTGGGACCAGCCCGTCGCGCCTCCGCCCTCCTACCCGTCTGATGTGGTTTCTTCTTTAATTTCGTAGTTGTAGGACTTCCATTCAGCTTGATTTCAGGCGGTTTTGAATGATGGTTGTTCTGTACTTTAGTTTTAACTTTGATGTGGTTGTGGGAGGACGCGATACCGCGTTTACCTACGCCACCATCTTGACTGGAAGTCTAAATTTTCTTATTTCTTTGAATCTAGTCTGTACTTCATGATGATGCAGTCTATTGCTCTCTCTCTCTCTTTTTTTGGTTAATCTTCACCTGAGGATATTTCTCCACTGATTTTTAGATAGAGTGGAAGGGAGGGAGGGAGGGAGAGAGAGAGAGAGAGAGAGAGAGAGAGAGAGAGAGAGAGAGAGAGAGAGAGAGAGAATGTGAGAGAGAGATTGATTGGTTGCTTCCTGTGTGACCCTGACTGGTGCCGGGAATCAAACCTGCAACCCAGGTATGTGCCCTTGACTGGGAATTGAACCTTCAGTTCAAGGGATGATGCTTTAACCACTGAGCAAAACTGGCCAGGGATCTCTCTCTCTCTCTTTTTTAATCTTCACCCGAGGATATTTTCCCATTTATCTTCAGAGAAAGTGGGAAGTGGGGAAAGAGAGTGAGTGAGAGAGAGAGAGAGAGAGAGAGAGAGAGAGAGACAGACATTGACATTGATGTGAGAGAGACACAATGACTGGTTGCCTCCCGCAGGACCCCGACCAGGGCCGGGGACAAACTGCAACCAAGGTAGTACTCTTGACTCATTGGTCCGTGGGCTGATGGTCTAACTGCTGAGCCAAACAGGCCAGGGTAGACATCTCTCTTTTTAAGTGTCAATACCACACAAAGAACCACCCTCTTCTTAAGTTATTATTATTATTGTTATTTTACTTTTTAGGTTTTTCCTGGCTATTATTGTTTGTGTAACTTTCCTATAAAATTTAGAATCATGCCCTGGCTGGTTTGGCTCAGTGATTAGAGCATAGGCCGTGGACTGGAGAGTCCCGGGTTCGGTTCCCGCTGAGGGCATGTACCTTGGTTGCGGTTTGTCCTCGGCCCTCGTTGGGGTTGTGTGGGTGGCAGCCACTTGATGTGTCTCTCTCACATCGATATTTCTCTCTCTTCCTCCCTCTCTCCCTCCTGCTCTATCTGAAGATAAGTGCAAAAATGTCCTCGGGTGAGGATAAAAAAAAAATTTTAGAATCATATAGTTTACTTTCAAATAATCCTGCTAATACTTTTTCTCATCTTTTAAAAATCCTCACACGAGGATATGTTTTTTATTGATTTTAGAGGGAGAGAAAGGGAAAGAGAAACATCAATGTGAGAGAGCAACATTGATCAGTTGCCTTTGTATGCGCCCTGACTGGGGATCCAACCGAAAACCTGGGTATGTGCCTTGACTGGGAATCAAACCCATGACCCTACAGTGTACAGGACAACTCTCCAACCAACTGAGCCACACCGGCCAGGGCAATCCTGTCCATATTTTTATTGGTTATATCAGGTTTGATTATTTATGATTTCTTAGAAAAGTATTCCAAACACATTAAATTTTTTTTCATGCTAATCTTACATATTAACTGTGTATATTCCCTTCCTCTTTCCTAATGAAATGGTATTGAATCACCTCTTCTCTTTTTGCTTACATCTGCCCACTAATTGTGTTTCTTTCAGAGCTATTGGGTTTGTCTATCAGATATATCATTTCATGTTTTCTAATTTGTTCATTTGTGCTTTTGACTTTATAATTTCTTCCCTTTTTTCTCCTTAGAAAAAAGAAATGAAAAGAAAAAGTGATCGCTTATGAAAAATATCTGTTTTCATTTTAAAGGGAATTTTTAAATGTATTCACTAAATTATTTTTTTTTTGTTGACACTATTACAGATGTCCCACATTTCCCTCCCCCCTTTACCCACCTCCACCCAGCACTCCCCCGCCCCTTGCCCCGGTTTTCACCACACTATTGTCTGTGTCCATGGGCTGTGCATATATATTCTTTGGCTAATCTCGTCAGCTTCTTTTTCACTGAATTTTTTTTTTTTATTAATTTATTTTTGTTACAGATGTTTCTCCTTTTTTCCCCATTGACACCCTCCTCCCCATCCCTCTACCCCTTCCCCAGCTTTGTTGTCCATGTCCATCAGTTATGCATACATGCGTATAAGTTCTGTGGTTTATCTCTTCCCTCCCCCCCGACCCCCTCTTCTGAGAGTTGTCAGTCTGTACCCTACTTTCACATCTCTGGGTCTACCCTGTTCCCCAGACTGTTATGTTTATTATATTCCACAAATGAGTGAGATCATGTGATATTTTTCTTTCTCTGCTTGGTTTGTTTCGCTTAGGATAATACTCTCGAGGTCCCTCCATGTCATCTCAAAGGATAAGAGATCTTTCTTTCTTACAGCTGCATAGTACTCCATTGTGTATATGTACCACAGCTTTTTTATCCATTCATCCACTGATGGGCACTTGGGCTGTTTCCAGATCTTAGCTATTGTGAATAGTGCTGCTATGAACATGGGAGTACATATATTCTTTCTGGTTGGTGTTTCAGGATTCTTAGGGTATATTCCTAGAAGTGGGATCACTGGGTCAAATGGCAATTCAATTTTTAATTTTTTGAGATAACACCATAGTGTTTTCCACAGTGGCTGCACCAGTCTGCATTCCCACCAGCAGTGTACTAGAGTCCCCTTTTCTCCATACCCTCGCCAACACTTGTTGTTTGATGATTTGTTGATGGCGGCCATTCTGACAGGTGTGAAGTGATACCTCATTGTTGTTTTAATTTGCATCTCTCTGATGATTAGTGATGTTGAGCATTTCTTCATATGTCTCTTAGCCATTTGTATGTCCTGTTTGGAGAGGTGTCTATTTAGTTCCTCTGCCCATTTTTTAATTGGGTTCTTTGTCTTCCTTTTGTTGAGTTGTATGAGCACTCTATATATTTTGGAGATTAACCTCTTATCTGATGTATCATTGGCAATTATGCTCTCCCATACAGTGGGTTCCCTATCTGTTTTGATGGTTGTTTCTTTTGCTGTGCAGAAGCTTTTGAGTTTGATGTAGTCCCATGTGTTCATTTTTCCCTTTGTTTCTGTTGCCTTAGGTGATGTATCAGTGAAGATTCTGCTGCGTATGATGTCCGAAATTTTGTTGCCTACATTTTCTTCTAGGATTTTTATGGATTCACAAGTCACATTTAAGTCTTTTACCCATTTTGAGTTTATTCTTGTGTATGGTGTAAGTTGATGGTCTAGTTTCATTTTTTTGCATGTAGCTGTCCAATTTTCCCAACATCATTTATTAAAGAGGCTGTCTTTGCTCCATTGTATGCTCTTGCCACCTTTGTCAAATATTACTTGAGCATAATGTGTTGGGTCAATTTCTGGGTTCTCTGTTCTGTTCCACTGGTCTATATGCCTGTTCTTGTGCCAGTACCAGGCTGTTTTGATTATAGTAGCTCTGTAGTATAATCTGATATCTGGTATTGTGATCCCACCTACTTTGTCCTTCTTTTTCAAGATTGCTGTGGCTATTCGGGATCTTTTTTGGTTCCATATGAACTTTTGGAGTATTTGTTCTAGTTCTGTGAAATATATCACTGGTATTTTGATGGGGATTGCATTGAATCTATAGATTGCTTTGGGTAATATGGACATTTTAATGATGTTAATTCTTCCAATCCATGAACAAGGTATGTGCTTCCACTTTTTTATATCTTCCTCTATTTCTTTTTTCAATGTCCTGTAGTTTTCTGCAAATAGATCCTTTACTTCTTTGGTTAAATTTATTCCTAGGTATCTTAATTTTTTTGCCATGATGGTAAATGGGATTGTTTTTTTAGTTTCTCTTTCTGTGAGTTTATCATTGGTGTATAAGAATGCCGTCGATTTCTTGACGTTAATTTTGTATCCTGCTACTTTGCCAAATTCATTTATTAGGTCTAGTAGATTTTTGATGGAGTCTTTAGGGTTTTCTATGTATAATATCATGTCATCTGCGAATAATGACAATTTCACTTCTTCCTTTCCAATTTGGATTCCTTTTATTTTTTCTTCACGTCTGATTGCTGTGGCTAAGACTTCCAGTACTATGTTAAATAAGAGTGGTGAAAGTGGGCATCCCTGTCTTGTTCCTGTTCTTAAGGGAAATGTTTTTAGTTTTTGCCCATTGAGTATGATGTTGGCTGTAGGTCTTTCATATATGGCCTTTATAATATTGAGATATGATCCCTCTATTCCCAAATTGCTGAGCGTTTTTATCAGAAATGGGTGCAGAATTTTGTTGAATGCTTTTTCAGCGTCTATTGATATGATCATGTGGTTTTTATCTTTCATTTTGTTTATGTGGTGTATCACATTTATTGATTTGCGAATATTGAACCAGCCTTACATCCCTGGGATGAATACCACTTGGTCATGGTGAATAATTTTTTTGATGTATTGCTGGATCCGATTTGCTAGTATTTTGTTCAGAATTTTGGCATCTATGTTCATCAGGGATATTGGCCTGTAGTTTTCTTTCTTGGTAATGTCTTTTTCTGGTTTTGGAATTAGAATTATGCTGGCCTCATAAAACGAGTTTGGAAGTCTTCCTTCTTCTTGAATTTTTAGAAATAGTTTGAGAAGAATGGGTGTTAGTTCTTCTTTGAATGTTCGGTAAAACTCCCCTATGAAGCCGTCTGGGCCTGGACTTTTGTTTGCTGGGAGGGTCTTGATTATATCTTCAATTTCCTTGTTGTTATTGGTCTGTTCAAGTTTTCTATCTCTTCCCGGTCCAGTTTTGGGAGACTATGTGTTTCTAGAAATTTGTCCATTTCGCTTAGATTGTCGAATTTGTTGCCATATAAATGTTCATAGTATTTGTTAATGATCCTTTGTATTTCTGTGGTGTCAGTTGTTACTTCTCCTCTTTCGTTTCTGATTTTGTGTATTTGGGTTCTCTCTCTTTGTTTCTTGGTGAGTCTAGCTAAGGGTCCATCAATCTTGTTTATCTTTTCAAAAAACCAGCTCTTTGTTTCATTGATCCTTTGAATTGTTTTTTTGGTCTCCATGTCGTTTATTTCTGCTCTGATCTTTACTATTTCCTTCCTTCTACTTGCTCTGGGGTTTTCCTTTTGTTTGCTTTCTAGTTCTTCAAGTTGTGAGGTTAGAAAGTCTATTAGAAATTTTTGTTGTTTCTTGAGGTAGGCCTGTAGTGCTATGAACTTCCCTCTCAGAACTGCTTTCGCTGCATCCCACAGATTTTGTGTTGTTGTGTGTTCATTTTCATTCTTTTCCAGAAAGTTTTTAATTTCTTCCTTGATCTCCTTGGTAACCCATTCATTGTTTAATAACATGCTATTTAGCCTCCACGTATTCAAATGTCTTTGCATGTTCTTGTTGCACTTGATTTCTAGTTTCATGCCATTGTGATCTGAGAAGATGCTTGATATGATTTCAATCTTCTTGAACTTGTAGAGACTTCGTTTGTGTCCTAACGTGCGGTCTATCTTTGAGAATGTCCCATGTGCACTTGAGAAGAATGTGAATTCTGTAGTTTTGGGGTGTAATTCTCTGTAAATATCTATTAAATCCATTTGGTCTAGTGCTTCAGTTAGAGTCTGTGTTTCATTGTTCAATTTTTGTGTAGAGGATCTATCCAGTGATGCCAGTGGGGTGTTGAAGTCCCCTGCTATGATTGGATTGCTGTCGATTTCTCCTTTGAAGTCTTGCGGAAGATTTTTAATGTATTTTGGTGCTCCTGTATTGGGTGCATATATGTTTACCAAGGTTATCTCTTCCTGTTGGATAGATCCTTTCAATATTATGTAGTGGCCTTCTTTGTCTCTAGTTATGGCCTTCATTTTAAAATCTATTTTATCAGATATGAGTATTGCTACCCCAGCTTTTTTTTCCTTTCTGTTTGCTTGGAAGATTTTTTTCCATCCCTTCACTTTCAGCCTATGTGAGTCTTTTGTTGTGAGGTGGGTCTCTTGTAAACAACATATATATGAGTCATGCTTTCTTATCCAATCCGCTACTCTGTGTCTTTTGATCGGGGCGTTCAGTCCATTTACATTTAAGGTGATTACCAATATGAACTTACTTATTGCCATTTTTGTTTAGTGTGGTTCTATTTTCCTTCTTTTCTATTTCTTCTACTAATTACAGCAGTCCTTTTAACATTTCTTGCAGTGCTGGTTTGGTGCTAATGTACTCCCTTAGCCTTTTTTTGTCTGGGAAGCTGTTTATTTGACCTTCTATTTTGAATGATAGCCTTGCTGGGTAGAGTAGTCTTGGGTTCAGATCCTTGTTTTTCATGACCTTGATTATTTCATGCCATTCCCTTCTGGCCTGTAGTGTTTCTATTGAGAAGTCAGCTGATAACCTTATGGGGGTTCCTTTGTAGGTAACCTGTTGCTTAGCTCTTGCTGCCTTTAGGATTCTCTCTTTGTCTTTAATTTTTGGCATTTTAATTACTATGTGTCTTGGTGTGGGCCTGTTTGGGTTCTTCTTACTTGGGACTCTCTGTGCTTCTTGAACTTGAATGCCTTCTTCCTTCACCAAATTAGGGAAATTTTCTGTCACTATTTCTTCAAATATATTCTCTAACCCTTTCTCATTTTCTTCTTCTTTGGCGACACCTATGATGCGAATATTATTACGTTTCCAGTTGTCCCACAGTTCTCTTAAGCTGTCTTCCTGTTTTTTCCTTTTGGTTTTCTGATTGGTTGATTTTTTCTACCCTGTCTTCTAATTCACTGATCCAGTCCTCAGCTTCTTCTACTCTGCTGTTTAGTCCTTCCAATGTGTTCTTCATTTCTGCTGTGTCATTCTTCATTTCCAATTGTTTTATTTTCAATATTTCTATGTCTTTGCTCATGGTGTTGATGTCCTTACTCATGCTGTTGAACTTCCTCAAGATCATGGCTCTGAATTCCAGCTCTGTTAACTTGCTTAACTCCATTTCATTGATCTCATCTTCAGTGGAGGTCTCTTGTTCTTTCATTTGGCATCTGTTTCTTTGTTTTACCATTTTGGCTATCTCAGTGGTTTTTGGAGCCTGCCAAATTTTCCCTGTGGATGTTGGTGTTCTGCTGTTTGTGGCTCCCTGTACTGGGTTTGGATGAGCGTGAGAGGACCCAAGTTATACACCACTGTCGAGTCTTACTTTCCTGGGTAGAGTTGCAAGCCCAGAAAAGGTTCAGTTATCCTCTAGCTTTTTGCCTAGAGGCTATTAGTCCTGGTTACTTGAAGAGCCTTGGGTTCTCAGTTGAATGAAAACCTCCCTCAGGTGTTCAGCGTGAGAGGATTTCCCGAGGGTGGGGCAGAAGCTGGTAGTTAATGAGCCTCAATTTGCATTTCAATGGCCCAACTGGGTGTGGCTGAATCTCCGAGGGAGGGGCTGCCTCCTCTCCCCAGAGCCCTGGGATGGAGTAAGAAGGCCAGGCCACAGTCCTGCGTGGCTGAAACTCAGCAAAAGCTCTGAGCGCCCTCCAAATCCCGAGTGTCCCCACACAGTTCCAGTCCAGTCTGCCCTCCCTCTGCCGGAGCCCAGGTGAGTGGCTGTGGCTATTTTAGTTCTCTGTCTGGCCCTCTGTGCTGTGGAGCCGGCTCGGGCATTAACCCCAAGAGCGGAGCGCTGCTCACGGCTAAGGCCGCTGCTGTAGGTGGGCTCCCAGCCCCCCTCTCGCGCCTCTGCAATCCGACCAGGATCAATTCATTGTCCCTGGTTGTATGGTCCTTGCGAGCTGCTTTTCTGTTGCTTTTTCCCGACGATTTGACTTCATTTTAGTTGTATTTCCAGTTTTGTCCTGGGAGATGGTCTTTGTAGCTTCCATTCACTCCGCCGCCATTTTGGAATTCTCCCACTGAATAATTTTTAATGTCTGCTATATTCTGAGTTATATACTAGATAAGAAGAAAATAAAAATATCCTTTCTATGGAAAATAAAAATATTTCATCATATAAATTCTATCAGATTCACAGAAATGTTTTTCTGGAAATTTTAAACCTGATTGGTAGGCTCTGCCTTTTCTCTGACTGCATTCACCATCACCTGGATGATTTCCCTAGTTATGGACTCTCTATCTTTAATGATAACAGAGTTCTTAGAATTGGAGTTAATAATTTACATGTATTGTCCTGAGATGCCTTAGTCATAGCACTCACACTGGTGTCTTTAGGCCTACACCGCCTCTAAAACCATGCATTTGTGAGCTAAGAGGTCTTAAAGTTAACAAGTCACATGGTTCTCTAGTTACCAAGGAAAGGTAATTAGATACTAACAATAGAACCATCTCACCCAAATGGCACTGTCTCACAATATGTAAATTTCATGCTATTTTAGTGTGCACTTCCTCAGACAATTTAATCACTTCTCTTTTTTGTAGGAAATGGATGTCATCCAGAAATAAAAATTCCTACTAGAGCAGTTCATAAGGCAGTAAAAGATGTTTCTTTCATCTCTAAGTTTCTGTAACACAGATGCTTCCTTTCCACTGCTTAATATGAGCATGGTGGACCTACCAGGGCTGTTAGCTTAGAGTCACTGCCATCTAATGTTAGATATTAGAAACCACCCAGAATATAAAACTGAAACTCATAGACTCAGAAAACAGTATGGTGATCACTGGAGGGAAAGGGGTGGTGAGGTGGTGATGGGGTAAATGGGGTCAAATATTTGGTGGTGGAAGATGATTTGACTTTGGGTGTTGGGCACACAATGTAATATACAGATCATGTATCAAAGAAAGGTACACTTGAAACCTATATGATCCTATTAACCAATGTCAACCCAATAAACTTAAAAAAAGGAAGCCATGCAGAGAGGTTTCTTTGCAAAGGAAGAGCCAGGTGAACTGCCCAAGGACACCAGGGAGTTTGAGGAAGGGGGTGGTTCTAGCCCCAGATCTTCCAGCCTCTGCTTTTCCCCTTTTCTCATCTATAAAACCAGGGACATCATAGCAATGGTAGATACTATTATTATGAGTATTAAAGGAAATAACACATAAAGTGCTTAGTAACTGGTATATCACATTTAGTGATGCAGGCTTAACATTTTATAACCTTTTTTTTTTAATCTTCACCTGAGGATATTTTTCCATTGAATTTTTTTTCAGAATGAGTGGGAGGGAGGGAGAGAGAGAAACATTGATATGAGAGAGACACATTGATTGGTTGCTTCCCACACAGCCCTGGTTGGGGTCAGGATCGAACCCACAACTGAGGTACTTGCCCTTGGCCGGGAATCAAACCTGAGTCTCTTCTGTCCAAGGGCTAACACTCTAACTGCTGAGCCAAACTGGCCAAGGCAAATTTTGTAACTTTTAACAGATACCTGCATACAGAAATCTTCAACAGTTCAATGATCGTGGTGTCCTTGGGTTCTGAGAATTAGGTAGTAAAGAAAATAGAGCAGTCTTGGATTGTAAAAGTTTAGGTAGTTTTAACTTATATCACAGAACAGAAGTGGGCTGGCTGCAGATTTTTGCCTAAGAAAAGTTTAGAGGTAGCAATCTGGCTGAAATCAGAGTAGTATTTCATAGTAAACCCACAGTTTTTGCTTAGATATTATATCTACTTGCACATCATTTAAGACGACATAGATTTTATTTAATTTATATAATATTGAGAAAACAATTTTTCACACTAAAAAAAATATCACTTTGTGGATTAACCGCTGGGGAGATGCTATGAAGATTATAGGGTACCTAAAGCCCTCCCTGGGCACCTCTTTGCTTCCACCACTGAACCTCATCTTTGTGATTTCTTGTAAAACAATTCAAAGCACCCAACTTATTTTTGACCAAAGTTTTAAATAAATTAAGCCCTGGTGCATTATTTTTATTTCTTATACTTCCCCACCCTCCAACATCGGGTAAGTGGGAGAATTTCAATATCAAGGTGATAGCATGTTTACCTTGGGGTAGCTACTGGTGACCTTTCAATATTCTTTTGACAGAGAGAATTTGATTGAACCAAGGATCAGGAGGATTTTTTTGGCCTGAGGGAGTTTTCCCTCTTTAAAAATAATAGATAAGGCCAAGGTCTATGGGAAAATATGTGGGGAAAATGAATTCCAGCTGAAAAGGAGAATGTTAGATTCTAGAAAGGGATATAGATCCTATTCTGAAATGGTACAAAATGGGAGACTTGAAATAGCTTTTGACTTCTGCTCCTTAAACTGGTTACTCATTATGACTCACTCTGATGATGTTTGAATACTACCTTTTTAATTTTTTTTATTGTTGACAGTATTATAGATGCCTTCCATTTTCTCCACCTTAACCCCCCTCCACCCAGCCCCCACCCCACCCCAGGCCTTCACCACACTATTGTCTGTGTCCATGGGCTATACGTATATTCGTATCAGTTCTTTGGTTAATCTCTTCCCACCTCCCCCAACCCCTCCTTTCTGAGATCTGTCAGTCCGTTCCATGTATCCATGCCTATGGACCTATTTTGTTCATCAGTTTATTTTATTCATTAGACTCCACATATAAGTGAGATCATGTGATATTTGTCTTTCTCTGACGGGCTTATTTTGCTTTGCATAGCAATCTTCAGGTCCCTCCATGCTGTCTCAAAGAGTAAGAGATCCTTTTTTTTTTTTTTTTTACATTTCTGTAGTATTCCATTGTATAAATGTACCATGGCTTTTTTATCCACTCATCTACTGATGGGCACTTGGGCTCTTTCAGATCTTGGCTATTGTAAATAATGCTGCTGTGAACATAGGGGTGCATTTATTCTTTCTGATTGGTGTTTCAAGATTCTTAGGATATATTCCCAGAAGTAGGATCGCTGAGTCAAATGGCAGTTCCATTTTTAGTTTTTTGAGGAAATTCCAAACTGTTTTCCATACTGGCTGTGCCAGTCTGCGTTCCCACCAGCAGTGTTTTGAATTAGTGTTTTGGGTTTCCTCGGATAAATTCCCAGATGTACAAGGCAGTTCAATTTGTAACTTTTTGAGGTAACTTCATACTGCTTTCCAGTATTGGCTGTACCAATCTGCATTCCCACCAACAGTGCACAGGGGTTCCCCTTTTCTTCACATCCTCACCAACATTTGTTGTTTGTTGATTTATTGATGACAGCCATTCTGACAGGTGTGAGGTGCTATCTCATTGTGGTTTTAATTTGCATTTCTCTGATGGTTAGTGACATTGAGCATCTTTTCATATGTCTATTGGTCATCTGTATGTCCTCTTTGGAGAAGTGTCTATTTGGGTTTTGCCCATTAAAAAAAAATCTTCAACTAAGGATATGTTTTTATTGATTTTAGAGAGAGAGGAAGATAGAAGGAGAGAAAAGGAAACATTGGTGTAAGAGAGAAACATCATTGGTTTTGTTCTGTATGCACCCCAACCGGGGATCGAATCTGAAATCTAGGTATGTGCCTTGACTGGAAATTGAACTGGCAACCTTTTGGTGCATGAGACAATGTTCCAACTAACTAAGCCACACGCTTTTGCTTATTTTTAATTGGATTATTTGTTCCATTTGAGGTTTGTCAGTCTAACAACCAATATGTACTTCTTAATCCCTTCACCTTTTTCACCCATTCCCCCAACCCTCTCCCATCTGGCAAACAACAAAATGTTCTCTATCTGTGAGAATGTTTCTGTTCTGCTTGTTCATTTTGTTTGTAGATTCAATTGTCGATAGATATGCATTTATTGCCGTTTTGTTTGTTCATATTTTTGATCTTCTTTTTCTTCAAGAAGACCCTTCAACATTTCATATAATAATGGTTTGGTGGTGATGAACTCCTTTAGCTTTTTCTTGCCTTGGAAACTTTATATGGCCATCAATTCTAAATGATAGCTTTGCAGGATAGAGTAATCTTGGTTGTAGGTTCTTGCTTTTCATCACTCTGAATATTTCTTGCCACTCCCTTCTGGCCTGCAAAGTTTCTTTTGAGAAATCAGCTGACAGTCTTCCCTTGTAGGTAACTAACTGCTTTTCTCTTGCTGTGTTTAAGATTCTCTCTTTGTCTTGAACCTTTTGCATTTTGATGATGATGTGTCTTGGTGTGGACTTCTTGGGGTTCATCTTATTCTTGGGGTTCATCTTATTTGGGACTCTGTTCTTCCTGGACTTGTATGTCTGTTTCCTTCACCAAGTTAGGGAAGTTCTGTCATTATTGTTTCAAACAGGTTTTCAATTTCTTGTTCTCTCTCTTCTCCTTCTGGAACCCCCAAGATGCGAATGTTGGCACGCTTGAAGTTGTCCCAGAGGCTCCTTACACTATCCTCATTTCTTTGGATTCTTTTTTCTTTTTGCTGTTCTGATTGGGTGTTTTTTGCTTCCTTATATTCCAAATCGATGGTTTGCTTCTTGGATTTACCTACTCTACTATTGAATCTGTGTAAACTATTCTTTATTTCAGTTAGTGCCTCCTTCATTTCTGACTGGTCCTTTTTTATGCTCTTGAGGCCCTCACTGAGTTCATTGAAGTTCTCACTAAATTCATTGAGCATCCTTATAAGCAGTGGTTTGAACTCTGCATCTGTTAGGTTGCTTATCTCCATTTCACTTAGTTCTTTTCCTGGAGTTTTGTTCTGTTCTTTCATTTGGGACCTGTTTCTTTGTCTCCTTATTTTGGCTGCCTCCTTGTGTTTGTTTCCATGTATTAGGTAGAGCTGCTATGTCTCCTGGGCTTGCCAGGGTGGTCTACTGTAGTAGGTGTCCTGTAGATCCAGTGGCACAGCCTCCCTGATCTCCCAGCTGGGCCCTCGAGGTGCACCCCTCCTGTGGACTTTACTCCCTTCTGTTGTAATTGAGTCTTGATTGGCACATCAATGAGAGGGTTTTACTCAGGCTGATCAGCTGCAAGGACTGGCTGTGCCCACTATCCACCAACCTCTGACTACCTTGGATGATCAGCTGTGTAGGGGCCCACCACACAGAGCAAGACTTATCAGCAGGGCTCTGGTACCCGGAGTCCATTCCTTGAGTGTGTCACTTGTGGAGGTGGTTGGGTGGTGGTGCTTCACAGAGTTCTGAAGCTGTCCACTGGGTGTGCTGGCTCTGGGACAAGGTCAGCCACTGCCTGGTGTTCTACCCGGGGCCACCTGGCATAAGCTACAAAGCAGTCTGAAGATGGCTGCTGCTTGTGCTGAGCTTGGAGGTGACCAGGAAAAGCCCAGCTGTGAACCAAGGCTGGCTGCTTCTAGTGCCAGGCCTGGGGCCACTTAACAAGAGGTATGGGGTTCACTGAGACCAGATGCTGCTTGTTTGAAAGAATTTAGGAAAATCTGAAGCATAATCCGAGACAGGCCATTCCTTTGGTAAAGCAACTGGCAATAGCTTGGGTGGGCCTGAAAGTTGGGTGGGGCAGTGCCTCAGGGAATCACCAGGGTGGGGCCAACTGTGTGAGCCAGGTTGCTGGCGTCCCAGATATGGCTGCCATCTGCCTGCCCTGTGGGGGAAGGGCTCACCAAAGGAACAAAGGCCTCTGATAGCACGTCTGTCCAGGAGAAAGCTGCCTCTCCAGCCCTCGCCCCAATGCCAAACAACTCAGTTCTTCCTCATATGTCTTTTGTACCTTTCGAGCTGCCTCCCCCATGCCTAGAGCCTGGAGGGTGCGAGTCAAAGTAAGTCTGTGCGTGGGTCCTTTAAGAGGAGTTGCCTGGGGCTTCAGCAGCCTCAGCCTCTTCAACCTCAGTTCTCGCTGGTTTTTACAGCCAGAAGTTATGGGGACTTCTCTTCCTGGCACTGAAACCCTGAGCTGGCGGCCTGGTGTGGGAGGGGGACCCCTCACTCCTCAGGGAGGACCTTCACAGCTGAGGTATCCCCCTGATTTTCATCCACCACACGTGGGTGTGGGACCAGCCCGTCTGTGCCTCTGCCCCTCCTACCAGTCTCTGTGGCTGCTTCTTTAATTTCATAGTTGTAGGACTTCCATTCAGCTCGATTTCAGGTGGTTTTGAATGTTGGTTGTTCTGTAGTTTAGTTGTAACTTTGATGTGATTGTCTTCTGCTTTTTAAAGCAAGCCCTTTAACATTTCTTATAATACTGGTTTGGTGGTAACAAACCCCTTTAGCTTTTTCTTGTCTGGGAAGATCTTTATTTCTTTGTCAATTTTAAAAGGTCAGTGTAACTTCCACCTTGTTGTGGGCCCCAAGGCTGAGGCAACTAGATTCCATTTTATGTAGGCCCCTTGGCTAAGGCCTCGATATTCTTCCAATAATAGGTTAATTACCCCTCCACGGGAAGGAATTTTTGCCTAAGGTACCCCATGTATTGGGAGGCATTTGCAGTTTCCTGAGTATAGGTATTTGCAAGTACTTAATGCTAATTTTGACCTCTGTAATCTCTGTCACTCCCACTATTGTACTGGTTCCCTGAGGGGAGGGAGGCCTATTCTGTTTGCTTGACAAGCAGGAGACCCCCCCCCTCCCCCCGGGCAACTGTTAGATACTGATTTTGAGAAATGTTAATCAAACAACTGCTTCTGTGAATGCTGCTTGCTTGCTCTTCCCACGTAGACAGACTATAAAAGGCTGTCATTTTAGAGGCTCGGGGCTGCAGTTCTCCTCTGAGTAGGTTGGCTGCAGTCCCTGCACAGGTTAATAAAGCTCCTAAAACTTATAATTTTGGTGTCCGAGGGAGGTTGATTTACTGGGTTACAACACACCTAATCTGTCACCATCTTGAAATCTTTTTCTTTTTTTAATTAAGGCTTCATTACATAGGCATGCTTGGTTGAATCATTGGCCATTGGTGATTAAGTCAACCTCCAACCCAACCCCATGCCTTCCCCCACCAAATCAGGGAATGGGCTGAAATTCCAACCTTCTGATTATATGGTGAGTTCCCTGGAAAGCAGCCCCATACTGTTAGTTAGTTATCTAGGAGCTTTCCAAAAATCATCTCACTAATATAAACTCAGGTGTAGTTGAAAGGGGCTTGTTATGAATAACAGAAGTCTCTCCTTTCACCTTTATGGCTATTATGACTTCTGAAATTCAAAGGGTTTTAGGGATTCTATGCCAGGAATAAGGAAAAGGATAAATTATATATTTGTTATTCTAAATCACAATATCATAACCACAATTTGTTTATCCATTCACATGTTGATGGACTTTGGATTGTTTCTAGTTTGGGGCAAGCGCAAATAAAGTGCTATGAACATGTGTTATCATTCCTCTTGGTAAACATCTAAGAGTGGAATATCTGTATCATTTGACAGGTGAACATTTACGTTTTTAAGAAGCTGCAGAACTGTTTTCCAAAGGGGTTGTAACATTTAACATGCTCAGCAGTGTATGAGGATTCCAATAGCTCTACATCTTCACTTGGAATAAGTCTTTTTTTTTATCCTCACCCGAGGACATTTTTCCATTTTTTGTTCAGATAGAGGGAGAGGGAGAGAGGAAGAGAGAGAGAGAGAGAGAGAGGGAGAGAGAGAGGGAGAGAGAAACATCGACGTGTAAGGTACACATTGAGTGGCTGCCTCCCACACGACCCAACCAGGGCCGGGGACAAACCGCATCGGAGGTACGTGCCCTTAGTGGGAACCGAAGCCGGGTCTCTCTGGACTGCAGGCCGATGCTCTAACCACTGAGCCAAACCGGCCAGGACGGAATAAGTCTTAATTGCAGTCGTTCTAACAGGTGGGTAGTGGTATCTTATTGAGGCTTTAATTTTCATTTTGCTAATTTGTAGTGATGTTGAATATTTTTTCCATGTGCTTATTTTCTATTCATATCTTATTTGGTGAATGTTTATTCAGAGCTTTTACCCATCCTATAATTGCTTGTTTTCTTATTATTGAGTTTTGAGAGTTCTTCATATATGCTACATACATGTCATTTATCAGATACATGCTTTGCAAATATTTCCCCCCAGTCTGTGGCTTGTGTTTTCATTTACTTAACAGTGTCTTTTGAAGAGTAGAAGTTTTTAATTTTGAAAAAAAAAAAACTGTACTAAGTTTTTTAGCAGGTCATGCTTTTGGTGTTATATTAAAAAAGACCCTTCATTTAGCCCTGGCCAGTGTGGCTCAGTTGGTTGGAGCACTGGTCTGGACACCAAAAGGTCACAGGTTCGATGCCTGGTCAGGGGCACATACACAGTTTGCAGGTTGAATCCCCTGTCAGGGTGTGTATGGGAGGTAACTGATCCATGTTTCTCTCTCACATCGATATTTCTCTCTTTCTCTCTCTCTCCCTCTTCCTTCCTCTTTCTTTAAAATCAATAAAAACATATCCTCTTTTAATTTGCATCTCTCTGATGATTAGTGACTTTGAGCATTTTTTCATGTGTCTCTTGGCCATCTGTATGTCCTCTTTGGAGAAGTGTCTATTTAGATCCTTTGTCCATTTGTAACTGAATTGTTTGTCTTCCTTTTGTTAAGTTGTATGAGTTCTTTATATACTTTGGAAATTAATCCCTTAACAGATGTAGCATTGGCAAATATGTTCTTCCATACAGTGAGATCCCTTTTCATTTTGTTGATGGTTTCTTTTGCTGTGCAGAAGCTTTTTATTTTGATGTAGTCCCATTTGTTAATTTTTTTCCTTTGTTTCTTTTGCCCTAGGTGATGTATCCATGAAAATTCTGCTACATGAGATGTCTGAGATTTTGCTGCCTATAGTTTCTTCTAGGATTTTTATGGTTTCATGACCTACATTTAAGTCTTTTATCTATTTTAAGTTTATTCTTGTGTATGGTGTAAGTTGGTGGTCTAGTTTAATTTTTTTGCTTGTACCTGTCCCGTTTTCCCAATACCATTTATTGAAAAGACCGTCTTTACTCCATTGTATGCACTTGTCTCCTTTGACAAATATTAATTGAGCATAATGATTTGGGTTGATTTCTGGGTTCTCTGTTTGGTTCCATTGATCTATATGCCCATTCTTGTGCCAGTACCAGGCTGTTTTGATTACAGTGGCTTGGTAGTATGGTTTGATATTCAGTATTGTGATCCCTTCTACTTTGTTCTTCTTTTTTTGTTCCATATAAATTTTTGGAGTATTTGTTCTAGAGCTGTGAGATATGTCACTGGTATTTGAATAGGGATTGTGTTTAATTTATAGATTGCTTTGGGTAGTATGGACATATGAATGGCCAAGAGATATATGAAAAAATGCTCAAAGTCACTAATTATCAGAGAGATGTAAATTAAAATGACAATGAGATATTACCTCACACCTGCCAGAATGGTTACCATCAACAAATCAACAAACAACAAGTGCTGGCGAGGATGTGGAGAAAAGGGAACCCTAGTACATTGCTGGTGGGAATGCAGACTGGTACAGCAGCTATGGAAAACAGTATGGAGTTTCCTCAAAATATTAAAAATTGATCTGCCATTTGACCCAGTGATCCCACTTCTAGGAATATATCCCAAGAATCCTGAAACACCAATCTGAAAGAATACATGCACCCCCATGTTCATAGCAGTGCTTTTTACAATAGCTAAGATCTGGAAGCAGCCCAAGTGCCCAACAGTAGAGTAGATTAAAAAAATAGTGGTACATTTACATAATGGAATACTATAGAGCTGTGAAAAAGAAGGATCTCTTACCCTTTGAGACAGCATGGAGGGAACTGGAGAGTATTAAGCTAAGCGGAATAAGCCAGGCAGAGAAAGACAAGTATCACATGATCTCATTTATATGTAGAATCTAATATACAAAGTAAACTGGTAAGCAAAATTGATCCAGAGTCATGGAAACATGGAACAGACTGACGAATCTCAGAGGGAAGGGGTGGCGGGAAGACATTAACCCAAGAACTTATATGCATCTATGCATAACGCATGGACGCAGACAATAGTGCAGTGAAGGCCTGGGGGGTTGGGCAGAAGTAGGATAGAGGGGTCAATGGGGCAAAAGAGGAGACATCTGTAATACTTTCAACAATAAATTTTTAAAAAACAAACAAAAAAACCCCGTATCCTCAGGTGAGGATGAAAAAAGTTTTTAGATTAATAATTTGAGGTTTTACATTTAGGTCTATGACCCATTTTGAGTAAATTTTTGTATACGGTTTAAGGTATGAAACAAAGTTCTTTAAAAAAAAATATTGATATCTGATTAATTTTAATATCATTTGTTGAAAAAATGCATTTTCTCTGAATTGTCTTTGTATCTTTGTCAAAAATCAGTTGTTTATATATGTGTGGGTCTATTTCTGGACTCTCTGTTTTGTTTTATAGAATTATTTCTCTTTATGCCAATATCAAGCTGTTTTGATTTCTATAGCTACAAAAGAAGTCTTCAAATTAAGTAATATTAGGCTCCAACTTTCCTTTTCTTTCTTAAAATTGATTTAGCTACATAGGTTCTTTGTATTTTCATGTGAATTTTAGAGTAATCTTGTTAATTTCTACAAAAAACTCTGCTGGGATTTTGATTGTTATTATGTTGAATCTATGAATCAATTTGAGGAGGACTGACATCTTAACAATATTGAGTATTTCAGCCAATGAACATAGTATATCTCTTCGTTTAATTTAAGTCTTATTTAAATTCTCTTAGCAATGTTTTGTTGTTTTCAATGTACAGGTCTTGCCCATCCTTTGTCAGATTTATCCTTAAAAATTTTATAACTTTTGATGTTATTGTAAATGATATTTTAAAACTTAAATTTCTGATTGTTGCTAGTACATAAAACACAATTTTTTAAAATACTGATCTTTTGTCTTGCAACCTTGCTAAACTTGCTCATTAGTTCTAGTAGATTACTTCTAATTTTCTACATAGACAATCAAGTCATCTGTAAAAAAAAAAAAAGAGTTTGACTTGTTCCTTTTCAATCTGGCTATGTTTATTTTTATCCTATATTTTTCCTTTATCACAGTGGCTTGAATTTCAATATAGTTGTTGAATAGAAGTTTTAAAGGCAGAAATCCTTGTTTTATCCCTAGTCTGAGGGGAAAAGACTTCAGTTTTTCACCACTAAGTATGATGCTAGCTGCAGGTTTTCATAGACAGCTTTTATTAGATTGAGGAAATTTTCTTCTATTCTTAATTTACTGAGGATTTTTATTAGGAATGAATGTGATATATTATCATTTGGAGGTAGACTTTGATGAGTTAAATATGTAAAATTGATTGATAGTGTTTTTTAAGTCTTCCATATCCTTACTGATTTTCTGTTTATTGTTCTACCAACAATTGAGAGAGGGTTGCTGGAATCCCCATTTTGTCTCGCAATTTTATCAGTTTTTATTTCATGTATCTTTCAGCTCTGTTAGCATGTGCCCAAACATTTAAGCTTATTCTGTCATCTTTATGAATTGAACCCTTTATCATTATAAAATGAACTTCTTTATCCCTGGTAACATTCTTTGCTCTGAAATCTACTTTCTCTAATATTAATATAGCTATTTCATCTTTCTTTTTTTAAAAAAATATTTTTCTTTATTGATTTTAGAGAGAGAAAGGGAGAGGGAGAGAGGAATAGAAACATCGATGAGAGGGTACATTGATTGGCCGCCTCCTGCATGTCCCCCACTGGGGATCGGGCCCACAACCTGGGCATGTGCCCTGACCAGGAATTGAACGGGCCACCTCTTGGTGCATGGGTCAACGCTCAACCACTGAACCACACCCCCCGGGCTCATCTTTCTTTTGACTGGCATGGCATATCTTTTCCCATTATTTTACCTTTAACTCTTTGTGTTTTTATATTTAAAATGTGTTTGTTATAAGCAGCATATAGTCAAATCTTGTTTTTCATCCAATCTGAAAATTTTTGTCTTTGAATTAGGGTGTTTAGGCTACTTATATTTAATGTGATTATTGAAATCATTGATTAAATTTACCATTTTGCTATTTGTTTTTTTATTTGACTTATTTCTCTTTCTTCTTTTCCCACTCTCTTCTGCCCTCTTTTGGATTAATTGAGCATTTTTATGATTTTATTTTATCCCCTTTGTTGGATTATTGCCTGTAATTCTTATATTATTAAAGTAATTGCTTTAGGGCCCTGGGTGGTTTGGCTCAGCTGTTAGAACATCGACCGGAGGACCAAAGGGTCACGGGTTTGTCAAGGGCTTGTACCTGGGTTGGTCAGGGCCATTCGGGAGGCAACCAATCAATGTGTCTCTCACATCTCTCTCTCTCTTTCTCTCTCCCTCCCTCCCTCCCTCCCTCCCTCCCTTCCACTCTGTCTAGAAAATCAATGGAAAAATATCCTTAGGTGAGGATTAACAAACAAATAAAAATAAAAAATAAAGTAATTGCTTTAGGGTTTATAGCATACATCTTTAATTTATTACAATCTATCTTCAAGTGATATCATACCATAATATAATTCTATTTCTCCCTTCTCAACCTTTGTGCCATTGTTGTCATACATTTTGCTTTTATATATGTTATATCTTTGTACTACATTGTTCTTATTTTTGTTTGAATAGTCAGTTATCTTTAAAATATATAAATAGTAAGAAAAAGTTATGTAATTAATTGCTCAGATATTAAACCATATCTGGTGCTCTTCATTTCTTTGCATAGATCCAAACTTCTACTGGTACTAGTTTGTTTTTTAACCATTTATTATAGAAAATTTTATAGTATTCAACAGTAGAGAGAACAACCCTGGCTGGTGTGGCTCAGTTGGTTGGAGCATTGTCCCATACAGTGAATGGTGGTGGGGTTGATTCCCAGTTAGGGCTCATACCTAGGTTGAGGGTTTGATCACCAAGTGGGGTGCATATGGGAGATTGATGTTTCTCTCTAAAATCAATGTTTCTCTCTCTCCCTCTCCTTCCTCTCTCTCTAAACGCAAAAAAAAAAAAAAAAAAAGTAGAACAGTATAGTAAAACCCCATGTATCCATTGCCTAGCTCAACAATTACCAACATTTTTGTACTATTTATGTTTTCTATCATTTGCTTTCTATATATACTAAAACAAATAAATACAATTATAAAAATAAAATACATATATTTAAACCCGTACTACAGAACTAGAGACAAAAAAATTTTTGATTGGGGTCCAGGAATCTGCATTTTGACAAAACTTCTTGCCTAGTTGGTATCATTTTCTTTCCACTTAAAGGATTCGCTTTAAGATTTCTTGTGCTGCAAATGTGCTAGTAATGATGTCTTTTAGCTTTTGTATGTCTAAAGATATCTTTATTTCACCTTCATTTTTAAAAGATATTATCACTGAGTATAGAATTCTAGGTCAATAACTTTTTCTTTCAGTATATTAGACATTATTCAATTTTCTTCTCACTTACATGGTTTACTACAAGTAATCTGCTGTTATTCTTAACTTTGCCACTCTGTGTGGGATATGTCCCCCCTGCCCTCCGCTGTTTTAACCTTTTGCTCTTTATTTCTGGTGTTGAAAAATTAAAAAAAAAAGTTTTTATTGATTTTTGAGGAAGCAAGAGGGAGAGAGATAGAGAGAGAAACATCAATGTGAGAGAGAAACAGCTATTGGCTGCCTCCTGCATGCCCCCTACTGGGGATCGAGCCCACAATCCAGGCATGTGCCCTAACCAGAAATTGAACTGGCAACCCTTTGGTACTGAGCCACATTGGCCAGCGTTTGACCAATTTGATTCTGATGTGCATTGGTGTAAAAACAATTGCCCTAATCCAAGGTCATAAAGATTTACTCCTACATTTTCTTTCTTTTTTAAGATATGTTTTTATTGATTTTTTTTCTTAGAGAGAGAGAGAAACATCAGTGTGAGAGAGAAATATCAATTGGCTGCCTCCTGCATCTCCCCTACTGGGGATTGAGCCTGCAGCTCAGGCATGTGCCCTGAGGGGGAATCAAACTGGAAACCTTTTGGTGCACAAGATGAAGCTCAACCAACTGAGCCACACTGGCCAGGGCTCCTATATTTTCTTTCAGAGTTTTATAATTTTAGCTTTTACATTTAAATGTATGACACATTTTGAGTACACTTTTGTGTAATTGCAAGAAGAAGGTGTTCAATTTCATTCTTTTGCATGTGGATATCCAGTTGTCTCAGGATCATTTGTGGAAAAGACTATTCTTTCCCCCACTGAGTTATCTTAGCACTCTTGTTGAAAATCAATTGATCATAAATGTGAGAGTTTATTTCTTTTTTTTTTTTTTTTTAATTTTAATTTTATTGTTGAATGTATTACAGATGTTCCTCATTTTTCCCCCATTGCCCCCCTCCTCCCCATTTCCGCCCCCCTCTTGCTTTTCCCCACACTGTTGTCTGTGTCCATTAGTTATGCATATATACATATAAGTTCTTTGGTTTATTTCTTCCCACCCCCCCCAACTCCCCTTCCCTTTGAGGTTTGTCAGTCTAACAACCAACTTATACTTCTTAATCCCTTCACCTTTTTCACCCCTCTCCCCACCCCCTCCCCATCTGGTAACCAACAAAAGTTCTCTGTATCTATGAGAATGTTTCTGTTCTTCTTGTTCATTTTGTTTGTAGATTCAATTGTTGATAGATATGTATTTATTGCCATTTTGTTTGTTCATATTTTTTTATCTTTTTCTTCAAGAAGACCCTTCAACATTTCATATAATAATGGTTTGGTGGTGATGAACTCCTTTAGCTTTTCCTTGTCTGGGAAACTCTTTATATGGCCATCGATTCTAAATGACAGCTTTGCAGGATAGAGTAATCTTGGTTGTAGGTTCTTGCTTTTCATCACTGTGAATATTTCTTGCCACTCCCTTCTGGCCTGCAAAGTTTCTTTTGAGAAATCTGCTGACAGTCTTATGGGAACTCCCTTGTAGGTAACAAACTGCTTTTCTCTTGCTGCTTTTAAGATTCTCTCTTTGTCTTGAACCTTTTGCATTTTGATGATGATGTGTCTTGGTGTGGGCCTCTTGGGGTTAATCTTGTTTGGGACTCTCTGTGCTTCCTGGACTTGTATGTGTGTTTCCTTCACCAAGTTAGGGAAGTTTTCTGCCATTATTGTTTCAAATAGGTTTTCGATTTCTTGTTCTCTCTCTTCTCCTTCTGGCACCCCCAAGATGCGAATGTTGGCACGCTTGAAGTTGTCCCAGAGGCTCCTTACACTATCCTCATTTCTTTGGATTCTTTTTTCTTTTTGCTGTTCTGATTGGGTGTTTTTTGCTTCCTTATATTCCAAATCGATGGTTTGCTTCTTGGATTTACCTACTCTACTATTGAATCTGTGTAAACTATTCTTTATTTCAGTTAGTGCCTCCTTCATTTCTGACTGGTCCTTTTTTATGCTCTTGAGGCCCTCTCTAAGTTCACTGAGGTTCTCACTAAGTCCATTGAGCATCCTTATAAGCAGTATTTTGAACTCAGCATCTGTTAGCTTGCTTAACTCCATTTCACTTAGTTCTTTTCCTGGAGTTTTATTCTGTTCTTTCATTTGGGACCTATTTCTTTGTCTCCTCATTTTGGCTGCCTCCCTCATTTGTTCCTATGTATTACTTAGCGAGAGGTATAGGGCTAGCTGAGACCAGATGCTGCTTGTTTGAATGATTTTAGAAAAAGCTGAAGCAGGCTCTAAGACAGGCCAATCCTATGGTGAAGCAACTGGCAACAGCTTGGGTGGGCCTGAAAGTTGGGTGGGGCGGGGCCTCAGGGAATCACCAGGGCGGGGCCAACAGTGTGAGCCAAGTTGCTGGAGTCCCAGATATGGCGGCGTCTGCCGGCTCAGGAAGGGCTCACCAAAGGAACAAAAGCCCCTGTTAGCACGTCTGTCCAGGAGAAAGCTGCCTCTCCAGCCCTCGCTCCAATGCCAAACAGCTCAGTTCTTCCCCATATGACTCTGGCGCCTTTCAGGCTGCCTCCCCCACGCTGGAGCCTGGAGGGTGTGAGTCCGAGTAAGTCCGTGCGCGGGCCCTTTAAGAGGAGCTGCCGGGGGCTCCAGCCGCCTCAGCCTCAGTTCCCACTGGTTTTTCCAGCCAGAAGTGATGGGGATTCTCTTCCTGGCACTGGGACCCTGAGCTGGGCACCTGGTGTGGGACGGGGACCACTCAGCCCTCTGGGAGGACCTTCCCAGCCGAGGTATCCCAATTTTTATCTGCCACACGTGGGTGTGGGACCAGCCCGTCGCGCCTCCGCCCCTCCTACCAGTCTCGATGTGACTTCTTCTTTAATTTCGTAGTTGTAGGACTTCCATTCAGCTTGATTTCAGGCGGTTTTGAATGATGGTTGTTCTGTAGTTTAGTTGTAACTTTGATGTGGTTGTGGGAGGACGCGATACCGCGTTTACCTATGCCGCCATCTTGACCGGAAGTCCGAGAGTTTATTTCTTGACTCTGAATTCTAGTTCATTGGTGTATATGTCGATTTTTATGCTAGTGCACACTGTCTTAATTTCTGCAGCATTAAAGTAAGTTTTAAAATTGGGATGTGAGCTCAGCCGGTGTGGCTCAATGGATTGAGGGTTGTCCCGTGGACGGAGAGGTCTCAGTTCTATTCCTGGTCAGGGCACATGCTGGGTTGTAGGCTTGATTCGCAGTAGGAGGCGTGCAGGAGGCAGCCGATTGGTGTTTCTCACATCGATGTTTCTATCTCTCTCTCCCTTCCTCTCTCTCTAAAAAAATCAATAAAGACATATTTTAAATAATTGGGATGTGTGTGAGATCACTCCCCCAGTTTTTTTTCTCTCAAGATGGGATCCTTTGAATTTCCATATGAATTTTAGAATCATCATCTTAATTTTTGCAAAGAAGCCATTGAGAGATTGTGTTGACTCTGTAGCTATAGATCAAATTTAAAAAAACAATTTCTTTTTATTTATTTTCTCTATTTGATGAAACACTGTCATCATACCTTCTTTTTTCTTCTTTTAAGCATGATTTCCTTTAGTTTGTAAAATATATCTAGAATGGCTGCTAAAAAGTTTTTGTTGGTTAATTCTGACATCTGGGCCTTCTCACAAGTAGTTTCTGTTGTCTGATCCACCCCTCCTCCCCTCCCGTGTATGATTCATACTTCACTGTTTCTTTGCATGTGTTGTAATTTTTTATGGAAAAAAATGAACTTTTTAGATATTGTAACAACTCTGGATACTGAGTCTTCACTTCACCTCTCCAACACCAGGCTTACTGCTGTTTGCTTATTTGTCTACTAGTTTGATTGTACTATTTTAGTGAAGTCTGTTTCTCACAAGGGCAAAGCCTCTGATGTGTGCAGCTTTGGGCATGCGCACAGTAATCCTGGGATGACAGTGGTTTTAGCACAGCTTGCTTGACTGTCTCTTTCCTTGATCTTTCTGTTAAGCTGTCTGTCTCTGTTGGAATCACAACCAGTGCTTAGTCTCTACTGATTGGCAGTTGATTGCTCTATTGTTTTCAACAGTACCCTGTTGAAAAAAAATTAATTGCTCCACTGTCTGATCAAATTGAATCCAGACTCCATCTCTGTCTCCACAACTCAGGAAACCCACCAGGCTTTGCCTGAGTTCACTGCTCTGCACCACAGTCTGGAAACTAGCTCAAGGTGACCAGATGGGGCAGTCAGGCTCACTCACCTTGTTTGCTTCTCATCTCAGAGGGATTACTGTCCTTTGTTGCCTAAATCTAATATCTTAAAACCTTTTTTTCAATCCATTTTGGGGGGGGGGGCAGGGTTGTCGTTTTAGGCAGTAACATAAATTGGTTTCTGTTATTCCATCTTGGCTAGAAGCAGAAGTCTAGAACCCCATTTTTTGGTTTTTGTTAATCCTCAAATGAGGATATTTTCCCATTGTTTTTTAGAGAGAGTGGGAGAAAAGGAGGGAGGGGGAGAGAGAGAGAGAGAAAGAGAGAGGGAAACATGGATGTGAGAGAGACACATCAATTGATTGCCTCCTGCATTACCCAGACCAGGGCTGGGGATCAAACCTGCAACCCAGGTACATGCCCTTGACCAGGAATCAAACCTATGTCCCTTTGGTCCTTGGATTGATGCTCTAACCACTGAGCCAAACCGACCAGAGCTAAAATCCCATTTTTAATTTCTATGTATCTCTCTGAATCCAGTAAATAAAATAATATTAGATGTATATTCTAATAAGAAAATTCAAAAGCATGCATAGTTAAGTTCTTAAATTTTAAAAAAGTACCTTGGCCAGTTTGGCTCAACAGTTAGAGCATTGGCCCATGTACTGAAGGGTTTCAGGATCAATTTCCGGTCAAGGACATGTACCTGGGTTGCAGGTTTGATCCCTGGTCCCCGTCGGGGGCGGGGGGTCCTGCAGGAGGCAACCAGTCTATGTCTCTCTTCCTCTCTCTCTCCCTCCTCCCTCCCTCCTCCCTCCCTCCCTCCCTCCCTCCCTCCCTCCCTCCCTCCCACTCTACCTAAAAATAAATGGAAAGTGTGTATATATATATATATATATATTTTTTTTTTTTTATTTTTTTTTTTTGGTACTTGCCCCTAGCGGGAACCGAACCCAAGACTCTCTGGTCCGCAGGCCCATGCTCCAACAGCTGAGCCAAACCGGCCAGGGTGGAAAGTATCCTTGAGTGAGGATTAACAAAACAAATGTATCTGGGCATTCACGTTATTTAAAGATATTGAAAATCAACCTGGCCAGTGTGGCTCAGTGGTTGAACGTCGACCCATGCACCAAGAGGTCGCCAGTTTGATTCCCGGTCAGGGCACATGGCCAGGTTCTGGGCCGAATCCCCAGTGGGGGCATGCAGGAGGCGGCCAGTCGATGTTCTCTCTCATTGATGTTTCCATCTTTCTCTCCCTCTCCCTTCCTCTCTCTCTAAAATCAATAAAGAAAAAAAAAAGATATTAAAAACAAATGCAAATAGTTGCTCCAGATAAATTCTTACTTCTCCCAGTTTGTTGCACTCTGTGGAAAGAACTCCACAGCCAAAGGGAGAAAAGTGATTTGGTGATCACCTAGAACATTCAGCAAGAACATGTGTAATTATCTCAACTTTCCTCTTTATTTGTGATATATTCTCACTTCTTCCTTTCTTCCCTCCCTCCCTCTAAAATTATAACATCTGGAACTGTCTTTTGAGCAAAGGGGAAGACTAAAGTGTTTATGTTAGTGGTAAAAATTTGATTTTACCTAAAGAGTACCTCTTTAAATGAAATGATGACATGAAAGAATAACATATTCAGTATTTCAAAAAAAATTTTTTTAATCCTCTTCCAAGTGTATGTTTATGGATTTTAGACAGAGAGAGAGAAAGAAACATCAATGTGAAAGAGAAACATTGGTTGCTTCCCATACATGCCCTGACCCAGGATCAAACCAGTAAACTTTTGGTGTATGGGATGATGCTCCAACCAACTGAGCCACTCAACCAGGGCATGTTCCTGTTTTAAAACCCAAACAAAAGTATGTGACTGCTGAACTTTCACAGTTCTGTTTTTACCAGATGCTGGAAAACATTGAAACCAAACCAATTCCTCAGAAATGTGTTCCTAACCACAACTCCATGTAGGCAGACAAACAGAATTTATGTTGGTTCCTGGAAAAGAAAGACTTAGGAGCCACATTTAACTATTTCACCTTTTTTGTTCATTTGTTCTTAGTCTGTTTCACTTCTTCAAAAGCAGTGAAGGCCAAGAGCCAGACACATCAGTGCACTTCCCACTTCTGTTTTGATTGTGTTCCTGGGTTCTCACTGGTCTGCCCTGGATTCTCTGAAGGCCTTTCTCTGGCTACTGGACAGCACAGTTCCGGTGGCTTTAGCTAACAAATGACTTCAACACTGGAAATCTGAACTTATCCCTTCTCAACTATGTCCAGAAAAATTAGTTCTCCCTAGGTACTTTCCATCATGACCTGATTCAAGCTGAGACAGAAGCTGTTAAGTAGGCAAACTGTTCCCTTCGTGTTGTATTTTGGGACCCCCTTTTCATTGCTCCCAGTTCTTGGTGCCCTCTGCTGTAAGTGTCCCATTCTATTGGGTGCCTTCACTCTGCACAACCAACTTGCAGTACAGGGAACATTGAGGTCCTGCCTCCCAGTTTGGGTGTGGCTATCACTGTAATGAGTGAGTTTCAGGGATGGTGTGATGGTCCTGCAGAGTAAACAGGACAAGCCCAGCCTGCAGACAGAAAGAAGAATGAAACAGATGTGCCCACAGAAACAAAAAGGAGGGTCTGGATGACTTTGCTCTTCCAAGTCCAGTCCTTCCTGAGTCCCAAATGCATTTCCCATCTTGATTTATGAGATATCCCTGAAGCTGTTCAATCATTACCTCTCCCTAGCTACCAGGTTTTCTGGCCTAAGCTAGCTCCTGAGTTGGTTCCTATTACATGAGACAAAGTTGCTCCCACATCTGTTTCACTTCAATGTGACCATGGGTTATTTAAAAAAGAAAATCTATGCTAATTGCTTGGGGGATGTTAATGATGTAGGAATTTTTTTGTTTTGCAAGTTATATGTTAGGGAAGTGCTGTACAATAGAAATATAATGTGAACCTCATATGTAATTTTAAATTAGTAGCTACATTTGAAAAACTAAAAAACAGGTTAAATTTATTTTAATAATATATTTTATTTAACTCACTATATCCAATGGATTATCATTTCAACATGTAATGAAAAACATTAATGAGATATTTTGAATTCTTTTTTTTTATACTTGGTCTTCAAAATCGTGTGTATTTCACACTAGTACAGCACACCTCAAAATGGACTAGCCACATTTCACACACTCAGCAGCCACATGTGGTTAGTGGCTATTGGACAGCACAGTTCTGGTGGCTTTAATTAATGGAAATGAATTTAATAGTGGGAATCTAAAATGCCATAGCAAACTGATAAACATTATTTTGGGGAAAGTAGGGCCCTGTGGCAACCTTCATATGATACTATTCTTCAGAGGAAGACCTTTATTCCTTCATAAGGTGGGCCCTCTATTAAAAAGGCATTTATCCAAAACTAAGAAGATAAATAGGATAGCAAAGAGGGTACTCATTATTTGTTCAAAAATATCAATTGTATGTCTGTTGTCTAGAACTATGCTAGAAGTGGAATAATAAAAATAAAACATTTTTTACCTTTATGGAGATTACTATTTCTTGAAGAAGAGAACTCTTTATCAGAATCACACAAATAAATGTGCTAAGTGTTATGGAGGAAAGGCAGTCAGAGAGAAGAGAGCAGATTCTGGGACTTAATCTGCTCTGGAGTTTGGGAAAGCTTCCTTGGTGTGAGGATGTTTGTGCTAAGATTTGGAAGATATATAAGTGCTTACAGGCAAAAAAAGAGGGGGAAACATCCCAGGAGAAGAAAGAGCATTTGCAAAGATGGCAGGAAGCATGGCTCATTCAGAGATCTGAAATAAGTCTTGTGGGACTGAAGTGCAGAAAAAGAGAGAGCAATGCAGCCTGGGACGGAATATGTAGGCAAGGGCCAGGCCATGCCCAGTGTGTTAGACCAGGTTACACATGTTTCTCAAGAGCATTGGAAACCATTGTTGAGTTTTAATCAAGGGAGATGATGTAATCAGGTTTCAGTTTTGAAAAATCATTTTGATTACAGTGTGGAAAGTGTCCTGAGGAGGATAAGAAGTATCTGTGGGAAGACTAGTCAGGGCGCTACTGCAGTAATTTCAACAGGAGACCGTTTGGGCCCATGTGAAAGTGGTGGCAGTAGAGCTGGAGAGAAGCAGATGACTTTGAGAAATGTCAGGAAGGTAAGAAACACAGATATTTGTCAAGGAGTATAGGGGATGGTTCCAATTGTTGTGCTAGAACAAGCATAAAGAAGACCAGGCTTAGAGAAAAAGTCCATGTAGAGTTTTAGGGGCCCAAGAGACATTCAAGGTGGAAATATCAGGTAAGTAGTTAGATATGAGAGTCTGGAGCTCAGAGGAAAGGTAAAAACTGAAGATGATTTTGAAATCATCTATGTATACTCCATTTTCTGGCTGCCCTGGCCTTTTACTTCCTTGAAGATGTCATGCTCAAGTGCCTTTGCATATGCTGCTCCATCTGCCCAAATCCTCCTTCTCCCATTTCTTTAATGACCCCTTACTTTTCCTTAGTGCCATCTCTTGGCCTGTCGGGATCGGTGCAACACAATGAAACTACAAGCACGCGCTGCTTGGAGTGATGGGGAGCTTTGCAAGGGAGCAAATTCTCCAGATCTTTGGACGCACTCCCATTTATTTGCAGATTGGTTCCCCCAGGTTACAAGTGGATTTATGTAAATTATTTCCTTGAGATGGCGTCTCTGCAAACCATACAGCCTAGCTTTGTCTCTTGCTTTTTACAGCGAAGAGACTTTGAAGCCAAAAAATAACAAACCCTTATTCACATGCAAAAGAAGCACTCAATGCAATCGGCTGGCCAGGTTGTGGGAGTTCATTAACACAAGTTTACAAAACGTCCATCTTCCAACCCCCCAACCCCACACTTTAGACTGAAGATCAATTGTCACTTCCTCAGGGCTACATTTCCTGACCCCCATGCCTATAATAAACCCTCACAGCATTACATCCTTTAATTCTGTGGCACTTGGAGCAATTACCAATTGTAGTTTTACATTTATTTGCATCCCTATTTAATTAATAACTGTGTCTTTTACTAGAATATAAGAACAGGACCAACTCTTTTTATTTTTCCCATTAGATAGACTTAATTTTTTTAGAGCAGCTTTAGGTTCACAAAAAAATTGAGCAGAAAATACAGTTCCCATATGCCCCCTATCCCCACCACACACACAGTCTTCCCCACATCAACATCCTGCACCTGAGAGGTACATTTGTGATCATTAATGAATTAATACTCAATGTTTGTAGTTTGCATTAGGGTTCATTCTTGGTGTTGTAAATATTTTTTAGGTTTTGACAAATGTATAATGACATATGTCCGCCATTACAGTATCATACAGAATAGTTTCAGTGCCCTAAAAAATCCCATGTGCTCCACTTGTTCATCTCTCCTTTTCCCCAACCCCAGCAACCACTGATCTTTTTAATGTCTCCATAGTTTTTCCTTTTCCAGAATGTCATGTAATTGGAATCATACAGTATGCAGCCTTTTCAGATTGGCTTCTTCCAATAAGTAATATGCATTTAGGGTTCCTCCGTGTCTTTTTATGGTTTGATAGCTTATTTCTTTTTAGTGCTGATTAATATTCCATTGTCTAGATGTACCAGGGTTTATTTATGCATTCACCTACTGAAGAACATCTTGGTTGCTTCCAAATTTGGACAATTATGAATAAAGCTGCTATAAACACCCATGTGCAGATTTTTGTGTGGACATAAAATTTCAATTCTTTTGGGTAAATATCAAGCAGCACAACTGCTGGATCATATGGTAAGACTATGTTTCAGTTTTGTAAGAAACCAGCAAACTGTCTTCCAAAGTGGCTGCGCTATTTTGCATCCCCATCAGCAATGAATGAGAGTTTCTGTTGCTCTACATCCTCTCCAGCATTTGGTGTTGACAGCGTTTTGAATTTTAGCTGTTCTAATGAGTGTGCCCTGGTATCTCATTATTGTTTTAATTTGCAATTCCATGATAATGTATGACGTTGAAAATTTTTTTATATTCTTATTTGTCATCTGTATATCTTCTTTGGTGAAGTGTCTGTTCAAGTCTTTTACCCATTTATAAATTGGATTGTTCATTTTCTTATTGTTGAGTGCTAAGGGTTCTTTGTATATTCCAAGTCTATTTTTGTTTATTATCTACCCAGTGCCTAGGCTTATACTTAGTAGGAGTTGAGTAAATACATACTAACTGAATGAAGAAGTGAAAGCAAAATTGTGGATAATTCAAACTGTGGATAAAGATTAGTTACTGAAATAGAGAACGTAGTAGTGAGATGAGAAGAGAACATATAGGACCAAGATTTTTAGGATTTCCTTCGTTTAATGGCTGGGTAGAAGAGACTAACCAAATGGCTACAAAATATAAGGAAAGACGCTCAACCTTATTAATCATCAGAGAAATAGAAGAAAACCACAGTAAAATACTACTACACACCCACCAAAATGGTTAACATTCTCGAAAAGGATGGAAATAAGAAGCATGGGTAAGTATCTGGAGCAACTGGAATGCTCATACCCTACTTCATGCAACCAACTTGGAAAACTGATTGGTGGCATCAACTAAAGCTGAATGTATTCATATTTTATGACCTAGCAATTCCACTATTAGGCATATATCCAACAGATTGATACATAGAACTTTACGATTCTCTTTATATAAAATTCAAAAACAGGAAAAAAAATATATTTATTACATTAAAAGCCAGGTTATTCATTACTTTTGAAGAGAGGTAGTGACTTGGAGAGAGAGACCAAGGTAGGGATGATTCTAAGTTCTGCTATTTCCTGATCTGGGTGTTGGTTATATGAGTGTGCTCAATTTATGATGATTCATTGAACTGTTCACGTAATAGTTTGTGAGTTTTATTGAATGCATTAAACATTTATTTTAAGAAGAAAAAGATAAATCTTTTTGAAGTCCTCCAAAAAAATAAGTAAAGCTCTTTTCCCACCCCTTCAGCACCCCAAAGAGTGTGAGTCTGTGTATGGGCTTTTATAAGAGCAAAGGAACCTGTTTATAAAAACTTGTCACACATTTTAAATGTTGATGCTTTAACTTGGAACCTAATTCTGTTGTCAAGAAGAAACTTAATTAATGGTCATGGAATGAGAAAAATATTTTGAAAATGGTCTAGAATATTTAATGGGTAATGAGAGAAAACACTTGGGCCTCCAAACTGTGTTCTACTTGGTTCTTATCAAGGTAAACTTTTTTTAGCTGAGACAATTATAACAATACATAAAATGATTTATTTTCTTGGATGCTTACTCTGTTTTTTGTAAACCCATTGTTGATGAATATTCAAGTGATGAGTAGCTCTCAGCTGAGCTTTAGGTAATTGCTTAGAAATGCTGTGATAGTTTCCACTACTAAAGCAGGGTTGAACATGGGAAGTTGTTCATAGGGCTGGTTAGTTTCTCAGAAGCTCTCTCTTCACTCCCTGGATAGAGGCTACTAGATGACTGCTACTAGATGTCTTGATTTGTAGAATTAGGCTCAAACAATCAAATTTTATACTAGGAAGAAGGAATTTAGTAGAGTAAAGAGAACATCAGAATTCTCATCAGAAAAAAATTGTTTATATCCTAGTCCTGTTACTTACTGTGTGACTATGGACAATTACCTATTACACTTTCTGAACCTTAGTATCCTCATCTATAACATGGAGATGGTTCACTGGCTCAGCAGGAAGGATAATGATCTCACATATTTGAAAGCATTTAGCATGTGGTAGGTGCTCAATAAGTGTCCTCCTTGTTGCTTTCATAATAACTGAGAAGTGAGACAAAAATACGTGTCATAATTTATATTTTTTCATTAAACACAAACTTTTTGTTCATAGAGTTGTTGAATATACAGAATAACTTATTTAATGATGTAATCTAATGAAAAGTGCTTCAGCCTCAGAGGACCTTGGTTCAAATCCTACCTGCCATTTACTAAACATTTGATCTTAAATAAATTACTTGAGGTAATCTGAAATTTAATTTTCTCATCTCAAAACAGAAAAATGTTCCAAGTAATCCCACGGACTATTGTGAGGATTCAGGTTGATGTATGTACCAGTCAGGGGTCTTTGTTTACAAGTGAAAGTCAGCTGCACCTAAGCCACGAGAGGGAATTTATTGGCTCTTGCTGCCAAATTTAGGCAAAGGTAGAGGTGATCTGGTCTTGGGGACAACTACAACCTTGGAGACTTTAAGTCCTTCTGTCTCTTGAATCAATGTTGGCACTTTTTTTTTCTTACTTAGAAATGTTGGCACTTCTATTATACTAAAACAAATACCACGAAAGGGGTCCAACCCAGGTTCTCAGGTTTAACAACTTAATTGTACATGCTGTCTCCTTTGAGAGTTTTCATGGCCACCTGACCATGCTCCCCAAAGATAAACTCTGTGACCTTGTGCCATCTCTCTTCTCTCACTATGGGTGTTGGCATGGTCATCACAGCAGCTCTTTCCCACCTCTCTGAAATGGAGAAACTTGAAGCAAACTTGAGCTTTCTTGGACTGATTTGGATACATCAATTTTTTTTGTCTCCTAAGAGTGAGTTCTTTCTCCAAAGATGCATTGTTGAGAGACTAAGATATGGGGTACCTTTCAGGGGTCTTAATATTAAAGATTGGCCATCAATCCCAATGCATTCAATTGTGCTCTTTCCCTTATGCAGATAAATCCAAGTCATCTGTTTATGTTTTTATGCATATGAGAACAAAATATATACATATATTTATTTATTTATTTTTATCCTCACCTGAGGACATTTTTGTATTTATCTTCAGATAGAGCGGGAGGGAGAGAGAGAGAAATATCGACATGAGAGAGACACATCGACTGGTTGTCACCCACATGACCCCAACTGGGGCCAGGGACAAACTGCAACTGAGGTACATGTCCTTAGCGGAAACCAAATTGGGGACTCTCTGGTCTGTGGGCCGATGCTCTAACTGCTGAGCCAAACCGGCCAAGGCTACATATATGTATATTTATCTATTATTTATAAATGCATAGTGAATAGTTTTTCTACTGGGTCTAGGAAAAATGTGACTTTCAATCCTGGTTTCATTACTGAGCAGCTGATATTTTAGGTTAACCCCTCATTTAGGCGTGGTTCCTAAAGAATTATCTTATATATTGTCTGATTTGCTCTAAAAGTCCTGTGAGGTATTAATAACTATAATTTATGCAGAGACATCTGATGCACATATACTTGCCTATTGTTTTTATTATTTGTTTGTATATTCACTCTGGCCAGAACCACGCTCTTCCAGAGAAGTGGACATTCCAAACTCCTATAAGAAATCAACAATATGTAAAAGAACACATCAAAATGTATTAGTTAGCTGGGACTGCTGTAACAAAATACCATACATAGACTGGGTGGTTTAACAACAGAAATTAAATCTCATAGTTCTAGAGGCTGGAAGTCAGATCAGAGTTCAGGTGATTTGGTTTCTGGTAGAAACTCCCTTCCTGGCCTGTATATGGGCACCTGCTTGCTGCATCCTCACATAGCCTTTCCTCAGTGTGTGCTCACATAGCCTCTCCTCAATGTGTGCTCACGTGGCCTGTCCTCAGTGTGTGCTCACGTAGCCTGTCCTCAGCGTGTGCTCGGGAGCAAGTGAACAAGTTCTCTGGTGTCTCTTCTTTTCTTTTTTTTAAATCCTTACCCGAGGATATTTTTTCCCCCATTTATCTTCAGATAGAGTGTGAGGGAAGGAGGGTGCGCGCGCGCGCGCGCGCGCGCGAGAGAGAGAGAGAGAGAGAGAGAGAGAGAGAGAGAGAGAGAGAGAGAAACATTGATGTGAGAGAGACACATCGATTGGTTGCCTCCCGCATTACCCCGACCAAGGCTGGGATGAACCACAGCCGACGTTCATGCCTTTGACCGGAATTGAACCCGAGACTCTTTGGTCTGCGGGCTGACACTTAAACCGCTGAGCCAAACTGGCCAGGGCTCTGGTGTCTCTTTTTTTTTTTTTTTTAATTTTTTTTCTTTAGAGAGAGGAAGGGAGAGGGAGAGAAAGATAGAAACATCGATGAGGGAGAATATTGATTGGCAGCCTCCTGCATGCCCCCCACTGGGGATTGGGCCCACAACCTGGGCATGTGCCCTGACCAGGAATCGAACCCGCGACCTCTTGGTGCATGGGTCGACACTCAACCGCTGAGCTACACCATCTGGGCTCTGGTGTCTCTCTCTTTTTTTTTTTTTTCAGTCCTCACCTGAGGACACTTTGCATTCATAGAGCGAGAGGGAGAGAGGGAGGAAGAGAGATATAGAAACATCGATGTGAGAGAGACACATCGAGTGGCTGCCACCCACACAACCCCAACCGGGGCCGGGGACAAACTGCAACCGAAGTACTTGCCCTTAGTGGGAACCAAACCCGGGTCTCTCCAGGCTGCGGGCCGACGCTCTAACCGCTGAGCCAAACCGGCCAGGGCTCTAGTGTTTCTTTTTATGAGAACACTAATTCCATCATATCTGGGCCTCACCTTTATGACTATTTAACCTTGATAAGCTCTTTTTAGGCCCTGTCTACAAATACAGTCACATTGGATTAGGCCTTCAACATATGAATTTTAGGGAGACACAATTCATTCCATAGAACAAAACAAAAAAAAGTCAGCCTAAAATGGAATATAAACAGAAACTAATAAACCTAACTGTATGTCAAGTAATTACATAACCACACAGAGAAAAACAATTACTTCAATTTGGTTTTGAATCAAGTGCTCTGATCGTATACCTTAGCATATAAGAAGAAAAAAAGAACTGCAGAGAAATCTTGAATTTACTTAGTAGTTTTGTCTGTTGTATTGATTTCGTGATATTGGAACTATTTTCTGTATAATTCAGGAGAGTTATGCTATGTGTTGTTGGGAACCAGTTTTCTCACTGTGAAGAAAGGGAAATACAAAAAATCATGGGGGGGAGTGAGAAAGAAGAGCTGTAGTTGTTCAGTATGAACTCGTGTTTGTTTAATCTAATCCAATGAAAGGGTTTATATGCCCTTCCCAATATCACTTACACACCTAGCACCAAAATCTTGGTGTTTAAATACTAGTTCTATTTTAAGAAACAAAGGCTCCTTAAAAAATAGCTAATTGTAGGTCTGGGACAGGTGAATCTGAAACCCTTATGTGTCAGATTTCTTATTAACTACAAAGGGAAATTAACTACCTTTACAATGGGAAAATCTCATAGCTACACCTTAACTGAGTTAGCATCACCAACAGTGGGATAAATTTACATCTGTGCCCCCTGCAATGATGCAATGAGAAGAATACACAGCACCTTTGTAGTAGTCTTTTTTTTGCATTTATCTTGAGACAGAGCGGGAGGGAGAGAGGGAGGAGAAGAGAGAGAGAGAAACATCGATGTGAGAGAGACACACCAAGTGGCTGCCACCCACCCACACGACCCCAACCAGGGCCGGGGCCAAACTGCAACCGAGGTACGTGCCCTTAGTGGGAACCGAATCCGGGCCTCTCTGGTCCGTGGGCCGATGCTCTAACTGCTGAGCCAAACTGGCCAGGGCTATAGTATTCTTAAAACACACACACACATATTGTACAGCTGTACAAAAATATTTTCTTTCTATCCTCCTATAAGCTTTTTTTCTATTTTAAACTTTTAATTTTAATTTTTTACTTTTTAAAACTTTTTGTTAAAAACTAAGACACATACACACATTAGCCTAGGTCTACATAGGGTCAATATCATCAATATCACCCCCACATCCTGTCCCACTGGAAGGTCTTCAGGGGCAATAACATGCATGAAGCTGTCATTTCTTATGATAACAATGCCTTCCTCTGGAATACCTTTGAAGGATGTGTCCGAGGCTCTTCTTGAGGAGGTGTCACTCTTTTCAGAAATATGTTATGGTGTTTTGCTTGGTTTGTTTCTTTGTTTTATCATAGATTTGATTTTAAGTAGATAATGTACCATGAACATTCCTCTCTATTAATGAAAACCTATTGGTGATGCTGATACTGCTGATCCAGGGACCATGCTTTGAGACCAGGGGTTTAGAGATGTAGAGGTTGGGGCTTAGACACAGATGCAGAGGCAAGAAAGTAAAGTAGGTTTGTGCAGGCAAGATGGGTAGGCAAAATTCTGTAGAATAGTGAATGTTATGTGAAACAGCTTGGACCTTAATTGGATAGGAAATGGGGAGCCATGCAAGATTTTGAGCCAAAGAGTAGAACTTAAAACACATGAAAAAGAATGAAGTGCTGATACATGCTGCAACATGGATGGACCTTGAAAACATTATGCTAAATCAAAGAAGACAGTCACAAAAGACCACATATTATGATTCCATTTATGTGAAACATCCAGAGTCAGCAAATCCATAGAGATAGAAAGCAGATTAGTGGGTACTAGGGGTTGGGAGAAGGGGGAGTGCAGAATGACTACTTAATGGGCATGAGGTTTCCTCTTGAGGTGATGAAAATGTTCTGGAACTAGTAGATAGTGGTGACAGTTGTACAACATTATGAATATACTAAATATCACTAACAGTCAATTTTATGTTGTGTATAATTTAAAAAAGGTATCATCTTTTTTTTTTTTTTTTTTTACAAAATTAGGTTATATCTCAGGAAAATACTTTGGGTATAATGTTAAGAGATAAAAGAAGAAATATTGTATATGTAGAATGATTATAACTATTCCAAGATGCAACTTTATATATAGAAAAAAGATGAGCAATAACTTATTGTTAGCTCTATGTATGCATGTGTGTATGTGTGCTTTGAATGGTGAAAATGTGATTTCCTCTCCTCAGAGTTTTTCTTAATTTTCAATAGATAACCAGATATTACTTATATAATTCAAAAAATGTTTTACAAAAGGAGGAAAAGGAGAGCACCAGCTCTAGCATAATGTCCCTGAGAATAACTGAGCATTGTCTAGGAAGGCAGGATTGAGCCTGAGCTTGGGACAGATGTGTGTCTCAAACACTGTGACCGGAGAAGTCACACTGAACTGAGAGACTCAGGATGGCACCAGATGAGAAAATAGGATGTCTCCCAAGCAGAAGTGGTAACTGCCCACTACCCACCCAAGAGCACCAAGGTTTCCTATAGATACCACCTCCTTGGTATCCAGCCTCTTCTTTTACTTCCCTTTGGTTTCCCTCCTTCGTTCAGCTGTCAGTGTCTTCTAGGGATTTTGTTTGTTCATCCATTCATTTATCAGCAAATATTTATTGAGTATCTACTATGTGCACCAGGACAGTGCCTGTGTCTGTGTAGCTAAGTTGTAAGCACACAGTCTTTTTCACCAGACTTTTATATTGTTCTTCTTTTATTTTCTAGGTACAACAGTTTTCTATTTCTGGTCTGAGCGTCAGCCTTCTTTCTCAATTCCCTTGGACAGTGAGGAAGCAATGCCTTTTTCATTTCACTGCTTTGGATTGTGTCCTGGGTCAGGCCAGATATTGCAGTCCAGAGAATATTCCTGAGATCCTGATGGTGTGGTCAATGGAACCATCCCCAAGAGGTGCCTCTTTTCCCTGGGTGCACCCCCACGGCCATCACTGCTTCTTCACCAACTTCTCTCTAGTTCTTCTACTTTTTGGTTATTAGCTTAAACCTTACAGACCATGTCTTTTCTGCGTTGGACCTAGATCTATTATCTCTAATATGTATTTTTGTAATGATTATTTCCCTCTCCTTACAACATTAATGTGGCCCAAACCCACATTTATATTCATGAATCCCCACATTGTGGCCATAGCGATAGGGACTTGGGGAAACAGTTTATTTCTTCAAAGGTCACAGTCAGAGGTAAACTCAGACTGTAGGCTTCCTGATGTCAGGGCCTCCTTGTTGACATTTTGCATCCCTAGCTCGTGGATTCATGTCTGTCACACAGTGGGTGCATGATTAATATTTGGAGGAACAGACTCAGAACCAGTATGTATGCACATTGGGTGGTGAATTTAGGACAAGGAAAAGTTATCTGAGTATTGTATTAGTCAGGGTTCTCTAGAGAAACAGAACCAGTAGGGTGTGTATATATTATGGAAAAGATTTATTTTTAAAGTTAGTTTTTGTGATTGTGGGGGCTGGCAAGTCCCAAATCTGTTGGATAGTCCAGTAGACAGGAGACTCAGGGAAGAGTTACAGTTCAAATCTGAAGGTTGGCTGCTAGCAAAATTCCCTCTTCCCTCAGGGAGGCCAGTCATTCTCTATTAAGGCCTTCAACTGATTAGACGAGGCCCACCCACATTATGAAGGGTAATTTACTTTGCTTAAAATTTACTGATTTAAATGTTAATCTCATCTAAAAATACCCTCACAGAAACACCTGGAATAATGTTTGATCAAATATCTGGGTACTATGGCCTAGCTAAGTTGACACATAAAATTAACCATCACAAGTATTGTTGTCAGGTAAGAATTCTAGGGCATTAAGAATAATACAGTTGAGTGGAAAATGTTGTGTTTCACAGAAATGATTCCATATGGTTCACAAATATTTATTACTTTTACTCTTTGGGAGAGACTCCTTGGCCCTGAGCAGACTATTAAAATGTTCAGGATGTGGTCCTGGATACCTAGGAGCTTCTAGTCAATAGGGAGAAATAGAATCTGTACAAATTATGCCATCCAACACTGACTCTCTCTTCTTTGAAGCTAACTCCTGACTCTTTACTTCTAGCTCTGATATTTTATTTTCACTTATCATTTTTGCATATCCTTGCCAACGCCACAAACTAAAAACCAAGTAAAACTCATCACACCATGTGGTAGTTAAATTGCTCACTGAACAGTTACAGTGTCTGGGCTTAAATCTGTAAAAACAAACCCTTAAAGAGACCTCTTTCCCTCAGTTTCAAGAGGCAGGAGGACAGAGACATAATTGATATAAGATACTTGGCAGGGTGGTACTTGGTACCTAGCTAGCAATTAGCACTCAATGTTTAGTCTCATTATTAAAAGTCATTTTCCCTTCAAGATTTCATATTCAAAAGAGAAGAATATCACCAGTTATTTAGACTTAAGCCTTCTAGGTTCCTTTTCTTTCCCATCTTATACTCTATATAAAAAAATATATTTGGCGATGAGCAGAAAGCTTTCAGATTCTTTATCCTCCCTCCCATGAGAACCTAAAAATAAGCTTGGTGAGAGGATAAATCTGCTCATGAAGAGTAAAAAAGACAATAAACAAACATTACATCAGAGGAAAGATGTGTGAAGGCACCCCATGACAGAATGGCTGTGAAGATATTAACACACATATGACCAGCCTGAGCATCCCCATTTCTACCCTACTCACAGCAGCATAGGGCTTTAGGTTTTATGAGTTTGCTAATTTGAAAAATGGAAAATTGTTTCTTGATGTTTTAACCTGTATTGTTACTTGTGAAACTGGATACTTTCTTCATACATTGGTTTCGTCTTGTGAAATGCCTGATTGTGTCTGTTGATTTTTATTTTTATTTATTTTTATCCTTACCCGAGGACATTTTTGTATGTATCTTCAGATAGAACGGGAGGGAGAGAAGGAGAAAGAGAGAGAGAGAAACATTGATGTGAGAGAGACACATAGAATGGTTGCCACCCACACGACCCCAACCGTGGCCAGGGACAAACTGCAAACTACTACCGAGGTATGTGCCCTTAGTGGGAACCGAACCCTGAACTCTCCAGTCCACGGGATGATGCTCTAACTGCTGAGACAAACTGGCCAGGGCCATTTTTATTTATTTATTTTTTTGCATTTATCTTCAGATAGAGTGGGAGGGAGAGAGCGAGGAAGAGCGAGAAAGAAACATAGATGTGAGAGAAACATCAAGTGGTTGCCACCCCACATGACCCCAACTGGGGCCGAGGACAAACTGCATCCGAGGTATGTGCCCTTAGTGGGAACTGAACCTGGGTCTCTCTGGTCCACAGGCTGATGCTCTAACTGCTGAGCCAAACCGACCAGGGTGTGTCTGTTCATTTTTTAAAAAGGACTTTATTATGCCTGACTGGTGTGGCTCAGTGGTTGAGCATTGACTCATGCACCAAAAGGTCGCCGGTTCGATTCCTGGTCAGGGCACATGCCCAGGTTGTAGACCCGATCCCCAGTGGGGGGCATGCAGGAGGCGGCCAGTTGATGTTCTCTCTCATCGATGCTTCTATCTCTCTCCCTCTTCCTTCCTCTCTTTCTAAAAATCAATAAAGAAAAAACACTTTAAAAATAAAAAATACTTTATTGTTCTAGAGCCATTTTAGATTTACAGCAAAGTTGATAGATTTACCAAGGTACAGAGATTTCCCATAGATCCCTGCATAGCTTCTCCCATGATAAAAATCCCTCACCAGAGGGTACACTTGTTACAGCTAATAACCTACAGTAATACATCATAATCACCCAAAGTCCATAGTTCATATTAGGGTTCAATATTTATGTTGTACATTATATGGGTTTGGACAAATGTATAATGACATGTATACATCATTATACATGTTCTTAAAGTATTTTCACTGCCCTAAAAACCCTCTGTTATTCACCTATTCATACCTTCTCCTTGATCCCTAACCCCTGGCAACCACTGATCTTTTTATAGTCTCCATATTGTTGCCTTTTCTAAAATGTCATATAGTTGGAATCATACAGAATGTGCCTTTTCAGATTGGCTTCTTCCACTTAGTAATGTGCATTTAAAGTTCCTCCATGTCTTTCATGGCTTAATAGGTAATTTCTTTTTAGCATGAAATAATATTTCATTCTCTGGATGTACTACAGTTTATGTATTTGCCTACTGAAGGACACATTGGTTGCTTCCAAGTTTTGGCAATTATTATTATTTTATTATATTTCAATTATAGTTGATATTCAATATTATTTTTTAAGTTTTTGCAGTTATGAATTAAGCTGCTATAAACATCCATGTGCAGGTTGTTGTGTGAACATAAGTTTTCAGCTTCTTGGGGTAAAGAGAACAAAGCGTGATTTTGGATCGTATGGTAAGAGTATGTTTAGTTTTGTGAGAAACTCCCTAACTGTCTTCCAAAGTGGCTGCACTATTTTGCATTCTCAGTAGCAATGAACCAGAGTTCCTGTTGTTCCATGTCCTCACAAGCATTTGGTGTTGTCAGTGTTCCAGATTTTGGCCATTCTGATAAGTATGAGTAGTAACGTACAATCCAGCAATCACGCTCCTTGGTATTTGTTCTCTTTAACTATTTTGTTGGCTATTTGGGGTCTTTTCCCCCTACATATAAACTTTAGAATGAGTTTGTCAATACCCTTGCTGGGATTTTGATTGGAATTGTGTTGAATCTGTAGATCAATTGCAGAGAACTGACATCTTGACAATATGGAGTCTTTCTTTTCACGAATATTGAAATATCTCTTCATTTATTTAGTTCTTTGACTTTGTTCACCAGAGACTTGTAGTTTTTCTCATATAGATCTGACTTATTTTGTTAGATTTATACCTAAGTATTTCATTTTTGGGGGTGCTAATGTAAATAGTATTGTGTTTTTAATTTCAAATTCCACTTGTTCATTGCTGATATATAGGAAAGTGACTGACTTTTGTTTATTAACCATGTATCCTTTTAACCTTGTTATCACTGCTTATTAGTTTTGGATTTTTGTTAATTCTTTAAGATTTCCTGTATAGACAATCATGTCACCTACCACCAAAGACAGTTTTATGTCTTTCTTTTTAATCTGTATACCTTTTTATTTCCTTTTCTTATTTAATTGCATTAGCAAGAACTTCCAATTCCACGTTGAAAAAGAATTGGTGAGAGAGGGGATATCTTTGCCCCATACCTAATTTTAGTGCGAGTGTCAGCTCATTTTTTCTAATGAGATCCTAGTTTTTTCTTTTTTTAATATATCAATTTGTCTATATTAAGATCATTAGCTGAATTATATTTATGCCAAATAGTCTTCTATATTACAATTTTTTTTTAACATTTTTTTTTAAATTCCTCACCCAAGGATATTTTCCCACCTATTATCAGATAGAGTGGGAAGGAGGGAGGGAGAGAGAGAGAGACAGAGAGAAACATCGATGTGATAGAGCCACATCGACTGGTTGCCTCCCGCACGACCCAACCAGGCCCAAGACGAACCACAACCGAGGTACGTGCTCTTGATCAGAATCGAACCGCGACTCATTGGTCTGCAGGCCGACGCTCTAACCACTGAGCCAAACCAGCCAGGCCTAGATTACAATTTTTCTAAATTATGTTTATAAGAATTTCTCCATAAAGTAGGTGTTAAGTTTTCTGTGTTCAAATCTACTAGTCTTTCTCTTCGTGCTTTCTGAAAGTAAAGCTGTATTTTCCTTCCTCCATTTAGGAGAAATAGAGCCAGACTGCCTCCATCTTCAGCTTCTCCATAGCTACCAATGGATAATCTTGGCATCCAATTTTGAACAACCACAGATAGCAGAACCAAGAGAGGTCCACAGCCTGAAACTCAGGGAGCTGCATGTGGGCTAAGAGAATTGTTTGGAAGAAGGTCAAACTTCCCAGAAATGTTTATACAAGAAAGGACTCTGCCTTAAAATTCCCTCTGCTAGAGCTATAATGGGTTGGTTCTGAAGAAAGGGTTCATTTCACTAGAAGACTATAACATTCAAGATTGTGATTGTGTGTGTGTGTGTGTGTGTGTGTGTGTGTGTGTGTATGGTGGAGATCAGATATGAGGGGGAGAGAGAGAGTTAGAATAGATTGTGAACCACCAAAAGACTAAAAGGGGGAAAGGGGACCTCACCAGGGGGCTGGGAAACTAAGTGATCTTTTCTTCTTTCTTTTCTTTTTTTTTTATAACCCTGGTATGTCATTCAGTAAAACAGTTGTCAATTAGTTGAAGTTATAATTTGCATATTTAAGCCTTCCATGTGAACCGAGTGTAAAATGGTGAATGATGGGAGACCATAGGTAATTCAGATGTTTATATCTATAGCTATGTATAGAGTATTGATGCTGTTTACTACGTCTTGAATCTCCACATTCAGAGCTGAAAAACTGAGGAAGGAAATGAGGTTGTTTAGAAGTTACCACTTCCTATTTAAGGGATAGTAGCAGCCCAGAAACAGTTTTACAGGCTTAGGGAAGGGAATAGGGTTACCAACTGGTGCTGTTTTTCTGGATGTTTCCCATGATTTGGGGCCTTCAGCGTTACAACCTGGACAGTCCCATGCAAACTGGGATGGCTAGTCATCTGGGTTTGCTAGTGACACACACTCACACAAATCTAATTTAATCCTCCTCCCCAAATAATACAACAGCCTTTTTATATTCACCTTTGACAAAGTATGAAACTGTAGGTCTAAGAGATTCAGAAACTTCCTTAAATTCACACAAACTGGGGATGAAGGAGCCTAGATTTAAACTTAGTTTCATTTGATGCCAAAGTAGTCTTTCTACCCTATCACACTTAAGATTATCTGTTGTGCTGACACTCACTCTCTCATCCACTTAAACATTTTCAGAGTGCAGAACATGTGCTGTGCTAAGGAACAGATTATAGATGGTTTATACTAGGTTGTCACATTGGTAAATCAAGCAAGTCAATGAATAACAATGAAAATAATAGTTCAATAATAATAACAACTACAATGGAAACAAAATCAGTAAGAGTTCCAAAGTAATTGGAACTTTAAGGCAACTCAGTTAACAATTAAACTATGTATAGTAGGTCCTCAAATAATGTTGGTTTAGTCAACATTGTTTTAACTTTAAAAAATATATTTTTTATTGATTTTTAGAGAGAGAAAAGGAGAGGGAGAGAGAGAGGCATCAATGTGAAAGCAAAACATCCGTAGGTTGCTTACTGCATACCCCCAACCAGGGATTGAGCCTGAACCCCAGGCATGTGTCCTGACCTGGAATTGAACCGAAACCTTCTGATGCATGGGACGACCCTTCAACCAACTGAGCCACACCGGCCAGGGCATGGTTATAACTTTGATGAGAAAAAGAATTGATTCCTGGCCGGGCTACTGTCTGTGTACAGTTGCTGTCTTCTCCCATGTCTGCTTGGGTTTTCTCTGGGGACTTCTAGTTTCCTCCCACATCCCAAAGATGTGCACATTAGGTGGAATGGAGAATCTGAATTGCCCCAGACTGAGTGAGTTTAAGGGTGTGGGTGTGAGTGGCTCTGGGATGGAAGGGGGTCCTCTCCAGGGTGGGTTCCAGCCACACACAACCTGGAACTGGAATAGGGGGTTGGAAAAGAATGATTTTACATGCTTTCAGTAATCTTTCTTAAATATATTTGTGGCTTACATTTATTTTAATGTTTAATGTTAGAAGTGTTTTGGGTCTTTATTTAGAAGCTTGGTGATGTTTTTGTGACCAGAAATATGCTACAGTAACTTAACTCTTATTTCTATCAATTAGGCTGTTATAAACTTGGTTTGGTTATACATCATTTGCTTAAAGTTTCAGTTTCAAGAACTTCTTGTGGATGCTAAGTGAGGACTTACTGTACTTACCTCTCCTGAAAGGCACTTGGAATTGGGAAGTAGCATTTGGCTCTTCCTAGTCTAGGGCAGTCTTGGGAATTCAGGGAGAACAAAGAACTCTCTCTCTCTCTCTCTCTCTCTCTCTCTCTCTCTCTCTCTCTCTCTCTCACACACACACACACACACACACACACCTACACCTACACCTCCTGGTTGACTAGGTTCAAATTCTAGGCATTTTGCATTCAAGGTTTGCTGACTCTGGAAGTTATATTCATTTTCTTAATTGAAAGAGTAAGAAAAATGAAGCAAGTATACTAAGTCTCAGACATTTAGCATCATATTATAGTTGCCTGTTTATTTGTTTGCCTTTTCCATCATAGGCTCCCTGCCAGCAGGTGTCCTCTATTTCATTTTGTCCTACACCCAGTGTTGAGCACATAGTCAGCACCCACTATTGGCAGAATGGATGTGTAAATAATGAAAATAAATTCCTGAAGATATGAGAATTGTTTCCAACATCCAAAATCAGTTTTCTAGTTTGATAACAAATAATGTTAAACTACAAAACATGTTAAACACAACCACTTTTAAGAAAAAAGATACATTCCTAAACTCCATAGTATTACTTTAAGTAATTTGAGTGAAATTTATATATGACCAGACAGGAAAATCAATCTACTGATGGCCTAAGAAATGAAACTAGATTGGGTTGACTTTACTCTGCATCATTGCAAATTTCATTTCCCAGCAAGACTGACTGGGTTACATATTTTTTATGGCTTATGAGAGGTGGTCTCCCAGCTGAATTTGTTTAAATTTTGTGGGAGATGTTAACATATATCTTTTTTTGTTGTTAATCCTCACCCAAGGATATTTTACTATTGGTTTTTAGATAGAGTGGAAGGGAGGGAGGGAGGAACAGAGGGAGAGGGGAGGGGGGGGAGAGAGAGAGAGAGAGAGAGAGTGAGAGAGAGAGAGAGAGAGATCGAGAGATCAATGTGAGAGAGACACATTGATTGGTTGCCTCCTGTACAACTGCAATAGGGGCTGAGGATTGAACCTGCAACCTAGGTACATGCCCTTGACCAGGAATCGAACCCAAGACCCTTTGGTCCGTGCGCTGATGCTCTAACCACTGGGCAAACCCAGATATATCTTAGTATCTTCTTTTAACTCAATCTTTCCAGTTCAACTAGGGATTGGAAAGACTGTAGAGGTTGATGGGCAGGAGAGTCCATGAAGAGGCCAGTTAGATGAGGAGGCTGGCATGGTGCCCAGTGTTGAGACTCAGGACAGTGTAGCTGGAAAATTATCATCTGACACCAATCCTTTGTGAAATCACAACAGATACTTTCCTTGTTTTAAGTGAGGGTGTTCTGCTTGTTTTCAAAGGCTTCTGAGTATTCCCACTCAGGTGGTGATGGAGAAAATGAGGAAGGCGGGTCTCCACCCTCCTCTACTCCTGTTGGTCTGTCCCGAGTGCTGACAACTCACTCACTTCTCCGGCTGCTGCTCCTAAGCGTCTAAAAGATGTCACTATCCTTTCCACATGAAGATGAAGACAACTGGAGTGGTCAACGGAGGACAGTCATTTACAGAGGGATTTGTATCCATTTACCTCCCATGCCCTCCACCACACTGCTCCATTCCCTGGTGCCGGGAGGCTATCTCCTCACAGATGGAGGCTTCTTCTGTTCTCAGGCCTCCTTAGTGACAAGAGAAAAATTCTGAATGTCCTAAATTGAATTATAGCAGACTGGAGAGTGAGAGAAAGGGACGAAATAGCCTGTTAATAGCTGGGGGTCTGCTAACAAGACTGCTCACATTCCTGAGTGTGTGTTAGAACTTTGAATTAGTTTCCAGGTGGTTATTCCCTGATTATCTAAAAGAGAGAATAGCCAGGTGCCATGGGACCCCAGGAGCCTCTGCTTCTTGTTTACAAAGGAACTTCCCAAAGTGTTTCTCACAACCAATCCACAGGAGCTGGCTCTTCTTCCTCGTGGACTCTGCACCTATCCCAGAACTAGTCCCATTTCACTTTTTCCTGTCCCCTTTGTCGATAGCCAAAGTAAGTTCTTCCAAAACAACTTACATCTGTCTTCCCCCTACTTGATGTATGCTTTCTCCTTCTTCACATCTGTGGGTGAATTGTGGGATCCTCTCACCTCTGCTTTCCTAAATCCCTCAGATCCCTCTCCGAACCCGGTGTGTCCCAGATTCAGCTCCTTAAAATGTGTTTAAAGGGTCTGAGTTACAAATAAGAGATGGCAGCACTTGCTAGTTAGAAAGCGTACGGAATTTAAGGAAAAAAGGAAGGGAGAAAGAATGTTGTTCAGAAAATGAGAAATGTTAAAAGGCTGTTTAACTGATATTGCAGATACTAAAGTTCCATAGAAAAGATATAATTATTAAAACTAAGGTTTATAAACATTTAAATTTTTCCTTAATTGGTCCTTGAGCAGACCAGATGATTCACCACTGGTCTGCTGAGATCAGCTTGCAGTCTGTCATATTATTGTCACAGAAATTTATATACTACAAACTTCTCTATAAATCTACATAGTACACATATTTCATTTAATACCCAAGTAACATATACCACTATACACCATTAAATGTACCTTTGTCTTTAAAGACACCATAGTTTGCTTAATCATTCCCCAAATGTTAAGTGATTTCAGTTGTTTCTCCCCTTTAGCATTGCCATTAATGCAACTATCCAACTATCCTCCCTTTATCTCAATGGAGGTAGCTTTTTCTTTTTTAATGATTTCTCTAATGTATTTCTTTTGGTGCATGTTTGTTTGTGGATAAACAGGCAGGCTCTATCACTGTTCACTTTTTTATGTTTGTTTCTATGTTATTGTCCAAAAAAGGAGTTACTGGATCAAAAAACAGAATCAGTTTCACGGCTGTTAATTGGATTTTGGTAGGCTTCAGAGAAAGATTGGGGTGGTTTTTCCAGTCACTTTGCAGTTTCTTGGTAGACTGTCACTAAATTTCCATTTAGAACCTTCTGAGATGGAGTGTCAGGATGAGGAGTCTAACAGGTTCAGCCATCCTGTTAGGGGGTAGTCCCTGGATCCTGGGACCATATCATGAAGATGACTCTGTGGTCTCCCAGACATAGAGACCTACAAAATTGTAGGTTTGTTTGAATGGCATATGAGGCCAAAGGTATTTCTAGACAATACTCCTAGGTAGTTAGAGATAAAAAGATTCATTTCTAGTCATTTTTCTTTTTTAAAAAAATTCTTGTCATTTGAAAACCCTGATGATACAGAGCTAAGGGTACCTCTTATATAGACAGATAATTACATTTGTGTGTCTGTTTAGGCTCTGAATTTTTGTAAAAGGGATTTAGCCCGGCTGGTGTGACTTAGTGCATTGAACATCGTCCCATGCACCAGGAGGTCACTGGTTCCATTCCCGGTCGGGGCACATGCCAGGGTTTTGGGCTTGATCACTGGGGGGGGCATGCAGGAAGCAGCAGATCAATATCCTCTCATCGATGTTTCTATCTCTCTCTTTCAAAAGATCAATTAAAAAATTTAAAAAGAAGGGATTTAGTTACTAATTACTTTATTTATGTTCAGTAAATACTAAGAAAAGTGTGAGCAAAGTATGGGCAAGCTCAGGGTAGACTTTCCTAAGGAGATGAAATTTGAGCAGGTCTTTGAAAAATGATGGGGTGTCACCAGATGGACAGAGAAGAGGCTAGTTGGGCAAAATATATGAAGAGTTTGGATTTCTTCTTGTACAGCGACATTGAAGACTTTAAAGCAGAGAAAAGCAGAAGTCTAAATTAGTACAATGACCTTTTACTTTACAAAGCCTCATAAAAAAAACCTGGATGTTCTATTAGTCTATTTGATAAATTCTCAGTTATATACCATTGAATTCTTATCCCTGCTTAAGTTATATCAGAACCTCTTCATATTTTCAGAAAATTCCAGAGGAGTCAGGACAGGCCCTTACTATAGTAATCACAGAGTATATTAATAGCATTCATAGAGAACATTATGTTCTTAAAAAGTTGCGAGCTACCCAGGACCTGTCACTCCCAAATATGTCTCATAGCAGTCCTCATCCCTCCTTCCTGGTGTGGGTCAATGCGTCACTTTGGGTTGATCATGAAGACCAGGTTTTTCATAAGGCCAGTTTTTAAGTCCCCAAGGATAACCTGGCTGAGGAGGGAGTATAAACCCATGATGGTTGGCAGACTAGGATTGCCACTTGGTAAAGCAGAGCACTCTGCCTGATCAGAATGAGACACAAATGAGGTGATTTTTAATAGGATTGGGAGTGGGGAGAAGGGCAACCAGACTAGGGTGTTTTTTTGTGTGTGGTGGTGGTGGTGGTGGTGGTGGGGAGCCGAAAAAGGGACTATTTCAGGAAAGCCTAGAAACCACACAAACATCCCAGACACCTAGGCTAATGTTGAAGAGAGTGGAATGAGAAGAATCTTAAGAAGTAAGGGAATGGAAGATAAATTTTGTTGGCTTATTTTTGTCTGGGGATAGTCCTGTCCTCAGCCACCTATTGTAATTTTACGAATTCCCACTCATTCCATAGGGTGCAGATAATGGAAAAGGCTTCCACCCTGGTTTGACCAGCTTTGGGAAGTGAGAAGAAAGGCCAAAGGGAAGCGCTTCTAGGTGGAGATTCAAGTCATACAGCCAGAGATGACCTAGATGCTAGGGAAGGCTGTTGAAGGCCTTGGTCGAGTAGTTGCTTATCATGGTATCTCCTCCACAACTATGTAGTGCTTTCTCTCTGCAGCAAATCTGAGGACAGTGAGGTATTGTTTCCAGGGCCCACCTCTTTGCACGCTGCTCACATAGAAGACTGTCCTTACTTTGGACACTAAACCAAGGATAGATACTGAAACAGTAATCTCCATGTTGAATAGGACCTGTATCTTGTCCGTGGCTACTTTCTGAACAATTTAGTCTAGACTTGTGTGAGTGAGCCTGCACCTGTCAAGGGGAAGTCCCTACTGCTGTGGTGAATTTAATTGCCAATTGTCTGTTTTTGTGGCCTGTTTTGACTCCAGCTTCTAGGATTTTCTCTCTGGAGGCCTTGATTCAGAAGTCCCCACTGTATGGGGCTACTTGGGTGCTCCTAACTTCAGCCTGGCTTCAATGAGGACAAAGCCAGATAATCAAGGTGGGTGGTCTGCTCTGAGAATGGAAATATTGATCAAAATTGGCAAGTCAGGAGAGGCCTGAGAGTTTGGGATAAGGCACAAAGTTTCAACAATAAAGATAAATCTAAAAAAACCCCACTTATTTCCATTGGAAATGCCAGTGAACTATTCTGGTTAGATATCTCCAAAAGGCTGACATTTCTATAGCAGGAACTATAGACCGGATGAGGTACACTGGACCATGCATGGAGACGAAAAGAGGGTAATTCCCACAAGCCTCCTTTGACTGTCTCCAGCCGGAACTTCTTTTTATTTCCAGGTTAAGGAAGGATGCAGAAGGTCTGTCAGGAGCTACATATTTCTAGAGTCTGAGGGCTGGGTGTCTTGTCTGTTCAGGCAGGTTGTAGCATTTTCTATACTGAGCAAGGCGGCTTCCTCTCTAGAATGTGTGTTCCTTTTTCAAACAGTGACATACCTGTTTTGGAGGGAGGAATAGAATGTTGCTTTTAGAACCATTTTCGACTACATATAGAAAAATGAATTCAGGGCTGGGAACAAATAACTATATGGGGGTAAACTGAACCCCAGTATTAGGAACTGCAGGAGAAGGTGGGGGGGCAAAGTTAACCCCTTTTTCTAATCCTTGCAACTGTCTCTTGCTTGGTTTCATTTCTGCCGGGAATCTATAATGTCATCTAAGGATGGGATAGACACACACAGACTCCGAAGTACTCCCATATAAATGACCTCAACTGACAGCACCCATTTTTCAGATGAGGAATGGTACAGCCAGTGACGCAACCAGTCGTGGTGCCAGCTCTTCCCACAGCGGGCCTTGCCCTGCTTCCACCCCACGGACACTGCAGCGGGTCTGGAGAGGCAGATGCCCGAGGGGCTTCTGTAGAACGTGGTCTAGCTGCTGAGTTGGTTTGAGGGAGGAGGCACTCTCAGGACTGCTGCAGGTACCGGGGGCGGCTGACTATTCGGGGGCGTTCCTGTTAACTAGGGGCCGAGGAGGTCAGACCCGAAGCCCCGGGAGGAGCCGGCCAGAGGCCACGTGACCGACCGCGGCTGGCCTAGAAATAGCAACGGTGGCGGTTCCGCCAGCAGGCGCTGCGAGGGAAAGGCGGAGACTGGAGGACGCTGGCTCGGCGTGGGCGCGGCGCGGCCCGGGCCCCGGAGGATGCTGAGCCCCTGCCCGGACCGGCCCCGAGCACATGATGGCGATACGGGAGCTCAAAGTGTGCCTTCTCGGGGTGAGTCCTGCGCTGCCATCCGCCCGGGACACCCTCTTGCGTGCGCCCCCCTCGTCTGTGCGCCTCCCACGTCCCCTGCACCCCTCTCGTTCTCGCGCCCCTCTTTTCCTCTGCTCCTTTGAGCCCGTGCGCCCTCTTTTGTCCCCCAGAACCCCTGGTTCTCCTTGGTCTGTGCGCCCTCTTTTTCTCCCGCGTCCACCTCCCCTCGCCCCACCCGTCCGTGCGCCTCCCTGGTTCCCGGCGCTCCCCTAGCCCGTGCGCCCCCGGGTCTCCCGCACCCCCTGGTCTCCTGCCCTGTGCGCCCACCTTGTTCCGGTGCCCCTGGCGACCCCCGCGCCCCACCCGCCGTGTCCTGGTCCGAGCCCACTCGGGCTTTCTCGACTCGTTCTACCCCCGCGGGCCCGTTTCCCGGGATCCGCTCGGGCCTCACGGCGCTGGGGGCTGGGCCGGGGCCGGGGCCGGGCTCCGGAGACCCTCCGCTGAAACTAAGAGCCGCGGCGGTTCCTGGTCACCGCCGCGGCCCCTCCGGACTGTGGAGGGCTCTCTCCTTCTCTTTTGATAATTTCCTTCCGGCGGAAATTTTAAGTTACTTGGCCAAGACGCTGAGTCCTCTTTTGCCTCCCGGGGGCAATTGGTTTATTAACTTTAAAAAAAAAGAGAGAGGCCAGCTAAGAGTGGGAAGGTGCGAGGGAATGACAGGGCTGGGAGATGAAGAAGGAAAGTACTGTCGTGTTGCCCCTAAAAAACTTTTGTGCCCCAGATTAAAGCAGGATGAGAAAGTCCTTCTCTATCTCCAGTTCCCCTTCCAAATTGGGTCTTTCAGAGCCTGAAGAAACGTGAAAGAAGCCAGAAACAAAGACAAAAACAAATACCCAAGCCGTGGGTCCTGGCAGACCTGTCAGACGACAGGGCAGCCCTTTGAAAACGGCCCCAGGGAGTTCAGAGAATGTTAAGGGTCATTTCTTTATTTGGGGGTGGGGTGGGGGGGGCAACATCAAATTCCAGAATTACTTCTTTTGAAAGAGCTGGGTTTAAGCCGTGTTTCAGCAGACTTTGGCATGGATGCCTAAATGTACTGCCCTTGGCAAATCTGGTCCCAAGAAAACCATTTCCCAAAAAAAAAAAGAGCAGCAGTGAGGGTAGGCCGGTTCTTACTTGTCTCAAAGAAATGCTAACTGGTCTGTCAAGATGGATGTACAGGAAACGTATAAAGAGGAAATGATTCTAGGTTAGGATTGAATTGTAGCAGCTCAACCGAGTGTCCAGGCTCCAGCTAGGCTCTTCTGGAACCTTTGACAGGACAGTGTTCTTGACTGTCTCCCACTGCTGTCTTTTGCCAGAACTCTCATTTCCACTGGACTGTCAGGTTCTCCTAGAATTCCAGGGCATCTGGCAAACTGCTTGTTACTCCTGCACAAACTCCCTAGTGTTCCCGCCCCTTGGCTGGCTCAGCCACAATTGGGATCTGAATAGGATGCTGCTCTGGTCTTCCTCTGTTGACCTTTATCATTGTTACAGAGGTAGGTTTCACTGTCTGCCAGGCTCTGCAATATAGTCCAGACATCAATTCCAGGAACCCCATGTTTTCCTTGTGAGGAGTCATTTCAGACTCTTAGAAGGCCTTCCAAGATTTAGAAGGAATGTCGTGTCCCAGGGAATCAAGAAGCAACTTTGATGCATGTTTTGTGTCAGGGTTGGCTGTGAGAATAAAGAAGTAGGAAATATTTTGCCTCCCTCCAATGTTTTCTCCCTTGTCATCTCCTCAGGTGGCACAGGCTCTGCCTCATCACATGAATTATTTCCAGGTTCACTGTTGGATAAGTCTCTATATCTTTCTACAAGGAAACAGATCAGGTGGAAAGAGCACCACACAAGGAGGCAGCAAACCTGGGCTGTCACTCTTTCCCACTCACTAGCTCTGCAGTTTTGGACAAGTATCTCAGTCACCTCCTTTATAAAATGGATATAATAACATCTTTCCTTTTAAGGGAGAGGACTATATCAGATGATCTCCTTAGATATATGGTACAATTTCCTGCTAACCTATGATTCCAGGGTGACAATGAGCACGCTTGGGAGATGAGAAAGCTGGAAGAAATCCCTTTACTTCTTTTTCTCTTATCTCTGAGAATGAAACACACTCTTAGTGCCTTCCTGGACACAATGCCTTACTCTTGTTTGCTTTTTCTTTGCAGTGACTCTGTTGGTGTAGGAGTTTGAGCTTGGAAAAGGAGAACAGTGCCAAAGCAAAGCAGGAAGATATTTGTAGGCAAACAGAGTCTTTGAAGTACCAATTGTATAATGCCACTTTTATGGCCTTTTTTCTTTTTTCTTTTTAGAATGTATCTATATTTTAATCTTATTTAGGTCAGAGGATATCTTACTTGAAAGGCCAATGACCTTATTTTCCACACCAAATAATTAATATTTGTTAAGTCCCTGGGTTTTGCTGGTCCTGTCCTGGGCAGGATGTGTGTGACAGGCTATATTCTCAATTGCTCACCCAAATAAGGTGATTCTTTGGGTGAGAGAGCACTTGGATGAGGTCAAAGCCATTGTGACTGCCTTGGATTTGTTCTCCTGATTTGAGAGAGAACTTTGTGGGTTAGTGGCTGGACTTATAAAAGTCCAGAAGTCCTTTCAGAAATTTAACAGGAACCCCTAGCTCCTTTGCTGTTTGTGTCAGGAGGTCTGTGAAGTCTTGCATGTGGCTAGCACTAAGCTTCCTGTTTTTTAGTCACTGCCACACCTCCCTGAAGTCTCAGTATGACCAAGACCCTAGTAGCCACACCCTCTGTTGGGATCACTTTCTGTTGGACCCCCTTGAGAAGATGATGGAAAATGCGGGCCTCCTAACTGGACTGTTGCTGTCTCACTGGAAAGGTTGAGGGGCTTTGTTTTTGTGCCTGATCTTTAGCCCTGATTGCTTAGTGATTACTTGGGGATGTGCTTTCCAAGGTTGTTTTAGGCATAGGCAGAGCAGACTTTTATCCCTCTTAGCTGTAGTCTCTTGCTCCCATGGTGGGGTCGGAGGTTCCTGACAGGAGGGTCATTTGTAGCAGGTGGCAGCAACAGTGGGCCAGATGGCATGTCTTCTCTACCTATACCTGTGCCTTTCAGAGCCCTGATGTTAGGGTATGTCTGATCTTATCTCTTTTGGTGAATGCTCCCAGATGGAATTGACAACAGTTTGTGGAACATTCTCTGAATGCTTTGTGCTGTTGGAAAAACCAAGGGCTCAAGCACCTTGGGTTTCTTTAGGCATCCTGTTATAAATTCTTCGTTCTCATTTTTCTTATGGGTGTACTTCCTTATGTTCATCCCAAAGCCTTTGTGAATTACCTTTCTTGGGATAAGTCAGGCCTTTTATGGGAAGCTAGCTATGCAGGAGGGTGTGTTTGACGGGGTCCTTGCTGGACACCTAGGACCCTATGAGTCTTGTTTTCGCCAATAGAGTGCCAGTCATCCCACTCTGTAATCTCAACTAGTGTCATAAAACATGTAGCTTAAAAACAACTCTCTTAAAAAACAGCAAAGTATGTTTAAAAAAAAAACAACTAACAAAAACAATAATGAGGCAGCAGCTGTTCCAACCCCAAAGGTGGAAAGCTTCCCAGTATGCATTTTTAACACACATTACCCCATGGTAAAAAGCAAGAGGAGAGAGAGAGAAAAGAGAGGAGGAGGAGGAGGATGAGGAGGAGGAGGAGAGAAGGAAGAGGAAAAAAAGAAGGAGGGGGAGGATAGAATCTTTCTTTTACTATTTTCTCTGAGTTTGTATGACATACACTTAAAAACTGCTTCTGAGTGGAATCCCAAAGAGATTTATATTTGAACTTTGGTTGTCTTGACAACATTTTAGAGATTTCTGCCACTTCCTCAACAGCTGAATGACATGGTTAAAAGACAACCGAAGACATCCCTGCTTCGAATAAGGAGCTTGATGATGCTTCTCTTTTTGGCTTTGTTGGAATCTATATGGTGGTTTATCACTGAGAAGTCACATATCTGGGATTTGGTGTGACATCTGGGCAGTGGGGGCTTCAGATACATATGTACAGGGCCTTCACATGTACGGGGTATGTGGTTCTTGAGGACATTAGAACTCAAGAGCAGAACAGATTTCTGCTCACAGTAAGGCATATCAGTCAGAGCTGTGGAACCTCAAATGGCCTGCTTTGAGCAATAGTGACCTCCCCATTACTGTAAGTATTCGATAAAGTTACTTGAACTTGTTAGGGTCATTGTTGAAGGAGTAAATGTATAGTGTGGGGAGGACTGGGCTAGACAACCATCACATCTGCTTTCCTAGTCTGAGATTCTATTAACATACACATTTTTTTTCTTTCCCAGAAACTAGCATTTCTCTTGGGGGTGAGAAGGTGTGCAGAGAGGCTAGCAATATAATGTATTTTTTACTACACGCAATTCCTCAATTAAATTGAACCCCTGTGGAAAGTGTGGTTCAGCAATGGTGGTGCTGGGTAAAGAATAAATGTAAATGATACAGGCCTCACACCATAGTCCAGTCCCAAGATGGCGGCCACCACGAAGAGGGCGGCTGCAGGAGATGTCCATGTAACTTTTGAAAATCAACAAAAGATAAACACATCTGCACAGAATACAAGTAGAATCACAGAACAGAAGGAAGAAATAGATATAAAAAAAGGAACAACTCCAAATTTAGAAGATGCTTGTGAGGATATCATGCTTGCCGATGATGACTGCTTTACGATACCTTATCAAATTGGTGATGTTTTCATTAGCCATTCTCAAGAAGAAACACAAGAAATGTTAGAAGAAGCAAAGACAAATTTGCAAGAAGAAATTGATGACTTAGAATCTAGAGTGGAATCAATTCACTGATTGTTAGCAAATTTGAAAATTCAGTTACATGCAAAATTTGGGAGCAACATAAACCTTGAAACTGATGAAAATTAAACATTTGCTAATACTTTAAAAATTTTGTTTAATAAACTTGAATATTGTTTAAATTTCCCTTTTTCAATGATATGGAAAGCAATACTTTCTTTAAAATTTTTTTTTCAAGACAAACAAGATTGATGGACCCTTAGCCACACTCACCAAGAAACAAAAAGAGATGACCAAGCTCTGGCTGGTTTTGCTCAGTGGTTAGAGCATCGGCCCATGGACCAATGAGTCATGGGTTTGATTCCGGGCAAGGGCATGTACCTTGGTTGCAGTTCGTCCCCAGCCCTGGTCGGGGTCATGTGGGAGGCAACCAGTCGATGTGTCCCTCTCACATCGATGTTTCTCTCTTTTTCCCTTTCTCTCCCTCTCTCCTCCTCCCACTCTTTCTGGGGATAAATAGAAAAATATCCTTAGGTGAGGATTAAAAAAAAAGAGAGGACCCAAATAAACAAAATCAGAAATGAAAGGAGAAGTAACAGCTGACACCTCTGAAATACAAAGGATCATTAAAACATACTATGAACAATTATATGCCAACAAATTGGACAATCTAGGCAAAATGGACAAATTTCTAGAAACACACAGTCTCCCAAAGCTGAACCGGGAAGAGATAGAAAAGTTGAACAGACCAATAACAACTAAGGAAATTGAAGATGTAATTAAGAAACTCCCTGCAAACAAAAGCCCAGGCCCGGATGGCTTCACAAGGAAGTTTTACTGATCGTTCAAAGCAGATCTAACACCCATTCTCCTCAAACTATTCCAAAAAATCCAAGAAGACAGAAGATTTCCAAACTCATTTTATGAGGCCAACATAATCCTAATTCCAAAAGCAGTTAAAGACACTACAAAGAAAGAAAACTACAGGCCAATATCCCTGATGAACACAGATGCCAAATCCTTAACAAAATATTAGCAAATCGTATCCAGCAATACATCAAAAAAATTATTCATCATGACCAAGTGGGATTCATCCCAGGGATGCAAGGATGGTACTTATTAATAAATCAATAAATGTGATACACCACATAAACAAAATGAAAGATAAAAACTGTATGATCTTATCTATACATGCTGAAATAGCATTTGACAAAATCCAGCACCCATTTCTGATCAAAATGCTCAGCAATGTGGGAATGCTACATAATAAAGGCCATATATGAAAAACCTACAGCCAACATCATACTCAATGGGCAAAAACTAGAAGCATTTCCCTTAAGAACAGGAACAAGACAGGGATGCCCACTTTCACCACTCTTATTTAACATGGTACTGGAAGTCTTAGCCACAGCAATTAGACATGAAGAAAGAATGAAAGGGATCCAAATTGGAAAGGAGGAAGCAAAACTGTCATTATTTGCAGATGATATAATATTGTACACAGGAAACCCTTAAAGACTCCATCAAAAATTTACTAGATTTAATAAATGAATTTGGCAAAGTAGTAGGATACAAAATTAACATCAAGAAATCGACAGTATTCTTATACAACAAAAATGAACTCAGAAAGAGAAACTAAAAAACAATCCCATTGCCCTGGCTGGTTTGGCTCAGTGGTTAGAGCATTGGCCTGTGGTCCAGAGAGACCCAGGTTCGGTTCCTGCTGAGGGCACGTGCCTCGGTTGCGGTTTTTCCCCGGCCCTGGTTGTGTCGTGCAGGAGGCGGCCACTCGATGTGTCCCTTTCACATTGATGTTTCTCTCTCTCTCTCTCTCTTCCTTTCTCTCCCTCCCACTCTATCTGAACAAAAAATGGAAAAATGTCCTCGGGTGAGGATAAAAAAAAAAAAAAAAAAGTGGAAGCATATACCTTGTTCATGGATTGGAAGAATTAATATTAAAATGTCCATACTACCCAAAGCAATCTATAGATTCAATGCAATCTCCATCAAAATACCAATGACATATTTCACAGATCTAGGACAAATACTTCAAAAGGTTATATGGAACCAAAAAAGACCCCAAATAGCCACAGCAATCTTGAAAAAAGAAGAACAAAGTAGGAGGGATCACAATACTGGATATCAGGTTATACTCCAAAGCCACTGTAATCAAAACAGCCTGGTACTGGCGCAAGAACAGGCATATCAATCAATGGAACAGAACAGAGAACCCAGAAATTGACCCAAGTCATTATGCTCAATTAATATTTGACAAAGGTGGCAAGAGCATACAGTGGAGTCAAGACAGCCTCTTCAATAAATGATGTTGGGAAAATTGGACAGCTACTTGCAAAAAAATGAAGCTAGACCACCAACTTACACCATACACAAGAATAAACTCAAAATGGATAAAATACTTAAATGTGACTCATGAATCTATAACAAACCCTAGAAGAAAATGTAGGCAATAAAATTTCAGATATTACATGCAGCAGAATTTTCACTGATACAATGCCTAAGGCAAGAGAAACAAAGGAAAAAATTAATACATGGGACTATATCAAACTAAAAAGCTTCTGCACAGCAAAAGGAACAAGCATCAAAATGGAAAGGGAACCCACTATATGGGAGAGCATAATTGCTAATGATACATCAGATAAGTGGTTAATTTCCAAAATATAGAGAGTACTCATACAACTCAACAAAAGGAAGACAACCCAATTAAGAAATGGGCAGAGGACCTAAATAGACACCTCTCCAAACAGGACATACAAATGGCCAGGAGACATATGAAAAAATGCTCAATGTCACTAATCATCAGAGAGATGCAAATTAAAACAACAGTGAGGTATCACCTCACACCTGTCAGAATGGCTGCCATCAACAAATCATCAAACAACCCGGCCTGTGTGGTTCAGTGGTTGAGCCTCGACCCATGCACCAAGAGGTTGCTGGTTCAATTCCCAGTCAGGACACGTGCCCAGGTTGGGGGCCAAATCCCCATGGGAGGCATGCAGGAGGCGGCCAATCAATGTTCTCTTTAATCGATGTTTCCATCTCTCCCTCTCTTCCTTCCTCTCTGTCTAAACAATAAAGAAAAAAAATTAAAAAAAAGCAAATAAAAACAAGTCATCAAACAACCAGTACCGGTGAGAGTGTTGAGAAAAGGGGACTCTAGCATACTGCTGGTGGGAATGCAGTTTGGTGCAGACACTATGGAAAACACTGGTGTTTCCTCAAAAAATTAAAAATCGAACTGCCATTTGACCCAATAGTCCCACTTCTAGGATTATACCCTAAGAAGCCTGAAACACCAATCAGAAAGAATATATGTAACTCTATGTTCATAGCAGCACTATTTACAATTGCTATATCTGGAAACAGCCCAAGTGTCCATCAATAGATGAGTGGATAAAAAAGCTGTGGTACATATACATAACGGAATACTATGCAGCTGTAAGAAAGAAAGATCTCTTATCCTTTGAGACGACATGGAGGGACCTGGAGAGTATTATCCTAAGCGAAACAAGCCAATCAGAGAAAGACAAATATCACATGATCTCACTCATTTGTGGAATATAATGAACAAAACAAGCTGTTGAACAAAATGGACCCAGAGACATAGAAGTAGTGTACAGACTGACAAACCTCAGAAGAGGGGGACAGAGGGGAGGGAAGGGATAAACCACAGAACTTATATGCATGTATGCATAACCATGGACATAGACAACAATGCTGGGGATGGGGGTGGGGAGGGCGGGATCAGGAGGAGGGTGTCGATGGGGGAAAAAGGAGAAACATCTGTAACAGAAACAAATGAAAAAAAAAGAATTAAAACATTTTTTTCATTTATTTAATAGAAACGTGCCTATTTTCACATCTTGCTATTTATTTTATGTTTTTAAAAGAAGACAGTATTCATCTACGTATTTACATAACAATCATATTAAGTGTAAGGGTTTTATGTCATGTTATTAGAATCAGTTAAATCAGGCCCAGCCAGTGTGGGTCAGTGGATTAAGTGTTTTCACATAGACTGAGAGGTCCTGGTTTGATTTCTGGTCAGGGCGTATGCCCAGGTTGCAGGCCTGATCCCCAGTAGGGGGCATGCAGGAGGCAGCCTCTCTTGCACTGATGTTTCTCTCTCTCTCTCTAAAAAATAAAAAAATCATTTAAGCAAAAAAAAAAAAAAAAAAAAAGATATGATGAAATGTCTTCCCAGCAGTGCCCAGGGTGCAGGAACTCCGAGCCAGGCTGATGTAATGCACCCTTTGTTCTCTTTTGTTCAGAATCAGCATCAGTGCTGCTCTTCCTCACATTTCAGAGCTCAAAACATCTCTGGGTGTGTATATCAGAATCATTTGTAGAACATTTTCAACGTTCTTGTGGTCCCTCCCCATTCTTTTGTCTATTGCTCTCAGGCCTCCAGCCCTCCCTAATTCTGCCCTGGTTCAGTGTCACTGTTTTAGGGAGTGTGGTGTATTCTTTAGGTCTGCTCCGAAGCAGTAGCCATTGGAAAATAAAAACTTTATATTTTAAAGGTCTAGGACATAAAAAGATTTTGAGTCCATGAATTAGAAAATGTCTTCAAATTTAATTGTGTCCAACAGGTTAAGCTAATTTTAGTGCTTGCAAGTCTGTACAACTATTATACTTCCACTTGTCTTAGTTTTTATAATTTATAATATGTGTTTGAAAATGGAATAGTCATTCATTCACTCAATCCTTCACCATTTATCGAGTGCCTCTCTCATGCTGGGAGCTGTGGGTGTTTGAAGTAGACAGGACAGCTGTGATGCCTGTCTTCAAAGAGCGCTCTGCCTTTCCCAGGATGTGGACACACTAGCGAGGAGCTAAACTACGTGGCCTGTGTTCCTGTGACAACACTTACCACAGAGCTGTGCACAACAGAAGTAACAGACTGTGGTGATAAATACTGACTATCTCCCATTTATTAGACATGAGGACAGGTGAGGGACCGAAAGTTTTTAATCAAGGTCTGTTTTTGTACTTGCTGTGGGTAAAGTGTTATGCAAGCTCTGCTGGAGATAGAAAGTAGGGAGGGTGGAATTCTGATCTCTGCTTGTGGTGGAGAGGCCCCTGGTTGAGCAGGAAAGACAGGCATGTGAACAGGTTCTAGGATCCATGGCTTCATGATAAGTGGGATGCTGGAGGTACAGTAGGAGATGGTGGAGTTTAAGTTAAATACAATGGGTGCTGGGAAGGGAGCAATCTGGGAAGGTTTCTTGGAGTGGGAAGGATCTGAACATGCCTCAGAGGAGGAAAGGTGGGTGTGGACACCAGGCACTGGGGAGAGCAGGTATGGCTTCAGATCCCAGGTATTTTCTGGAGGGCTGATGTAGTTGGAGAGTGTAGGGGGATGAAGAGCACTGCCCTCCCACTCCTGGGCTGACTGCTTCTCATTGATCCCATTGTCTCTCTAGCATGAGTTCTTTTATTTTTAATTCCATTTTTCCCATGGTTTATTTAGAAAAATTTCAAACTTACAAGACAATTGAAAGAATAGTACAGGGAATGTCTGTAGATCTCTTACCTAGATTCAGTGGGGATAACATTTTGCCACTCTTGCTATCTCTCTCTAATGTATCTAAATAACACTAGATTTTTTTCCTGAATCATCTGAAAGTAAGTTGCAGACATTATAACACTTCACCCCTAAAGACTTCAGTATATATACTTTGGGATAAAGGACATTTTCCTGCACAACTGTAATAGCATTCTCTCACACAAAGACAATAGTATTGAGCATAGGGTCTATACTCAGATTTTTCAGTTGTCCCCAAATGTCCTTAACAGATGTTTAAAAAATCCAGTTTCCAGTCAGAGATCATGTATTACCTTGGTTTGTCATGTCTTGCATCTAAAACAATTTCTCTCCTTTTTTTCCACCATGATATTGGTGTTTTTGGAGAATCTCAAGCCAGTTGTTTTGTAGAAAGTCCCAAGATCTTAGTCTGATTGCTTCCTCGTTGCTTCTTCCGGTTAAAGATTTGGCGAGAAGACAACATAGGTGATATTGGATGGTCTTATTTTGTATGTGCTCATGTAAAATATTGAAATCTTCTTTCCCATTTACTTCTGTGGCACTCATTCAGAAAATATCTCTTTGCTTCTACAAGTGCCAGGCAGTGGCGTGTCTGAACAAAACAAAGGGCTTTGATAGATTTTAGCAGGAAGCTGGGGAAAATAAATCATGTAGCCTGTCAGAAGTTTTTATAATGGAAAAAAAGACATGACAAAGCCCAAGTGAGGGACGCAGGAGCTCTGGGAGGTTGGGGAGCAGATTGATTGGGTGGTGGGTGATCAAGTGCGTTCAGTCTCTGTCAAGACCAGAAGGGAGCATCACCTCTCATTTACCCAGGGGCTGACTTCGGTTCTGCGTCTTCAGTTCCACAGCGTGATCCCTGGACTGCAGTCACATATGCCCTAAGGAGCCAGAGTTGTCTTTCTTGTTGCCTGACTTTGTCAGCAGAAATCAGGAAAAGGAAAGTGGGATTTAACATCGGTGTCACTGAATGAGTTTCTTACTGTGGAATCTTCTGTTTTGATGAGTCTTTTTCAGACATATTTTCTTACTCCTGATGCCTCAGATTTGCTTCTACTTCACTGGAGGTCATGATGTCGGCTTCTGCCTGCTCAGAATTTAAACCAGAAGCTAGCCTCGGCTACTGTCAGTGTCCCCAGATGCTCCTAGAGGACTCGGGTTATCAGAAGATTGAGTGGGCCCCACAGGAGGGCAAGCAGGACCTAGGTGAAATCATTTCCCTCCCATTTTCTCTTCTTGAAGAAGATACCAGAGAGCTGGATCCCTTTGTATCAACAGTATTTGTTTATCTAGAAGAAAAAGATTTCTGAATTCTCCAGTGTTACTTCCTTTCTGTCCTCATGGAAATCACTATTCTTACTAGGGTCTGCAAATAGAATGTGTAGTCTTAAAAAATGTCTCCTCCCACCTGGCTAGTGTGGCTCAGTTTGTCCCATGCACCAAGGTCACTGGTTCGATTCCAAGTCAAGACACATGCCTGCAGTTCATCGATGTTTCTATCTCTCTCTCTCTAAAAATCAATAAAACCATATTTTTTAAAAAGTGCCTCCATCAAAGACCCCCCTGGAAGGGAAGGAGAGAGAGATAGAGATAGAGATAGAGACAGAGATAGAGATAGATAGAGAGAGCGAGAGAGAGGAGAAGGAGAGAGACAGGGAGAGGAAGGGAGGGACACACACACACACACACACACACACACACACACACACACACACGGTATCACATAAAACTTGCCCTTTGCTGGCAACGGAAAAGAGCAAACTTCCCATTTTTTGTTTTTTTTATTTTCCTGGTTAGACTATTAGCCAGGGCATTTACATTTATGCCAAGCTTAAGCTTAATTAAGAAAGTCTATTTTTTTTAATGAACATCTCATAGCATCATACTACATACTTCATAGATATGTTTAATTTTCGAAGCTAAAATATTTTCTGAACATTTTTATAACAAACATCTAAAAGGCAATTTTTTTATAAAGTAATCCATGTTTGTCTTAATTCAGTTTTGGATCTAATTATGAGGTAGGGGAAATGATTAAGCAGTAAAATGATAAATGTTGATTTTTGTTTGAGATCACAAAGATGAGAGGTACAGGGTGATGCCTTTAACATCCTTTCTTTATAATAACACATATATAATTGTACCAACTTGCTGATGTCTTGTTTTCCTCTGGTTAGTTTTTAATCCTCAGGTATGAAGAAATCATCCTGACTGCCCTCCTTTACCTCATGGCTCACCTGCTCATAGCTCTTCTTCTTTTCCTGTATTTTGTGTTACATTCAGATGACTGCTTTTTTATTTTATGATCAACATCAAGCTCACCATCCTGCTCCATTTCTTCTGAGATGTCTCTGTTCTTTTCTGCCCCACAGGATAGTTTTCTTCCACCATTTAAATTTGTTTTCATATTCTCTCCACTTCTCATCGATGAATCATCAGTCTGATCTCCTTTTAAAGGGGCATCCAGGAAAACGTTTCTAACTCTGCTTTTCACATGCTCCCCTCATTAGGCAGGGAGTGTGCTGAGCTCCACACCGGGACCTTTCTTTCTGCTGCCAGTAACCTGGCCAGGCTTACCCTTGGGGAGTAACACAGGCGTTTTCTGTTCTAAAAACAACAAAATGGGTCCGTATAAAGTATAATATATGAAGATTTAAATAATGGGTCTTATGCTGTGAGGGATGACTAGAGATGCGTGGCTGCTGTGTGGTAGGCTCACAGAGTCATTTCCCGGAGGGGCGGGGCCTCTCTTCTGGAGGTGTCAGTCCAGCAGTGTACTTGGTCTGCTAGGGCATACATGGGAGAGGTACATGACAATTGCCAAGTGTCCCTAAGATAAGGGCTGGTGGAATTTGAGAGTGGGAGGGAGGGCTTGTGGGTACCTCTTAGAATGCCTAATGTTAGTTTGGCTGCAGAAGAGGGAAATGTTTGGGAGGAGATGGGGGTGGCTCTATTTACATTATGCACAAATAAACACAAAAAGGTTCTGAAAAGACTCTAACATCATAGTGATTGTCCAAGTGGAACAGGGGCTGATTTGTGCTTATAAATAACTGACTCGTTCTCTTTTGCTTCTCTGTGTTGGTTTATTTAGTGTACATACATTACTGGGGTAATTAATATAAAACCCATAAAAGGCCCAAGGAGATGTCTGATGGATAGACCTCCATTAGGTTGTCAGTGGAAATAACTGATAATGAAAGTGGAATGTAAACTTGGATGAGACTGTGAAAGGGCCTTGAAATGTGAAAGCTCATACCCTAGGGTAGTGAAATGACAGGTGTCATCAGTGGGACATAGACTTTGAATGGCTTGTCAGGTAGCACTGTGCTTTTATTTGTGAAGGTCATTACTTGGGCTCTCTATTCCACTGTGGGATGGCAGCTGCCTCTGTTTGGGGTGTGGTCTGTGACCTCTTCACTGGTCAGTACTACAGCTTTCTCACTATTCTCTAATCTAGTATTTCTCTAAATGGGGTCTAGGAATGTTCTGGGTCTGCTGATCTATTCTGCAGGTATCCTGTGTCTGTTTATTTCAATGCTGTTCTTTAAAAATATAAATAAAATTACGTCCTGGATCTTCCAGGCAATTATCGTATAACAAAACTCTGTGTCACAACTTTAATGCTCATTAAAACTGACTAATGAGAAAAGAACCGAGGCAGAGTTAGTACAGAAATAGTGCTCTGGTACCGTGTGAACACCAGGTGATTCCATAGCATATGCCACAGGTATTTATCAGGCTCCTCTAGGGTTGGGCATACAGCAGGTGACAAACAGACCCACCATCCCTGACCTCATGGAGCTGACATTCCAGTAGAGGCAACAGACATAAAACCTAATATGACAGATGATGGCAAGTGCTGTGGAGAAAGAAAGCAGAGAGGGACCTAAGAGTGCTGGTTTGGAGGTTGTGGCTTTAAGTAGGGGCTTGAGAAAGGCCTCACTGAGAAGGCCTTTGAACAAAGACAAAGACAACATTTATGTTCGGGCCCTCTCAACAGAGGTGACCTCAAGGCTGGGGTGGAAGAGACTTGCCTGGTGAGTTTAAGGACCTGCAACCAGGCCAATGTGGCTGGAGCAGAGTGACCATTGGGAAGAGAGCAGAAGATTTAGGGGACTGATTAATATGGGGTCTTGTGGTCCAGTGTGGGAATTGTGACATATCCTGGGAATCCAGTGGGGAAGCCATTGAAAGTTTTCATGAAGAGCAGTGACACCATCTAACTTAACTTCTATGAGGATCTCCCTAGCAACCAGGTGGAAGATGAACCGTGATCACGGGAGGGTGCATGGAAGGGAGCTAGCCAGCAGGGGATGCTGTGCCATGGGCCTGGTGAGAGGTCAGGTCGTGGGGACTTTCCCCAGAGTGCAGCAGCCTAGGTGGTGAGTGGGGTCCCACTTGGGCTGTTTTGAAGGTAGACTGAAAACTTTGCCCGTAGATTGTAAGTGGAGTGTGAGGGAATTAAACCATCACAGGGCACACAGTTACAGCATGCTGGCCTCACAATCCAGCACAGCCCTGGGCTGTTTCAGTTTAGCAGAGCAACATCATCCATCATATTAGACTAGGCTAATTTGAATGTTATTGGAGTTATAGTTTAAATTGTATTTAATTAATACATTTATCTTTATTTTGTTGTTTTATGATAGCATAAACAGTTTGTATAAATTTTCATTATTTGTACATATTTATACAATAATTAAAGTCTACATTGGGGTCCATGGATTGCTTTTCCCTTTAAACGAGCCTGTAGAGTCTTAAAAGGTCTGAGAAATACTGCTTTAACCACTCAGGTTGGCCAGGGCTAATGGAGGCTTTCATTCCCTAATGAAGTGTCAGTTGTGGCAGGACTCTGGGAAAGGAAGACTGTTTGATCATCAGTCCCTGGGCACCACCAGGTGGAATGTGGAGGTATATTCAGAGCAATGCGGAGCAGGCCCAAGATGCTGTTCCTGAGCAGAAGGCCCCAGCTCTACGGTCTCACTGCCTTTTCTGGTGTGATACAACTACTGGACAGCCTTGAAAAGCCTCGCTGCTGCCATGGGAAAACATAGATTCTGTTGAAAACTCAAATATATGTGACAAAATAAAGCAAATTATTCATGTCCTTTAAAAAAATACTCCTCGTGAAGACATTCTTTATAGAAGCATGTGAATCATGAACTCAGTTATTTCAACATCTTCCAATACAGTTCAGTTTAAAAGGAACTGTTAATAAATATGGTGTATTAATTTTTTTTAAAAAGAAAGACCTCTATTTAAAAAGATGAATTGTATTATTTCTAGACCTCCACCTCATAGGTTAATCATAGTAAGATAACCTAGTATATAATATTGTAAAATAAAATGTAAATATTTAAAAAATAGTGTTACAATTATAAATGATATAATTTACTGATTTGAACATGTTACTGCTCTTAACATGAACTGTATTATTGTGCATTTCCCTTGCAGCAGCCCTATGCATTTTATTTATTCATCATAACTAGTCACAAACAAATAGATACATCTTTGTTCTTGCTTATGAGTGGAGTGTGAGGGAATTGTGTCTTTTTCATATATTCTTGACTTTCTCCTTATTAAAAAATATCCATGGGTAAAGGAAAAAGAGTAATTAAAAACGCAGAGGCACTATAATAATTTGTAATTGCCCCCATCCCTAATCACAGTGGCATCATTAATAGTTGAGAAAGATTGCTGTCCAGTCCTGGAATTGAAGCCAAAACTTACTCCGTTCTCTTCCAATCAGGAAAACACTTCAGAATGCCTTTGATGAAAAAGGATGTCGCCGTACAGATGAGCTTGCAATCCCTCTAGTTTATGAGAGTCACTGTAATTATACCAGTAGACATGTACTGACTGTAATTCATGTGCCAGACACTATGCTGAGTGTTTCAGTTATCCATTACTGCATAGCAAACCACCGTGAACTTAGTGGTTTAAAATAACAATTTATTAGCCCTGGCTGGGTAGCTCAGTTGGTTAGAATGTTGTCCTGATACTCCAAGGTTGTGGGTTTGATCCCCAGTCAGGGCACTTATGGGAGTCAACCAATGAGTACATGAGTAGGTGGAGCAACAAATTGATGTTTCCCTCTCTCTCTCTCTCTCTTTTGCTCACTCTCTCTAAAAATCAGTCAATCAAAAAACAAAAACCCACAACAGTTTCTTTTTCTTTGTCACAGTGCTGTGGGTTGGTTGGGCTCAGATGGCCAATTCTTGCTCGGGGTTTCCCACGTAGTTTCTTTCCGCCAGATGGTGGTTGGGGCTGGAGCAATCCAAAGGCTTCCTCACTCACGTGTCTGGGACCTGGGTTAGAGTGACTGGTATCAGCTGGGACTAACCAGGCATCTCTTTCCACGTGGCTTCTCCACACAGTTAGCTTGGGCTCCCTCATAGCGTGGAGTCTCAGGGCAGTCAGACTTGTTACATGGTGGCTGGCTGTTTCTAGAGCGAGTATTCTAAGAACTATGGGCTGAAGCTAAAAAGGCTTCTTTCGACATACCCTCACAGATCCCAGAATGTCATTTCTGTCACATTTTCTTTATTTTATTTTTACTTTTTTTATCCTCACCCGAGGATATTTTCCCATTTTTGTTCAGATAGAGTGGGAGGGAGAGAGAGGAAGAGAGAGAGAGAAACATTGACGTGAAAGGGACACATCGAGTGGCTGCCTCCCGCACGACCCAACCAGGGCTGGGGAGGAATCGCAACCAAGGTACATGCCCTTGACTGGAATCGAACCCGTGACTCATTGGTCTGTGGGCTGACGCTCTAACTGCCAAGCCAGAACGGCCAGGGCCCTGCCACATTTTATTAATCAAGCAAGTAACTAAGGCCAGCCCAGAAGCAAAGGCAAGATAATTAGGCTCTACCTCTGAATAACAGGAATAGCAAGAATTTGTGGCATCTTTTATTGTCTCTACTGAATAAATGGTTTACATACATTATGGCATTAAAGGACTTGTAAAGGTGAGTTCTGTTATTATTGTCATCTTACTGATGAGGAAACTGAAGCTTAGGGGGTTGAGTAACATGCGCAAGACTCATGGCTAATAGATGGTGTTTCATGGATGAGAGCTAGCTTTGTAGGACTCCAAACCCAGTGCATGCAACCTCTCTGCTGTGCGGCAAACTTTGTCATTAGTCACAGATTACTTGTTCACAACCAGCATGTAGCAGGGAGGGCATCACTGAATCAACAGAATAAGATTTTAAAAACATAAAAGATCTTGTATCAATAAAAATTATAATTTAATAATCTGACTGAATAATTTGAACCAGGTATGAAGTACTTCCCTGGGAGAAAAGGAGGCAAGTTCCCACGATGTCAGGGTCCTAGGCAGGTTTTTTGGGAGGGAAGATTCTCACTTCTGGGAAGGTGTTAGACATGAAGAGGCAAAGTGCTATATCAGGGAAGGTTGGATGTTGGTGACAGCACTAATGAGTGCCAACAATGACAACCAAACAATAACACCTTGTATTCGTTTAGCGTTTTACAGTTCACAGTATGCTGTCCATATGTTGTTTCATTTAATCTTCAAAGAACCTTATGTGGCAAGCATTTTGTCTCTATTTGCAGGTGTGAGAGACCGAGGCTTAGCAATATTAAAGGCTTTGCTCAGAGTCACAGAGCCTGTGTCTGGGGAGCATCCTTGAGCCCAGGCTTTTTGTCTGTTCCCATTCCCAGCTAGGCATCTTACTTTGGTCCTTTTCTCCCTTTACACCCTCATAGGATCCCTGTCAAGTGCTCTATTTGGGTTTAGGAAATTTCACTTTGCGAATTGTGATCAATTAATCAGGAAGGCCAACCTGCTGGATTATAGGGGTCTGTAAGGTTTTAGAAGTTTCTAGGTCTGCTGTTAGAACTGTGAATCACATCTGGACAGGCCGCCTGCTAGTGCAGCACAGTGAGAGTGGACACGCTTCCGGGCAGGCAGACGGGGATTACCATGCAAGGCACGTGACATCAGGGCTCAGTTTCCTCCTTTGTAGACCGCTGACAGTTTGCATCTACAACCCTTTAACAGGGAACCCTGCCTGGCATATCCTGTACAAAAAATCCTCTTACCTCTTTTGCCCCAAACAAATTAAAAAAAAAAATTTTATTGATTTTAGAGAGAGAGAGTAAGGGCGGGGGAGAGACAGACAGAGGGAGACCTTGATTTGTTGTTCCACTTATTTATGCATTCATTGGTTGCTTCTTATATGTGCTTTGACTGGAGATTAAACCCAAAACCTTGGTGTATCGAGATGATGCTCTAACCAGCTGAGCCCCCCAGCCAGGGTTCCCCAAACAATTTTGCATCCTGATAATCTCAGGGTTTAGAAGAGTTTGAATAGATTCTTTCTACAGGAGGGTCTCCAGCTTAGACCTTTTCTTTGATCTGCTTTCCTAGGGGATCTGGCAAGGCACAGGTGCTAAGCAACAGCTTTTGGTTTACTGTGTGATACCGTAGAGCTTCATTATTTTCACTAATTGGACCACATTTGTAACATACTTTTTACATTTTTATATATACCAAAAAAGTACACGTCTTAAAAATAGCACACAGTGGGTTTTCACATATTGAACAGAACTATGTAAATTCCCAGATGAGAAAGAGTTTTACCAGCCCCCACTAAGCCCACCCTATTTCTCCTTCCAAGAAAAAATAAAAGAAGGAAAAAAAGTAACCCACTCTCCTCCTGACTTCTAACACCATAAAATTATAATGTATACTTACTGTAGGATCTTCATTATTTTGAAGTAATTATACTACAGTGGAGTTGTTTGATAAAGGTCCCTAGACCAGGAGCCTCCTAGTTAGTATGCTGGGGGCTGCCGTTGGGTCTTGGGGATGCAGAGACTCAGATGCTGGTCTGGCTCTGGCAGGTGGGGCAGGGCAGGCTGCAGCCACTGGTGGCCAGTACTGTACAAATAATATAATGTTCTGGCTGTGCTGGTATGTGAGAAGTTGGAAAGCAATATCTTTGGAGGTCTATTTTAATCAATTAATGAAACTAAGAAGTATATTAGTTGTAGATAAATAAGCATTTTAAAAGTGTTCATGGGCATTTGAAAACAGTTCTCTCAAATATTAAAAATATTGTTTTCACTTAAAAATTTTTTTTCTTTATTGATTTTTAGAGAGAGAGGAAGGGAGAGGGAGAGAAACATTTTTAATGAAGAAAAGTTTTGCTAAGATCAGTCTTTCTTAAAGTTCTTTTTAATGACTAGGCTTAATACAATCTTATAAAGAATAAAAATGGTACAGAGGTACAAAATGAAAAGTAAAAGATTACCTTCCTTCACTCATCTATTCCTTTTGTATTTTTCTAGATATTATCTATTCATATGCAAATGTTATTTTCTTGCCTTTTTCACTTAAAGGTAAACCTGTAGTATATTTCCATGTTAGTATGCAATGTATCAATGTACCTTATTTATTCATTCATTCATTCACTAATCTTCACCTGAAGATATATTTAGAGAGAGAGAGAGAAACATCAATCAGTTGCCTCCCATATTTGCCCCCACCGGTGTACGGGATGATGCTCCAACCAACCGAGCCACTGGGCCAGGGCCACTTCATTTATTTTACAAGTTACATAGTATTCTCTCACAACAATATATCATGATTTACTTAATTGGTGCCCTAATGATAACTGTTTAGATGGTTTCTAATTTTGGCTATTACAAACAATTCTGCAATAAAAACCCTTGTACCTAAACTTTAAAGTACAAGTGTGAAGATTATCTGTAGGATAATTTCTAGAAATAAGTTGTTGGGTCAGAGATATGTGAAATTTTTTATTTTTAAAAAAAGATAATGCAGGCCTTGGCCGGGTAGCTCAGTCAGTTAGAGCTTTGTCCTGATACATATAGGTTGCAGGTTTGATCCCTGGTTAGAGCACATACAAGAAGCAGCCAATGAACGCAAAATAATTAGAACAACAATTCAATGTTTCTTTCTCTCTCTCTCAAATCAGTCAATAAAAAAATTGATAAAAGAAAAAGTATACTGCCTGGCTGGTGTGGCTCAGTGGATTGAGTGTTGTCCCATGGACTGAGAGGTCCCAGTTCGATTCCTGGTCAGGGCACATGCCTGGGTTTCAGGTTTGATCCCCAGTAGGGGGCGAATAGGAGGCAGCTGATCGATGTTTCTCTCTCATTGATGTTTCTATCTCTCTCTCAAAAATCAATAAAAGCATTTTTTTTTTAAAAAAAGAGAATGCAAAATTAACCTCCAATATTGTTACCAATTTACGTTCCCTTTCAGTGTTTGAGGGTATGATTTTCTACACCTTTACCAAAGCAGAATATCATCAAACATTTATCTTCATGAAGATTATAGGTTAAAAATGATAACCTGTCTTGATTTGTTTATCTTTAATTATGATTGATTGAGCATCATTGTATATATTTATTGACTAACTCTATTTTTCTGTTACCTACCTATTCACATCCTTTACTCATTAAAAAAATTTTTTTTTCTTTATTGATTTTTTTTTAGAGAGAGAAGAAGGGAGAGGGAGAGAGAGAGAGAAACATTGATGAGAGAGAACATTGATTGGCCGCCTCCTGCATGCCCCCACTGAGGATTTGGCCCACAACCTGGTGTGTGCCCTACCAGCAATTGAACCGGCAACCTCTTGGTGCATGGGTCGACACTCAACCACTGAGCCACACCAGTTGGGCCTTTACTCATTTGTAAAATTGGGTTGTTTTTCTCACTGATTTATTAGAACTCTGTGTATTAAGAAACCAAACCCTTTGTCATTTGTGTTGCACATATTTTCCCTCAGTTTGTTGTTTTCTGTTTATTGTATTTTTTAAACTTATCTTTATTGTTGAATGTATTACAGATGTTCCCCCTTTTTTCCCCCATTGACACCCTCCTCCCTACTCCCGCCCCCCTCCTGCCTTCCCCACACTATCATTTGTGTCCATTGGTTATACATATATGCATAGAATTTCTTTGGTTTATCTCTTCCCGCCCTCCCTCCCCCCTTCCCTTTGAGGTTCATCAGTCTAACTACCAATTTCTACTTCTTAATCCCTTCATATTTTTCACCCATCCTCCCAACTCCCCTCCCATCTGGCCACCAACAAAAAATTCTCTGAATCTATGAGTCTGTTTCTGTTCTGCTTGCTCATTTTGTTTGTAGATTCAATTGTTGCTAGATATGTATTTATTGTCATTTTATTGTTCATATATTTGTTTTTCTCCTTCAAGAAGATCCTTCAACATTTTATATAATAGTGGTTTGGAGGTGATGAACTCCTTTAGCTTTTTCTTGTCTGGGACAATCTTTTTATGTTCATTGATTCCAAATGATAGCTTTGCAGGATAGAGTAATCTTGGTTGTAGGTTGTTGCTTTTCATCACTTTCAATATCTCTTGCCACTCCTTTCTGGCCTGCAAAGTTTCTTTTGAGAAATCGGCTGACAATCTTATGAGAGATCCTTTGTAGGTAACTAACTGCTTTTCTCTTGCTGCTTTAAAAAAATTTTTTTTTTATCCTCCCCTGAGGACATTTTTTGCATTTATCTTCAGATAGAGTGGGAGGGAGAGAGGGAGGAAGAGAGAGAGAGAGAGAAACATTGATGTGAGAGAGACACATCGACTGGTTGCCACCCACATGACCCCAACTGGGGCCGGGGACAAACTGCAACCGAAGTACATGCCCTTAGCGGGAACCGAACCCAGGACTCTCCGGTCCGCAGGCCAATGCTCTAACCGCTGAGCCAAACCGGTCAGGGCCTCTTGCTGCTTTTAAGATTCTTTCTTTGTCTTTTACCTTTTGCATTTTGATGGTGATGTGTTTTGGTGTGAACCTCTTTGGGTTCATCTTGTTTGGGACTCTCTGTGCTTCCTGGACTTGTATGTCTGTTTCCTTCACCAAGTTAGGGAAGTTTTCTGTCATTATTTTTTCAAATAGATTTTCAATTTCTTGTTCTCTTTCTTCTCCTTCTGGCATCCCCATGATGCGAATGTTGGTACGCTTGAAATTGTCCCAGAGGCTCCTTACACTGTCATTTTTTTGGATTCTTTTTTCTTTTTTCTGTTCTGATTGGGTGTTTTTTGCTTCCTTATATTCCAATTCGATGGTTTGCTTCTTGGCTTTATTTACTCTACTATTGATTCCCTGTAAATTATTCTTTAAAAAAAATTTTTTTTTATCCTCACCTGAGGACATTTTTCCATTTTTGTTCAGATAGAGTGAGAAGGAGAGAGAGGAAGAGAGAGAGAGAGAGAGAGAGAGAGAGAGAGAGAGAGAGAGAGAGAAACATAGATGGGAAAGGGACACATCGAGTGGTTGCCTCCTGCATGACCACAACCAGGGCGGGGGAGGAATCGCAACCAAGCTACGTGGCCTTAACTGGAATTGAACCCATGACTCATTGGTTTGCAGGCTGATGCTTTAACCACTGAGCCAAACTGGCCAGGGCTGTAAATTATTCTTTATTTCAGTTTACTGCATGCTTCATTTCTGACTGGTCCTTTTTTATGTTGTTGATGTTTTCACTAAGTTCCTTGGAGTTTGCCTTAAGTTCCTTGAAGGTCTCACTAAGTGCCTTGAGCATCCTTATAACCAGTGTTTTGAACTCCGCATCTGTTAGATTGCTTATCTCCATTTCATTTAGTTCTTTTCCTGGAATTTTGTTCTGTTCTTTCACTTGGGACATGTTTCTGTTTCCTCATTTTGGCTGCTTCCCTGTGTTTGTTTCTATGTCTTAGGTAGAGTTGCTGTGTCTCTTAGGCTTCGTAGGGTGGCCTATTGTTGTCGGTGTCCTGTAGGGTCCAGTGGCACAGCCTCCCTGATCACCCCAGCTGGGCCCTCGAGGTGCACCCCTAGTGTGGACTGTACACCCTTCTGTTGTAATTGAGTCTTGATTGCTGTTGGCACATTAATGGGAGGCATTTACTCAGGCTGATCAACTGCAAGGACTGTCTGTGCCCACTGACCACTATCCTCTGACTACCTTGGATCAGCGGTGTAGGGGCCCAACACACAGAGCAAGACTTCAGCAGAGCTCTGGTACCCACTTAGTCCACTCACTGAGTGTGTCATTTGTGGAGGTGTTTGGGTGGTGGCACTTCGATGTGGTCTGAAGCAGTCCACTGGGTGTTCTGGCTCTAGGGCAAGGTCAGCCACTGCCTGTGTTGTACCCAGAGCCACCCGGCATAAGCTACAAAGTGATCTGCAGATGGCTGCTTCTTGTGCTAGGCTTGGAGGTGTGGGGCTCTCTGAGACCAGGTGCTGCTCGTTTGAGAGATTTCAGGAAAATCTGAAGGAGGATCCAAGACAGGCCAATCCTATGGTAAAACCATTGGAAACAGCTTGGGTGGGCTCGAAGGTTGGGTGGGGCAGGGCCTCGGGGAATCACCAGGGTGGGGCAAACAGTGTGAGCCTGGTAGCTGGAGTCCCAGATATGGCTTCCATCTGCTGCCCCAGGGAAGGGCTCACCAAAGGAACAATGGCCCCCCACAGCAAGTCTGTCCAAGAGAAAGCTGCCCCTCCAGCTCTCGCCCCAATGCCGAACAATTCAGTTCTTCCCCATATGTCTCTGGTGCCTTTTGAGCTGCCTCCCCAATGCTGGAGCTCAGAGGGAGCAAGTCTGAGTAAGCCCATGTGCAGCCCTTTAAGAGGAACTGCCTGGGACTCTAGAAGCTCAGCCTCCCTCAGCCTTACCAAGTTAGAGGAGTTTTCTGTTATTATTTTTTTCAAATAGATTTTCAATTTCTTGCTCTCTCTCTTCTCCTTCTGGCACCCCCATGATGAGAATGTTGGCACACTTGAAGTTGTCCCAGAGGCTCCTTACACTGTCCTCATGCTTTTGGATTCTTTTTTCTTTTTGCTGTTCTGATTGGGTGTTTTTTGCTTCCTTATATTCCAATTGGATGGTTTGCTTCTTGGCTTCATCTACTTGGAAATTGTTTTTAATGCCATGTATTTATTTATTGTTATTTTCTGATCTGATCTGCTGTTTTTGTCATAAATGAAATCCACATATGTATGTGGGTCTATTTCTGGGCTCTTTATTGTTCTATTAAAAGTTCCATTGATTTCTGTATCAATTAGCTTCAGGCAAAATTAGGAATCACATAAAGAAAGTGGCTTGTGGGAGCTGAATGGTTATAGGTGCCTTGAATGCCAGGGGCTGCAACTCAGAGATAGTTAACTGGTTCGCTCATTCAACAAATATTTATTGAGCCACTATTAACATGCAAGGTTTTTGCTAGGTGCTGAGTATATAGTGAGTTTTGATCAGACATGACAATGCTTATCTTACCAAGAATAATAATCTGGACATTGCATATTGAATTGCATATTGAATTAATTGCATATTGAACATTGCATATTGAATTAATTCAGTCATTACTGGAAGACACTTTAATGAGTGAAAAATCTGAGAGTTGCTAAAGGGAAAGAGAGGTGTTGTGAACAGAGCTGGCGTGGTATCTGGTTCTGAAGTCTGATGGCTTATGTGTTTGGATCGGTGGTAGAAACCCAGCGGAGTGATGAATTACAATTTCTACTATCTACAAACTTGGGTATTTTCCAATCTATAAATCTTTATTTTTTTCTACTTCACTATGTGTGGGATCACTTCCATTGGAGTTAGTCCAGCAATTGCTATGTCAGTGGGAATTGTGAGTCTAAAAGTTAGGGATAAACAGAGCTTAACATGTAACAGTCCATTTAAAATGATCCTAGAGCCTAGGTTTATCTCCCTAAATAATGAGCAGTGCTGGAGTCCCTCTTCACGCAGGTGAAAGCTTTCTAATACATGGAATGTATGGACTATAGGGCATATGCTCCTGTGAATGAAATGATGGCCCACACTACACTGCACGGCTAGCATTGCTGTTGCCAGTCAGACTGGGCACTGGCTGCTTCTGGAGGATATCACTTCCTGTGCCCAGAGCTGCCCCATTCTTCAGTATCAGTAGTGTTTCTAGAGGCACAAGCACTCCTTCATTCTGATTAATTGCTCAGCCTAGAATTCTGACTCTTACTTTCTGTATGGAGTCCCAACCCCAAAGTCTATCCTTTTTTTTTAATTTTTTATCCTCACCCGAGGACATTCCTCCATTTTTTGTTCTGATAGAGTGGGAGGGAGAGAGAGAGAGAAACATCGACGTGAAAGGGACACATCGAGTGGCTGCCACCCGCACGACCCAACCAGGGCCGCTGACAAACCGCAACCAAGGTACGTGCCCTTAGCGGGAACTGAACCCGGGTCTCTCTGGACCGCAGGCTGGCGCTCTAACCACTGAGCCAAACTGGCCAGGGCCAAAGTCTATCCTTTTTCTGGGTCCTCATTACCTCCAGGATTCGGCCCGTGGTAGGTGTAGACAGAACTCCTGGGACCATGGGCTGCTGCCTGCCTCCCAGCTCTCTGCTCCTGTTCCCTCCTCCATTGGTCAGATCCTTGTTCCCTCAGGCTCAACTCCCAGACCTTCTGCAACTGGCCTTTCCATCGCTCTTCAGCTCTGATCCACAGTCAATTATAGCCTGGAGAGCCTCATACCATAGTCTTCTGGTGTTCTTCTAGAAAGAGATAAATTAGGGCCCTGAAGTTTGAGGCAGTAGCTATTAAAAAGAAGAGCCTAGTCCCGGCTGGTTTGGCTCAGTGGTTGCAGCATTGGCCTCCAGATCAAAGAGTCTTGGGTTCGATTCCGGTCAAGGGCACGTAACTCGGTTGCAGTTTGGTCCTTGGCCCTGGTAGTTGTTGTGCGGGAGGCAACCCGTCGATGTGTCTCTTTCACATTGATGTTTCTCTCTCTCTCTCTCTCCCTCCTACTCAGTCTGAAAATAAATGGAAAAATATCCTCAGGTGAGGATTTAAAAACAAAAAAACAAAAAAGAAAAGAAGAGCCTAGCCTGGCTGGTATGGCTCAGTGGATTGAGCGTCATCCCCTGGACTGAGAGGTCCTGGTTCAATTCCCGGTCCAGGCGGATGCCCAGGTTTTGGGCTCGATCCCTGGTGGGGAGGCATGCAGGAGGCAGCCGATTGATGTTTCTTTCTCATGTTGTTGTTTCTATCTCTCCTTTCCTCTCTAAAAATTCAATAAAAACAAAAACATTAAAAAAAAGAAGAAGAAGAGCCTAGAAAAGCATATTTTTTGGGGGTGGAAGGGAGATTGGTGAAGTGAAATTATTATTTAAAAAATATATATTACTTAAAAATAAATTTCTGTATCTTATGCTTTTGTTGACTAATATAGATGAATTTTGCTGCCATGGGTCCAATTTTACTTAATTGAAAGGAGAGAAGTGTCTAAAAACGTAGAGAGGAAGGAATGTGTTCTGTTTTATGGGAGAGGATTGCTATGTAGTGAGGGACTTGTGGGACTGAAGCTGGGGAAGGAAGGAGGGAGAAGATAGGGTGAAGAATTCGGGTCCCTCAAACCAAGTATACAAAGTAAATAATAGTATCTATCAAACTCTGTCCATGCTGGACTCTGGGCAGACTGTCTCTATGCATTATCTTAACCAACCCAATGAGGTACAGCTCTTAATATCATCATTATACAGTTGGAAGAGAATCCTCGAGAAGTTAAAAACTTGCTTAGGACCCTGCAGCCTATCAGCAGCAGAACCAGTGTTCACCTTCAACCACCACAGCAACTACCTCCTGTAAAGGGGTAAGATGAGGTGACATGTCTAACCAGGGAGTGTGGTCAAAGCTTGGTACCTAAGTTGTGAGTAAGCTCAGGGTAAGCCTTGAAGAGGATAGTGGCCAAGGGTACCACGCTCTCAGGTTTGGTTACTAGCAGCTGGTCCTGAAGGAGGAATGGGGAAGCCGTGTCCCTGAGCCATCAGTTTTACCTGGCGTTGTGCCCACTCCTGAGGCTGCGCTGTTTTGTGGGATGGAGCCTACCTGGATGAGGGCAACTTCAGTAGTGACATCTCAAGACTGGCTGAAGGAATTTAAAGGGTGGCCTTTGAATTCTTTGTCACAGGAGATGTTTAAACAGAGCTGGGTGACCAGGCTGTGAGGGCACACATGCTCGCTACATATTTTCTGAAGCCCAGGATAGCATTTTGCATGGGCAGATTTCTGGTTAGTGGTGGAAGGAGAAGAAAGACCATGATTCTGGGCTGAGACATGTCTGCCAGACATCTTCTAGGAGCTGCAGGGGAGGAAGCAGCCCTGGCCCTGACCTGCCTTTTCAGCTTTAACTAGAAGTCATTGCTATGTCTTTCCCACATTAGCAGCTTAGAGGACTCAGGCTACTGGACACTGAAATGAAGTGTTGAAGGAATTTTGAACCATTAATTTTTGGGTGCACTTAAACTGCATGCATGTGTTCAGATTTGTGAGTTGAAGTCTAAGTGTTTGAAATTGGAAAGACATATCAGGAAGGGTCTGACCTAAATGAGCACTTACAACAATTCCACAGCTTAGACTTGCCACAGTTAGTTTTGGGTTGGGGTCTTTTCCTTCCGCTTTAGTTGCTTAGTATTTATTGAGACAGTAACTTTATTTTTTGCTATGAAGCTATCTTATGTAAAGTGGTGGGGAAATGATCATAGTGAGCTTGTATGTGCATTACTTAGTTCTAAAGTAGAACCCAGCATTTCGCCATTCAGTTTCACTATTCACACATATCAATTCACGCTCATCAGTGGTGAAACTTCACGTATATGAAATGTGCTCATCGCTCTCTAAACTGACAGAGCATACTTTAGCTGGAATGTTAACTCTTTTGTTGCCTATAATCTTCAAAAATCATCGGATGGAAGACTCCCTTAGCTTAGTTGCTAGATCAAATGTAGAAAGCCTGAGACATGTCCGAGGAAGGAGCAGCTTCTTCTTTGAAGTAAACTGAGTTTTGTCTGGAGTTGAGTGCAGTACCAGGTTTGAGTTGTACAAACCACAAAATTAGATGAAAGGAAATGTGCAAATGTTTGTGTCTTATTTTAGGAAATTCCTTTAATTTAACATGGAAACAGATCCTGGCTTCTGAATAGAAGCTAAAAAGGCCAAATATCTATTTGGTAGCTTGGTTCCAGGCACAGGACCCGGTTCCACCATCAGAGGTACACACCACAGACTGCCTAGGATCCAGGCGTAGGAACTAGGATGCCCCACAGTGATGAGCAGTGATGGCGGCTGGCCTGGGCGAGCAGTGCCTAGCAGACTTATATTGCCAGCCTGACATCTGAGTGTGATTTTGGCTGTGGTCACTGTCTATTATCCTAGCCCAGCTTTCCAGATTTTCTGAAAAGTGTGTGAGTTGACCAGAGTTAAGACTCTCACCCCATCCCACATTTGTGTTCTTTAGGTACAGATGGTTAAGGAACTATAATCCTCAATTCATGTCACATTATTATCCCAGGTCCGCACACACCCTTTCTTCTATTTTTTAGCTTTGATGAATTCATTTTTATCTCTTGATTCCACTCCCTGCCTCTACCCAGCTCTGACTGTTCTATTGTGTTTATTATGTATCTTTTTGTTTCTATGCTAATATCTTTTCAGTAAATTCCTTTCTGCTTAAATGTGCCACTTGGACCTCCAACCCTAACTTCAGGATATTATGGTGAGATTGTTGGCCAGGTATGAAGTGTGGAGATGGGTTTGAAGCAACTTGGGTGGGCGGTCTGCAAGAGTGGAGGAATAAGTCATATTAAGTGAAGGTCATGAGCACAGGAAAGGAGAGGCAGTGGGGTGGAGAAATGACCACAGATAAGATGTACAAAGGAGACCCAGAAAAGTCCTCATGGAAGAAGCATTTGTGAAAAACCTGATCACAGAGCTCCTCAACCTGGTCTTGGCTTCCAGTTGGTTCTGTGGACCCAGCGAGTCCATGGAGACCTAAGGGACTTCCAAGGTGAAGATGTGCAGGGCTCAGGTCCTGAAGGCCACGTAGCCCTTCGCAGACCTGGCTTCAGTGTGACCAGTGCGAAAGAATGGTGGACACAGCCATGGGATGACCGACTTAAGTCCGAAGGAGTGTTGAGATGCATTCCTTGGCTTTGGTGACTGAAAGCTCCCTGGGGTGGCAACTGCTTTGAATTGCTTGGCTCTAAGACCAAATCACTGTGGCCATAAGCCACAAGCAAGGAAGGACTTGCTAAGTGATCGAAAGGTTCTTTCTCCTCAGCATCATGTTCCAGATGTGTTGTGTGTGATTTTATTCTCTCAAAATCTGTCTTTTTAAAAGGGGCATTTTTCACACTCTTTACTATTTTGATGTAGAAAATAAATAACATCTTTGCCATTATTAAAACATTTTATTTTGATTCTAGTATCTAGATCCTAAATCAAGAACTGATGTTCTAGAAGCATGCTACCCACTGTTGTTACTGAGGTCTTTAACACGGGTTCTTTCTCCCTGTTGGCACCATACCTGACCAGAGCTGGCCCAGGGCCTCCTCGTGGGTGGCACTGAGTGATGTGATGCTGGAGGCTGTGGTCGGGGAGCCTTCTCTGTTACTGAGGAGGGGGTGTTCCTACCCTCCCAGTTCCCTCTCGTTCATTTGTTTATTAATAAAGTTCTTGATGACTCAGTACATCAAAATAGTGGCATTTATCCTGGGAATTATTTTGTAAATATTTGCTGGTTGTGTTAATATGATATCAAGCATCCAAAGTTAATGTAGTAAATGTTTGTTAATAATTAGATTTTCCAAAGTCGAGAGAAGTTTTAAGAGGGTAATGCTTTTAGTTTCTAAAAAACCTTCAGACTATGGTGGTAATAAATTTGCCTTGAAAATTGTGTATAATTTGTGTTAGAATATACTAATTTATTTAGAAAACACAGTACTCTTTTATGGTGAATTTCCAGATTTTCTCCTAATACTAAAAAGGTTTTGGTGGCAGTGTTTTGATATATTGTTTGATGACAGGGGCAAGGGCTCATCATTTTTGTTCTAAATCTGTGTTATTTCTAGTTTATTCTTTCAAATACCTATTAAAATTTATTACCTATTTGCACTTATAAATGTTTTATATACCAATCATAAGAATAGATCAATAGATTTATGTCCATCAGAGCATTGGTTAATAAGTTTAGAATAGTGTGCCAAGGTGACACTTTTGGTTTTATGACTTCGTAGAAGATGGATTCAGCTCCTGCAACAAGGTCAAGCCTATAAAAATTCTAATCAAATGCCATAAAAAGCAGAGTTCCATATGTCTGTTTAATTCTATTCTGTAGCAGTCTTTTTGTCAGCATAGTTGGTGATTCCATCTGTTTCAATTTAAGATTAGCTCTAGTCATGCCTCTGTAATAGGTGATCTCACATACACACACACACACACACACACACACACACACACACACACACACACACACGAGTTGCCTTATATAACATGTAATATAATACGTAAATATATATTCTATGTAATATAATATAAAAGTTTATTCATTTATATTGTAGTAGAGGCTGAGTGGTGATAGAATATAGCCTTGGTAATTCAATAGATAGAGGATGATGCTGGTTTCTCTTTGTGAAACAATGTTTTCATTATACTGCTTATTATTGGGTGGATGAATAATGCTGTTAGTTATGTGCTACTACTAATGAGCAGACATATGTCATTCTCAACTGCAGCTCTTTACTAAAAATGTCATGGCCAAAGTGAATTTCTAGTGCTTATTATTCTGGTCATGGATAGCAGCAGATGTCACAGCTAATCAATCTTGGATTGGTAATAGGTTATTGTGAAGGCAGAAAATGACAGGTTAGAACAAACTGATCTATAGTTGTTATAATCTCAGGTAATGATGGTAGGTTATATGCAGAGGGGCTGAAATACTCTGTTGCATAAGGTGTCCAAGCTGGGGGGCTCTAAATAAGTCATAGGGTTCCAACAGATACCCCACCCTATTCTGCTTTTTAAAAAAGTTCTTTTTGCTGAATGGTCATAAATGGGTTTGAATGGTCGTAACGTGTTTTGTCTGCCTTAACGCTAACCAACAAGACAGGATTACCAACAACTGGGGCCTGGCAGGCAGGCAGCCTGCCAGCATTTAAACGGTGCTCGCTGCTGTGGCAACCCCACTGGCCATATGTGTGAGAAACTAGGTGCAGCTGCAAAGGGCAAGTGCAACCTCGCAGCACAGTGAGCATAGCTTCAGTTCAAATGAGGTAGTGCCGGCATGGTCCACTGGGAAACCATGGTGGCACACAGACCACCTGCCCGATCTAATTATGGCTGGGTGACATTTCCCAAATAAGGACATTGGGAAAAATATAGGTTTAAAGAAATAGATTATGATGCCTGGTGTAGTGTCAACTATACAAGTAATTCTTGTAAAGCTGGATTTAGAATTTGTGAGAATTCAGACACAGGGCCAGGAAGAATGTACCCGTGTACTCTTTCTGAAGTGGTGTGCTAAGCAAGTAAGTATGTTGAAGAAGCTATAAGGATAATTCTTAGCCTAGAGGGGAACACACAGGCTTTTAAGTTTCTTAGATGCTGTATTCATTAAGATACCGGCTTACCTGCTGAGATAAGAAGTCCCAAAGTATAATGACTTAAATAGGCTAGAACTAATTTCTTTCTCCTTTATCGATCATGGTATCTGGTTCAGGACTGGTTTAGTGGCTTCTGAGGTCAACACAATGCCTGTGCTTCTCTTCTGTTTGCCAGAACTGAGTCTCATGGCCACCTCTACTAGCTAAACTTGGGGTTCTTTTTCTGATGGATAAAGGGGAGAGTGGGTATTGCAGACCTGCAGTAGCTTCTCCCATAAGCACCTTTTATGTTCCAACAAGGTCACTGCCAGGCCAGCAATGCCTTTACTGTAGCTTTAAATTGATTCTTCTTTTAGACTCTGGACTCTAAGAAGAGAGAAGCAAGATTGGGTCATGGGAAGAGCACGGTGATTCCAGTTAGACCAACCCAATGACTGAATCTTGACCCTGTTACTTGTTATTCATGTGTCCTTAAGTTGGGTTGCTGAGCCTGAGACACAGATCCCTCACTTATAAAATGTTGATAACAATATCTATCTCACAGAGTTATTGTTATAGTTAAATAGCACAAGTAACACGAGAACATCCAGGATCATGCCTGTGATATAATAAGTTCTCAATAAAAGTTAGTTTGTTCTTCCTTTCAGGAAGAACTGTAGAAGTCATCTACTATCCTAACACTTCTAGAAAAACAAGTTGGATTTACTTCTAGAAAAACAAGTTGATTTTCTCAGAAACTTGATTTAATTTGCATTATTGCACTGGGAATATATCTCTTTACAGTAAAAGTATTTTAACCTTTCCAAATGCAAATCTTAAAATTCTGTTGATAGACTAATGTTCACACACCCAGAGGTAACTCACTGCCATTATACATCTTCTTCTGGCTCCATCATACCAATGCTAGAATGAAGTGGTAAATAAAAAATCAAATTTCCTTGGGAAATGACATATGCAAGTTGCCTTACAGGGGTCTGCAGTGACAGTACGTGGCCTCAAAGAGGTTGTGAGTGACAGCCCTCACTGAAGTACAGATGTGCTCCTCCTGGCATGTAATGCAAGATGCTGGACTTGGGCAAGCCCCTGGCAGGTACAGCTTTGAAGCTGGTGTTACTCCTGCTGGGGCACTGTGTGCTTGAAGTGGAACAGGTGGTCAGTGGCACCCCGGGGTTGTGGCAAATGAAGTCCATAGTGAAGCAGCTCCAGAACTGGGTGACAGTGCCAAGTGTCAAAGAGGCAAGACAAGGACTGGAAAGTTGGGTCAGAATTGATGAAGACCTGTGGGGGATGGTACCCAGCAAGGATTCACACCCCTAGGCAGGCTCCTGAGAAGTCACATTCCTTCCGTCCACCACTGCTATTGTGCACATGTCATGTGCCAGCACCCCCTCCCAGCCTGAGCTTGCACGCATGCACACAGGCAGCTGTCCGGAGGGCTCTGCTGGCTTTCAAAGGCTGTTAGGAGTGGAGACCACTGCCTCCCACCTGGGTGCCTCACAGCATCCATATGTGCTTTATTTAAGTTACCATCTGCTTCACCGCACATTGGTGGTCCCTCCAGCTGCTCCAGCCTTGGGAAGCAGCAGGGCCTGTTAGCTCTCTCAGGTGTGAATCCTGAGATTACCATTTGAAGGGGATTGTATATGGAAATTCTCACCTCAATTTCCACAAGGCTCCTTTGTCTTTTATGAACGGATCCTCTCCCTCATTCAGTGCCCACAGGTTTCCTGATGATATAGGGACCTGTGAGGGCAGGCAGGGAAAGTGAGTCAGTAGCTCCTCAAAGTGGCTTCCAGGCCTGTGGCAGTTGGGGGCTCAGGCTTGCTGCCTTCTCTCTTATTCAAAGTTGTCCTCAGACCTCACCAACAGCCTGTGGATAAAACAGAGTTGAGTTTGTTGCTGACCACCTGGCAACACCAAAGTGTTGGCAGAGTCTCGGTAGGGGGAGGCAAGGTCTGATGATTGAGAATTACAAGTTTAATTTAAGGCGGGCTTTCAGAGCAAGAACTTGGTTGGGATTGGGTAAGATTCCTGACATCGTGGTGCAGGATTGGTAGAAACAGAAAGGAGAGGTTTTTGAGGGTTTCAAAGAATCCTAGGGCATAAACTGTGTTGATGCTTCCCATTGAAGAGCTGATGGGCCTTCTGGGAAGTCCCTGCCATGAACAATCATCCCATTTGTCTGGGCAGGAAGAGTAAAGAAATGCTAATGTGACAGAGGAACAGCCAAGTCCTGTTAAAGTATCAGGGAGTGTGGGGCCAACCCTTTGCTTTGCAAGGGCATATGCTAAGGACATACTCAGTGTTTTCTTCATAGTTTTTTGTCTTCTAATAAAAGATACATTTTTATTCATAAATGTGGATGGAACCAGGGCTGGGGGAAAGGGGAGCAGTTTCAGGTTGACAGTTAAGGGATGAGGGTTTCTTTTTGGGGTAATAAACATGTTCTTGAATTGATTGTAGTGGTGGTTGCACAGCTTTGAATATATAGTAAAAGCCATTGAATAGTACACTTAAAAAAGTGGATGGAGCCCTGGCCAGTTTAGCTCAGCCATTAGAACGTTGGCCCGCCGACCGGAGAGTCCTGGGTTTCGTTCCCGCTAAGGGCATGTACCTCAGTTGCAGTTTGTCCCTGGCCCCAGTTGGGGTCATGTGGGTGGCAGCCACTCAATGTGTCTCTCTCACGTCGATGTTTTTCTCTCTCTCTTCCTCCTTCTCTCCCTCCCGCTCTGTCTGAGGATAAATGCAAAAATGTCCTCGGGTGAGGATTAAAAAATAATAATATTTTTTTTAAAAAGTGGATGGAAAAAAATGCCCATTTAAAAAGCAGTTGTAACCTAGTAATGCTTACTGAGTGAAGTGAAGACCAAGTGTAACTGGAAAGGGGTCTGCCTAGGGTCAACTGGTGGTGTGTGGGTTCTTGACTTTGTGCAGGAAAAGTTTCACAACACGTGTCCAGGTGAATTCTAGAGGACCTGTATTAAAGCTGGGGACAGTGAAACAAGAAAGGGCTGGGGAAGTGAGCCTAGGCTGGTCTGCTTTGGCTCACTGAGAAGTCAGAGAAAAGGGGGCCTTGGGGACAGGCTCAGAGGGTTGCCTGGGATGAACTGCCACCACCCATTGCCGCCCTGGTTGCAAGCCTCGTGGGGTCCTTAGAGTCTAGGAGATGCATGTCTGTGGGGGGAGAAAAGGGCTGGTTTAGGCGTGCTCCTGGGAAGGAGAGTGTTAGCTGGGTCCTTTGTCCTGAGGCTTTTATGTCTCTCTTGCAGTCAGGAATCCTAAGGGAGATCTCAGAGGAGGGTTTCAGCAGAATATTCATCAATTTTCTATATGTACTCCTTCAGGGTCGTGGTCCTCACTGATTGGTCAGCGTCAGAGCAGGGGGTTGTTAGTCATTGCAGCTGGTCCTGGTGTCCCTCACCTGGTTGTGCTGCTTTTCTGGGCCTGGAGCTGAAACACACATCAACTGGTTGCCATCCGCACGACCCCAACGGGGCTGGGGACGAACCGCAACCGAGGTACGTGCCCTTGGCTGGAATAAAACCTGGGACTCTTTGGTTCGCAGGCCGGCACTCTAACCACTGAGCCAAACCGGCCAGGGCTGTTACCATTATTTTCTAGATTCCTAGAAGGGCTGATTCACAGAAATGCTGATTGTCTAGGAAGGCAGTGCCCAAGCCAATTGTCTTCTGAGCTCCTAGATAGACCCTGGGTGGGTTTCGGAAAACTAGGCTTTGATTTGTGCTTCCTGCTCCTGGGCCCCAGGAAACCTCCCTTCTCAGCCGACATGCAAAACCTGTTCTGTTAGTTATTCCTGACACACTCTGAGTCCCCATGTCTCCTTCTGGGAAGCAGTTACCAGTGCCAAGTTTTGCCACCTGTATCCCAGATTGGTTCATTTGTCCTGTGTCTGGTGCCTCTGGGTCCCTTTCTTTTAGGCCTCTGTCTCATTTTGCAGAGAGATCTGGACGTTAGCTCATAGGTTCTGTCACTGTTGACTCCCGTGGCGTGGCGTGGCGTGGCATGCCGTGCCTGTGGGGCAGCAGACTCACTTCACTGTGAGTGCGTCCTCCTCCTCCCCCAGGTGCTGCAGGCACGAAGCCCGTTAATCTTTTCCCATTTTAGTTCTCATTTTTATTTAGTGGTGGAGTTGCCTCTGTTAATTCCTTTTCTCATTCACAACTTTAGCTTTTCTCTTATTTTCTGTCTTGTGAGGAAATTTGGAATAAGCAGAAAAGATTACTGGGTGTCTCCAGTAAAAAATCATCGTAGATGTGGACGAAAAGGGGCCACATGCTAACCTGACAAGCTCAGGGAAGGCCTGTGTGGTGGCCTTACAAACTCAGAGACCTAAAGTAACCACGAAGGATGGTCTGAAATGAAAAGTTTTCAACTAAAAGCAGTTATGGTAGGTAGTCTTGTCCTAGGCCGGTACCTTCCCTGACAAAGATGAATTTTCACCTTAATTGAGCCTATTGTTTTATTGCATCTATGATAACATACCTTTGAAATGTCAGAGTAACTTCCCTTTTTCCAGAACCCTAAGCACCAGGGCAGAGACCACAAATCACAAATCCCCTTATTGTTATTATCCTGTTAGTTGTTGGCTGTTAACTATCCTGTACCCCACTATGTAAAAGAAAGATGTGGGATGTGTCTATCATTTTACTTTTCATCTAATCTCAGAGGTACCCCCACAATTTGCTTTCTCCCACGTCCCTAATCTATCATCAGTGAATTTCATGTAACCCACTTACATTTTCTCTTTTGATTGTAATGTATACAGTAAGGTGCAAAACTGCCATTCTGCGGAGCATTATCTCAATCCTGTGAGGTTTTGCTTCCCAACAATTGTCGATGGTTTTAGCTCAAAGAAACTCACACAATTTTTCACAGGTTTGAATGTTTCTTATGTTGACATAGACAGCACCCTTCCAAAGTACTGCTTCTAGCCTTTTCTTGCCTTTGATCTGTTTTACAGCTCTGTAAATTGTAGATAACTGGTAGCAATGCAAAATAATTGCTGTTTACAGATATTGGGGGGAAAATATCTGTCAGTGTGGTTAAAATGCCAGGAGAAAAATTCTGAGACATTCTAAATTAAATTATAGCAACCTGGAGAGTGAGAGAAAGAGACTGAACAGCCTGTTAATAGCTGGGGGTCAGCTAACAAGACCGCTCACATTCCTGAGTGTGTGTTAGAACTTTGGATTAACTTCCATGTGGCTATTACCAGGGAACCTCAGCTTCTTGTTTACAAAGGAACTTCCCAGAGTGTTGCTCACAACCAATCCACAGGAGCTGACTCTTCTTCCTCACGGACTTGGCACCTGTCCCAGAACTAGTCTCACTTCACCTTTTCCCACCCCCTTTATCTATAGCCAACGTAAATTCTTTCAAAACAATTCACAACTGTCTTTCCCTACATAATGTGGGAGAAAAGCCTGTCAACATGTGCCTTCTCCAACTGCTGGTGGTTTAGACTTCACACCCCAGGACCTTGTCTTTTTTCTTGCTAGCCTAATAATCCCTTTTATTTATTTATTTATTTATTTATTTATTTATTTATTTATTTATTTGTTAATCCTCACCCCAGGATATTTTTCCATTGATTTTTAGAGAGAGTGGAAGGGAAGAAGGGAGGGCTGGAGGAAGGAAGGGTGGGAGGGGGAGAGAGAGAGAGAGAGAGAGACAGAGAGAGAGAGAGAGAGAGAGAGAGAGAGGTGAGAAAGACACATCGATTGGCTGCCTTCTGCATCCCTGAATGGGACCCAGGCACATGCCCTTGACTGGAATCGAACCCGAGACCCTTCGGTCTGCAGGTTGATGCTCTAAATGCTGAGCCAAACTGGCTAGGGCAATCCCTTTCTTTTAAAAAGACTTTCAGCTGCGGAAGTTAAATTTTTATAAACAATAAAAAAGGCCCGTTTGTTGTGTATTCGTAAATTCAGTTCAGTGTTTAATTATATCATTCCTTTAATCCATATAAATTTTTGCTTCTCTGATTTCTCCTTTGAATTAGTAACATCTTATTGATTCCCTTATTAATAACAAAGTCAGTAAAATCTTTTAGCACATGTTCATTTTATATCTGTATGAGAGTCATAATTTTACCTTTGATAATTGTTCTTTAACATAACATTGTATGGTTTCTATTAAAAATAACAAAAGTGCCATGCTTCCTGGTTAACCAGTGACAACAATGCACCCTAGTAAGAGGAATTTGGATCCAAAAAGTGGAAGAACTAATTAGTCCTAAGGGGTTTGAGACATTAGAAGTTTTGCTCTTAATACTGTAAAAATGAATGTAGACTCATAAACAGCCAATGGGTCAAAGAAGAACTTAAACGGAATTTAGAAAATGATTTGAGATGAATAAAAATGAAAACACGACATACCAAAACTTATGAGATTCTGCAAAAGAGGACTTTGTAGCTTATGTAAATGCTTAAATTTAATTTTTTTTTTTTTTGATCCTCAACCGAGGATATTTTTCAGACAGACTAGGAGGGAGGGAGGGAGGGAGAGAGAGAAACACTGATGTGAGAGAGACATATCAACTGATTGCCTCTCACATGACCCTGACGAGGGCCAGGGAAGTGAATAGCAACCGAGGTACGTGCCCTTGACCGGAATCGAACCTGCGACTCCTTGGTCCGCAGGCCAATGCTCTTACTGCTGAGCCAAATTGGCCAGGGCAATAAATGCTTAAATTTAAAAAGAACCTTTCAAATTAATAACCTAACTTTAATGATATAGAGATTTGAAAAACAATAGGGAAAATCAACAAGACCAAAAGTTGGTTCTTTAAATATCAGCAAACTTGACACGCTTTTTGCTAGGTTGTGAAGAAATAGGAGAGAAGATGCAAATAATCAAAATAAGAAATGAAAGTGGGGACATTACTACTGACATTACAGAACTGTAATAGATTCTAACAAAATACTATGAACAGTTTTAATACCAAAAAGTTAGATAACCTAGATTAAATGGACAGATTTCTGGAAGTACCAACTACCAAAACAGTCTGAAGAAGAAATACAAAATCTGAATAGACCTATAACAAATAAAGAGATTGAATCAGTCATGAAAAACTTTCTAACAAAGAAAAGTTCAGGACCAGATGGCTCCTCCCATTTTATTGAGATATAATTGATATACATCATTGTATAAGTTTAAGGTGTACAGTATAATGGTCTCACTTACATATATTATGAAATGATTACTGCAATAAGTTTAATTAGCATTCATCATCTCATATAGGTGATAAATACAAAGAAAAAGCAAAAAAAAAAAGAAAAAGTTTTTTGTGATGAGAACTCAGGATTTACTCTCTTAACATCTTTCCTAGTATCATATAGCAGGGTTAACTTTGGTCATCATGTTCTATTATATCCCTAGTAATTATTTGTCTTATAACTGGAAGTTTGTACCTTTTGACCTTTCTCCAGTTCTCTCCCCATGCCCTACCTCTTGTAACCACAATTTGATATCTTTTTCTATGAGTTTTGTTTTGTTTTTTTAGATGCCATATATAAGTGAGATCATATTGTATTTGTCTTTATCTGTTTGACTTCTATCACCTAGCATAATGCCCTCAAGTACCATTCATGTTGTCACAAATGGCAAATTTCCTTATTTTTTATGGCTTAATAATATTCCATCGTATGTATGTATGTATATGTATATATATGTGTGTGTGTGTGTGTGTACATACATATACACATATGCACAACTTATTTATCCATTAATGGACACTTAGGCTATGTTCATGTTTTGCCTATTGTAAATAATGCTTCTTTGAACTGGGCCAGATGGCTTTATTGGTAATGTCTACCAAACATTTAAAGAACAATAACAGCAATTTTTCTCAAACTTTTCCAAAATATATAAGGGAAGGGAATGATTGCTAACTTATTTTATTAATCTAGTATTGCCCTGATACCAAAGTCAGACAAAGACATTACAAGAGAAGAAAATAACAAACTAAGGTTCCTTATGATATTGATGCACAAATCCTTAACAAAATAGTAGCCAGCTGAATTCAGCAGCATATTAAAAGGATTATTCTTGAAAAAGAACAAAGTTGGAGGAAGCACATTTCTGCTTTTAGATCTTGTTACAAAGCTACAGTTATCAAAACAGCGTGGTAATGGCATAAGAATAGACTTATAGATCAAAATAATAGAATTGAGATTCCAGAAATAAACCCATATGTCTATGGCCAGTTGATTTTTGACAAGAATGCCAGGAAAAAAATAGTCTCTTCAACAAATGGTGTTGGGACAACTGGATATCCACATATTTAAATGGAACCCTTACTTCATACCATATACAAAAATTAACTCAAAATGTATCGATGACCTAAATATAAGCACTGAATCTATTAAACTCCTAATGGGAAATACAGGATTAACTGTTCATGACCTTAGCCATGGCAGTGGTTCTTAGATATTACAACAAAAGTATGAACAACAAAAGAAAAAAATGCATAAATTGGACTTAATCAAAATAAAAAACTTATGTGTATTAAAGGAGGATATTAAGAAAGTTAAAAGACAATTTACAGAATGGAGGAAATATTAGCAATCAAATGTCTGGATAGGGTCTAGTATCCAGATATGTAAAGTAGACTTACAACTCAACAACAAAAAGACAGATAACCCATTTTAAAAATTGGCAAAAGATTTGAATAGACATTTTTCCAAAGAGGATATACAAATGGCCAAAAGTACATTAAAAATGCTTGACATCATTAGTCATTAGGGAAATGCAAATTTAAACCACAACAAAATACTACTTCACACTGGCAAGGAAAGCTGTAGTAAAAAGAAAAAAGGAAAATAATAAGTGTTGGTAAGGATGTGGAAAAATTGGAATCCTCGCATATGGCTAGTGGAAATGTAAAATGGTGCAGCCCCTGTGGAAACCAGAAGTTTGACCATTCCTTAAAAAACTAAATGTAGGTCCTAGCCGGTGTGGCTCAGTGGTTTGAGCTTTGACTTATGCACTGAAGGGTCTCGGGTTCAATTCCCAGTCAAGGACATGTACCTGGGTTGCAGATTGAATCCCCTGGCCCCTGTCAGGGTGTGTGCAGGAGACAACCATTTGATGTGTCTCTTTCATATCGATGTATGTCTCTCTCTCTCTCTCTCTCTCTCTCTCTCTCTCTCTCTCTCTCTCTCTCTCTCTCTGTTTATGTCTCTGTGTCTCTCTCTCCCCCCATCCCTCCCTTTTTTCCACTCTCTCTGAAGATCAATGGAAAAAATATCCTCGAATGATGATTAACAACCACCACCACCACAACCACAACAACAAAACTAAATGCAGAATTACTATATGACCCAGTAATTTCATTCCTAGGTATATACCTCAAACAATTGAAACAGGTACTCAAACAAATACTTGTACATGAATGTTCACAGCAGCACTATTCACATTAACCAAAAGATGGAAATAATCCAAATGTCCATCAGTGGATGAACTGATAAACAAATTGTGGTATATTCATACAATGAAATATTATTCAGTCTTAAGAAGAAATGAAGTACTGATGTATGCTACAACGTGGATGAACCTTGAAAACATTATGTTCAGTGAAAGAAGGCAGTCACAAAAGGTCACCTATTATATGATTCCATTTATATGATATATCCTGAATAGGTAAATCCATCGAGAAAAAGTAGATTTGTGATTGCCAGAGGCTGTGGGGAGGGGAGAGTGCGGAATAATTGCTTAGTGAGTATGGAGTTATTTTGGGATGAAGAAAATGTTTTGGAACTAGATAGAGGTGGTGTTTGCACAATATAGTGAATGTACTTAGTGACACTGAGTTGTTCACTCAAAGTGGTTAATTTTGTGTTATGGGAATTGCACTTCAACAAAAACAAATGAGTGTAAACAGCTTCCATGTTTGATATAGTTTAAATGTGAATTATTAGTTTCCAGGAAGAAGAGGGTTTAGAACAGCAGTATTAATATTTTCCCACCCAAAACACACGACACATGTAACGCCTGTGGTCAATGACATCCATAGGAAGCACGCTCCAGGAGTTCCAGGATTATGTGCAATTTCCAGTGGGTTTCCTGTAATTCCACCTCATTGGCTTTGTTGTGTTAACTCTGGTTAATACAAATCACGTGTGGCATACTTCACAGAGGCAAGAATCTGTGATTTAGGTAATGACCATTTTAAATTTTGATCATATGAAAGTGGGGACAGGAGTGTGGGGAGAAAATGTTAGTATGTTACATTTACATAGAGAAACTTAAAGAAGAATACAAAATTTGTGCCCTGATTCCTCCACCTAGAGCACATCTGTTCATATTTAAAAATAAATACAAGGAATACTTTGTATAGGATTACAAAATTCAAACGATACAGAAAGGTACAGAATGAAAAGTGAAGGCTTCTCTACTTAGGACAATCACTATTAATATGTTCTTGTGATTTGTTTTTAAAGAAATGTTTCATGTTTGTGTGTGCTTACACACACACTTTAAAAAATTTTTTATTTTTTCTTTATTGATTTTAGAGAGAGAGGAAGAGAGAAGTAGGGAGAGACAGAAACATCAATGAGAGAGAACATCGATTGGCTGCCTCCTGCATGCCCCCCACTGGGGATTTGGCCCACAACCTGGGCATGTGCCCTGACCAGGAATCGAACCGGTGACCTCCTGGTGCATGAGTTGATGCTTAACCACTGAGCCACACTGGCTGGGCTTCACACACTTTTTTTTTTTTTTTTTAAACTAAAGGAGTTATTACAGATTTGCATATGGCTTTTTCGAAAGAAAGAAATCAATATATTTTGGAGCTCTTTCCATATGTATCAGCACCTGTAGATGTACTTTATTCTGTTAAATGGCTGCATAATCATCATGATGATAATTGGCATTTATTGAACGTTTGCAATGTGACAGCACTGTTCGAAGATCTGTGGCCATATAATCTCAATTAATCTTCACAGCAGTCCTATGAAATTGGCCCTATTATTACTCTTGTTTTGCAGATGAGGGAACTGAAGCACAGAGAGACCCAGTAAGAAATTTAAATTTTGTGTATCTGATCCCACCACAACCTTGTGCTCCTGTAAGCAGTTAGCTTGTGGGAGGACTGGGGGTCATTATTACTTACAGTGTCCATTTGTTCTACTCCTTGACTGTTGTTTCCTATTTTCATTTTGTTAGTGTCCCTAAGATGTGTGTGCTGTGTGTGTTGTCTTCCAGGCCGTGAGTTCTTCAAGTGTCTGTTTTATTGGAGTTCTCTTATGTTGTCCTCCTCCAATTAAAAGAGATAAGGAGTAACTAAGAAGAGTAAAACAATTGTGATTAAAGTTTGCAAAATTGTCCCCAAGAATGGCTATTAGATCTTCATCTATTTACCTGGAAAACAGAGTGTCTATAATTTTTATAGCTTGGTGTGTATATAAAAATAAATAATTAGAGACTATTACTTTCTGTAGGGGAGGCAAATCCTAGTTGTTCCTCTGGGATGCCACATGGGTGAGACACACTGAGACTCTCTAGGTCTCCTTTGCTCCTCTCCCTCCCCCCACCCCCCCAACACACACACAGTGACTGGGTCCCAAAATAAGAGGCTAAGCCGAAGAACTTTCTGATCCTGGGCTAGTGGACCCTTTGCTGTTTCTTTCTTCCTTTTCTTCACACTAGATCATTGTTTCTGCCCAAACTGAGCTCCAGACTGAAATGTAGCTGGTTACCCAGCTAACAAACCAATGTGGTATGAACAGGTCAGAGGGTAGGGGGTTGGGATGCTTTGTGAATCTGTGGCAACTTATGAAAGGAGGGGATGTTTTGGAGATGTGTGAGCGAGAGCAGTTGTACACTGCAGGTGGGGGGGGGGTGTTTTGGCTTTCATGGAGAAGGAATGAAATGGATAACAATGATACCAGCCAGCCTGTTGCTACTGTTTTGAGGGAGCATAAACAGCTAGCTGATTTGGGTCTAGAGTCAAGATTAAACGTAATAGAAAATGCAAGCTCCAAAATGATTTTCCTTCTGTCAGCAGAATGGCAGGATGCTGCTGCTGTCTGTGTGTTCTGGCTGACCCTGTGTTCCTGGCTGCCACAGATGCAGTTTGCCATTTAGATCTGTTGCAGGAGAAATCAGTGGGCCAAATTTCTCCATTGCTAGAGGGAGTGGGGCTCTTGAGATATCTTCAGAAAAGGAATTTTCTAAGACTCGCATGAGAGAATGAATGATTTTTATTTGTGTGAAGTTATATTCCTTGGGTTCTAAAGTCCCAGTTTCCTTAACCAAGTTCTGGAATACATGCATCTGGGGTTTCAGCAGAGCTAGAAGCAGGGCCAGTGTCCAGAGTTTCTGTTCCATGGTGAAGTTGAGTCTGGTTTAGCATCAGGCTAGTGACAGTCCATCAGTCCATTGTGTGGGTCCCACATGGCTGTGGGCAAATGCAGGGGAGTGTGCCTGCTGCAGCCAGAGTCCCAAGAGAGCAAGAGGGCCAAAGGCCAAGAGGCAAGAGAGAGAGGACTTCCTTTGTTCAGGAGATTATATATCTCAGATTTCCTTGCTTATAGTAGCCATGACCATTCTGGCCACTGACTTGTTCCCATGTGTGACTGACTGACAGGCAAGTATTTCCCCATGTCACCCACACCTTACTGGGCATGAGTCTATACTGCCTTTGTCTAATCCCTTCCCCCATCAATCTGCAGGGAATAGACCTGGAAAGTGTTAACTTGCAGCTTCCTGGCAAAGCTATATCAATGGCATGCCTATGTTATCTAGTCTTCCCTTTACACCTTTCCTGTTAAATAATATCTAGATTATTATAATGGCATCAGATCCATTTAACAGAAAAGGATTGTATCTTGTGGTAAGAATGCAGGCTTGGCCTGCTGGGACTCCGAGTACACGTTTTAAAATATACTACTCTTTTTTGGGGAGAGGGGTCTGTAGGCACATTTACCAGCATGCTTTCATATGCATCAGACACTTGGGAAAGTATTTTGTGCCTGTTTGGGTAAGACACCAGATTTATGGGTAGGAAACCAAAGTTTGTAATTAGCAGCTAAGGTCGTGTGGTCACATCACGGCAAAGCAGAAGTTTGCGCTCTGAGTTCAGAGAAGGTCTGCAATCTCTTTCTTGACCCCTGAAATTGTCCAAACCACTAAGTGAAGAAACATACTTCCTTTGGTTCATCTGACCAAATAATTCTTGTAAACCTTTGGGTTGTTTGCCTCAATCTAACTTTAGTCTTCCTGCCTGCTTGAAGGAGAATGTGTTGGAGGAGGTGGGGGCGGCAAATCGTTGAAATTGGCTTTTCCGAGTCAAAACATTAACAGACAAAAGGTTCCAAACCAGAATGATGATTTCACTCCTGGAGCAAGTAATCATGCTCCTAGCACATTTGTTTTCTTTCATTAAAAAAAAAAGTCAATCGTATTTTTTAACACTAGAATATAGAAATGAACATTCTCTGACAAATTAGAGGATGCACATAGCTTTCTGTAACTTAGATCCTGAGAGCACACATAGCAATGCATGACCGTGGTCCACAATGCAGATGAGATATGCTCGATCAAGTGAGTGCTCCTGATGCTGTGGCCAGAGGCAGATGGACTAATGCTTGTCGCAGAAACCAACTTCAGCTAGTTAGTGCCTGTGAAAAAATAGCATGTAATGATGCAATGGCAAAGGGAAGAAGCCCAGTGGAAAGGGGTGTGGCGATGTGTAGTATGACCAGGGCACATCTATAAAATCCTTAGGAATGTTTTCTCTTGCTAGTCAAGCTGCAGCTAGGGCAGCCTGTTGCTGTGCTGCTAGTGGACATCAAGAAGTTCCAACATGCTGTGAGGTCCAATTAAACAAAGAAAAAAATACAGAATATCTCATGGAGCCTAATGGCAGGAATGCAACTGGGCCTCAGGAAGATGGGGATGTACTAGGATCAGTAGCAGTCCTGGAATGCTGTCTTTGGGCTGCTTGACTTCATTCTCTCTGCACAGTTGCTTCCTCTTCCCCTGGCAGGTACTTATAGGATGGCTGTGTCCAGCCTCACTTCATATGTCATGGTTCTAGTTTCAGGGAGCTTCTCCTCTGTGTGTGTGTGTTTCCCAGCCTCTGTGTGGAAGGACACTGTGAGAGTTCTTTCCCCCAGTGCTTGTGTGTGGTTGTTATAAACTTCTACCTGCGACACCTGTGAGGCTCTTTGAGAACAGAGATATGAAATCTAGAGGTAGGGAGAGCAATTGCGGCTTCTACTAGCTTCAATGTCTAGAGATATCTATACTTTGGTGGCACAGTATTGAGAAGATCCTGACTGACATGTCATTCTTTTAAAATTTCTATTTCTGTATATTTTTTATATATTGTATAGTATCTTACTTCAGTCTTACATGAATACCATTTGTAAATAAATATACACATATTAGAGGACGCATGCAAACTTTTTCTGCATTCAGGGATGTGCAATCAAAGCAGTTTGGAGACCGTTACTTTATGGAATGTTTACACTACATATAGGATGTTTACCCACAATATCTCTGGGAATATTCAGTGATTCATACAAGGGACGATTCCTATCTTGAGAAGCATAAACTACACATTTTTTTTCTGACCCTAAAGTAAACTTCAATTTTTTTTTTAATCCTCACCCAAGGATATTTTTCCATTTATCTTTAGATAGAGTGGGAGGGAGGGAGGAAGAGAGAGAGAGAGGGAGAGAGGGAGAGAGAAAAGTGATGTGAGAGAGACACATTGACTGGCCACCTCCCACATGATCTCGACCAGGGCCAGGGCCCGGAACTGAACTGCACCCAAAGTACGTACCCCTGATCGGAATGGAACCCACGACTCTTTGGTCCACAGGCCGATGCTCTAACCGCTGAGCCAAACTGGCCAGAGCTAAAATAAACTTCTTAAAGAGATTTATAGCCACAAATCTCGAAGTATCCACAGATCTTAAAATCTCCATAAGCAGAGTTTCACAGTGTCAGTAGATGAAGTTCCAATGCATACTTTACTTATTTTTTATGTTTTTATTGATTTTTTAGAGAGAGAGATAGAAACATTAATGTGAGAGAGATACATCGATTGGCTGCCTCCTGTATGCCCCCTAATGTGGATTGAGCCCGAAACTTGGGCATATGCCCTGCCTGGGAATTGAACCAGGACCTCTCAGTCCATGGGAGGACGCTCAATCCATAGAGCCACACCGGCTGGGCCATACTTACACTTTTATATCATCACGAGGAAGAAGATAGCCAGTGCTGTAGGATTTTTATTTAGTTGTCTATGCTTATTTGCATAAAATTATTTTTTAATATCAAAGTTAGCAAAAAGTGTTTATTTACAAGTTACAAATTACCTGTAACTTCACTTTGAGATTCCTTAGCCCTAAACTTTTTTCTCTCTAGTGTTTTAAGGCCCCTCTTGATCCCACATGCTGAGATTCCACATTTTGCTGACTTCATAGGACTCAAGATGTAAAGTGAAGATCCTTTGGGGATAGGGAAAGAAAGTACTAGGAGACAGAGGCCTGAAATGGCCCTAGCCCATTTCTGTGACCAGCATTGTAACCGAAACCCACTTTTGGCTACCTGCTGCAATGAAAGCCAAATTTGTGAGACAGGTGCTGATGAGAAGGAAAGAGGTTTATTCAAGTGCCAGCAACCTGAGAAGATGGGAGACTCTTGTCCCAAAGCCCAGCGCAATGTCTTATTGCAGGCAGAGGTTTTTAAGGAGGGAGAGGGAAAGCAGATCAAAGAGATCAAGGAGAGAGGGTTGAAACGTTCTCTATGTGCAGGTCAGCACAGTCCATTCTAATGAAGACCTCAGAATTGGTCAAGTGCTGGTCTGGTGTGTGTCATCCTGGTTTTCATCATCCTGGTTTTTGTCATCCTAGTTTTATGGTTGAAGGTCAGCAAATCTCCCAGAGCTGGGATGACTGAAGGTCGGAGTCTGTATATTTTGAAATTGGTTCCTAGGATTCTTATACAAACATTCTGTTTATCTACAAGCTACATATTGTCAGAGTCAGCATTTACAGAAACAATGTCAAAAGAAGTATGGGGTGGGTTACAGTCCCACTGTTACAGTGTGACTGTGAATACACTGGGCCTCAAGTTCTCTCTCTATAAAATGGGAATAATAATGTCTTAGAATCACTGTCAATATCAAATGCTATATTGAACAGTAGTGTGCTCTCTAAGCCATAAAACCTTTAGAATGTAGGTCAAGATAAAGAAAAGCCATTGTTTTAGTTTTCACTGAACTTTTGATGAAGGGTGTATTCTAGCACATCATGCAAAGGGGAATTGTGAGGTGCCGGAGGAAATCACCCCTAGGCCCAAGCAGTCACATCCCTAGGATGGGAGAGAGGTTGTCCCTAGTGTGGTTACATGGCTGTTTGTCTCTGTGTCATGAACATGAATTCGAGACAAAAGTCCACTTCTCTGGCCTGTTAAGGCTTTGAGGTCTGGCTCCTTATCTTGTTCCTGTGTGTGTATTTTATGCACTTACAGGATAAGAGATATCCTATTGAATCTCCTGTGCTCAACACAGTGCCTGGGGTGGCTCAGGTACACAGGATGTGTTTAGTGAGTGGAAGATAAATGCATCATCATGCCCATTTGTACTATCACTATCATCACCATTTTGAATAACACAGTTAGCATTATTAATAGCTCATTGATAATTGTGATTTAGAACTTGGAAACTCAGAAGCTCTGTTTTTCCTTGATATCTTTAACTGCCTTCTCTTTAGTTTCCCCTTAGTCACCATTTTTGTTGCAATTTCAACCTAACTGGCCACATACATTTATTTTTTTAGGCCTGGTTCACTTCAGTGCCCTTGAGCTTAACCTCTGTCAGTAGGAATTTCTTTCTTTCTGGCAAGGTTTCAGATTAGTTTTACATGCTGGAAGGGAGGCAGGTAATTTTTAGACCAGGGTTGTACTTGAACATTAATGACATGAGGTTGGCTCTACAATTTAGCATCTAACACAGCAATGAAGAGCACATTTACAGTCCCTTGCTTTCCTCTTTCACCTTCAGGTGGTCTTTGGCTGGGGAGCAGTTGAGGATGCTGTTTAGGAATCAGAGAGCTTATTTCCATGGCTTTACTGCTTATGTCAGCAGTACACATATTCAGGGAAATTTGTCCACATCTGAATCTGTCTTCCTTCATAGCTCCAGAAGACACACCCACTTTCTCTCATTTGGACGATGAAAGAACAAGGTTGTCTAATCATTGACTCTAGAGAGTTGGGCTGTGGGCATGAATGGGGGATTCTGTTGACCTCTGCTCAGAGCCTGCAATGTGGGGAGGCATCTTCAGGTAGCTGTGATTTAGAGCAGCCTTGTGTTTCCTGGTCAGATTCCTTAAACTAAGTAAAATATTTTAGCATTTATTTCTAAAGAGCATAGATTGAAAAGGAGGGTGGTAGTAATTTTCCTTGAGTTGGAAATTCATTGATGACTTTAATTTGTATTTGTAAAGTGCTAGATGATGGTAGGAACTCTAAATCATGAGAAAATCAGGCCAGCATGATAGGTAGGGGGTGGTTTTTCTCCCATTCTGTGACCCAACCCCCCTTCCTCTGAACTGCTCCCTCCCTTTCTTCCAAGTCCTTTTCCTGATACTAGTGTGATATCAAGTCTAGGCCTTGATATAATTGACTTTCATAAATATAAGATGGTTCTTAATATATCATGGGTAAAAAACTATTATTATTTAACTGAAACAGTGATAGAGTAAGGAAGGTAGATAAGTTGTGAATAGGTGGTAATATCCCCGGCTTATAAATAATGTGACTGTCTGTAATGACTATTCTCTCTTCTCTATATGGTCCACAGGTATGTGTATGTCTCATTTGATTAAATCATATCACTATAGTATTTTGATTATAGGATCACAGTAGTTAACTACATACACAGGATCTTGGCTTGGTGGTCTGCAAAGTTAATTCATATTAGTGAGTAGTCTGAGGACATTAACTTTTCAAGTTTATTATAGTTGGGATGTATGAACTGTTCCTTTAATCTATCCTACAGAATTGATCATAGAGTGTAAGCTGAGCTCTTGTTGTAGAGTCTTAGCACCAACAGGATAGACTGGCCACCATTATGTATGAAAATGCTTGGCACATGGTCGTTGCTTAATAAGCATGCAGCAAATGAAAGAGCAGCCTCCGAACTGGCTCTGTTTCCTGTTTTGATTTCCCTCAAGTCCTCTTAAAGTTCCACAACTGGGAGGATTTCCATGGTTTCTATTGCTATCAGGACAAATGTCAACTCACTAACAGAGTGACTTGGCCTTGGTGGTGGGTGTTCTGGGGCTGTTCTGATTGATTGCCACTCTCGTGCCCGCAGTTAAACCATCCTCACATCATCCTGCCAGGCTTGCCTCTCTCTCTGGCACATTCGTTTGCGTGCTCCTGCTGTTTTGTTTCTAGGTTGTTTCTCCCTGGTGGGTGTATCAGTAGCAGTTAGGGTTCAGTCAGGGAAGCAGAACTACTGTGTGACGGGAAAGGGATTTATTAGTTATCACACTTGATTGTAGTGTGGGTGGCTGGGAAAGGGGGGAAGCCTGGAGGGAACTCAAAGATCAGAGGAAATGTCTCTAATCGGCAAAGCACTTGCATGGTGATCTGGTGGGGCCTTTTATGGAAGCTCTGGGAAGCCAACGTGGCCAGCAGTGAGCGGCTTGCGGAAGGGTTGGGGCTGATGTCTGTGGGCAGCCACTGCTTCTGCACAGCCACTGCTTCTCAACTACATCTGGAGGGAGGCCTGGGGCTGCTGTTGGGAGAAGAGGTGGACATGTGAGTGGGCTTTGCTGGAAGCTTAATCCTACCAGTGTGCTGACGACCTTCAGAGTACAGGTGGGCTTGACTTCCTGCAGATTTCTCTTTTGGCCAACTGTAACCCAGAACCCTTTGGAGAAGGCGCTTCTGGGAAATGTTATCCCTGCTTTAGCCAGGAGGACAATAAGATAATCCAGGAGAGTGCACAGCAGGCCAGTGGAATGGTATCTGTAGTGTGTCTATGTGTGTATGTGTGTGCATGCATGCATGTGCCCAAGTGTGCATGTGTATGTGTGTGCATGTGCACGTGTGTATGTGGGTGCATGTGTGTGCATGCACGCATGTGCTTCAGATTCCCTGCAGGGACATGTGCAGGAATGTCAGAAGTAGGGAGATGGAGCCCACTTTGGGTTAAGGAGCCTCTTTAAGGACAATTCCTTCCAGTCAGAGTGGGATCAAAGTAAGGAGCAGAAGGGGCATCTGGCCCCTCCATCCACATGGGGAGACATCTGCCTTTCTCCCCTTTCCATGGCCTCTGCTTGTCATGTTGCTGGAATTCTCCTCCCCTTCCTTTCTTCCTCCATTCTGCAATCCTGCTCGCCACCATGCCTGTCTAATTGTGCTTTTAGTTTCAGATTTAATGCCCCTGCCTCCATGAAGCCTTCCCTGATCTCTCAAATGTGGGTTAGATGGCCCTTTGTTTCCCCTTCATCATGGTATATGCTACTCTCCAGTTTACTTGTCTGTTCTTTACTGGACTAGGAGTTCTGTGGTGGGAGGGACATATGATCTTGCTGGGACCTACCAGCAATAGCCATTTCCTTCCGTTTCTGATATTAGATAAGCGATAAGTGGTCTGGCCTTCCTGATTCCAAGTTCTAAATTATGCTTGTGTGCATGTGTGCACGTATGTGTATGTTGATGGTTCATTCATCCCATTGCCTCTCTCTCTTCCTGTGAGGATGACCATTGACCGCCACTGCTGGGACCTCTGCTCTGAAAGTGGAGCATGGAGTGCAGGACCTCAAGACAGTGTAACTTATAACTTCTTCAGAATTCACCAAGTGGCCCTGGTGGTTGGGTAAAGGAGGTAGGGCAGTGGAAGATTAAGCAGGTTTTACAATCTTAGAGATCAGGCAATGTGTGGATTTGAGATGGATAGACAGTGGTAGCTTTGTCTTTTCCAGTGTTCATAGGCATTCAAAGAGAAGGAAGGAAGCCTGAAATGTGTCCCCTCAGCTTCTTAGAATGAAAGGGATTTAGAGGATACCTGTGTTTTCAGTGGACCTTAAACATATTTAGGTCATAGGTGACCCTAGAATCTGATGAAGGACCTTCTCACCAGAAAAATTTACCTACCTACAAGGTTTATTTATAATTTGGGGAGGGGGAGCGGATATGGGATGCTTGACATCTATGATCTATTTCTGACCCTCATCCTAGAGATGTGGCAACAGGACTAAAGAGCATTGTGCTTGTGTGAGGTCGAACGGCTGGTGGAGACAGAGGGGAGACTGGAGTGAGATGTTGTCTCATCCTAGTCCCAGAGTTCTTTCAGTTCGCAGTCTTGCCTCTCACTTGAATGGAAAGTACTTTTGCCTGTTGTCCATGCAAGAATATCAAAACCTACAGAAAAGAATTTAAAGAGTTTATTAGAGTTTATTTGATCCAAACTGGGGACATGTCTGGAAGCAAGATCTCAAGGGATTGAGAAAATGCTCTGGAGGATGGCAGTTTTGCAGTTCATTTTATATATACACTTAGAATTAAAGGAGAAAACCTAAGGAAGGTACATGAAATGCATTGGTGGTAGATTAAGGAGGTGGGAGAAAGCAAAGAGGGATTGGTTAAAAAGGAAAATGGAGAGATACATACTTCTTTTACATTGGTGGTGGAAGAAAGGTAACATTTAACATTTGTAGTAAATAGAGATGGTGTGTGGGCAACAAGCTAACAATGAGGAGTTCTGGTGCACGTGCTCCTGTGAGGGTGGTTACACCAATATTTTTTTAAAAATGTTTTTATTGCCCTGGCCGTTTTGGCTCAGCGGTTAGAGCGTCGGCCTGTGGTCCAGAGAGACCCGGGTTCGGTTCCCGCTAAGGGCATGTACCTTGCTTGCAGTTTGTCCCTGGCCCTGGTTGGTCGTGCGGGTGGCAGCCACTCGATGTGTCACTTTCACGTCGATGTTTCTCTCTCTCTCTCTCTTCCTCTCTCTCCCTCCCACTCTATCTGAACAAAAAATGAAAAAAAATGTCCTCGGGTGAGGATAAAAAAAAATGTTTTTATTGATATTTAGAGAGAGAAGAAGGGAAAGGGAGAGATAGAAACATCGACTGGTTGCCTCCTGCACACCCCCTACTGTGGATGGAGCCTGCAACCTGGGCATGTGCCCTGACCAGGAATCTAACCTGCAACCCTTGGTACATGGGACGATGCTCAACCAACTGAGCCACACGGGCCTGGGCTACTCTGGCATTTCAGAAGTATGGTATCTTAGATAGCATACAAGAACAATGGACAGGATTCACTTAAGATAAAGATTAACCTTTTACTAAGGAAGCTACAGGCCTAGGGTGGAACTACCCACTATGACCTGCTCAGTTAGAAATTTATGATCAGAGCATCCTGTTACTTTAGTCACTGAGCTTGTCTGGTTTGCTACATAGCCCCTATTTTTGTTCACACTGTTTGTAGTGGTATTGAAACAGCAATGACATCGGATTCTAATAAGGAGCAAATGCCCCAAATGGTCGTTAGGTGCTGTGGCTCTGATGTGCTGATGTGTCAGTTATCAGGATTGTGTCTGCTCAGAAGCCCCTTGGCTGGAGTGGGAGAGCATGGTGAGAAGAGGGAGCATTAGCCTGAGGTGGTCCCAATAAACAAATTTGCAGGGGATATGAGGGGAGGTAAATTGTAGGACTGTTGTTTGCCTTGTCTTTCATCTAAGACTTTGCTATTCCACATTTTTTTAGCACTGAGATTTAGGGCCAATTTAATGAGTTTTTCTTTAGATCAGTCTTCTCAGGCATGTTAATAGGATTACCTATCTAAAGCTGAGAGATGAGGAAATGAGCTTCTGGACGTGTCCTCCATGCTTCCTTTTCCCCTCTTTCTTCCAGTTTCATGCACCAACCGTCCTGGCTGTGGCCCAGCTGCTGGATGGGAGAACATTCCTACATTTTTCATGAAATGTCCTGTCCCAGTTCCTAAGGCCCATGCTCTGTGTGTGGAGGGAGGAGGTGAGATAGGAGGAACCAGAACAGCCCATCCTCTGATGTTGGATTCCCTGTTGACTCACAGTGTGTGGAAATGATACCAAATGAAGGAGAATGTTTCTAATGAGATGAAAAGGCGCGCAATAAAACAGCACAACACCGCACAGGGAGCAGTGTGAATGATTACTCAAAGCAACTCTGAAATGTCTATAATGAGATCTTAATAGCAAATTCTGAACTTTCCAGTTCTTTGTTTTCTGATCCAGGATGTTGTGATATCTTCTCTAGAGGTTTACCCTTAAGACTGAATTATTGTTTTATGTTGTAGCTCTTTATCTATGACAACTTCACTTGTTGACTTTAGGTTTATCCTCAGTGTGTAAATCACTCTAACTAGGTTTTGTCAGTTAAAGCAATGTATTATCTTTCCTTTCTCATGGACCCGAGAGTGGATTTCTGTAGGACTATTCAGAATCACTGCTCTCCGGGCAGAACCTGGTGAGTCCTATAAACTTTGCCCTCACTGGGGGTCAACCTTTCATACTGCTGACCTGCCCTCAACCTTAATCTCCTACTCTGCAAAATGGGGATAACCCTACTTCATTACGGTTGCTATATGGATTAAATAAAATTGGTTCAGCCCTGGCCGGTTGGGCTCAGCGGTTAGAGCGTTGGCCTGTGGACCAGAGAGTCCCGGCTTTGGTTCCCACTAGGGGCACGTACCTCGGTTGCAGTTTGTCCCCGGCCCCGATTGGGGTTGTGTGGGTGGCAACCACTCGATGTGGCTCTCTCACATTGGTGTTTCTCTCTCTCTCCCTTCCTCTCTCTTCCAGCTCTATCTGAAGATAGATGCAAAAAAATGTCCTCAGGTGAGGATAAAAATAAATAAATAAATAAATAAATAAATAAATAAATAAATAAATATAAATAAATATAAATAAAATAAAATAAAATTGGTTCAGAGTCAGTGCTTAATAAATGTTATCCACTATATCTGTAATACATATTCATTGTTGTGTAACAAGTTGCCCCCAAATTTAATAGCTTTGAATTATTATGTTGTACACCTGAAACTAATATAATGTTATATGTCAATCATATCTCAACTAAAAAAAATATAATGGCTTAAAACAAGATGAACTTCTTATCTCATAGTTTTGTGGGTCAGGAATCTGGGCATAGCTTCATGAGTCGTCTGGCTTAGGGTCCTTAAAAGATGTCCCCTGGGCCTGCAATCACCTCCTAATGGAACTGGGGCAGGGTCTGTCTACTTTCAAGCTCCCTTGGTGGTTGCTGGCAGGAAACAGTTGCTGGAAGTCTGTTGCAGGTGTGCACTGAGGTCTGCTGACTATTGGCTGGAGCCTCTCTCAGTTCCTTGCCTGCTGGTCCCCCATGCATTGCACTTTGTTTCATTAGAGCAAGCTGGTAAAGAGGCGGCAAGCGAGAGTGTGAGAAAAAGGGCAGTCACAGTATTTTATAACCTAACCTTAGGAGTGACATTTTTCACTTTTGCCATACATATTCTGTTTTTTAGGAGCAAGTTGTTAGGTCCAGGCCACATACAGGGGATCATTGGGAACCATTTTAGAAGCAGCCTATTGTAATTATGATAATTATTTATCCTTAGTTGCTAGATCTGCAACTTAGGAATAGTGAATATTGAGGGTTTTATAAAAAAAATTATGGAATATAATAAAATCCAACGTTTGGTGCTTGATGCCTATGTAGGCCAGCTATTTCATGGAGTCAGTGGATTTTCCCTTTAGGACAAGGGGAGCCTGTGTCTTTGTCATTTGTCTAGTGACCCGTCTTACCCAACTAAGAGCCCACACATGTATTACTTGTGAGGAAAGAAAGTGGCATAAGAACAGTTGGTTCCTTTGGCAGGAAGTGTGATTTAAATAAAAAAACAGTGTTGACATTTTAAAAAAAAACAGAGTTCATTACATAAACTGAAATTTCTGCTTAGCTGCACAGAGTTTGTGCATCGGGACAAATTGCTCTCTGAAAATGCAGAGAAGCAGTGGGGACTATTAGAAGAATAATGGAAGTGAAGGAGTTATGGACCTTCCTCTTCTCCATTTAAGAAGTGTCTTCCTTCTTCATTTTCTTCTTTAACTTAGCTGAGAAGTAAGGCAGGAGAGATGGTGACCACGAGGATTTCTTTAAGAGCTGGGGCAAGGAGAGGGATGGAGCCTCTGGCACTCATTGTTTCTCACTCTCAATAGATATGTCATTGACTTTGGCTCCTAGGACATTTCTTTGCCATCAGCAGGGTTAAGAAGCCACCCAGCAATTGGTCCAGAGCACACTCCATGACTGAAATATTACTGAACCTCGGAATCCACCAGATATGCCAAATACTTTTACAACAGTAGAAGGGGACAGTATTTTTAATATTATAACTGTTTTCTTACTAGCATCAGTTTCTTTGGGATGATGTCCCAGAAGCAAGGCCATTCCTTGTTTTTAAACACTCATCTAAGAGTTAGAGAAGACCTTGGGTGGAGTCTTAGCTTTGACACCTATGTCCTTGGACAGATTGCTCTGATATCTTCCTCTGAAATGCTGCTGCTAAGACTTAATTAGACATGACCAAAGATATGGGGAGACAAGGCAATATGACTGAAAACCCCTCCACAGACAATAGAAACCGACCCACAGAGGATCTAGATAATGGAATGATCATACATGAACTTTAAAATATGTATGTTTAACATGTTTAAGGAAATAAAAGTCATGATGTCAAAATTTGGCAAGCAATTGAAAACTATACAATGAAAATATTGCAACACAAGAAATATAATTTATATTAGGAAATCAATAAATGGGATTACTCTCATGTTAGATACATTTGTAGAAAGAACTAGAAAATAGCTCAGAATAAAATCTCCAAACTGAATCACAGACAAAAAGATGGAAAATGAAAAGAGAATATAAGAGATATATATATGATAAGGTGAAAAAGATGAATGCAGGCATAATTGGAGTCCCAGAGGGGTAGAAGAAATATAATGGAGCAGAAACAATCCTTGAATAATAGCTGATGCTCTTTCCATGTAAAATGCGTAGCTGGGTACCTGGAAGTTTTTATGTGCTCAGTAAATGTCAGCTTTTGTCATTGCCCTTCTTACTATTTTGCCTACTCCTGTTCCTTTGAAAGGTTTGTATTAGTGGCAATATTACTGGAGTCCAAATCCACAAGACCGTTTGTTCCCCCAAGATCTTACTCTCCTGAGGCATTCTGCTTGTCCTAAAGGCATGGGAGTCTGGTTCCCACTGGCTGAAATCCCCAGTTTGAAATTAGAGTAAGTTTCCTATGGAAACAATGATATACATGGGTATTGGGTTCTTCCTTGTAGAGCACAGTTCAGTGTAAGTTTTGGGAAATAATCATTATTTATTTACAACATTATTCCAATGGAAAAACCCATATCTGAATTTCAAATGATTAGCCAACAAATGAACTTTTGGAACACAGCCACTAGCCATCCAGTTGATGTATTGATGGTTAGCTGTACAATGATCTCAGTCACCATCAACCTAACCTCCTGTCTGGTTCCTTTGTAAAGTTTAAGTCTGATGTGTAAGTATCTTGACAGGAGGAATCAGGGCTCTATCTTATCTCTCGTTCTAGCATATTGCTGACTGCACAGATACTGAATAAATGAGTGGGTGTGTGGATGGATGCATGCTTTCTGCAGAGAGAGGGTTTGGTCAGTGAACAGAGTGCTGGATATGGGGAAAGGGAAGTCTGAGTCTTGTTAATGCTTTTACTAGTTTATAGGACTGCAGGCAATTCACATAAATTTTAAGGCTATAGTTTTCTTATGTGAGAAATGTGGACAGTGTCCTCCCTTTTACAAAGGGTTGTGGTGAGGACTGAGTGAATAAAGTAAGAGAATGTGTGTGTTTCTTTTTCCTTTTGAACCATCTATTCATCTCTTTTTGTGTTTTCATGCTCCTCATTTCTGCTTATTTCTTCATATTCTCTAGTAGGATTTCCCCCCATCTCTCTTGGTCATTTTTGTACCTTATTCTCTGTATGTGGACTTGGACTGTGGAATTTCTAGGCTATGTTCACTAATTTCCATGGGGGCATTAATCTAAATGCTTAAATGCATTAATGCTATTAATATGCTTAAAATTAAGTCTGTAAGCGGTTTGTTTTTTTCTCCATGAGGTAGAGAAAACAAAATCTAATGACTCTCAGACTTGGGGCAAAACCCACCTTTTTCAGTATGACAATTCAGTTCCATTTTTGTCATATAGTTAGTTCCCCTTTGTAAATGGATTTAAGGCATTTGTTATAATATGCACCATTGACATTTTTCAAAATTACCATAATAAGAGGAATTGCAGAGTTGTTTCTGGGAATGCTCAGGAGCTTTTTATTTATATTGTGTTTCTCACAAATAATTTTGTGGTATGGTTTCCTAAATACAATAAAATGCCTAATTGGATTTTCTTGCATTGTTAGCTCACTTTTTCCTAGAACATAGTGTGAAGGCTGAGATTTACTCTGCTTGGATAGAGGGCTCACTACCACCAGAGGAAATCTGATAGAATGTGTGGTAATAAAACAAGGATATTATGGACTTGAGTTTAATGATGTTTTTTGCTTTTATTGCTCTGTTATTAATTTTTATTTTTTTATTTTTTTTAGGTAGTAGTTCCTGTGATTTATAAATACTGGACCCTTTTCAGTGCTAAAGAATCTGGTAAAAAGTGCTGAGGACGCATAGGAATTATTTCCTACCAGAAAGACACTATTTAGGGCTCAGAGGCCAACAGGCCCACTACGTCTATAATTTCAGTATACCCTTGAACAGCATCCAGGACAAAGTGCTTCAGTCCTCTGTGGGAAGGGAGCTGTAAACAGAACCAGTGGTGCATCGAGACCTCCAGGCAGCACAGTGGAAGCTCTGGAAGTGATGTGCAGTGTCTGACCTTGAGTTCTCAGCACCGTCAGTTTAGTTTCCTCAGAAGCAGTGGCCTTTGACTTTTGTAAAGGGTGTGTGTGTGATTGGGGTTTTCTTGTAGTTGCTTTGTTGTAATTCCAGTCCAGAGATGTGGAAGGCGGGCAGTGCCCTCTCCCCCTTGGCCAAAGCTTTAAAAAAGTCTTGGTGGATTCATATGGAATTTGTGCTGCATTGCTGTGGGATTTCTCTGAAACCTCTAAGTGCAGACTGCAGAGCTTCCCGGATTTGATTCCTGAGCCTGACAGAGGCATATTCTTTTGTGTTGACTTCTTTCTGTTTTCTGTTCTGGGTGGACCCAGGTTTTGTGCTGTGAAAAGGGCTGGTATTGCCATTGAGGAATGCTGGAATTATAGAACAGGAAGAGTTCACCCACCTTCACTAGCAGAGCCAAACACTAAGCACTGAGAATTACTGTGGAGAAAGACTGGGTATTTTATTATTAGTGGTGCCACCCAGGAGAACAAGAAGCTAATGCTCAAAGGATGAACTCCCTGATGTCGTATAAGTTCCAGATTATATAGGGCAAAATCACAGACCTGTAGGTTAGGTTTGGGTTGTGCTGGGAGCTGACTGGTCAGAGGTGAGGTAAAGGTAATAAATCATCTTGAAGACAGTTCTGAAGTCTGCTCTGGCATCCCTCTGTCTGGTTTCATGGGAAAGTAGCCAGGGGGTCACTCAACCTTAGGGCTCAGGAACTGAAACATAACTAAAGTCAAGATGTTGTCTTTGGCCTGCCAGAGGTCCAGACTTTGTGATCATTAGTCAGGTCCCGGGTATTGGCCTTGAGGGTTGCTGATTATCCTGGGGAAAGGCTAGGTCTCTATGAGGTATATATATATATATATATATATATATATATATATATATATATATATATATATATATATATATATATATAGAGAGAGAGAGAGAGAGAGAGAGAGAGAGATGACTTCTAGAGCTAGGATTTAAAGTTAATTTTTTTTTAATCCTCACCTGAGGACATTTTTGCATTTATCATCAGATAGAGCGGGAGGGAGAGTGGGAGGAAGTGAGAGAGAGAAAACATCGATGCAACAGAGACACATCGAGTGGCTGCCACCCACATGACCCCAACCGGGGCCGGGGACAAACTGCAACCAAGGTACGTGCCCTTAGTGGGAATTGAACCCGGGACTCTCTGGTCCACAGGTCGACGCTCTAACTGCTGAGCCAAACTGGCCAGGGCTAAAGTTAATTTTAATCATAGTCATAAGGACCCTTGGTTGACTGGATGACTGGGACCCAGCCTTCTGACACAGGGTGTGGTGATGAAGCCCTGGGTTGCGGTGCCCTACAGATACAGGAACGGAAACTCTTTCCCTCATGACCTCCTCTCTTTGGCAGCACTACACACTTCCTCCAGACTTCTCCATCTTCCCCAGAGTGGAAAAAATAACCAGATTTCATGGCACTGTCCCCTATCACCAGGCACTCCTCTCTGCATCTGCCTGCAGTTTGTCTCCACACAAGGCCATCGTGTGCAAGGGGTTGAGGATTGGGGGCATGTCCAGTGCACTTGACGAGACCTTTACTCCACTGGGTCGGACTCTGCGGCGCTCTTGGCTTCCCTCACCTTTGGGGTCAGAAGATCAAACCATTTGCCATTACATGGTTCTGCCTTTTTCTCTCCTTATCTTGTTTCTCTCCACCCACAAGATCTGGCTGGCCTCTATAGTCTTCCTAAATGCCTAATTTAACTCCTTATCAATGTGTAAGACACTTAAGACTTTTTAGAAGTATGCAAAACTTAAAGTCTAAACAAATAAATGGATGGCTGAATGAAACAAATAAATAAATGCAAAACTCCTTGCTACATGGGTTTTCTTGACTCCTAGAACAGATCCTGGATTAATCATTCCCATGACTCATGTTATGGGCAAATTGTATTCTGTGTCTTTCACATTTTGATAGGCATGAAATGAAAGCTTAAAGTATTGCTGTTTATGCCATAATTTATTTAGTTTACAGTTATTTTTAGGCCATTTCTAATTTTTATAAATAATAGTTCAATGAAGTTTTTTTGTGATAATTTTTCCTTCTTTTTATCCTCACCCAAGGATATTTTTCCATTTATCTTCAGATAGAGTAGGAGGGAGGGAGGGAGACAGAGAGAGAGAGAGAAAGAGAAACATCGTTGTGAGGGAGACACATCAATTGGTTGCCTCCCGAACAACCCTGACCAGGGTCAGGGACCGAACCCCAACCGAGGTACGTGCCCTTGACTGGAATCAAACCCTGTGACTCTTTGGTCCATGTGCTGATGCTCCAACCACTGAGCCAAACCGGCCAGGGCACGAGGATATTTTCCATTGACTTGTAGATAGAGTGGAACGGAGGGAGGGAGTGAGTGAGGGAGGGAGAGAGAGAGAGAGAGAGAGAGAGAGAGAGAGAGAGAGAGAGAGACATCGATGTGAGAGAGATCCATCAGTTGGTTGCCTCCTGTATGGCCCTGGTCTGGGTGGGGGATAAAACCTGCAGCCTAGGTACTTGCCCTTGACTAGGAATTGAACCCATGACCCTTCAGTCTGAGGGCTGACACGCTAATGACTGAGCTAAACTGGCCAGGGCCATTTTCCTTCTTTTAATTACAGTCTTAGGAATGGAATTCCTATGTCTGTGTGTCTTGTTATGATTTGTAATTTCCTTTCCATAAGAGGTATGTTGATTTATAATGTTATCAACAATGTATATTTTTTACTAGTTTCCCCCTAAACCTTACCATCTGTAAAGATGTCCAAAACAGCTGCAAGCAGCACTTAGGTTGGAGAAGAGGAGTCGGTAGGAGTGTGTTGACTGTTAAGAAGAGTCACCGATGGGAGAGGACAGACCTTTGTTCTGATACCTTGATCGAGTTCTGGTAATTCTCTGCAGAGCTGGATTGAAAAGATTTTGAGGCCTTTTTCAAGTTCAATAAAATAATGTGCTCTGAATTGATTAGTGATATCTTCCATCAGAGAGGATTAAGTAGCAGTGATATATATGCCTAGGATTTACTGTTCTTTATTTTGAGAGGTGGGAATCCCTAACAGAAACCCGTTGCAGTAGTCCAGGAATGAATCAGGTAATGCTTAGAGTTTTTACGTGGCAGCAGCCAAAAGCAGAGATTGTCATGTCAGAGTAAGTGGTTGTTCTCAGATAATTGTAGTAATAGCCCTAAATAATAATGTATGTGGGAGGAATATCATGAAAGATCCAATTCCCTGTAAGTAGTTGGGACTAATTGCTAGTCCTCAGAATGTATCTGACATCAACGTTACAGATAATACAATGAAACACTAGTTATCCCTGAGAGAGGATTTACCAAACTTTATTCTTGGTTTGTGGAATCAGAATTGGTTTTATTCTAATACCTCCCCAGTAGTTGGTAGGATGTTCTCTGTGTTACAGGCAAAAATAACATCAACAACAAAACATCCTGCAGTTATATCTTGAGAACACACAATACTACTATGGGAGGTAAAACTGGAAAGTAGTAATAAAAGTATTCCTTATGAGTTCTAGAGAGTGGATTTTTTTCTTTTGAAGAAATTTATGTTTGGCAGGGAGGTAATTTAATTTGGTCAGAACCTTAAAAGGTTTTACTAGGACTCAGAATATTTGGTTCTGACTCTACCAGCCAGCTGTATGACCTTGAGGAAGTCATACAGCTTCCTCTTTTGCAAAACTAGGAGATTGGACAAGACGGGCTATGATATTCTCATAGAATGGAAAAATACACGCATAGACAAGTTTCCTTCCATTGATACAAGTCCACTAAAAATAAAGCGGTCTTTAAAGAATGGTAGGCAGCCATGATCCTCCTTTCTCATCCTTTCTCTTTCTTCACGGACTCCTTTATTCACCCAGTAGGCTTTCTTCTCTTTTCCTGCTTTAAATCTGTATGTATTCCTGTGTGATAGTTGTGGCGTGTTTTCCTCTTGTGTATGTGGCATCGTCTGAATGAGGTTCCTTCAGGGAAAGGAAACCACAAAGCTGAGTGATTCATGAAATTGCTCAGTATCCTGGTTTCAGGCTTTCCTCAGCAATCCTTGAGCAGGGCCTTCCCCTCGTGGCCAGCAGGGGAACAGCAGTGGTCCTGGGAGAAGGAGGCTCTGGAGGTCATTTCTGGAGCCGTCACAAAGCCACTGGCCAGAGATTATTTGAGGCTGTTTTTTTTGTCTTTTTTTTGTAAGAATATTTTCTTTTCTGAAACACAGTAAAACTTTGCCTATCCTTTTGTCTTGTTATTTTTTCCCCCTAAATGTATAGGCAAGTGAGAGAGAAATGTTGAGAGTTAAATTGTTAAAAGAAAAGAAACACTGAGTGTATTTGACTGAAGAATTGATTGTTAAATTCAAATTTGGGCAGGTTTGCTGCTTTACCTATTAAGAAAAGTCTAATTTTTCATCTTCGAGGGCGTTTTGAGGGTTGCCTTTGCAGGAGCTGTTTGGCTGTTTTGGGGATTTGGAGCCAGGTGTTTTGAACAGAGCCCTTGGGTAGAGTGAATGGATAGCCCAAAATGTGCTTCCTAGAGCAGAGTCCTGACTGTGCAGGTGCATAATATAGCCAAAGCCTTGTACACCGATGGCCACCCTCAGAGAGTAAGTGCCTGCTGCTTACAGGGGGCAAGGGCTGCTCGGGCTTGGAATGAACTAGAGGCATTTCAGAGGGTTTTTTCCCTCAGTTTGGAAGTAGGGGCATTTTTCTCAAGCTTGAAAGTAGGGTGAGGCTGGTGTAAGCTGAAAGGACACCCAGAAAGGCCAAAAAGGAACAAAATTCAGGAGATAAGGATTTGTCTGTGGATTAGCCATAGGCAGAGCAGCCCTGCCCACCACTGTGTGCAGGTACTTACCTCTGTCAGGCACTTTTCATGGTTGTGGAACTCTCTGAACTCTGCACACGGATCTGTACACTGCAGATAAACGTCTTGTGGTGCTGCTGTTTTATTATGGCTCAGAACCTGTGAAGGCCACTCTCGCTGGGATGTGACACCAGGAAGCCAGGGAGGGGCCATGTTATCTCCCATTGATCAGGGCTTGCCTACTGTTGTATGGGGAAGGTAGCCCTTAATTGTTTGCTGGACCAGTGAACAATGGATAAATAGAAGAGCCCCGAGAAAGAGAACTCCTAAACTGTGATCAAGAGGTCTGGAGAGGCACAAGACAGACCCTCGCATTGACCTGCCTTCCCCTTGTGGGAATGGCTTTAATGGGTACAGAGAGGCCAGAGATTAATCATTTAGCATTTCTTGTGGGATAATAAATTTGAAAGCTGTCTGCAATGGAGGAAGGGTTGCATCCCATGAGAGTGGTGATGTAAAAATAAAAATTAGTGTGGTCAGTGTTGGGGAGAGGTCCCCATTCCACCTACTTGGCAGTTTGCAGAAAATGGTTCACTTTATAAAAGTGTGCATTTTCCTTGTTCTCAAGGATAGGGCAGCACAGTTCTTTGGTTTCAGAGGGGGGCCAAGACCTGCTCATCCACAGGGGGTTTTAAAAGCAACTGAGATGAAAAGAACTGAGTTGTGGTTTGGGGGAGTACAGAGAACTTTAGACGGAATCCATACTGAGGGTGCAGCTCAGAAAAAGCAGCAGCATTGATTTGGAATCTGAGGAGCTGAAGTTTTAATTCTGTCGTCTCCTCTCTGAACTCTGCACATCGATCTGCACACTGCGATAAACAGCTTTTGGTGCAGTCGTTTTCTTATGGCTCAGAACCCGAAGGCCACTCTCACTGGCAAGGGAAACGTTCTGGAGCGTGGTTTTCTGACTTCGGAGATCAGGATCAGCAGTTTTTCCTCTAACCAAGATGGGGATCCTCGCCTCTTCTGTCTGGGCTTGCACAGGGCAGTGCCCTGCTTCTCCCTTTGCTGGAATTGTCCCCTAAACTTAGGAGCAAGAAGGAGTAAAAATAATTCAGATTGACAGTTGGTACTTCAAATCTCATTTCATATTTCAGTGTCTAAAGAAAAACACATTTCTTTTCAACATTTTTCTCCTTGATATTTAGACTTTTAAAGTTGTACCTTTAATCTAAGAGAACTGTATGACTATTTTTTTGGGGGGGTGGTGGTGGTATATATGTCTCATTTGCCTTTCACTTATAGATCTCAAAGTGTCTCTACGATCCTTTCAGGTAAACACATTTTGACGGGGACTTTTGCGTTGATAGTATGCAAACCTCGCGTCTTTTGGCCTGGCCACCTCTCTCAGAAAAGGAGTTATTGGCAACTGCTTTGTTCTCCTTTCTGGACAATCTCCCAACTTTATTCTGTAACTCTTCCTTTGAAATTTCCATTATATTTTTAATTTCTGAGAGTAAGGTCAGTCTTATTTTCTGAAAGAGCATCCTGCTCTTATGTTGTATGTGTAAATATCTGGCATTTCTTAGCTGACTGTGTCTTTTTACAAGATTAAAGTATGTGCCAAAGGCTCTGTTTGCACCGGGGCTTGTCTAGTGATGCACACACATGGCCTTAGTTGGGAGACTTCGGAGATCAGGATCTGCAGTTTTTCCTTTTACCAAGATGGGGATCCTCGCCTCTTCTGTCTGGGCTTGCACAGGGCAAGGGTTAGCACTGGGCGCTCCCTGAGCTGTATGTGAAGTGCCCAAGCCCAGCTTCTGTCTGGTGCAGGTTTCCTGGAGAGTCATCCTCCCATCAGGAGGGTCTGTCCTCTGTCCTATGGTATGTGGCCTGGGGTGCTAAGGATATGTTTGTGTGAACCTTTCACTGACTCTAATTTCAGCTTGCTCCTTCAGTTCTTGATATATTTGGGATCTGTAGCATGAATTGACTTGCTTCTCATTAGCTTGTCTCCCTGCAGGCGCTTAAGGCTCAAACTCTTCTTTCTCAGTGACCATTCGGCCAAGTGCTTTTCATTGACATCACTTGTCTGGTGTTCTCTCTCCTGTCTCTTTGACCTTGTATATTTGTTCCTTAAACCATTTTTCAAGGATTTTAGAAGGGAGTGGATAGAAATACATGTATTTGATTTCCAATGTGTAAGTTGACCTCTATCCTAATTAGCTTAGAATTATTTAATAGAGAAAGAGCTGAGATGAGATTGTCATATAATTAAGCAAAACTGGATATTATTATGCAAACATCAGATTCTATAGAGAAAATGTTAGAAATACAGAAATTAGAGCCCTGGCCAAGTAGCTCAGTTGGTTTGCACGTTGTCCCGATACATCAAGGTTGTGGGTTCAATCCCCGGTCAGGGCACATACAAGAATAACCAATGAGTACATAGATAAGTGCAACAACAAATAGTTGTTTTTTTCTCTCTCTCAAAACCAATTTTAAAAAACCTTAAAAAAAAAAAAAGAAATACAGAAATTAGATCTCACAGGTGATACCTAGAGAAACACATTACACATTTTTTTGAGCACTAAGGTTTTGAACGAAATACTATCTCTACCAAAAAAATGTGGTGTGTGGCCAGACTTCTCTAGACTACTCTAAAAATTTACAAGTTTCTGGAAATATATGTATTGTGGACATGCCAATTCTAGTTTAATTATTATATATATGTAGGACATGTTTTTAAAACTTACTTTTATCATACTTCTTTTCTTTCTATGAAAGCAATACAATTTTATTGCAGAAATTATTGGTAAGAAACAGAAGAAAATATACTCCTCCCACCCCATTAACCAGAAATGACCTCTCCTGTCCTCTGGTTCTATGTTTATACTAGGTCATAATTGACACCACTGGTCTTCATGGTGTGTCCTCATTCTTTTCCAGGACACCGGGGTTGGGAAATCAAGCATTGTATGTCGATTTGTCCAGGATCACTTTGACCATAACATCAGCCCGACCATTGGGTAAGTTTTTGTGTGTTCCTCCCTTTTATATTTCTTCCCTTCAAAGCACTCAGAGAGGTCACTTTGTGCCTAAGCCTTCAAGAAGTTTTATCCCAGCCAGTGAGAATCAATGTTAATGGTAAAGACTTTGACAGAAATTCAGTCACTTTTAATTTGTATGTCTGGGCTTACTGTTCTTGTCAGTGATTTTTTTCTTAGCCAACTATTGTCATGCTGCAGTCTAAGGTCATTTCCTTGATCTCAAAGAGCACTATTCTGAAAATCATGCCAGCTTTCTTTCCAGATGGAAGATGAGACACAGGACAAATCCCCAAAGGCTCTGCTGTGACTTGCCTGCCAGTAAACCTGGAAATGCTGTCCACTCACACAGCAGAGCTGGCTGCACAGTCTGTGGGAGAGATTGATTTTCATTTTCTGGATTAATCGAATGTCAGCATTTCCGTTCTAATGCTTGGGGATGGAGGAGTGAATTGTTCACTTCTGGGACCCTGACCTTGGAATGTAGGCCCATTTTCCCCTTTCCTATGGATTCTTTTGCCAGATGTGCTTCTGCTGTGTGTTTTGCAGGTGCTTGATTTTTCACTCTCTTAGAGCTTGGCTTCACATGTTTTTCTCCCTGAAGATAGCATGATCCTTGCAGAGAGCAAGGTTTCATTTTCCTCAGAAGGGAAACAATGCATGAATATATTTTGGGAATTCTATAGGATTGATGATGGGCAGTTGTCTCTATTTGTTGAAAGTGGAGAAAATTCATGGCAGGGCATAAGCAGATGCTCAAGAACAGTTGGTTGATAGGCCAGTGGTTGGAGTGGTGGAGTTGAGAAAAACCAACATATTTTGAAGTTAAAAGTGCCTTAAAGAAACGTGTGCACAAAAATATGTGTCAAGAACTGAAGGGTCTGCAAGGCCAACAAGTTAACTCTCCTAGTGTCATGGATGCTGGCAGAAGACAGGGCTCCTGAGTCAGAGACAAGGGAAATAGCAGTAGCTGAAGTATTATTTTGCATTGGTTCCCTAAACTCCAATTTCCCATAGGGTGTTGAAAAGAGGATCAAGTGACACTCCACATGCAGTAGCTTGTGTTAACAGGAGAGGAACCCCAAGTTAGGGAACCCAAATCTTTTGCAATAGACAGTAAGCATATCTGTGCTTTGCTCTGAAGGGTGACCTTATCTTTCCCTTCCAAGGCTATTTGCTATACAGACATCCTTGAAAACATAGTCTGGGAAAAAGACTGCCTCTGCTTGCAAGAGACCCATGGATAATTGTCTCCCAACATAGTCACTTATGTAGATTGGGGACAGTTTTATAGAGGAAATTCTTTTCACTCTTCTCTTTGATGTACTTTTTTTCTCCTTAATCTGCTACTTTGTTTTTCTTGATAATAAAAGTAAGACCCATAAGAACAATTGACTCTGAAGTGTGTTTTGGGAAGAGAGACTTTATTTTTTTTATTTATTTTTTTGGTATGTGCCCCTAGTGGGAACCGAACCCGGGACTCTCTGGTCCACAGGCCGACGCTCCAACCGCTGAGCCAAACCGGCCAGGGCAAGAGAGACTTTAATTGTCTACTTTTGAAACTTAAATAAAAAAAAAAATTAACAAATTTGAATTTCTTTTGTAATGATTTTTTAAAAAATGAAAATGCAGTGCATGCTCCTACCACAAGTATGGTAAGTGTTAAATGTCACTGTTATGTATAGGTATAAACATCATTATGCCTATACAAAAGTATATCATTTTGGTGACAATTTCTTGGTCAAAGCAAGCCATAATGCCAGCCGAGATTCAAGGGAGGGGAAATAAACTCCACTTCATGGTGGGAGGGGCAGCATGAGGAAGCCTCCCTGCCCCAAAGGATCATTGGTAGCCAATCAAATACTGTTGACAGTGCTTTGTCTAGCAAATGCATTATGGTTGTTTTGGGTTTTAAAAAAAGTATGTAGCCTGACCAGTGTGGCTCAGTGGTTGAGTGTCAACCCATGCAACAAGAGGTCGCTGGTTCGATTCCTGGTCAGGGCACATGCCCAGGTTGTGGGCCCGATCCCCAGTGGGGAGCATGCAGGAGGCGGCCAATCGATGTTCTCGCTCATCGATGTTTCTAGCTCTCTCTCTAGCTCTCTCTCCCTTCATCTCTCTAGAATCAATAAAGAAAAAATATTTTAAAAAAATAAATAAAAAAATTATGTATTATATGGAAACTCTCTGTACTTCTGCTCAATTTTTCTGTAAGCCTAAAACTTTTCTAAAAAAGAGTCTGTGTATTAACTAAAAAAGTATTTATCTTTAAATTATAATGTTCATTATGAAAAGTTCAGACCATACATAAATATCTAAAAACAAAAATGGTATCTCACACTGTACCTAACATGTTATAGCATGCATTCTGTCCATGTAGGTCTTCCTTGTTCTTTTTCACGAACACAGATTTCTTGGCAGATGGTATAAACAGAATACTTTAAATGCTATCTGTGTATTTTCTTGACAGAGTCAAGATTAAAGTCTAATTTTTCTGATTATAAAAGTTCATGTTCGCCCTGGCCGATGTGGCTCAGTTGGTTGGAGCATTGCCCCATAAACTGAAAGACTGTGGGTTTGATTCTCAATCAGGGCACATACCTAGGTTGTGGGTTTGATTCTTGGTCAGGGTGTGTATGGGAGGGGAGGTGGCCGGTTGATATTTCTCTTTCACATTGATGTGTGTGTGTTTTTCTCTTTTTCTTCCTTCTTCTCTCTCTAAAAATCAATAAATATATCGTTGGGTGAGGATTAAAAAAAAAAAAGTTCATGTTCACTCTAAAAAGCTAAAAAACACATTACTTATAAAAATAGAAATCGTAATATATATAGTTTTATATCCTATTTTCTACTTAATATATTTCAAACATGTTCCTATATTACATAATCTTCAAAAACTTGATGAAAATATTTTTTCTGATTATGCACTCATCATAAAAATTGAAAATGAAGTAAACCATGAGGAAAAATATAAAAATTACACATGATCTACCTCTTAGAATAACTATTGTAAACATTGGTTATATTTTCTTCCAGTCTTTTTCCTGTGTACTGTATATATTAAATATTTTTTCATTCAACATTGTATTGTGAATTCTGTGCTATTAAATATTCTTTAAAAATAATGATTTTTTTTTTTTTTTTTATCCTCACCCGAGGACATTTTTCCATTTTTTGTTCAGATAGAGTGGGAGGGAGAGAGAGGAAGAGAGAGAGAGAGAAACATCGACGTGAAAGGGACACATCAAGTGGCTGCCACCCGCACGACCAACCAGGGCCAGGGACAAACTGCAACCGAAGTACATGCCACTAGCGGGAACCGAACCCCGGTCTCTCTGGACCGCAGGCCGATGCTCTAACCGCTGAGCCAAACCGGCCAGGGCTAAAAATAACCATTTTTAATGACTATTTTTTATTTAAGGCATTTAAGTTGTTTAAAATATTTAAAAATATTATAAATAATATTATGATGCATATCCTTGGGCATAAATATTTACATGTACCTCTTTTTATTTCATTGGGTTAAATTCATAGCAATGGAGTTATTTAGTCAAAGAATAAGAACATATTTGAAGTTATTGATAGATATTGCCAAATTGTTTTTCAGAAAGGCTGTCCTTATTTTTGTATATACTCAATCAGCTTTAGGTGTGATTTAGAAAATTTTTGTATATATGATTTGAATTTTTTTTTTCCTGTAAACTTCAAACTTAAACATTTCTCACACCTTAACATTTCTTCATAAACACAATTTTAAATGATTGTAGTATTAAATTTTGTGGCATTCTGCTTTCTATCTATGTCATTTCTCACTTTTTTTTTGGAGTCAAGATTAAGTTCAGCTCCACCATACTTTGTTTTGTTTTATTGTTATTATTTTTTTCCCATTGATTTCTAGATAGAGTGGAAGGGAGGGAGAGGGAGAGAGAGAGAGAAAGAGAGAAAGAGAAAGAGAGAGAGAGAGAGGGGGAAACATCAGTGTGAGAGAGACACATCGATTGGTTGCCTCTCCACAACCCCAGCGGGGCTGAGGATCGAACCTGCAACCCAGATTCATGCCCTTGACTGGAAATTGAACCCACAACCCCTCGGTCTGCAGGCCAATGCTCTAACCACTGAGCTAAACCAGCCAGGCTCAGCTCCACCATTCCGATCTGTTGCCTTTTTCTGATATAGTTTATTTTCCCAATTTTAAAATTGCTCAAAATTTCTCCTCTCTTCTGAGATTTTGAGAAGATGTTTCCAAACTACAGTTTCAGAAAAATAAAGCTGGCAGGAACGAACAGATATGTGGAAGATGGCATAAATGGAATACTTTAAAAAAAATTGTGTGCTTATCCCTCAGCTGGTAGATTTGGTGGGCTGGCAATCTGGCTTATAGGTGTGTTTTGTTTAGCCTGCTTTAAAAAACTTTAAGCCAGTAATGAAAAATCAGGAGATTTTTACATAATAAACTTGCACTTCTGGCTTCTCTTATAAATCAGTAGGCTTGGAGCACATGCTCATCTGGCAGAAGCCAGGAGGACCTGAGCCATAGGTGCTCCCTGTGGGTAGACGAGCTCTCTCTGCTCCATGTTGTCCCACTATTAATATTATTGCTACTATTATTTTTATCAGTATTACTTTTATGCCTAGCCCACCTTGCTCATTTATATGTCCTACTTGGTCCCATAGACACTTCAGTTCATGTCCCTGGCATAAGAGCCTTTTTGTCAGTAACCCTGCTAGCCCCAAGGAACAGAGAAGCTAAGTGATTTGTTTAGGTGAGCAGTAAACTTGTGACTCAAACCAAGTGAGTCCACTTTTAAAATCCACCCTTGTTCTTCCCATTGAGATCACATTCTCATTGGGAAAAGGCTATAGGCTATGAAATGTCATTGTCTTAGCATTGGAAGAGTTAATTCTTATCAGCTTCTGTGACTCACTGTGAAAAATCTTGGCTCTGTTATTTAAGCAGATTGTGTTGACATCTTGAATGTGTGTGTGTGTGTGTGTGTGTATCTCCCTTTCTGTTTTAACTTTTACAAGGAAATTGGGTTACTTCTCTGCCAGATTTTGGTTCCCATAGATAATGAAGTCAGTTCAGCATAGCCAATGCTTCTTCTCTACCACAGAAAAGACACCTGAGCTTCTTAAGATTGAAAGCTAGCAAAGAATCTGAAAAAAAACCCCAAACAACCAAAACATTAATGATCAATCTTCATTCCAAATATTAATAGTCTTTCTCCTAGTGGCAAGAAATCAGAAACAGACAAGGGTATGTACATGTGCATGTGTGTACATATGTGTGTGTGTGTGTGTATATTTGTATATATGTATGTGATAATATCTGACATATAGTCTAAATTTAAATTTCTCCAATTGTCCTCAAAAATATCTTTTAAAGCTGTTTTCCTCCTAATCCAGGATATACTCAAGGTCCATATAGTGAGTGCATTGTTTTTTTTTTTTATTGCTTTCTTCTTTCTTAATCTAGATTCTAGAACAATCTCCTTGCCTTTTGTTTTGTTTGCTTTTTATAACATTGACTTATTTGAAGCATTCAGGCCAGTTACCTTATAAAATGTTCCACATCCTAGATTTGCCTGATTGTTTCCTCATGGTTAAATTCAGATTAAACATTTTTTGGCTGGAACGCTGCATAGGAGATGTATGTACTTCTTATCCATCACATCAGGAGGCTTCTCATGTCTGCTTGTCCTACTCTTGGGGATGCTTGCTGTTTTTTAATGAAGGGGAAGCTTTATCTTACACACAAAAAAGTCAAGGGTATTAAGAATTTTTTGTATTAGATTTTTACATCTTTCATGAGCACAAAGAAAAGGCTTATTAAGAGGAAATACGCAAAAAGAGAAAGAACTCATGGACATGGACAACAGTGTGGTGACTGTAGGGGGTGGAGATGGAGAGGGTATGGGGGATAAATGGTGGTGGAAAAAATAATAAAATAAAGAACATAAAAATAGATTTAAATTAAATAAAACTATAAATAATGGAAATTTTAAAAAAGAAAATATGCAAAAAAAGAAAATACCAAGTGTTTCATTATCTACTGAGAATTTTAAATTCTTCCTTTTTTTTGTTGAGAAAGCATTACTATTTGTTAAGCTACCTGTTTTTACGCCTTCATTTATGTAAGTAGGATGGGAGTTAGATAGTATTCTTCTTATTGCTGCTAGTGTGGGATTCATAGTATAGGTAAAGATGTACGGCAATTTAAAAAAATATTTTTATTGTTTTTTTTTTTTTTTTTTTTTTTAAGAGAGAGAGGGAGACAGAGAGAAGAAAAAAACATCAATTTGAGAGTGGAACATTGATCGGCTGCCTCCTGCATGCCCCCTACTGGGGATTGAGCCCACAGCCCAGGCACTTGTCCTGACTGGGAATCGAACTAGCAACCTTTTGGTGCATGGGACGATGCCCAGCCAACTGAGCCATATAGGCCAGGGCAAGGCAATTTTTTACTTGAGCCATTTTAGGGCTCAAACTGCAGAATGCCCAAATACCAGCTGTCTTTTCCACTCTTAGTTGTTATAATGATATGTTTTTATTTTTATTTTATTTATTTATTTATTTATTTATTTTATCCTCACCCGAGGACATTTTTTCATTTTTTGTTCAGATAGAGTGGAGGGAGAGAGAGGAAGAGCAAGAGAGAGAAACATCGACATGAAAGGGACACATCGAGTGGCTGCCACCCGCACAACCAACCAGGGCCGGGGACAAACTGCAACCGAGGTACATGCCCTTAGCGGGAACCGAACCCGGGTCTCTCTGGACCGCAGGCTGACGCTCTAACCGCTGAGCCAAACCGGCCAGGGCATATTTTTATGCATTTATTTTTAATATGTATTTATTGATTTTTGAGAGAGAGAGGAAGGGAGAGTTAGAAACATCTATGTGAGAGAGAAACATTGATCAGCTGCCTCCTGCATACCCCCTACTGGGGATCAAGCCCGAAACCCGGGTATGTACCCTGTCTGGGAATCGAACTGGGACCTCTCAGTCCATGGGACAATGCTCAGTCCACTGAGCCACACCGCCTGGGCTATAATGATAAGTTTTTAAAATCTACAGTTTCATTTTCTTTCCTGATTTTGGGCATATTGTCTTAGAACAACTGAAGATAAATGTTTTTGGAAACAGTGTTTTGAATGCATTCTTTGCCTTTTTTCCCCCTTCTAAACCTCCAGTTGGACTAACAGAAAATGCAGAGTATTTTCTTTTGGGTGACAGAACCGTAACAGCCCTTCTTTCCTTTTAGTGGTCCCCCAAGGACAAGGATGATGCTGGGAGCTTTTGGAGTCCTGCTGAGGCATAACGTTAACTTGTTTGAAACAGACATCTTTGTGAAGATTGTAGAGGATAATTTGTAATGTGGAGATGTTGATTTTGTTTTTTCAGGGCGTCTTTTATGACCAAAACTGTGCCTTGTGGAAATGAACTTCATAAGTTCCTCATCTGGGATACTGCTGGTCAGGAACGGGTAAGGATACATTGTTGTTGGCTTTCTAAGGAAAATATTGAGTTCACTTTCTGAAGGTTTCTTTGTATTTGGCAAGACTCTAGTGGTTGCAAGTGACAGAAACCCAGCTTGAAGTGATTAAAGCAAAAAGGAAATGTACTCTATGAGAAAAATGTAAGGCACGGTGCCTGTTTTAAGGCAGGGCTGAATTCAAGTCCTTCAGATGTGTGGTCAAGACATCCAACTCAATTCCTTTTCTTTGCTGGCTTACCTCTAGACTGGCTTCATTAGGCAGACCCTTTTCTTCCCTTCTCTAAGGGGTAAGCAACTCTAGGCCTGCATTCTACCACCTTAGCAACCTAATGAAGGAAAGCACTTCTTTCCCACGAGTTGCACCCTACATCTTGGCACCTGAGGGTTCTCTTTGGTCATTTGGGTCACGTGCTCCCTCTTGAACTGGATGCTGTACAAAGTTTGGGCGATTTGGCACTCCTACTGGTAGTGCCAGATAATGTATTAACCCCAGAGCTATCAGCTCCACCTGAATCACATTGGCTGGAAGTCAGGTAGGCTTAGTTCCCCAAAGAAAGTCTGGGCTCTCTTACTGGCAAATGGGGAAATGGACGTTGGGTTACCTCAAATAGTAGATGACTTCTCTCTTATTCTTAATTCTTTTTATTTGCTGGAAATATTTATGAAGAAGATTTTTTATTTAAGAAGCCCATGTCTTTAGATTTTAAAAAGTGAAATAATGAATACCAATAGACTATGTCGATAACGGAATTTGTGTAATAACTAGAGTGTATATTATCAAAGTTGAAAGGGATGGTCAGAATAAATGAAGCACAAGGCTAACCAATACCTTGTCTTAACAGAATTTTCAGCCTGATTAAAACTTTCATCAGAGCAAATAATTGTGGAGTAAGATAGGTTGAACTTTCCCTTGTCTGATCCAAACACAAAGGTCACCTTCTCTACCTATCCCATTTAAAATGTCAATACATCCTCCTTTCCCCTCCCTCTGAAGCCCTTACCACCTTCTAATATACTATTTAATTCACTTACTTATTGGTTTTTTGTTGTTGTTAATCCTCACCTGAGGATATTTTTCAATGATTTTTAGATAGAGTGAAAGGGAGGGAGGGGGAGAGAGAGAGAGACAGAAATGTCAATGTGAGAGAGACACATCAATTGGTTGCCTCTTGCACCACCCCGACCAGGACCGGGGGTCGAACCCACAACCGAAGTATGAACCCTTGACTGGGAATCAAACCCTCAACCCTCCGGTACACAGGTCATCTCTTTAACCACTGAGCCAAACTGGCCAGGGTTATTTTGTTTATTTTTATTTTTTATTTTTATGTATATATTTTTATCCTCACTTGAGGATATGTTTTTTTATTGACTTTAGAGAGAGAAGAAGAGAGAGGGAAAGGAGAGAGAGAGAGAGAGAGAAAGAGAGAGAGAGATGAGATGAAAGAGATGAGAGAGAAACATCAATCGGTTGCCTCCCGTACATGCCCCAACCCGGGATTTGACCTGCAACTTAGGTATGTGCCCTGACCACATGAATGGAACCCCCAACCTTTTGGTATATGGACAACATGCCAACCAACTGAGCCACCCACGCACCAGGGCAATTATTGTTTATTATCTCTCTCCCTCAGAGGAAGAGAATCCAGGGTTCAGGATAACCTATCATTTTCATTATCAGCTCCTAGCAAATCAAGTGTGTGTTTATATAATTTTCATTTTGTATAAATTCTCATGTAACTTCCCAGCGTTTGTAGATTATTTTCTTTAAATTAGGACGCATCTTCTGGCCTGAAAATGCTAACCTCATTAGTATGCCTTCTATTTTGCTGCTGAATTAAGAGGACAGACTTACATACATGAAGCTACTTACGGCCTGAAGCACCTCTTCACCTCTGTTAGTCAGCTGTGCATGCTGACTCCTGAAATGTGGGGGAAGGATTGAAGAAAAAAATGTCTTCTTAGGGACCTCTTTTTAAAAAATTTTTAATTTCTTTATTTTATTTTTTATCCTCACCTGAGGACATTTTTTTCATTTATCTTCAGATAGAGCGGGAGGGAGAGAGGGGGGAAGAGAGAGCGAGAAACATTGATGCGAGAGAGACACTGAGTGGTTGCCACCCACACGACCCCAACTGGGGCCGGAGACAAACTGCAACTGACATACGTGCCCTTAGCGGGAACCGAACCCAGGACTCTTCGGTCTGTGGGCCGACGCTCTAACCACTGAGCCAAACCGGCCAGGGCTATTTTAACGTACTTTTGTGTTCTTTGTAGTTGTTCTGCTACTTTTTTTGTTTTTGGTTGTTTAAACTTAAGCAGTGGAGTTTCCTTGCTCCCCTTTTTACTTTTGGCCATGAAATAGCTGCTTTTGCAGATGCTTTTAATGAGTGTAATAAGTAAATTTTACAAATAGCTGGTTTAATATTAGCAGTACTGCTGCCTCTACTACTGGCTGATGTGCCCTGAGGGCTTGCTCTGTTCTGTGCTCTGTTCTGAATGACTCTGTATTAATGCATTTAGTCCTCTCACAGCACTGAGGTAGGGACTATTTTTATCCCCATTTACAGGTGAGGTCACAGAGGCATAGAGAGGTTAAGTAACTTGCTCAAGATCATACAGTCAATAAGGTATAAAGTTGAAATTTGAATCCAGTAGTCTGGGCCCTGAGATTTATAGTTTTGTTCTGATAGAAAAACCACACAAAAGCCATACAGTTGAAAGTAAACTTATCCAAAATTTCACTACCCAGATGCTCCCACTCTTGACATTAGATGATCATTCTTCAGGTATCTCACTGTGTACGTGTTGACATTACATGTCAATGGGATCATGACTCTTTATAACCTGTTTTCATTTGATAATACCATGTTTCTACAGGGAGATTTCTGTGTGATGGATGCAGAGTATTCAATATTTACCTACCTATTCTAATATAATATTCAAGAGGTTGACTGCTTTTGATGAAATTTGGTACTCTAAAGTGACTATTGTGTTTTGTAGTTCGGCCCACTTACTATCTCAAAGCTAAACAGCAATAGAAAATTTTTTATGCGATGGTATTTCTAATTATTGTAATTGCTTTCCCTCACATTTGACTATTAGAGGTTATAGACATCTGTGACTATATTGCTATGTCTGTACTTTTATTTATTTATTTATTTATTTATTTTTAAATGTATCTTTATTGTTGAATGTATGACAGATGTCCCTCTTTTTTTCCCCTTGACCCCCTCCTCCTCATTCCCGCCCCCTCCTGCCTTCCACACACTATTGTCTGTGTCTTTTGGTTATGCATATATGCATATAGTTCTTTGATTTCTCTCTTCTTGCCCCACCTCCTCCCCCTTCCCTTTGAGGTTCGTCAGTCTAACAACCAATTTGCACTTCTTTTTTTTTTTAATTCTTTCCCGAGGATATTTTTCTATTTATCTTCAGACAGAGTGGGAGGGAGAGAGAGGGAGAGAAAGGGAGAGAGTGAGAAACATCGACGTGAGAGGGACACATTGACTGGTTGCCTCCTGCAGGACCCTGACTAGGTCCGGGGACGAACTGCAACTGAGGTACATGCCCTTGTCCGGAATCAAACCCGAAACTCCTTGGTCCACGGGCGGATGCTCTACCACTGAGCCAAACCTGCCAGGGCCCAATTTGTGCTTCTTAATCCCTTCATCTTGTTCACCCATTTCCCCAACCCCCTCCCATCTGACAACCAACAAAAAGTTCTCTGTATCTATGAGTCTGTTTCTGTTCTGCTTGCTCATTTTGTTTGTAGATTCAATTGTTGATACATATGTATTTATTGTCATTTTATTGTTCATATTTTTTTATCTTCTTCTTCAAGAAGACCTTGAATGTAATACTCGTTTGGTGGTGATGAACTCCTTTAGCTTTTTCTTGTCTTGGAATCTCTTTATATGGCCATCGATTCTAAATGATAGCTTTGCAAGATAGAGTAATCTTGGTTGTAGGTCCTTTCTTTTCATCACTTTAAATATTTCTTGCCACTCCCTTCTGGCCTGCAAAGTTTCTTTTGAGAAATCAGCTGACAGTCTTATGGGAGCTCCCTTATAGGTAACTAACTGCTTTCTCTTGCTGCTTTTAAGATTCTCCCTTTGTCTTTAACCTTTGGCATTTTGATGATAGTGTGTCTTGGTGTGGACCTCTTTGGGTTCATCTTGGTTAGGACTCTCTGTGCTTCCTGGAGTTGTATGTCTGTTTCCTTCACCAAGTTAGGGAAGTTTTCTGTCATTATTTTTTCAAATAGGTTTTCAATTTCTTGCTCTCTCTCTCTTCTCCTTCTGGCACCCCCAAGATGCGAATGTTGGTGCACTTGAAATTGTCCCACCGTCTTCATAGACTATCCTCATTTTTTTGGATTCTTTTTCTTTTTGCTGTTCTGTTTGGGTGTTTTTGCTTCCTCATATTCCAAATCGGTGGTTTGCTTCTTGGTTTCACCTACTCTACTATTGATTCCCTGTAAATTATTCTTTATTTCAGTTAGTGCATCCTTCATTTGTGACTGGTCCTTTATCATGCTCTTGAGGTCCTCATTAAGTTCCTTGATATTCTCACGAAGTTCCTTGAAATTCTCACTAAGTTCATTGACCAACCTTATAAGCAGTGTTTTGAACTTTGCATCTGTTAGATTGCTTGTCTCCATTTCATTTAGTTCTTCTCCTGGAGTTTTGCTCAGTTCTTTCATTTGGGTCATGTTTCTTTGTCTCCTCATTTTGGCTGCCTCCCTGTGTTACTTTCTTTTTTTCCTTCTTCTCCTAAAACTTAAAAAAAAAAAATTAATTTATTAATTTTTGTTACAGATAGTTCTCCTTTGTCCTCCATTGACCCTCCTCCTGATCCCCCCTCCCTGCCCACAGCATAGTTGTCTATGTCCATTTGTAACACATACATGCATATAAGTTCTGTGGTCTATCTCTTCCCTCTCCCCATCACCCTCTTTTGAGGTTTGTTAGTCGCTACCCAACATCCAAGTCTCCGGGTCCATTCTGTTCATCAGTTTGTTTTGTTCATTATATTCCACAAATAAGTGAGATCATGTGATATTTGTCTTTCTCTGATTGGCTTATTTCGCTTAGCATAATACTGTCCAGGTCCCTCCATGTCGTCTCAAATGATAAGAGATCTTTCTTCCTTATGCCTGCATAGTATTCCATTGTGTATATGTACCACTGCTTTTTTATCCACTCATCTATTGATAGACACTTGGGCTGTTTCCAGATCTTATCAATTGTAAATAGTGCTGCTATGAACATAGGGGTACATATATTTTTTTCTGATTGGTGTTTCAGGCTTCTTAGGATGTATACCTAGGAGTGGGATCACTGGATCAAATGGCAATTCAATTTTTAATTTTTTTGTTTGTTTGGTACGTGCCCCTAGCGAGAACCAAACCCAGTACTCTCTGGTCCGCAGGCCGACGCTCCAACCACTGAGCCAAACCAGCCAGGGCTCAATTTTTAATTTTTTGAGGAAACACCATAGTGTTTTGCATAGTGGCTGCACCAGTCTGCATTCCCACCAGCAGTGTACTAGAGTCCCCTTTTCTCCACACCCTCACCAGCTTGTTTGATGATTTATTAATGGCAGCCACTCTGGCAGGTATGAAGTGATACGTCATAGTTGTTTTAATTTGCATCTCTCTGATGATTAGTGACAATGAGCATTTTTTCATGTCTCTTGGCCATTTGTCTGTCCTGTTTGGAGAGATATCTGTTTAGGTCTTCTGCCCCTTTTTTAATTGGGCTCTTTATCTTCCTTTTGTTGAGTTGTATGAGTACTCTATATATGTTGGAAATTAACCCCTTATCTGACATATCGTTGGCAATTATGCTCTCCCATATAGTGGGTTCCCTTTCGATTTTGATGCTTGTTTCTTTTGCTGTGCAGAAGCTTTTTAGTTTGATGTAGTCTCATGTGTTCATTTTTTCCTTTGTTTCTCTTGCCTTAGGTGTTGTATCATTGAAAATTCTGCTGCGTGTGATGTCTGAAATTTTGTTGCCTACATTTTCTTCTAGGATTTTTATGGATACATGAGTCACATTTAAGTCTTTTATCCATTTTTAGTTTATTCTTGTATATGGTGTAGGTTGGTGGTCTAGCTTCATTTTTTTTGCATGTAGCTGTCCAATTTTCCCAGCACCATTTATTGAAGAGGCTGTCTTACTCCACTGTATGCTCTTACTACCTTTGTCAAATATTAATTGAGCATAATGTCTTGGATCAATTTCCGGGTTCTCTGTTCTGTTCCATTGATCTATATGCCTGTTCTTGTGCCAGTACCAGGCTGTTTTGATTACAGTGGCTTTATAGTATAACCTGATATCTGGTATTGTGATCCCTCCTACTTTGTTCTTCTTTTTCAAGATTGCTGTGGTTATTTGGGATCTTTTTTTGGTTCCATATAAACTTTTGGAGTATTTGCTCTAGTTCCATGAAATATGTCATTGGTATTTTAATGGGGATTGCATTGAATCTATAGATTGCTTTGGGTAGAATGGACATTTTAATGATGTTGATTATTCCAATCCATGAACAAAGTATATGCTTCTACTTTTAAATATCTTCCTCTATTTTTTTTTTTTTTCAATGTCCTATAGTTTTTTGAGAACAGGTCCCTTACTTCTTTGGTTGTTTATTCCTAGGTATCTTAATTTTTCTGCTGCAATGGTAAATGGGATTTTTTTTTTTTTTAGTTTCTCTTTCTGTGAGTTCATTGTTGGTGTATTAGAATGCTGTTGAGCCCTGGCCAGTTTGGCTCAGCGGTTAGAGCATTGGCCCGCCGTCCAGAGAGACCTGGGTTCGGTTCCCGCTAAGGGCATGTGCCTCGGTTGTGGTTTGTCCCCGGCCAACCAGGGCTGTGCGGGAGGCAGCCACTTGATGTGTGCCTTTCACATCGATGTTTCTCTCTCTCTCTTCCTCTCTCTCCTTCCCACTTTATCGGAAAAAAAAAAAAAGAATGCTGTCGATTTCTTGATGTTAATTTTGTATCCTGCTAATTTGCCAAATTCATGTATTAGCTCTAGTAGGTTTTTTTTCTATCCTCACCTGAGGACATTTTTGCATTTATCTTCGAATAGAGTGGGAGGGAGAGAGAGAAAGAAACATCGATGTGAGAGAGACAAATTGACTGGTTGCCACCCACACGACCCCAACTGGGGCTGGGGACAAACCACAAGCGAGGTACATGCCTTAGCGGGAACTGAACCTGGGTCTGTCTGGTCCACGGACCAACGTTTTAACTGCTGAGCCAAACCGGCAAGGGCTCTAGTAGGTTTTTGATGGAGTCTTTAGGGTTTTCTATGTACAATATCATTTCATCTGCAAATAATGATAGTTTCACTTCTACCTTTCCAATATGGATCCCTTTTATTTTTCCGTGTTGTCTAATTGCTGTGGCTAAGACTTCCAGTACTATGTTAAATAAGAGTGGCGAAAGTAGGCATCCCTGTCTTGTTCCTGTTCTTAAAGGAAATGTTTTAGTTTTTTCCCATTGAGTATGATGTTGGCTGTTGGTTTTTTATATATGACCTTTATTATGTTGAGATATGATCCCTGTATGCCCACATTGCTGAGCATATTTATCAGAAATGAGTACTGGATTTTGTTTAATGCTTTTTCAGCATCTATTGATATGATCATATGGTTTTTATGTGATGTATCACATTTATTGATTTGCGAATATTGTACCATCCTTGCATCCCTGGGATGAATCCCACTTGATCATGGTGAATAATTTTTTTGGTGTATTGCTGGTTTCAATTTGCTAATATTTGGTTAAGGATTTTGGAATCTGTGTTCATCAGTGATATTGGCTTGTAGTTTTCTTTCTTTCTTTATCTGATTTTGGAATTAGAATTATGCTGGCCTCATAAAACCAGTTTGAAAGTCTTCCTTCTTCTTGAATTTTTTGGAATAGTTTGAAGAGAATGGGTATTAGATCTTCTTTGAATGTTTGGTAAAACTCCACTGTGAAGCCATCCGGGCCTGGGCTTTTGTTTGCTGGGAGTTTCTTGATTATATCTTAAATTTCCTTAATTGTTATTGGTCTGTTCAAGTTTTCTGTCTCTTCCCAGTTCAGTTTGGGGAGACTGTGTTTCTAGGAATTTGTCCATTTTGCCTAGATTGTCCAATTTATTGACGTATAATTGTTCATAATATTTTTAAATGATCCTTTGTATTTCTGTGATGTCAGTTGCTACTTCTGCTCTTTCGTTTCTGATTTTGTTTATTTGGGTCCTCTCTGTTTGTTTCTTGGTGAGTTTGGCTAGGGGTCCATCAGTCTTGTTTATCTTTTCAAAGAACCAGCTCTTTGTTTTATTGATCTTTTGAATTGTTTTTTTTTTAGTTTCTATGTCATTTATTTCTGCTCTGACCTTAACTATTTCTTTCCTTCTGCTTGCTCTGAGTTTTTCTTTTTGTTTACTTTCTAGGTCTTTAAGTTGTGAGGTTAGATGGTCTATTAGAAATATTTCTTGTTTCTTGAGGTAGACCTATAGTGCTATGAACTTCCCTCTGAGGACTGCTTTCGCTGCATTTCAGAGATGTTGTGTGTTGTGTGTTCACTTTCATTGGTTTCCAGGAATTTTTAAATTTCTTCCTTGATCTCCTTGATAACCCATTCATTGTTTAATAACATGCTATTTAGCCTCCATGTGTTTGAATGTTTTTGCTGTAATTGATTTCTAGTTTCATACCATTGTAATCTGAAAAGCTTGATTGATTTCAACTTCTTGAACTTGTAGAGACTTAGTTTGTGTTCTGACATGTGGTCTATCTTTGAGAATGTTCCATGTGCACTTGAGAAGAATGTGAATTCTGCAGTTTTGGGGTGTAATTCTGTGTAGATATCTATTAAATCCATTTGATCTAGTACATCATTTAGAGACTCAGTTTCCTTGTTAATTTTTTGTCTAGAGCAGCGGTTCTCAACCTGTAGGTCACGACCCCTTTGGGGGTCGAACGACCCTTTCCCAGGGGTCGCCTAAGACCATCAGAAAACACATATATCTGATGGTCTTAGGACCCACCTGCTCCTCTATCCGTCTCCAGGTGGGTCTGCCCACATGCAGATACTCCCACATACAACACGAGGAACTGTATTAAAGGGTCGCGGCCTTAGGAAGGATTGAGAATCACTGGTCTAGAAGATCTATCTGTTGATGTCAGCAGAGTGTTGAAGTCCCCTGCTATGATTGTATTGCTGTTGATTTCTCCTTTGAAGTCCTCCAAAAGTTTTTATGTATTTTGGTGCTTCCATATTGGGTGCATGTATGTTTGCCAAGGTAATATCCTCCTGTTGGATAGATCCTTTCAATATTATGTAGTGGCCTTCTTTGTCTCTATTTATGGCCTTCATTTTGAAGTCTATTTTATCGTATATGAGTATTGCTACCCCAGCTTTTTTTTTCCTTTCCGTTGCTTGGAAAATTTTTTTCCATCCCTTCCCTTTCAACCTATGTGAGTCTTTTGTTGTGAGGTGAGTCTCTTGTAAACAATATTTATATGAGTCATGCTTTCTTATCCATTCAGCTACTCTGTGTCTTTTGATTGGAGCATTTAATATGTTTATGTTTAAGGTTATTATTGATATTTACTTATTTTTTGCCATTTTTGTTTATTGTGGTTATATTTTTCTTCCTATTTCTTCTACTAATTACAAGCAGTCCTTTTAACATTTCTTGCAGTGCTGGTTTGGTGCTAACAGATTTCTTTAGCCTTTTTTTTTGTCTAGGAAGCTCTTTATTTCACCTTCTAGTTTGAATGATAGCCTTGCTGAATAGAGTAGTTTTGGGTTCTGATCCTTGTTTTTCATTACCTTGATTACTTCATGCCATTCCTTTTTGGCCTGTAGTGTTTCTGTTGAGAAGTCAGCTAATAGGTTTAATGGGGTTCCTTTGTAGGTAACCTGTTGCTTATCTCTTGCTGCCTTTAGGATTCTCTCTTTGTCTTTAATTTTTGGCATTTTAATTATTATGTGTCTTGGTGTGGGCCTCTTTGTGTTCTTCTTACTTGGGGCTCTTTGTGCTTCTTGCACTTGTATACTTTTTTCCTTCACCAAGCTAGGGAAGTTTTCTGTCACTATTTCTTCAAATATGTTCTCTAACCCTTGGTCATTTTCTTCTTCTGGCACACCTATGATGCATATATTGTTATGCTTCATGTTGTCCCACAGTTCTCTTAGGCTGTCTTCCTGTTTTTTAATTGTTTTTTTCTTTTCGGTTTTCTGATTGAGTGATTTTTTCTACCCTGTCTTCTAATGTACTGATCTGGTCCTCAGCTTCATCTGCTCTGCTGGTTATTCCTTCCAATGTGTTCTTTATTTCTGCTATGTCATTCTTCATTTCCAATTGGTTGGTTTTCAATGTTTCTATATCTTTACTCATGCTATTGAGCTCTTTATTCATCCTGTTGAGCTTCGTCATGATTATTGCTCTGATCTCTCCCTTTGATATCTTTCTTAATTCTATGTCATTTATTTCTTCTCCTGCAGAATTATCTTGTTCTTTCATTTGGGATTTGTTTCACCATTTTGGCTGTCCCAGTGGATTTTGGAGCCTGCCAAATTTTCCCTGTGGGTGTTGGTGTTCTGCTTGTTGTGGCTCCCTCTACTGGGCTTGGATGAGTGTGGGAGGACTCACGTTAAACACCACTGTCAAGTCTTACTTTCCTGGGCAGATTTGCAAGCCAAGGAAAGGTTCAGTTATCCTCTAGCTATTTGCCTGGAGGCTATTAGTCTCAGTTACTTGATGAGCCTCAGGTGGGGCTCTGGCTAGCTTATTAAATTGAGATGTTACTGAGCCTCAATTTGCATTTCTATGGCCTGGTCTGGTGGTGTTGAATTCCTGCAGGAAGGGCCGTTGCTTCTTCCCAGGGTGAGTAAGATGGCTACTATCTTATGAGGGAGTGATTCAGTACAGAACTGCTGGCGTCCACCCCTCCTGAGCTGGGAGTTCTGTACTTTCTCCACTCAGTTCCAGTCCAGTCCACCCTCTCTCTGCTGGAGCCCAGGGTGAGTGGCTATAGCTGATTTGCCAATGAGGCTCTTGCTAGCTCATTAAATTGAGATGTTAATTAGCCCTCGCCTGGATGCCAAACAACTCAGTTCTTCCCCTTATGTCTCTGGTGCCTTTCAAGCTGCCTCCGCAATGCTGGAGCCCAGCAGGAGCAAGTCCAAGTAAGTCCATGTGTGGGCCCTTTAAGAGGAACTGCCTGGGACTCCAGAGCCTCAGCCTCCCTCAGCCTCAGTTCCGGCTGGTTTTTACAGCCAGAAGTTATGGGCACTTCTCTTCCTGGCACTGGAACTCTCAGCTGGGGGCCCTGGTGTGGGACGGGAACCTCTTGCTCCTCAGGGAGGACCTTCGCAGCCAAGGTGTCCTTCCTGATTTTATCCATCACACGTGGGTGTGGGACCAGCTCGTCCATGCCTCCGCCCCTCCTACCAGTCTCGGTGTGGCTGCTTCTTTAATTTTGTAGTTGTAGGACTTCCATTCAGCTCGATTTCTAGTGGCTCTGAAGGATGTTTATACTGTATTTTAGTTGTAATTTTGGTGTGGTTGTGGGAGGAGGCGAGTACTATGTTTACCTACGCCACCATCTTGACCAGAAGTCGCTATGTTTGTACTTTTAAAAACATCATATATATTATATTAGTATTATGTATGATTAGTGTTATATATTATTATAATTATTAGTATTGTGTGTGCGAGGCAAGACTCCATAGCATTGCTTCAGGGATGAGCGATTGAGTTTGGATGATAGTTTCAGGTGAATGCTTTTTAGAATCTAGATTTGTGGAGAGAGTGTGAGCAATATCTATATGGCCTTTGTGGTTATCGATCCCTCTATCCCTCGAAGCCTGATTTAGTTATCCTCAGGCTGTCCTTGTCTCGAGTTCCTTGGTGCAGTCTTGCATCTCTCCAGTGATGGCAATTTTTCAATCGTTTTGGCAGATTATTGCTGCACTTAATCGTGCTTGTAATGACATTGCCTAATGTTTGAGCTAAAAATAAATCCCCTGCTGTTGCTTGTGCTTATTGCTATTTGTTCTGTCTCATTAATTATTGGAGTCCAGTGGGTTTTATTATCCCTCCTTATCTTTGTAGAAATATGCTACTGTTCTCCTTAGTTTTCATAATTTTAAACAAACAAAATCTCTTTGGATTTATGATTTGACAATATAAAAACATAGATCTGTGTTCTCCAAAAGGATAATGCTCAGCATAGTGCTTTGCATGTATTAATTAGTCAATATTTGTTTATTTGTGAACTGATTGAACCACGTTTTGCCTAGCATACACAGCATTCTGGTTAATGCCTACTTACTGACCAGTACTACTTCTATATTATATTTGTGTCAAAATTACTTCTCCCTCTGAGCACTGGAAATGTGAAAGGATTCCCTTCCTCTTCCTGTCTTTGTATAAGAGAACATTCATTGTTGATTTGCTGTCTTAATTTTCATTCAGCCATATATGATGAGCATCCTTTGATTCTTTCAATGGCATATGTTAATCCACAGAATGCCTCTGTAAAAAATAAAATCATTTCCAATTGGTTATTGAATCCAATTTGTTTAAAGCTCAGCATTTTCAAGATTTGTGCAATTGCTACTGCGAAGGGTGTTGAGAAGGGGAGAGTGTGGGCTCTTTTGGGTTTTCATCCTGTCCTCTTCAGATGGATTTTGCTGGTTTCTGTTTCATGCCAAGTGGTGAAGAAGAGCAGCAGTAGCTCAGAAGGATGTATGCAGGAACTGCAGCTCAGAGAGGTCCCCAAGGTAGAAAAAGGAATTGATCTGCCCAGCTCTGTCCTCCCATCTTCCATCCAGAGGGATTTGTGTGGGGAGATGAGACTTCTGTCCTAATGCGTCAACCCATTCATTTTCTTTTTGACTTCCTTCTTTGTTTTTCTACTAAATTGGGATCAAGAATATCCTTATTGCTGATAAAATTTTCTTATCACAATAGGAAATACAACCTTCGTTTTCTATATGTGTGCTTCCAAATCATTCTGTTTCTGCTTTAAAACACAATCAGAATTCATAAAATAGCACAATTAAAAATGTCTATCTTAGATGAATTTCAGGCTTCATTCTCTTGGTTTGATCTATCAGAGCAACATTATTTTAAGAATCTAACATGGAAAAATATTAATATCATCTTATTCTTTTGTTTCATTTAGTTGAAGTCAGTGTTATAGCTGCTGTCTTCCCTAGTGAACTACCTGAGTCATAATGGTTGCATTTATAAAATCTGGGTTTCCAATGAGCCACAGTCACAAATTCCACAAAGGTGAATTGATGATTCCATTATTAGCATAAAAACTCTTCACTACTCTGCAAATACATCTAAAGTTCAATAGATTGACTTCTGATATTAAACTCATTATTTTATTATGCTTTTTAAAGATGAAATTGGAGAATACATATACAGATTGAAAAATAGCTCCTCCCAAGTTCTTTAGCCCTAGGCTAATTTCAGTCTCTAAATTTGCTTAATCTGTATGTTTCATATAAATGCAATTATAATCTATGGGCTTTTTGTGACTAGCTTCTTTCACTTAGTATAATGTTATCAAGGTTCATCTATGTTGTAACATGGGTCAGTACTTCCTTCCTTTTAATGGCTGATTAATATTTCATTGTATGAATGTACAACACTTTGTTTATCCACTCACCAGTTGATGGATGTTTGGTTGTTTCCACTTTTTGGCTATTATGAAAATAATGGTGTTCTATGAACATTTATGTACAAGTTTTTGTGCAGATGCATGTTTTTAAAAAATCTCTTGGTTACATATCTAGGAGTGAAACTGATGGGTTATATAGTAATACTAAGTGAAGCATTTTGAGAATCTGCCAAAGTGTTTTCCAATGTGGCTGTACCATTTTATATCCCTACTGGCAATGTTTGAGGTTCTAATTTTTCCACATTCTTGCCAACACTTGTCTTTGCTTAACTCAAGGTCACAAAGATTTACTCCTATGTGTTCTATGAATTGTGTAGTTTTAGCTCTTACATTTAGCTCTATGGTCCATTTCTTGTTAATTTTTGTATATTTTGTAAGGGAGAGATTCAATTTCATTCTTTGTATGTCATTAACATACAAAATCAGTTGTCCAATACAATTTATTGAAAAGACTCTTCTTTGCCCATTTAGTTGTCTTTGCACCTTTGTTGAAAATGAATTGACCACAGATGTGAGAGTTTTGCATCTTATCCTTATGCCATACCACATTGCCCTGATTACTGTAACTTTTAGTAAGTTTTGAAATTGGAAAGTGAGTCCTCCAACTTTGTTTTTCTTTTTCAAGATTGTTTTGGCTATTTTGGGTCCCTTGCATTTCCACATTAATTTTAGGATCAGCTTGTAAATTTTTACCAAAAAAAATCCAGCTCAAATTTTGATAGGGATTGTATTGAATCTACAGATGAATTTGAGGTTACTTACTCCTTATTTAAATTATAAGTGATGAGCAAGTTGTATGTTCTCTTTCCTCTCTTTGGAGATTATGCATGGATTGGAAATACCTTAACCTCAAAGTGGTACCTAAAGAAAATTTCTGAATAAACTATTGAATCTATAAAATGTTTAAATGTTTTCCCTATAGTAAACTCATATAGAACCATAAACAAGGTTATATTTGAAAAGTTATCACTTAAAATTTACCAAACCACTATTAGACTTGAAATTTTATGATATTTGACTAAATTATGTTTTTTAAAGGAAGAAATCCATCTTCAAAACAGCATTACTTGAAGCTGATTTAGTTTTTTTCCCCCAGCAATATTATCTAACCCAGGACCAGACTTTGTACATACTACCTAAGATAATATGATAATATTCTGAAACTCATTGAATCAAAAGGCTTACAGTCACTTTTCTAGTGAATGAACAACTTTTTTTTTTTTTCAATTGTGAGATATTTCAAGTATTCCAGAAAAGCTCAGAAAATAACATAATAAACATCTCTAATCACACCACCCAGGTTTGTTTAATCTTTACTTGCTCCTTCTGTCAGAAGTTTTCCTTGAACCCTGGGTACCTGAAGAAGGAAAAGTCATGCATATGCCCTCCAGGAGCTGACAGTTTAATGGATTCAGCCATGAAATCTGAGCACTGTGTGCTGTTTAACCATACTGCTTGTTTGCCTGCATTGGGTTAATTTTGTAAGCATCTACCGGTCTACCATAATTTGAAAGGTTAGGTGATTGGACAGCCTGTGCTCAGAGGGCCAGGATGCAGGTGAGCAAAACTGGCGTAAATACTGGATCTGAATGGGTCCACGAGAAAGAAAAGAGAACACAAGCTGTCAATATCCAAGGTCAGTTTTAGGCTTTAACATCAAAAGAATCTTTCTCTCTCTCTCTCTCTCTCTCTCTCTCTCTCTCTCTCTCTCTCTCTCTCTCTGCCCACACACACACACACACCCTCTTCCTCTGGCTCTTTGTCTCACTCTTTCTTTCTTTCTTCATGGCCCTAGAGTCTATGGCCAAGAAAATAGTTCACTATTCATAGGCCACTGCTAAAGTCAGAGAAAGTTTTTGACTTGTGGAGTTCTTGAAGAATGAAGCCTCTTACAAGTTCAGGATGAGCTGCTCTTTGTTTTCACCCCCACTTGCTCTGCAGCCATTGGAAATAGCAGGCTCAGCTCCCACACCACCAGCAAATAGCACACATTCAGAATCTGGCTCCTGACTCGCCGCTGCAGGGAATGCTTCCCCCTATGCCACCTTCCCCACAAACCCACTAGAGAATGATTTTCCTAGGAACCTCCCTTTGGTGAGAGAGAGTAAATATATGATTTTGCTACCCGCTCCTTTCCAAGATGATGGTACCTTTAATTAATGCAAATTGAGATCCAGTGAGATAAATATTCCCTCTCTCCATTCCCACTGCTTCCCCCTCCATGGTAAGGAGACAGATTAGAAACTCCCAGTTGTGTGTGTGCTTTAAAAATGAGATCAACAGCTATAAATAGGGCTATGCCATGTTATCATCTTTTAGAAGAAGCCTCAGGAATCACCTTCAGTTAAAAGTGGTACCACTGAAGAGGTGCAGTGATGTTTAAAACTGGCGACAGAAACTGGAAAAGGAAAGCGTGACAGTGATATTCGAGGAGGGGTGTCTTCTGGCGGTGTGAGCAGAGCTGGAGCCACCTTTGCTGGCATGTACCCCAGAGTTGTGCTTTTTGGGGGTGTTGATATCATTTAGGAAATTAGGAGCTAAGGTGCAGAATTGCCCATCTGGGTGGCAGAATGCAATTGACAGGAGAAAAAGACGAAGGATATGTCCACATGTTAGAATAAATTTAGTAAGTCCTTCGGGAAACACTAGAAACATTTCTGCACTCGGCCAGTGTAATGGGAAAGCTGGAAGTGGAAGAAAGGGAGTGGGAAATGGGAGACTGGAACAGTGGGGAGGAAAATCTCAACCATGAGTTGATCTTAGCAAGCAAGGGTAAGCTTCTCCTGCCTGAAAGTAGACCCAGCCCCTTTTCCCTTCTGCATTTTCTGTGTCTCAATGGACCCCACCATTGCCCTGTGTTCCCGGGTAGGCACCTTTCCCTCTTCGTGTGCCTTCCTCATGGACAGGCAGGTTCTGGGAGGGAAGGCGACTGTTAGATTCTTCACAAGTTTGCCACGACATTTTATTGGTGTGCATTGTAGTCTGGGATGCCCTAAGTAGCTTCTAATTGTGAGGCACTGTCTGTGCCTTTGGGTTGAGGCCAATTTCCGTTCTGCTGACTCTCAGAAGACCTGTGGCAAAGATTACAGCAGCTGAGCTGGAGACAGGTGTTGGGGGTGCGGAGCGGGTTTAGATTTACATTTATTAAGAATCTAAGAAGTACTTTACCTGGTTGTGTTTTCTCTTCTCCCCTCCTCTCCCTATTTTTCTTTTTCTTTTCTTTTTTTTCCTTTATTGATTTTAGAGAGGAAAGGAGAGGAAGAGAGAGATAGAAACATCGATGAGAGAGAGCACTGATTGGCCGCCTCCTTCATGCCCCCCACTGGGGATTTGGCCCACAATCTGGGCATGCGCCCTGACTGGGAATTGAACCGGTGACCTCCCTGTGCATGGGTCGATGCTCAACCATGGAGCCACACCGGCCGGGCTCCCTATTTTTCTTTTATACAATTAATTTACTAAATCTGGTTAAAACGCAGGTGAAAAGGCCTATAAAGCCTGTGAACCTCATTCTTGACAAGGAATTTAGGCGCCTGGACTTCATATAATTACCGAATGAGTATGCTCCTGAGATGCTCAAGGACATGTCTAAACAGGGACAGCTGGAGTATCCTCAGAGCACAGGCTTTGCTGTTTGGAAACACTTGTATCCAGAGCAGCCCCTTTGAAGGCAGTCTGACTTCATCCTTCACTCCAAGAAAACGTACACTTTTTGAGGTTACGGATCTTGTCTTCTTCCCATTTTCTGTGTTAGCTGTGGCTGCTGTCACAGATGATCACATATTTAGTAGATTCCCTCTCAGAGTTCCGAAGGCCAGAAGTCCAAAATGAGTCGTGTTGGGCCAATATAAACTACAGGCAAGGCTGTGTTCCTTCCTGGAGGCTCTGGGAAGAATCATTTTCCTTGCCTCTTTCAGAGACTGCTTGTTTTCCTTGGTTAGTGGCTCCTTCCTCCATCTTCAAAACCAGCAACACAGCATCTTCAAATCTCCCTGATGCTCTTGCCTCCCTTTTCCACTTATAAGGACCCTTGGTTTGACATTGGGCCCATCTGGACAATCCAGGAGAATCTCCCCATCTCAAGATCAGTTGAATAGCAACCTTAACTCCATCTGCAACCTTAATTCCCCTTTGCCATGTATCATAATATATTCACATGTTCCAGGGATTAGGATGTGGACATCTTTGGAGGCTATCATTCTATCTACCAACTCGTATCTCCCCATTGCTGAGAACAGAACCTGTCATGTATCAAGTGTTCAATAGATACTTGTTGAATGAATGAATAAATTTAGCATAAGCTATATCTTCATTTAATCAATTTAAACAATGTTTCATTTCAGAGTAGCAATTGAGGAGTGGACAAAGCAGGGATTTGTCATCAGAATTCCTGTGTTCAAGGTCTAGCTCTACCATGTAAGAGCTGTGTGTCTGTGGGCAATTTACTTAACGATTCTGAGTCTATTTCCTTATCTGTAAAATGAGAATAGTCCTATTTTCTACCTGCCTTGACAGGGTTATTGATTCATCACATGTGTTCAGTCATTATGTTGCCAGAGGGAAGAGAGGGCCAGATCCCTCCAATACTCATGGGCAGGAGGCTCTTGCAACATCTTTAGAAAATGAATTTTTCTCGCCAGGAGTCTGGCTGGAGTGACAAGAAAGAGAACAAGTGAGCTCTTTTGTCTAGGAGATTAAATATTCAGATTTCTCCTGCTTGCAGTGGGCACGCCTGTTCTGGCCACTGACTGGCTCCCAGGTGTGACGGACAGGTAAGCATCTCTTAAGACAGGTAGGAACTTCCCATGTCACTCAGACCCTACTGGCATGTGTCTAAACTGCCTTAGTCCAGACCTTTCCCCATGAGGGAAATATACCTGGAGTATTAAATTAGCTAATCTTCTCTTCACTCCTTTCCTGTTAAATAATGGCCACATTATTGTACCAGTAACAATTAAATATATGGTTCTTGACCAAGTTGTTCATGAAAAAATGTCTGTTTTCAAACAAAATTTCAGTTCTCCACCTGACAACCCTTTCATTCTGATACATCAGCATGACATAAAGCATCTCTCTGGCCACAAAGGAGAAAGAGAATAGGATACAGTTTACCACTAAACCTCCCATTGTTAACATCTCAGGATGTTGTGCTGTGAATATTTTCGTGTTTTTTTTGCTTTTGTTGTTGGTGAAATGGACGATTTGCACTAAACATAAAGAGGCCATCAAGTGTGTTGATGTTGCTAAGAGTGTGAAAGTACTCACAGGCAATTGAAGAGGTAGAAAAACTGCTGTTGATTTGGATAAATGAAAAGCAGTGAGCCGGTGACAGCATTTCGGAGGCAATGACGTGAAAAAGCCAAGATGCTGCCCCCCCTGGAATGAATGCTGAAAGTGGTTTGTTTAAGGCTAGCAGGGGATGGTTCGATAAATTTAGGAAAAGAAATGTTTGCTTATAGATTAAACAGTACATTAGACACATACTGTGTATAAGAAAGGTTAAAACAGGGAATCATTTAGGGGTCTGGAACAAATGAACTTAGGTTACGTTATTTCTAATGGGAAAAAATGATTCGGTTCTCTAACAAATCGCTTCACTAATAGCCTTCCGGAACAAATTAATTTCGAGAACCGAGGGTCCACTGTGTTTGAAGAAAAAGTTACTCTGCTTTACAGTTAACTCAACATGATGTTAAGTGTTTGCTTCAGAAGACTACAGTGGCCGGGTTGGGGTGGGAAGTGAGGAGAGGGTGGGGACATGCCAGGGATGTGTTAGGGATGATCTTGAGGCTAGGGGATGAGAAAATGGACGTGTATTGTACTGTGCTCAATTCTTGTGTATATGTTTGAAAATTTCCACAATAAAATGTTAAAAGTAGATTTGATAGTCTATGTAAATAAATGTCTTAAGTCAGCATTTAAAACACGTTCCCTCTGGCTGCTGTGGCCAGCTTGGAGGCCACTGCAGTATCTAAATGCTCTGATGAAAACTTCTGGACAGGCAGTCAAGGAAAGATGGCCTGGGCTTGGGAAAGGAGGGAGGAGAGCTGAGGCGTGCTGGATCAGGCCCTGCCCTGGGGCGGCTCTCAGACCCTGCGCCTGTCCTGGTCAGGCGTGGTCCCTGCTGATGTTTGCCTATTTGGGCATGGTCCCCCGTGATGTCTGCCTGTTGCCCCATTCTGCAAGGAGACTTATCTCAAAGATGGTCATTTACTGGGAACAGGAGGGCTAAGGATGGGAGAGACTAAACCAACTTGAGCAGAGTAGAGAGAGGGAGAGACATGATTGACCTAATGGCATTTCCTCCAAATGCATAAAGTGGCTGTGGGATGGGGTGGGTCATAGTTCTGGACTTTTAGGAAATACCATTTGCTTGACAACAGAGGAATTAGAGCTGAGGTTCCCTGCAGTTGGGTATTCATGGGTAGGAATATCCTGTTTGGAGAAGTGTCTATTCAGGTCCTCTGCCCATTTTTCAATTGGATTGTTTGTCTTTCTTTCATTGAGTTGTATGAGTACTCTATATATTTTGGAAATTAACCCCTTATCCAATGTTTACTTTTTTCTTTTAATGTGCCAATTAACATCAAAGAGCTTCCTCAGCATTCAGGAATCAAAGAGGTAAAACTAAGTACCACGTAGGAAAAATGAATTTCTACAGCATTTCAGAACCTTGATTCTGTCTTACATATTATTCTAGGCATCAGAATATGCCAGTTTATTACCTTGTCTTTTAAAAAACACTAATCCATGCCCTCCCCCACACCACCTTTTTTATGGGAAAATGTTTGGATTTGTGTTGGGTCATTTTCTCCTACAGAAAGTTTGCATAGTACCTTGTCCATAGTCAAACACATCAGGTCACCTCTAAACCCCACCCCTCTTGGTACTTAGTTTTACCTCTTTGATTCCTGAATGCTGAGGAAGCTCTTTGATGTTAATTGGCACATTAAAAGAAAAAAGTAAACATTGAATAAGGGGTTAATTTCCAAAATATATAGAGTACTCATACAACTCAATGATAGAAAGACAAACAATCCAATTGAAAAATGGGCAGAGGACCTGAATAGACACTTCTCCAAACAGGATATACAAATGGCTAAAAGACCTATGAAAAAATGCTCAAAGTCACTAATCATCAGAAAGATGCAAATTAAAACGACTATGAGGTATCACAACACACCTGCCAGAATGGCTGCCATCAACACATCATCGAACAACAAGTGGTGGCGAGGGTGTGGAGAAAGAGGAATCCGAATACATTGCTGATGGGAATGCAGACTGGTGCAGCCACTATGGAAAACAATGTGGTGTTTCCTCAAAACATTAAAAATTGAGCTGCCATTTGACCCAGTGATTCCACTTTTAGGAATATATCCTAAGAAGCCTGAAACACCAATCAGAAAGAATATATGTATCTCTATGTTCATAGCAGCACTATTTACAATAGCTAAGGTCTGAAAACAGCCCAAGTGTCCATCAGTAGATGAGTGCATAAAAAAGCTGTGGTACAGCCCAGCTGGTGTGGCTCAGTGGTTGAGCGTTGACTCATGCACCAAGAGGTCGCCAGTTTGATTCCTGGTCAAGGCACATGCCCAGATTTTGGGCCCAATCCCCAGTGGGGGACATGTAGGAGGTGGCAAATTGATGTTCTTTCATTGATATTTCTATCTCTCTCTCCTTCTCCCTTCCTCTCTCTCTAAAAATGAATAAAGAAAAAAAAAATATATATATATATATATATATAAAAGCTGTGGTATATTTACATAGTGGAATACTATGCAGCTGTAAGAAAGAAAGATCTCATACCCTTTGAGACGATGTAGAAGGACCTAGAGAGTATTATGCTAACTCAAATAAGCCAGTCAGAGAAAGACAAATATCACATGATCTCACTTATTTTTGGAATATGATGAACAAAATAAATCCAGACACATGGAAGTAGGAAACAGACTGACAAACCTCAGAGGTTGGGGGGTGGGAGGGCAGGAAGAGATAAACCAAAAAACTAATGTGCATATATCCATAACCAATGAACACAGACAACAATATGGTGAAGGGGTGGGGACAGGATCGGGGAGGAGGGTGTCAAAGGGGGACATCTATAACAAAAAAATAAAAATAAATAAATTTAATAAAAGAAAACAAAAAAGTAAAAAAAAAAAAAAAAGGGAGGGAAAGGTCTCTTCTCATTGCAAAAGTAATATATCTTGTTAAAATTTTTTACAATTCAGAAATATTAGAACAAATGGTGGTCTGCCTATACTGGCATTATTCAGAAATAACCACTGTTAGTAGTTTGGTATACAGTAGTCTCCCAGCCTCTTTTCTGTTCAACTTTACATACTGTTGGGTTTTAGGACATCCGAGTAAGCATATGAAACAGACCCTCTGCTTTCCTGTGGAGACAGGAGGTCTGTGTAAAAGTCAGGGACATTCTTCTGAATGGCACAGAGAGAACATTCAGTAATGGTTTTTCCATTCAACTTTTGCCAGCTGAGAATGTTGGGAATGTCAGGAATTCTCCTCTACCACTCCCCTCCTTGTTTGAATCCTAATGGCCCCAGTGTTCTGTGGGAGGGTTAACATTTTTGATTGTGCACTGGCACCTGAGGCAGACCAGCACCGGCTCCCAGGGTGCTTTGAAGCGACTCACCAGGGACAGAGCGTCCTCTGAAAATCATCACACAGAACCAATCCCTGCAAGTTCCTGGACCTGATGCCAGAGACTTCTGGCCTGGATAATTCTCATCTGGGGAGGCCAAGCCCAGCTGGAGCCTGTCCTTGTTTGGAAACTTCATGTATTTTCCACCACTGCTCATTCTTGACACGCTGAGTTTTGCTGCTGTGGAATTTATGATGCCACAAACCTGCATTTAAGGAATTTTGAGTGAAGCAAGACTGGGTGGTCTGAAGGATTAGGAGATTTCTTGGAATAATACTTTCCACTGTGTGCTGAGCGCGTGCGCGCGCGCGCACACACACACGATAGTGCGGGATAAGAAGAAGGGAGGTTTGTGTTGCGGGTAAAGCACTCTGAAGAATCAAGAGCATGGTAAGGAAAGCAGGTTCCACCCAGAGCCTGCCTCACCTTGGCCATGAGTGCTGTCACAGAGCTGGAAGCACCTTAGCTATCACCACCCACCTCATCCTCACCACGGCCTCCATTTTACAAAATATGAAAAAGTGTAGAGCCAGGCACAGGTCTCCAGATTCCGCCTTGAGTCTAGATCTTTATACTGTGCCCCTATGGTTGGTTCTGAGTATACTGGCTCCCTAGATGGTAATATATACTACTTAAAAAATAAATTAGGAATCCTGAGTTCAAACCAAAATAAATAGGTTTCTTACTACAGACATTTTTCAGAGTCTTTAAGGTACTAATAATACTTTGTAAGCCTCTAGGGGAGCTTTACTATATATAGTGTTTCTCAAACTTAGTTGGCTAAGAAAGCTTTTTTCCTAAAAGCACCTCAGGGGCACAGGGTTCTACAGAAGACTTTTGGAAAATACCAAACTAGGCCATCTTGCCTCTTGTGCCATTTCATATTTTTCAGAAACTTGAGTTTAGTTGCTGCCCAATAGTCCATTATATGACAAACCAAATTTATGTTTTCAGTCCCTGATGGTTAGACATTGAGGTTGGTTCCAATTTTTTAGCATTACTGATCATCTGATCATTCTAGAATGAATTCTGGTTACTTTGTGATCATCTCTGATTATTCCCTTCAGAAGTGGAGTTGTTGAATCAAAGCATATGAATGTTTTGTTGAATCAAAGCATATGAATATTTTCAATACTCTCAAAATACATTGTCCAGTTGCTTCTACCAGGTGCTGAAAGTGGGGACAGGGTTATTAGCCCATCTGTCAAAGTTGAGGGTCTAAGGAACTTGAAGGCCATTCCCTTCTTATCCTGTAGATAGTCAGCAATTAAAAAACAAACATTCACCCTGGCTGGTGTGGATCAGTTGGTTGAGTGTCATCCCATGCACTGAAAGGTCGCTGGTTCAATTCCTGGTCAGGGCACACACACAGGTTTCGGGTTCGATGCCCGGTTGGGGTGCTTGTGGGAGGCAACCGATTGATGTTTCTCTCTCACATCGATGTTTCTCTCTCACATCAATGTTTCTCTCTCTCCCTCTCTCTCTAAAATGAATAAAAACATATTTTTAAAAACAAGCATTTATACATACTAAGGACACAAACAGCCATTTCTTTTGAGGGAACAAATTGGCTTTTCACAATTCCCTGTGTTTCTTCTAAAAAATTAAATGTTATCTAAGAGTTCTCTGAACACTTTAATTTGGTATTACAGGTACTCTGTTTGATAGTTAGAGAAGAAAGGATTTTGAATTGGCATCTGTTTTGCTAATTTTCAAATAACCTTTCAAGACAAGATTTTAAAAAATTATATCAACTTCCCATGATTGTGAACTTTGTTTCTAGAAGAAATCTTTTTTGTTTCTTAATCTTCAACCTGAGGATATTTTTCCATTGATTTTTAGAGAGGAAGGGAGGGAGGGAAGGGAGAGAGACAGAGAGAGAGAGAGAGAGAGAGAGAAACATCGATGTGAGAGAGACACATTGATAGGTTGCAGGCACAACCCCGACCAGGGCCGGGGATCAAGCCTGCAACCCAGGTTTGTGCCTTGACTGGGAATCGAACCCACGACCCTTCAGTCCATAGGCTGATGCTCAAACCACTAAGCCAAACCAGCAGGGCTCTAGAAGAAATATTTTATGGGAGTGCTTTATTAGTCTTCTTATCCCATGGAAATTGAATTATGTCATGTTGAGTATTGAGGTTGATTGTGGTGCTTTTGTTTTATATTTATATGGTGAAAGGTATGCACATTGTAGGCTGGAAATTATTTATTTTACTGTCCTCCACAAATATTATCCTTTGGTCAATGCGTTATTGGATTTTAGAACTGAGATGTGAACTTTTAAGTCATTAAAACTCCCAAGTCCCTGGCAATAAAGTCATTTAAGTGGCTTCACCAACAGATTTATTTCAAAATGATTCCATTTGGAGGAAGGAGAGAACAAGTAATGCATTATATACAAAGACCTATTCAATAATTCATGAGACCGACACGCCAGTGACCATTTTAGATTCAGTTCATGGTCTTATGGCTGAAAATGCACTCTGTCTCAGAAGATATAGCCACAGTGTGTTCCTCTTTGTGCTTGAGTCCACAAGTACCTTGATTTTTGAGATATAAATTATGCTGACTCTCCTGTTTGGTGTGTTTAAGTAGACCATTCTTATATGGAGGGTGTTTTGAAAAAATGGACATTTTATATAATTGGGCTAAAATAACACTTTATATGCCCATGAAAAATACATTGCTTTTTTTTCTCCATTTAAGCAGAAATTTTGATTTTGCTTTCTACTTGTGGAGTGAATTGCCAAAGGATGGATTAAAATAGTTTTATTGGTGTCTAATATTATAACAAACACAGTATAGGGCATTCAGTGACTGGAAAGGCACACACAGTAAATGGCTTGCTGTCCTCTGGTGGGTCCTGGCAGGTGGCCCAGGCCCTTCAGCTGGGAACTCCTGAGTTCATCCTGAGCTCCATCCAGCCTGAAAACCACAGAGGCACCAGGACAATTTCTTTTTAAGGTGACGAGTTGCATGAGGGCATGGAGTTGGGCAAGAGTTGCCTGCTTCCTTTCACTCTGAGCCGCACTAGCGTTCTTCCTTCTTCGTAGCAATAAAAGGGGAACCTTGGGAACTAATGTGCTTCAGATTTCCAAATAGGATCATTTCAGTTTGACAGGTACTTATTCCATGATAAGTATTAAGTGGGAAATAAAAATGAATGAGTAACGGTTTTGTTTGACGGAAAAACTTCAGGATCCATCCTTCCTTCCTTCCTTCCCTCCCTGCTCCCTCCCCTACTCCCCAATAAAAACAATTTTTTTAAAGCTTTTTATTTTAAACCATTTTATTTAAAAATCATTGTAAAAATTTATGCTATTCACACTCTTGTAAGGAAAATGTACAAATCACTAGAAATCCCACTGTTCACATTTTGAGAAACATTATGTTATATCTATACAGAGACACCCATGCACATTTAACCCTAAATTATATTATACTGCATATGCTGCTTTGAGTCTATTTTTTCATTTAAAAGTATGTCAAAGATACCATTTCCTATAAATAAAAATCCTCATCATCATTATAATTGTTGTGGAATATTCTACTATATACATATACCATTAGTGAATTCTCTGTGATTAACCTTTAGGTTGATTTCAAATATTTGCTCCCATGTGCAACAGAGATGAGTAGCTTTGTGTGTGTGAAGATCACTCCAGTATATGTTCCTATAAGTGGAACTGCTGGTTCAAACAGTATGCACATTTAAACTTTTAATATAATTACTGACAGTGGCTTTAAAAGAAGACCTTTCTTTTTTAAAAATAACATTTATATTTCAGGTATACAATATGATGATTTGATATACATATACATAGTGAAATGATTACTATAGTCAGTGTAATTAACATATCTTCTTACCTTTTTTTTGTGATGAAAACACCTCAAATCTAGTTTCTCAGCAAATTTCCAGATTTAACACAATATTATTAACCATAGTTATGTTGTACGTTATATCTCTAGAACTTATTGATCTCACATAATTGCAACTTTGTCCCTTTTGACCAACATCTTCCATCCTCCCAGCCTCCCCAAGCTCCTCATAACCACTGTTCTACTCTCTGCTTCTATATATTTGACTTTTTTAGATTCCGTATATAAGTGAGATCATGCAGTTTTTTTTCTGTGTCTGGCTTATTTCACTTAACATGATGTCCTCCAGGTTCATCCATGTTGTTGCAAATGGCAGGCACTCCTTCTTTTATAAGGCTGGATAATATTCCATTATGTATATATACACCACATTTTTAAAATCCATTCATTCGCTGATGAACGCTTAGGTTGTTTCCATGTCTTTTCCATTGTGAATAATACTGCAATGAACATGGGAGTGCAGGTATCTCTTTGAGGGTATTGATTTCATTTCTTTTGGTTATGTATATACCCCAAATGGAAATTGCTGGATCATATGGAAGTTCTATTTGTAGTTTTTTGAGGAACCTCTATACTGTTTTCCATAATGGTTGTACAAATTTACATTCCCACCAACAATTTACAAAAGTTCCCTTTTCTCCACATCCTCACTAACACTGTTGTATTCTGTTGTTTGTGTGTGTGTTTGTTTTGATAACATTTATCCTAATAGATGTAATGTCTCATTGTGATTTTGAATTGCATTTCCCTGACGATTAATAATGTTGAGCATCTTTTTATAAGGTCTTAAAATACATTCCCGTGCAGCTTACGAGAGTGCCTCCCTTACCAATTCCACACCAACTGGATATGATAAATCTTTTGAATATTTAATAAATTAATAAATGCCTCATTATTGGTTTTATTTTATTATAATTGGATATGTTTTAAATATTCATTGGCAATTTATATCTCTTCCCTCGTCCATTTTTCTGTTGAGCTGAATTATCTTTTTCTTTTTTTCAGTTTTTATTAGTTTATTTTTGTTACAAATGTTTCTCCTTTTCCCCCCCTAGACACCCTCCTCCCCATCCCGACCCCCCCCAAGCATTGTTATATATGTCCATTGGTTACACATACATGCATATAAGTTCTTTGGTTTATCTCATCCATTTCCCCCTGCACTCCCAACTCTGAGGTTTATCAGTCTGAACCATATTCCTTTCTATGTCTCTGGGTCTATTTTGTTCAACAGCTTGTTTTGTTCATTATATTCCACAAATAAATGAGATCATGTGGTATTTATCTTTCTCTGATTGGCTTATTTCGCTTAGCATAATACTCTCCAGGTCCCTCCATGTCTCTCAAAGGATACTCTTATCTCTTTTTCTTACAACTGCATAGTATTCCTTTGTGTATATGTACCACAGCTTTTTTATCCATTCATCTATTGATGGACACTTGGCTGTTTTCAGATCTTAGCAAATGTAAATAGTGCTGCTATGAACATAGGGGTACATATATTCTTTCTGATTAGTGTTTCAGGCTTCTTAGGCTATATTCCTAAAAGTGGGATCACTGGGTCAAATGGCAGATCAATTTTTAATTTTTTGAGGAAACACCATATTGTTTTCCATAGTGGCTGCACCAGTCTGCATTCCCACCAGCAGTGTACTAGAGTGTCCTTTCCTCCACACCCTCACCAGCACTTGTTGTTTGATGATTTGTTGATGGCGGCCATTCTGGCAGGTGTGAGGTTATCTTTTTCTTATTGACTTTCAAAACCCCTCCAAAATATGTTCAAATATATTCAAAGATACATTCTTTAAAATATACATAAAATCTGTATGTATCCTCAGAATAATTATCCTGCTTAGGGATAAATGATTCTAGTGACCAATGAGACTTGCTTTGTTCACATTCTGGAATGAAGCTCATTGCTCTCACCATTTGTCACATGGTGGAGGGACTCAGCCATCCAGACCTGAGGCCACTTGCCCAGGTGCCCTTGTTGCAATGTTCCTCATTAATGCTCAGTGAGGGTCTTGTGATCTGTGCAGTTTCCTCTCCTTAGCAAACATCTTTTTCTTACTGCTATCTGATTCTGATAAGATTGCCCTGGGTCAACCATATTAAATAAACGGTGAGCAGTAGAGAAAAGACAGTTCATAGGATATTAACATTTAAAATAAAATTTATTTTTTTGTGTCCGGCTGGTGTGGCTCAGTGGCTGAGTGTTGACCCATGCACCAAGAGGTTGCCGGTTTGATTCCTGGTCAGGGCACATGCCCAGGTTATGGGCCTGATTCCCAGTAGGGAGCATGCAGGAGGCGGTCCATCGATGTTCCCTCTCCCTCTCACTTCCTCTCTCTCTAAAATCAATAAAGGAAAAAAAATAATTAAATAAAATAAAATTTATTTTTGGCCTTTGCCCAAGAGTGAATTTCATGGTCTATAAACCATAAACGTATGTGCAGTCAAAGAGAAAAACTTTATGTCTAATATGAACCCTAGGAAAATTCTAGGGGGGAATTCAGGGTTCTTCTAGGGGTGATGTAGGATAAAGTTTTACATTTAATTTGGGATTGCATAAAATGTCTTCACTTTGGCCTAAAACTATTCATTGTTCCTAAACAGTTCCATTCATTGGCTCCCATGTACTATCGTGGATCTGCTGCAGCCGTCATAGTGTATGATATTACCAAACAGGTAAGAATGTCCCTTTTAGAATTTAGATGCCATTTATGGTGACTTTTCTCTCTTAGAAAGACCAAAGCAGAGATTTCACTGCTTGAATCTTGACAGTAGCCTGGAATGAGATTTCATAATGTGGTTGTCGAGTATAATGAACACTAGCTATTGAGTTTATTTCACCTGTATGTAAGGAAGCATTTCACGTTTATCTGCTAAACTAAATAAACAGCAATGAACATACATTTTAAAAATTGACTCTGTTCATACTGTTCTCCAGAATGTCAGCTTTTTAAGAAAAGGAAACTTATTTTTAAGTTCTGCATCCTTTATAATTATAAAATATTTATCTTCTATTAGTGTTTCAATCACAGTACATGAAATGCCAAGGAGAATCTTTATGTATATATGGTGTGTTTGTGTACATAAAAGTATATTTTTAGTGATCCCATTGAGGATCCAGGATATCAACAACTGGCTACAGTGGTTTGCTGATATTTCTTTTCCAGTCCTGGAATGCTGACTTAGTGCACAGGACCGGTGGTTTAATGAGTCATCTGTTACTATCCATGAGTTCCTGACCACTTTTACCTAAATGTGGTATCTACCTTGGCTTGTTTCCTGGAGGACAGCCATCAGTAAAGGATAGAAAGGAAAACAGGCTCTAAAGGTTGCGTGTGTGTGTGTGTGTGTGTGTGTGTGTGTGTGTGTGTGTGTGTTTGTGTGTTTCTTTCCTGAGGTAAGCATGATCATTGTCTTAGTCATATGACAGTCCTTTTCCATGTTAAGTCAAGGCTATGATTTTTTAAAAATTTTATTAAAAAAATTTTTTTAATGGAGCTATTATTACTTTTTTTTTTTTTTAATCCTCACCCGAGATTTCTTCTCCATTTATCTTCAGACAGAGTGGGAGGGAGGGGAAGAGAGAGAGAGAGAAACACAGAAACATCGACATGAGAGAGACATCGATTGGTTGCCTCCTGCACAACCCTGACCAGGGCCAGGGACTGAACCACAACTGAGGTATGTGCCCTTGACCGGAATCGAACCTGAGACTCTTTGGTCTGTGGGCTGATGCTTTAACTACTGAGCCAAACTGGCCAGGGCTCTGTTATTGTTGTTTTTTTTTAATCCTCACCTGAGGACATTTTTGCATTTATCTTCAGATAGAGCAGGAGGGAGGGAGGGAGGAAGAGAGAGAGAGAAACATCGATGTGAGAGAGACACATCAAGTGGCTGTCACCCACACAACCCCATCAGGGCCGGGGACAAACTGCAACTGAGGCACGTGCCCTTAGGGGGAACTGAAACTGGGACTCTCTGGTCTGCGGGCCGATGCTTTAACCACTGAGCCAAACTGGGCAGGGCTGTTATTACTTTTTAAATTAAATTTATTGTGGTGAATTGGTTAATAAAATTATATAGATTTCAAGTGTGCAATTCAATTCTATGATACATCATCTTTATATTGCATTGTGTGTTTACCACGCAAAGTCAAATCTTCTTTCACCACCATATTTTGACCCCCTTTACTCCTTTCTATCGCTTACCCCCTTCCCCCTGGTAACTGTCATACTGTTGCCCATGTCTAAGAGGGTTTTTCTTTTCCTTGTTTGCTTTCAGTTTTGTTTTTTATTTATATATTTTTGCAGAAATATTTTATTACGTTTATTGGGTGATATTGGTAAATATGATTATATAGCTTAACTTTATCAAGTTTCAGTGTTAGAAAAGGGAACCTTTTATAGGCTATTTAAGTATAATTTAGCTAATATTAAAATTTGTACCAAGATACGGGTGGTTTGTTGATTTACATGAACCTCCTGAAAATCTTTTTCTCCATTAAATTGTGTTGGGTTTGTATTTCTGCTTGGCTGAAATACTGTATATATGCGTGAAATACACAGGGTTATGTACATAGTGTTATGTTATGAACACATAACTCTAGTGTGTTGATGGGTCTTTCTAATGCTTGATTTATACTTTGGATTTAGGACTCATTCCATACCTTGAAGAAATGGGTGAAAGAACTGAAAGAACACGGTCCAGAAAACATTGTAATGGCTATTGCTGGAAACAAATGTGATCTCTCAGATATTAGGTAAGATGCATTTAAAAATTTTTGTGTGTAGTTAATATCCTCTGTCCCTGAATGTCTGCGTGTAGAAAGCTATCATGCCTGTGTTATTCTCAGTCTAATAATGGTCATTCTCTTGTGGTGTTCAAGGTGGTATTTATTCAACAAGAGTAGAATTAAGGGAAAATAGTAGGGAAAAGCAAATTTGATGGACCACACAATAATGAATATTAAAATCAAATCTCCTATACACGGCATAGTTACATTCCTGACCCTAAATGTCTTTGGGCTACATGGTTTTATTATTTTTATTGTTAACATTTTCATTTGGTAATCTTCACCTGAGGATTTGTTTTTATTGATTTTAGAGAGAGGAGGGGAGAGGAGGGGAGAGGGAGAGAGAGAGAGAGAGAGAGAGAGAGAGAGAGAGAGAGAGAAATATCAGTGTGAGAGAAAAACACTCATTAGTTGCCTCCCATATGCACCCCAACTGGGGATTGAACCTGCAACCTGGGTATGTGCCCTGACTGGGAATTGAAACCATGACCTTTTGGTGTACAGGATGATGCTCCAACCAACTGAGCCACACCGGCCGCGGTGAGAGTTAGATTCTTAACATTTTCCATACATCCCTATTTGTTTTATTTCTAGACTTAGGTAAAAGATGTAGTCAAGTCTATATAATCACACCATTTTGTTCTGAGATCTGAATGTGACGCATCATAAATGAACACCTTGGCTTTTTCCAGAAACACTGGATTGCTGAATTCCGTTATCTGGAGAGATGTCTGTACAGATGCAGCCCACGTGGGCTAGAGATTTGATGATAACTCTATCTAGCCTGATAAGCTACTTATTTTTACTCATTAAAAATGTTATGAAAGAAAATAGAGAATTTGTGTCGACTCCATTCCCTTGGTTAATTTAATTCTCAGCAGTTCCAGTACTTGATTTTCATAAAGACAACGGCATCATGCTTCAGGTTTTGCTAATCCAAATATGATTAAACCAAAGTTAAATAACAATGAAAGTAGATATTGCAAAAGCTCTTAACATGGCTTTCGACAAATTGCTCTGTTTCTTTGGGATTTCAAAAGCTTTATATCACATTGCATTAGGTTGGTTTACAAGAACAGCCATCAGCACCACTTAATTATTTGTTTTTCTGGGAGCTGGATAAATCTTTTAAACAACGCAGATTTAGTTCAGATCCCTACCTTCTTTACTGTAATCCTAAGTCAGTTTACTCGTCTAGTATTCCCAGCAGAACTGCTTTAACTTTTGTCATTAGAAGGGGTGGCAGGGTGGGTAGAGATGGCCTTTGCTGAGAGCCTGCGCTATCATCTGACACCACTGAACTGTGGTAAAAGTTGTGACTTTAAGTGAACTAAGCCTTGTGTATTGTGGGAGAGCTGATGGATTAGAATCTAAGCAGAAAATGGTTTAAACTTGAATGGAATTATTAGGACTCTTGGTTACATGGAACTGAAACCCAGTTGAAATTAAGTTCAGGAAAAAAGGGAATTTATTGGAAGGAACTGCATCCACATGGTAAAAGACAAGGCTGCCTTTAGCTCTGGCACTCTCTGGTTCTAGTCTAAATTGCTATGGAAGGATTTCCCACATCATGATAAGGCATTTGTGGCCAAGGGAGGGGATTTGGGTAGTACAAAATTATTTTTCCTGTCATAACCATGAAAATGGGAGGGTGACTAGTTTGGAAGAGGGGCAGTTTCTAGCCAGGACAGACAAAACATGTCTGTGACATGTGGGCTTGGTTACTGACACCTAAAGACACTATTTCTGAGGGTGAAACTCAGCTTTTATGCACTAGTGTAGGGTTTTCCTCAGCAGGAGTGCTGCTTTATGCTAGCTAATTAAAAACATAATGCATAATCCATCCATCTCACCTCCAACCATAAATTCACTCACAGCCCCTCCATCCCCAATGAGAGACAATTCAAGACCACATCCAGCTACTACATCCAGTGGTGACATCATGGGACCACTGTCACACGAATCCTGGTTCTCTGGGTGAGACCCGTTCCCCTCAGTGGAGGTCTGAATGTGGCTTCTCAAGGTCCTGCAGCTGCAGTTTAAAGTGTGGAATATGTATCTTTTGTTATACACAAAGTTATTTTAGATGCTGCCTGTTATTGAATCATGCAGAAAGAAATGATTCCCTTTGCAATTCTCCTTTAAACTTCTGATTAAGTCAACAAAAAAACTAGTTTGATGCTAGTAAGTTTAAAATTTTTTTAATTTATTAATATATAACTTAAAATTTTAATATATCTTATCGAAGTAATTTATAAGCCATAAAATGCACCTGTTTTAAGTATATAGGTCAATGAATTTTAGCATATTTATAGAATTATGCAGTCATTATGACATCTAATTTTAGAACATTTCCATCATCCTACAAAGAAACATCATGCCCATTTATAGTTACTCCCAATTTCATATCATTTTCTCTTGTGCTTGATTTAATCTCATGCTGTTTTGTACAGTAACATGCTGTACAGGCTTGTACCTAGGAGCAATAGGCTATACTATACCATATAGCCTAGGTGTGTAGTAGGCTACACCATCTAGGCTTGTCTAAATGCTCTCTATGATGTTCACACAATGATGAAATCACCTAATGACACATTTCTCAGAACGTATCCCTGCTGTTAAGCAGTCCATAACTGTGGTTGTCTGCAGAAGGCGTTCAACCTTAGACCTGCTTTCTCTGTCTCTCTGTCTCTGCCTCGCTCTCTCTCTCTCTTAAAGGGAGAATAACAAGTATAAAAATAGCAAGTGTTAAAAATTTATTAGCCTCAAAAATAAATTAAAAAAAAAAAAGAAACAGAAAAAGATAATAATAATTAAAAAAAAAGAGATCCACAGTCATGGAAGTAGGGAACAGACTGACAAACCTCAGAGGGGGTGGGGATGGGAGGGGTGGGAAGAGATAAACCAAAGAACTTATATGCATATATGCACAGCCAATGGACATAGACATTAGGTTGGGGAAAGCAGGAAGGGGGTGGGAGTGGGAAGGAGGAAGTGAATGGGGAAAAAGGGGGGACATCTATAATACTTTCAACAATAAAAAAATATATTAAAAAAAATTTATTAGCCTCTAGGCCATTTGTATGTCCTCTTTAGAGACGTGTCTATTCAGGTCTTCTGCTCATTTTTTAATTGGATTGTTTGTCTTCCTTTTATTGAGCTGTATGAGTACTTTATATATTTTGGAAATTAACCCCTTATCATATGTATCATTGGCAAATATGTTTTCCCATACAGAGGGTTTCCTTTTCATTTTGATGCTGGCTTTTTTTTTTTTTTTTTTTTTTTTTTTTTTGCTGTGCAGAAGCTTTTTAGTTTGATGTAGGTCAAGAGACATGAAAAAATTCTCAAAGTCACTAATCATTAGAGAGATGCAAATTAAAATGACTATGAGGAATTACCTCACACCTGCCAGAATGGCTGCCATCAAGAAATCAATAAACAACAAGTGCTGAGGAGGATGTGGAGAAAAAGGAACTCTAGTACACTGCTGGTAGGAATGCAGGCTGGTGCAGCCACTATGGAAAACAGTGTGGAGTTTCCCAAAAAGTTAAAAATGGAACTGCCATTTGACCCAGTGATCCCACTTCTAGGAATATATCCTAAGAATCCCAAAACACCAACCAGAAAGAATATATGCACCCTTATGTCCATAGCAGCACTGTTTACAATAGCTAAGGTCTGAAAACAGCCCAAGTCCATCAATAGATGAGTGGATAAAAAAGCTGTGGTACATTTACACAATGGAATACTATGCAGCTGTAAAAAGAAGGATCTAATACCCTTTGAGACAGCATGGAGGTTCCTAGAGATTATTATGCTAAGTGAAATAAGCCAGTCAGAGGAAGACAAATATTACATGATCTTACTTATATGTGAAATCTAATTAACAAAATAAACTGATGAATAAAATAGAACCAGAGGCAAGGAAACATGGAACAGATGAATCTCAGAGGGAAAGGGGGACAGGGGTGGGAAGAGATTAACCAAAGAATTTACATGCATGTATGCATTACCCATGGACACAGACAATAGGGCAGGGCAGGAACCCGGTGAAGGGGGGAATTGGGGGAATAAAAGTATCTGTAATACTTTCAACAATAAAGATGAAAAAACAAAAACAAAATTACTTGTTAGCCTTAAGCTCACATGGAACATTCTCCAGGATAGATCAAATATGAAGCCATACAATAAACCTCAATAAATTTAAAATAATTAAAATCATATAAAGTATGTTTTCAGATTACAATGGAATTATATTAGAAACCATCAACAAACACATGAGGATGGGGAAAAACTGGATCACTCACACATTGTTGGTGTGAGTATAAAATGGTACAACCACTTTGGAAAATAGTACAGCAATTTTTAAAAAACTAAATGTGCAATTACCCTATGACCCAGCAATTGCACTCTTGGACATTTATCCCACAGAAAGGAAAACTGTGGTTTAACAAAACCTGCACATGAATATTCATAGAAGCTTCATTTGTAATTGCCCCAAAGTGGAATCAGCCCAGATGTCCTTCAAAAGGTGAATGACTAAACAAACTGTGGTGTATCCATGCCATGAAATATTACTCAGCAATAAAGAGAAACAGGCTAGTAGTACGGGCAACTTCGGTGAACCTCCAGGGGAATTATGCTGAGTGAATAAAGCCAATCCCACAGGTTTCATAGTGTATGATTCCATTCATCTAATACTTTGACATGCAAACATTTTAGAAATAGAGGACAAACTAGTGATTGCCAAAGGTGATGGTTAGGGGTCACATGGGCAAGGGAGAGGGAGGAAAGCGGGCATGGATATAAAAGGGCAACACAAGGGATCCTTGTCATGTTGGAATTGTTCAGTATCTTCTCTGTGGTAGTGGACATGTGAACCTACACAGGTGATAAGATGATGTAGAACTTTACACACACACACACACACACACACACACACACACACACACAGAGGGGGAGAGAGAGAGAGAGATAGAGATAGAGAGAGAGAGAGAGAGAGAGAGAGAGAGAGGAGTACCAGTAAAACTGAAGAAATCACCCTGGCCAGATGGCTCAGTTGTTTGGAATGTTGTCCCATATACCAAAAGGTTGCAGGTTTGATCCCTGCTAGGGACTCGTAAGGGAGGCAACTGATTAATGTTTCTCTAACATCGATGTTTCTCTCTCTCCATTCCCCTGTCTCTAAAAATCAATAAAAACATATCATCAGGTGAGGATTAAAATTAAAAAACTGGGGAAATCTAAGTAATATAGAGTGAATCAATGACAATATCCTATTTGTGATATTATACTATAGATTTGCAAAATGTTGCCATTCGGGGAACCTAGGCAAAGTGTACAAGGAATTTCTTGGTATCATTTCTTATAACTACACTACATGGGAGTCTCCAATTACCTCAATAAAAATTTCAATTAACAAAAAGCTGATTGATATAAAAAATAATAACCAAATATTAAAACAGTAGTCTGTGTATGGATATATAGTCACCATATATATGCATGATACACACACTCAAATATATATATATTAAAATGATTAAATAAAGTTTTGTAAACACACTGGGCCACATGATGAATTTATCCCCAGAATATACAATGTACAAAAGGAAAATCAGATAGTTGTATTAAAAACTCCCATTTAAGAAAGTGAGGAAGGGGGAAGCCTGATCCTTGCCCAGAGTATAAACCTTCTCCCACTAGATAAACAGAGTCTGGTAAATGATAGGACCTGTGACCCTAATGGGCATCTGCTTGTTGACACATTCCCATGGCAGTGGAATCAGATTCTTGGTCAACCCATCTGGCTGCTCCAGATTCTGCCTGCTGCTACAATTTTTTTTCTGGGGAGTTAGCCAGATCTCTGCACTCCAGACCTTATTTAGAACTTGACCTTTTTTCACTCTAATCCTAAAACACTTTGCTGTCCTGCACTTGTCAGACACTGTATTTTATTTTTTGTTGGGGGTTGGAGAGAAACATTATCTAGGTTTGACTGAGTATGAGTGTGTGTGTGTGTTTGTGTGTGCATGTGTGTAGGTGTAACCAGTCTCATCTAGCAGACTTTGGTCGTGTAAACTTGTACATCCTTAAGAGGAGCTTTGTTTGCCCGTCATATTTTGAGAGGGCACTGGAATTTATTTATTTTTTTAATCCTTACCCAAGGATTTTTTTTTGTATTTATCATCAGATAGAGTGGGGGGGGGGAGGGGAGAGAGAGAGAGAGAGAGAGATGTGAGAGAGAGACACTGACTGGTTGCCTCCCGTACGACCTCAACCAGGTCTGGGGATGAACCGCAACCGAGGTACGTGCCCTTGACTGGAATTGAACCCTCGACTCCTCAGTCTACGGGTGGACTCTCTAACCGCTGAGCCAAACCAGCCAGGACTAGGGTACTGGAATTTAAATGGAATTAACTCACTGAACTTGACTCAGCCCACTCGAGGCATTTGTGTGCAGAAGTGCCTCAAAGAGGAGATGCCCCTTCATTGGGTTAGTGTGTTTCATATTCATGATGCTCCAGAAGAGGGTCTAAAGGTCTGACCACACTACCCAAACTGAAAGGCATTCAGAGGCATCTGGTCGGGTGAATTCAGGACTTCTAGTTTGGGGTTCTTTTAGGCTTCTGATCTTTGTGAGAGATTTTCCTGGGTGTCTTAAAGAATTCTAGACAAAAATCTCTCTGCACCCAAATTGTTGTGACTTAGAGTAATGTGTAGTCTTTTGAATCTGAGCTGAGGAAGCAATCTGGATTGGTGCTACTGTAAGTGAGAAGGCTGTACACAGTAGGTGCTCAGTGGATGTCACATCCCTGCTTTTCCATGGCTCCTCTCCTTCCCCAGTGAAGACAGCCTTGGAGAGAAGCTCTGGTAACAGCTCCTGAGGAGAATGTGCCATTCCTGATGGGGCCTGGGAAACGGGGCTACCCCCTTCTCCCTACCATCTACTGATGCTGAATCAGGGATTGCAAAGTTGTGGACATTTTAGGGATGTATATTGGTGAAAGAAACTAAGAGAACCTTGACTGAAGCAAATGTGCGGGACCTGGAGTAACAACTGACCTGGAGAGCATGGGCAGCTCGGAGCAGAGAGAGTAAATGGTGCGATTTGCTTAACTCAGATGGCAGGAGAAGCTGGCCCGAGTCTGTGGCAGGTCACCGAATTTCTGAACATGAAATGCATGGGGCTAATTCCAGTGGCTCTAAGGAGGGCAAATTTGGCCTGGGGTCTAGATAGAGAAGAATTATTCTTCTTTTTTTTTTTTTTGTTCAGATAGAGTGGGAGAGAGAGAGAGGAAGAGAGAGAGAGAGAAACATCGACATGAAAGGGACACATCGAGTGGCTGCCACCCGCACGACCAACCAGGGCCGGGGACAAACTGCAAGCAAGGTACGTGCCCTTAGCGGGAACCGAACCCGGGTCTCTCTGGACCGCAGGCCGACGCTCTAACCGCTGAGCCAAACCGGCCAGGGCGAGAAGAATTATTCTTCAGAGAAAGTCTGCGGAGCCCAACAGGAGACTGCCCAGCCTTGTCTTGGGCCTGGCAGAAGAATTGGGGCAAAGAAGTTTTGAAAAGAAAACAATAAAATGGATCACCTTGCTTCAGTAGTTTTAAAAGTTCCATGAACATAAAAATCATGGAGAGCACTTGTTAAAAATTCAGATTCCAGGATCCAGCTCCAGAGATTCTGATTCAATAGGCAGGGGTAGGTTGGGGAAATAAGCATTTTTTAAAGTGATTTATAAGTGGTCCATGGGCCATACTTGGAAAAGCATTGCCTTAGGTGAAAGGAATTTATGGTAGGGAAGAAGGAGAAAGTCCCTGAACCTGGCTAAGGATCTGTGCAGGTCTCTTGACTTCAGGCCACACCTGCCTGGGCTTCCCTCTCATCCTTCAGACATTGTGGAGAGTGGAAAAGGTGGTTTATCATCACTCAGGATCCTGAAGCAGTAATTTGATCTCTCCAGATTAGAAACTCTTTCTGATGTGTCCAAACTCCAAAGAGTCCAAACTCTTTTTGATCATTTGGACATTGGCCTTCTTCCAGTGGGTTCTAACTTGACCTCCTCTTCAAGCTCAAGGGTCTCCTGTTGGCTTTTACTTGGAATTCTACCTCTTACTGGCATCTTTAGGGCTGTGAATGAATCAGTAAGGGTGGGGGAGGAATCATATACAAGTGCTGATGGGAGAAAAGCTCTCAGGCCTGATTTGTTTTATCTTGCAAATGGTAGCAGTGGGAAGTTACCTAACGAAAGTGATAGTGGAAATGAAGAGTTTAGGAGTGAGGGAACCTTCCACTCAGAGTTGGTAGCTAATGACCTGGGGGCAGTTCTGTCACTGGCCCTCTGCCCAAAGTTCCTCCCATTCCCCATAAATACAACCCAGGAGGTCATCAGGGATTCTGTGTGTCTTCTCTCCTCTTCTGAGGAATGGACTCGTGGTCTCTAAGACCTTATATCGACACTTCTGCTATCTCTAAAGAAACAGTGAGAGAGATTGGTGGGGCTGCTGCCTGTGAGTCAAGATTTTTTCCTGGAGTAGAGGTTGTACTCCAAGAAAGGAGCATCTGAGGGCAGAGGTGAAACTAGGGTGGGACAGAAGGAAGGAAATTTGTCCTATCAGTTTTCAGTCATTGGATTAGCAATTAATTATTTTTAAGTTCTTTTGTGTGCAGAAAGTACTATGGGAAGAACACAAAAAGAGAAGAAAGTATTTTCCTTTGAGCTATTTACTTCTGTTTGGGGAGCCAGGAGCAGTACCCATGGGAGGAAAATATCTAGTGAGCAATACAAGACTGTGTTTAACAGAGTTCCAAAAGTCATGGTGCAGAAAGGACAAAGGAATTCAGGAAAAGGAAAGTTCGTAGTTATCTCGAGTGACTTCAGAAGGCTTGCTCTTGGATAAAATGTGTCACCAGCTGAGCTGTCAAAGGGTGAGTCCTGTAGGAGGAAATTCCAGAAAGGGAAGATAATGGACAAAGGCATTGTGGTGGGAGAGAGTGTGACGTGTTATGGGTGAGGGGACATCAAAAGTATCTTCCTGATGGCTGGCCCTGGGGAATGGAGGAAAAGATAGCTAGATAGTAAGAAGACAGTTTATGAATGGCTTAAAGGTATGCAAAGGGGTTTGGGCTTGATGTGCTGGGCCAGGATGGCAAACACCAGATGCTCTTGCCTCCTGCTTCCCTGTCATACCCATGGCACCATTGCCCATCAGTCATGGCACTGTTTATCCTGAGTCTGTTGTGGCCTGAAGCTCCTTCTTAACATAAAGAATTCTCCATGTAGTCACCACCAGTTAAAGAGATGAAACCTATTTGCTAACCTCCAGGTAGGCTGTGAGAGCATTCTGCATTCTTGAGCAAGTAAGGATTCATGCAATTTCCTGTGTAATCTAGAGCTAGAAACTGGGATGGGAGATGGACTTTGCAGCCTAACTTCTCCTTCTACAGCTTCCTGAAATACACACCAACCAAGTGAGAAACCACCACACATCTGTTGTTTCAAATTTTGGATAAAGTTGAGGTCTTTAGCAGACTAAAAATATATTTGGAAATAAATATTTTTACTAGGAATGCATACATTGCTTCCATTACTTACATGTGACTTCCAGTCTTAGTAGTGGGCTAAAAATGGATATAGAAGTTCTTTTAAATTATACAAATCAAATAAGAGAATTTGAGATGATGGATAATAAAATCTAACTTATTCTAAATACTAAAAGCACAAAAGCCAGTGAACATCAAAAGCCACCAAAAGGTCTGGAAATACCATGGCCAGTGTTAAAATGCACACATAATTTTTTTTTATGTGAGATGAGAGGGCAGAGTAGAGGCTGTGCTGTTAAAATATGTGTTTTGTGCTCTGAAATGCACCGTGCCTTCCCGTGTTTCTAGCTTCTGATGCTGTGCAGGTGGCTGAGCCTGCATCCGCTCATTATTGTCAAGCAGGGGGCCAGGAACTGAACACTGAGCTCCCCAGAGAGACAAGCAAGGGCATCCGGAATCTCTCTTTCTCAATTATAAAGCATTTTTAATGGAAATCTGTAAAAAAATTGTGTATATTTTAAAGAATACTATGAATCTTAAGGAATAAAATGAACAGCAGTGTAAATGAGTGAGCTTTCCTCCCCAGTTGTATCCTTATCTCTTTCTCTCCATGCAGATGTAACTACTATTCTGACTTTTATGATAATCATTTTGTTTTCTTTATACTTTACCACCCATGTTTGCATTTCTAAATGATAGATATAGGTTTGCCTGTTTTTGAACTTTATGTAAATGGAATAACCCTGTATGATTGTTGCTTGCACTCAACATAACCTGGGAAATTCATCCCAATTACTGTTAGCTATATTTTGTACATTTTCATGGCTGTATACTGTTCTATTTTATGAGTGTAATACAGTTTATCTGTCTATCTTACTGTTGATGGATAAATGAGATATTTCTGGTTTGGTGCTCTTATGAACATTGCTTCTTGAACATTCTTGTACATCTCGTGGTGCCATGTGTAAGCATTTCTCTCTATTGCAGTGTATAGGAGTTGAATTGCTGAGTCACAGGGTGTGCACATGCTCAGTTTTACTTGGTAATGTCAGTGCTTTCCAAAGTGGATACCAGTGCTGCATGAGACTTCCTATTTCACTGAGTCTTAGTACTGTGAGATGTTAGAGTGTGGAGTGATATCTGATAATAATTTCAGTTTGCACTTTCCCAGTTACCAATAAAATAGACATCTTTTTATATATTTATTGGCCAGTCAAGCAAGTTTCATCTTGTGTGAAGAACTTGTTTAAGTCTTTGACACTTTTTCTATTGGGTTGTTTACCTTAATCCTGTTTATTCATTTATTCATACAATTTTAAATATATATATATATATATATTTGATGCTATTCCTTTGTCATATGTATGTATTAAAATATCTTCTTTGAGTTTATGTCTCATCTTTTCACTTTCTTCATCTTGTCTTTATCATCAGAAATCTCTAATTTCTATGTAATAGAATGTATTCATTTTTTCCCTCTATGCTTTATTTGGGGGAGTGAGAGGAGAAGAAGGAATGGTGAGTCTTATTTAAGAAATTTTTCCATACCCCCAAGATAATGAAGATATTTTTCTGTTTTGATGTGGCCCCAGAGAAGTTTCATGAGAGTGTATGGTGTAGGTGGATGTGTGTGCTGTGGTCTGGTGGAGGTTAGGGGAGTGTTCAGGTCCATATCTATATGTGGTGAGGTATGTGTGTTGGGGAGGGGTATTTTATGGTTTATTTATTTTATTTTAATTAATTACTTTTTAATCCTCACCCGAGGACATACTTATTGATTTTAGGGAGTGGGGTGGAGAAACAGCAATGTGAGAGAGAAACGTTGATTGGTTGCCTCCCATACATGCCCCCACCAGGGACTGAACCCACCACGTAGGTATGTGCCCTGAACGGGAATCAAACCCACAACTTTTTGGTGCACAAAATGACACTTCCACCAACTGAGTCACACAGGCCAGGGCTATGGTTTATTTTTAAAAATAGTTTAAATAAGCTTATTTTAGAATAGTTTCATATTAACAGAAAAGTTGCAAAGATAGTACAGAGAGTTCCCGTATATCCCACATTTAGTTTCTCCTGTTGTTCACATCTTACATTACTATGGTAACTTTGTAACAATTAAGGAACTTTATTAATACTTTATTATTAACTAAAGTCCATACTTAGATTTCATTAGTTTTTCCCTAGTACCCTTTTGTTGTTGTTGCTGTTGTTCTAGGATCCCACCCAGAATATCATATTTAATTGTCATATCTCTTTAGGCTTCTCTGTACTGTGACAGTTTCTCAAATTTCCTTTATTTTTTATGACTTTGACAGTTTTAAGGAGTACTAGTCAGATACTTTAAAGAATACCTCTCAATTAAGGTTTGTTTGATGTGTTTCTCATGATTAGTCTAGGGTTATGAGTTTTAGGGAGGAAGACCACAGACGGAGAGTGCAATTTTATTACTTTATCATATGATATTTAAATATATCAAGGGTTCGTGTTATCAACACGCCTTACCACTGATTATATTGAACTGACCACCTGGTTGAGGTAGTGGTTGTCAGGTTTCTCCACTGTAAGGTTACCTCTCACTCCCTGTCTGACTGTACTCCTTGGCAGGAGGTGTCTTGCACAGCCCCCATTCAAGGGTTGGGGGACTGTGCTCCATCTCCTTGAGGGAGGAATATCTAAATAAATCATGTGGAATTCTTCTGTGGGTGAAATTTGTCTTTTTTCCCTTTTATTTATTCAGTCATTTATTTATGAAAGTATGGACTCACGTGTATTTATTTTATACTTTGGTTTTTTTTTTTTGTTGTTTTTTTTTATTATCCTCACCAGAGGACATTTTTGCATTTATCTTCAGATAGAGTGGGAGGGAGAGAGGGGGGAAGAGAGAGAGAGAGAAACATCGATGTGAGAGAGACACATCGACTGGTTGCCACCTACACGACCCCAACCAGGGCGGGGACAAACTGTAACCGAGGTCCGTGCCCTTAGCGGGAACCAAACCCAGGACTCTCTGGTCCGCAGGCCAACGCTCTAACCGGCCAGGGTTATACTTTGGTTTTTAATGCAATACTGTGCTATTTAAATTGTTCCTCAGCCCAGTCAGTGTGGCTCAGTGGTTGAGCATTGACCCATGCACCAAGAGGTCGCTGGTTCAATTTCCGGTCAGGGCACATGCCCAGGTTGTGGGCCAAATCCCCAGTGGGGGGCATGCAGGAGGCAGCCAGTTGATGTTCTTGCTCATTGATGTTTCTATCTCTCTCTCTCCCTTCCTCTCTCTCTAAAAATCAATAAAGAAAAAAAGTAAAAATAATAAAAATAAATTGTTGCAGCTTTGGCCACTGGGAACTCTTTCTGTTGGCTCCTGCGTCCCTTTAACATATGCCTATCACTTTGGTTTTTGAGCACTTCCTTACTTTTTGGTAGAAGATGTTCCAGGTTCACCTTGTATATTTTAGGATACAGCCCTAGAATCAGCCATGTCTCCAAGCAACCCTAGTTCCTTTCATTGGAGAATGGTATTTAGAAACTAAGATCTGGGCTGAGTGTTCTTGTTGCTACTGGGGTGTCAATGGTATAGGCCCTTTCAGTGAACAGAGGTAGAAAATATATATATGTATGGTAACTTAAGCATGCACATATATCTGTAATTATTTGTGCATCTATCCATCTGTATCTATACGATGAACATAAATTCATATTAATGGATGATTCCAGTCCAGAACCACATGACTCATTCTGACCTTCTTTAGTGTGTAGGGGAAGGATGTTTTAAAAAGTCATCAACTAATGTATGACTAAGTTGATGGTAAGCTTTTGTTCCTGGAGATTTCTTATAGATACATAATCTTTTCCCTTTTGCTTTACATGCTGCCCAAAGTTTTAGAATTTCAAAATGTAACTTCTGTTAAGAATTATGGCTATCTCAGTGATTATGTTCAAATGGCACAATGTTTACTATATTTATATACTGTTCGTTTAGGCAGTGGACTGAAAACAGGTTAATCATCATTGTCATCATTGCTAACCTGAATCGAATGCTTACTATGTTCCAGCTACTATTATAAGCAGTGTATGTTAACCTTCACGATCCTATGGCAGAGTTACAGTCATTCTCCCATCTTATCAATAAGGAAACTGAGACACAGAGGTTAGGGCACTTGTCCGAGGTCTTGTAGCTAAGAGGGGGTAGGGGCCCAGCTTTAAACCTAGGTAATCTGTTCCAGAGCTGATGTTCTTGACCATTATGCTATCTTGTATCTCATAAGAAGTGTGAACAGGATCCATGAGGGAGAACAATTTCTGAACTCTCAAGAGAAAATGACAGCTGATGATTCCACTCAGAGGATTTGGAGCTAATGATTCTTTCCAATGGTTCTTTCTGGCCTCTTTAGGACTAGCCTAAATTTCTGTCTGGAGAAGGGTTATTAAGAGGCCAAGGAATGTCCAGGTTCCCCTAGAGAACCTAAGTTTTCTTTTCAGTCCTCATTCAATTTAAATCCTGACACTTTTTTGAGAAATAATCCATTTAAGTCTGTGGTAAGAACCTGACACTGCTTGTTAGAACTTGACACCAGGAATTTTGCCCCAGGTGAATAGCAGTTGTGGACACACATTAATAAGCAGGCAAGGCCCCATGGGAACAGAAATTCTTCCCAGGGTACATACATCAAGTGTTTTAGCTGATCATTGTAAAATGTTATTGTCCAATCAGATCTAATTTGTGAAGGTGGTAATTCTTTTTTTTTTTCTTTTAAAAAAAGTTCATTTTGGTAGCTCGGTGGTTGAGCGTCAACCCATGCACCGAGAGGTCGCTGGTTGGATTCCTGGTCAGGGCACATGCCCAGGGTGTGGGCCTGATCCCCAGTGGGGGGCATGCAGGAGGCAGCCAATGGATGTTCTCTCTCATCGATGTTTCTATCTCTCTCTCCCTCTCAGTTCCTCTCTCTCTAAAATCAATAAAGGAAAAAAAAATTTAAAAAAAAAAAGTTCATTTTAGTGTTAGTTTCACCTCAAAAGTAAACCAATTCAAGTATCTTAAAAAATCCTAGAATTTTAAAAAATTTGCTGCTTTAATTATTGCTAAATTGTTGCCTCATCTGTGTGTTGCACAAATATCTTGGATATTTGGACAAATGTGAGCTGATGAGAACACAACAGGTCCTGAACACGTGTTTCAGTGACTGTCTGAGGGAGTGGGGGAGACTGAGGCTGCTCAGGGCACACCACAGCTTTGCCAGGCCTGCAGCCTTCCTCTGCGGCTGGGAATGGAACGTTGTGAATGGTTTCCATTGCTTTTGGCTACAATACCTTAAACATGTGGGATTGTTTTGACAAAAACAGACATTGAACAGCTGTGTCCTACTCACTGTTGGCTTGCTACTTACTCGTGGCCTGCTTAGTTGGTTGTTTAAGCTCGATCTTGGAAAGGGGCTGTGGCTGGAGCAGAGAGTAAAAATACAGGGCAAACATTTTTAAATGAAATGCTAACTGTTGTATTCCAATAGTTTGGGAGACTATCAAATGCTTTGCTATTGCTGTTATGGTGTTTTAGAAATACAACATACACAACTAGAACCTACCTGAACCACCAAAGATTTCATTTGGGAAGAGCTCGTGAGACCACTATTCTTTTATTTTATCACTTGTAAAATTGTGTCTGAGAAATGTGGTCATGCGTTGCTTAATGAAGGGGATATGTTCTGAGAAATGTGTTGTTAGGCAATTCCATCCTTGTGTGAACATCTTACACAATCCTAGATGATATAGCCTCCTGCACACTTAGGCTACGTGGTACGGCCTATTGCTCCTAGGCTACAATCCTGTACTGCACTGAATACTGTAAGCAACTGTAACACAGTGGTAAGTATTTGTATATCTAAACATAGAAAAGGAACAGTAAAAATATGGTATAAAAGATAAAAAGTGATACACCTGTATAGGGCACCTACCACGAATGGAGCCTGTAGGACTGGAAGTTGCTCTGAGTGAGTCGGTGAGTGAGTGGTAAGTGAATGTGAAGACCTGGGACGTTACTGTGCATGGCTGTAGACTTTATAAATACCATACACTTAGGTTACCCTAAATTTATTTAAAAGATGGTTTTATTTAATTATAAATTAACCTTAGTTTACTGTAACACTTTTACTTTATAAACTTAAAACATTTTTTAAAAAGTTTTGACACTTGTAATAACACTTAGCTTAAAACACAAACACATTGTACAGTTGTACAAACATATTTTCTTTCAGTGTATTTTTATTTATAAGCTTTTTCTATTTTTAAAAGTAATTACTGATTATTTTACTTTTTAAACTTTTTGGTTGTTATTGTTAAAAACTAAGACAAACGCACACGTTGGCCTAGGTCTGCACAGGGTCAGGATAAGCAATACCACGATCTTCCAGCTCCACATCCTGTCCCACTGGATGGTCTTCAGGGGCAATAACACACAGGGAGCTGTCATCACCTATGATAACAATGTCTTCCTTGGAATACCTCGTGGAGAACCTGCCTAAGGAGGTGTCACTCTTTTCAGAAATATGTCCATGGTGGTTTGCTTGGCTTGTTTCTTCTTTCCATCATAAATTTGCTTGTAAGCAGATCCTACATCATGAACATTCATTCCTCTCTATTAATGAAAACCTTTTGGTGTTGGGTGGGGGAGTGTCTGTGTTTTCAAACTTTTAGAAAGCTTGTTGAAGTCTGCAAAAGCTTCTGCTAAACCCTCACTGTGAATTTTTTGGAGGTTTTATTTTTTTCTTCTGCTGTTTCCTTTTCTCTTGCCTCTTCAATTATGTGCTCCTGTTCCAGTTCCAACAACTCTTCATTCATTAGTTCCTCAGGGACCACCTCTAGGAGATCCTCAATGTCATCCTCGTCCACATCCAGGTTAAAGTTGTTTGCCACCCCAAGCTCAGCCTTGTTGATTTTTGCACCCTCTGTGCTATGATATTACAAATGTTACAACATATTAGGTGATAGGAGTGTTTCAGCTCATTATAAACTTATGGGGCCACCACTATATGTGCAGTCCATCGTTGACTGAAATACCATTATATAGCACACAACTGTATATTTCATTATGTCCTAGGTATAGTCATCTTTTTTTTTTTTTTTTAAATCCTCACCAGAGGATATTTTTCCATTGATTTTTAGATAGAGTAGAAGGGAGAGACGGAGTCAGAGAGAGAAACATCAACATGAGAGAGACACGTGGATTAGTTGCCTCTCGCACGACCCCCACCGGGCCTGGGGATCGAACCCACAACCCAGGTACATGCCCTTGACTGGGAATCAAACCCCAAACCCTTTAGTCTGTGGGCTGATGCTCTAACTGCTGAGCCAAACCAGCCAGGGCCTAGGTATAGTCATCTTAATACATATTTCTGAACTCTGGACTTCATAGTGTCAGATTACGAATAGACTACAAAACTGTCAAACTCAGACTATCCCCTAAAAAAGTTATTCTGAAGCTATAGAATGCATAAGAAGCTGTTGGGAAGTTGTTAAAATGCATATTTCTGGGGCTTGCCCAATAGACATTCTGGTTCAGTAGGCCTGGGCCACAGGGATCTTAATTTCTAATAAGCCCCAAATAATCACTGGAATAGGTGTCTATAGAACATAGCTGAGGATGAGATCCTAAAATATATTAATGAGATGTCCTCTGAAGATGTCTAGAGAAGGCTTAGTTAGGATTGTTATGTAACAGAGAGGAGTACGGGAATCTTGGATATTTGTCTTTATTTTGTCTCTTTGTTTTTAGCATCAAGTGTTTTTGTCTTTTTTTTGTTGTTGTTGTTAATCCTCACCCAAGGATATTTTTCCATTGATTTTCTAGATAGACTGGAAGGGGGGGGGGGAGAGAGAGAGGGAGAGAGAGAGAGACATCGATTGGTTGCCTCCCGCATGACAGCCAGGGCCGGCAATGGAACCTGCAACCCAGGTACATGCCCTTGACAGGAAATTAAACCCGAGACCCCACGGTCCGCAGGCCGATGCTCTAACTGCTGAGCCAAACTGGCCAGGGCTGCTGGTTTCTTTTTTTTAACTTATGTGTTTAATTTTCTAGGAAAGTGAGCACTTTTGTTCATCTGCTCTAAGATACCTGAAAACTTCTTAGATATGATTGTTCTGCAATTAACCATGACCTTTTTGAAGTAACATGGTTATCCTACCAGCATTGTATGAGCATTTCTTGCCACGTCAACACTGCAGTTGTCAAACTTTTTCATTGTGGCCAACATGACACATGGAAAATGTGATTCTCATTTTCATGGGAATTTATTTAATTTTAGGCAGGATTAGGAAAACCAGAATTATCTACTAAATAACTATTCTTTGCCTATATACAAATAATAAACAAGTAAAAAATCAAGTAGATGTAGAAACCCTCTTTGTGAAAGCAATACAAATTTAAATACCTAGTATTCAATTTTTTTGGTGTGTGTCATTTTGAAAAATTTGAAGTATTTTAAATCCATTGAAGGAACTTAGCCATAAATGAGCAAGATCTATACAGATAAAACTTTACAGCTCTATGATAGGACATAAAAGAAGACTTAAATTAATGAAAATGTGTATTTATTCCTTGGATAGGAAAGCTCAGCATTGTAAGAATGTCATTTTTCTCTAAATTAAGCCATGAATTCACTGAGATTCCAAATTACCAAAATAACACTTTAAAAGAGTTTTACAAAATGATCCTTAAATTCATCTAGAAAAAATAAAACAAACAAAAATAGTATTGGAGGGACTAATCACAGCAGATATAGAAATATATTTGAATGATTTGGTAATAAAACAATGTAGCATTGTTACAAAAATAGACAATCAATGAACAAAGTGGAGAACCAAGAAGTAGAGTGAAATACATAGGAAGATTTAGTATATTGATAAAGACGATATTTAAAATAACTGTAAAAAAAGGATAATTTAATCAATCATGTAGGGGTTATTAGCTCATCATAGGGAAAAATATATTCAAAATGAACAAGGATTTAAATGTAAAATAACAAATCCATAAAAGTTAGAGGAAGGAGGTGAAGTTTTAAAATAATCTTGAGATTGCAATGAACTGTTTAATCATGATACAAAACTCAGAAGTCAGAGAGGAAAATGATCAATAAGTCTCACTTATAAAAACTTTTGTGTGGAAAAAATACCACAAACAAGATTAAATACAAATGAGAAGCTGAAGGAAATGTGGAAACTATATTACAAAGGGCTAGGTTCTTTCATATGCAAAGAGCATTTAAAAAAAAGAAACTCAAACAACCTAAACCAAAGTGACAGGGAGCATGCACAAGAATGCCACAGAACAAGAAATATTCATGGCTTATGAAAAATTGCTCACCGTCTTTGAATAAAAGTTGCTCAGAATTAATATCAGGTTTTTCTTACGGAGAAAGGACTTTAAAATGTGATGCAATTTTACTTATGGCATGATTTATGGAAATTAATGTATTTAACAGGTTGGCTGATACAGCCTGCATTCCTGTATTCTTCTATGGAATAGTAATGACTAAACTGGGAGCCTTCCTGGGCCTAGGAATGAAGGGGTTGAGTCAGATAAACCTATGAAAGGCCTTCAGTCTTGAAGTAGGTTGAGCCTCCTATTTACTTGTTTTCTCTATTTGCATCATTTCCTTAATCTTTATGGCATTCTGTAAGAAAATGGGGCCATGCCATCATCCTTGCTGATACAGCTTCGTAAAGAGACATTGATATAGCACTTCGTATGTGCCAGGTATTGTTTTGAGCACGTTATATCAACTTAACATTTAAAATTGTTGTAAAGCATTCACCCCATCTGGGAGAATGAGGAGCATAAGACCTGAGGGAAGTGAACATTAAGGAGCTGTCTACTGAAGGAGAAAATAATTTTACTTCTCTTAGCAGCGCACTTGAACTGCCTTTCTCACATCAGCTACTTCCTAGGCTGTATGTGAAGGATACTGAACTATAACCCATGGCTAGAGCATACCCTTCAGCACAGGTGGGCTCAGTGGAAGTCATCTGTCTCCACTGACTTTGAGAAGGAACCTATGGAACTGAAATTTCCTAGTGAACCACTAGGAGGGATAGAGCATTATTCTACCTTAGCCTGCTGGTTTGATTCTTCTGCCTCACAGTTAGGGCTTCAGGAATGCCTCTTGTTGTACCTGTCCTCTTCTCTCTCTCCATCAGTGGAGGAGGATCATGGAGAATTAAATAGCCCTGGAATTAGATTGAGTCAGCTGCCATGTTGCCAGGTTCCACCCATGAACAATAAAACAAGCACCCTTATTGGGCAGCACAGCCTGTTGAAAAGTCTGGGGTCTACAGGAATGTTGTTTCCTGACCTCCTTATCCTGCCAAGAGCCTCTGAGTGCTGTGACCAGCTCAGTCTGTGCATCCAAGACACACGGCAGGCTGATGTGTGGACAGTGCTGAGATATAAGCTGATTAACATCAGAGCCTAGGTCTAGCAGGAGACTCCCCCTTTTATGTTGCTTGCACCCCTAGGCCTCCCTCACAGCCCATTTGGGAGGGTGGGTGAGCCTCTGCTTCCAGGAGTTTTTCAGTTGACTTTCTCAATACTCCCCATGCTTTCCCGTGAGTCCACATGGTACTTTCTCTACCTGAATCCTCTTCTCTGCTGAAGGCATCTTGAGGGTGATTTTGTCATTCCGTCAGTTAGCAAATATTCATTGATTGCCTCCTAGGTGCCAGACAGTGTTATGATCCCTGCACACTCAAACAAAAACCATGGTCCTGATATTAAGAAATCCACAGCCTAGCAAAATGCTCACAAGGATGATAGTATTATGCTTGTATATACACAGGTGTTAAGGACATAGGGGGAAGAGCATTTTCTCTGGAGGGGGGAAATGCTGGACTGAGCCCTCCAGGATTCCAGGGGTGGAAGAGTGCCAAGAGAATGGAGAGGGGTGGACAGAGGGAAGAGAGGTGCATGACCCAGAAACAGACAGCCCAACAAGTTCCCAGAATGGCCACTCGCTTGGATTGGCTGTAGCTTCAAGGGTGAACAGGGGAATGAGACATGAAGCCTTGTTCTGCTGAGGCATTGGGTTTTATCCTGAGGCAATCGGAAGATATGGAAGAATTCTATTCATCTGAATACTTGATAGATTTGCAATTTTGAAAGATCCCCATGGTGGGCATGTGGGTAGTGAATTGCAGGAGGCTGGAGGACCAGTTAGGGAAGTATGTTTAGTTTTTGTTGTGGGGAGGCAGCATAAGTACCATGCTCAGAAACTGAGTTGACTTTGCCAACAATTTATTTAGCACAGGTTTGCTATGGGAATTATAATAATTTCACAGGCCAATTGCATACATGATAATATCTCTTAAAAAGCCAAATAAATAATAACATACTCCAAACAAATGACAGATTAATTATACTATTGTTTCAGGCAAGGGGAGATGCAGGAATAAAATCCAGGGAGGTACTTGGGAGAGTCAGTGACCAATTGACTAGTTTCCAGGTTTCCGGCTGGTAGTGCAAAAGTAAAATTCTCCTGTTGCTAGAGCATTTTGCTAGGGAATGAAGACACTGATGTTGATAGGTAACCTGATCTCTTTCCTGGAGTTGCTGCCTGGTCACCACTGGCTAGGAGAAGTGCCTCACCAAGACAAGAGTGAATGCCCATCTCAAATAGGCCTTGGAAACTCTCTGTATTTGTAGTCTGAATGTCCCCTTGGCCATAGTTCCTTCTCCATATGTTCTTGTTAATAAGGGGCCCCTCAGCAACTGGCTGCTGATCAACTACTATAGCTGCTTAATGACAACAAATGATGACATGATGACATCCTGGTAGGACTTAACTTTATTCTTATATAAAGGAACTTTTTTTTGGTCATAAACAAGTGGGTTAAAAAATAACTTCATTTAAGTCATAAGCAAGTGGATGTGAAATCATATTAACCCAATACACAACAAAGCAACTGCAGAAATCCGTGTAACAAATGAGGAGGGCCTGAACTCAGGAGGAGTCAGGATCAGTAGAGCTGAGGCTGCCGGGGAGGTTAAGCTTCATTTCTTAGCGTTGGGGGTGAGAGGGGCAACACTTGGGTATCTCCATGATTTCTTACTTGATAAGTAAAAGGTTTATGGAAAGAGTGGCCAATCTGTGGGTGAAAGGCAGTTATCAGGCTGTGACCAGTTACAGTTGTGAAGCACATTTGCTGTTCAGGTAGTGATGACAAGCTAGCTCGGAGGTAATGTCTAGATATAGAAGAGAAAGGCTAGTGTCTCCTGCCCTCTGAGCCTGTTACCACAGGCCATGCACAGGTTAGTCCATAAAATGCTCTACTGCACAGTGTCCACTGTTGGCAGTCACCCTTCCCTTGTCCTGACTCATATTACTTTCATTCCACATCATTCAGCTTGTTTTATTTTATTTTACTGTTACACTATTACAAATGTCTCCCATTTGCCCCCTTTGCCCATCTCCACCTAGCCCTTGCACCCCATCCCCTACTCTGGCCTTCACCACACTGTTGTCTGTGTCCATGGGCTATGTATGTATGTTCTTTGGCTAATCTCTTCACCTTCTTTTATCCAGTACCCTGCCTCCTTCCCTCTCCTCTGACCTCTGTCAGTCTGTTCCATGTATCCATGCCCCTGGCTCTATTTTGTTCATCAGTTTATTTTGTTCATTAGATTCCACATATAAGTGAGATCACATGGTATTTGTCTTTCTCTGTCTGGCTTATTTCACTTAGCATAATAACCTCCAGGTCCATCCATGCCGTCACAAAGGGTAAGAGAGTTCTGTTTGTTTGTTTGTTTGTTTGTTTTGCAGCTGCATAGTATTCCATTGTGTAAATTTACCACAGCTATTTTATCCACTCATCTACTGATGGACACTTGGGCTGTTTCCAAATCTTGGCTATTGTAAATAATGTTTTTATGAACATAGGGGTGCATATATTCTTTCTGTTTGGTGTTTGGGGGTTCTTAGGATGTATTCTCAGAAGTGAGATCACGGGGTGAAAAGGCAGTTTGATTTTTATTCTTTTGAGGAAACTCTATGCTTTTTTCCACAGTGTATTAACTGCCTGTATTCCCACCAACAGTGCACTAGGGTTCCCTTTTCTCCACATCCTTGCCAGCACTTGTTTGCTGAGTTGTTGATGGTAGCCATTCTGGCAGGTATGAGGTGATACTTCATTGTATCTTTAATTTACATCTCTGTGATGATTAGGGACATTGAGTATTTTTTTCATGTATCTATTGGCCATCTGTATGTCCTTTTTGGAGAAGTATCTATTCAGGTCCTTTGCCCATTTTTAATTGGATTGTTTCTCTTCCCAGTGTTAAGTTATTTATATATTTTGGAGATTAACCCCTTATCAGATGTATCATTGGCCAATATGTTCTCCCATACAGTGAGTTCCCTTTTCATTTTGTTGATGGTTTCTTTTGCTGGGCGGAGCTTTTTATTTGATGTAGTTCCACTTGTTTGTTTTTTTTCCTTTGTTTCTCTTGCCCTAGGAGATATATCAGAAAAAATTTTGCTATGCAAGATGTCCAAGATTTTACTGCCTGTTTTCTTCTGGAATTTTATGGCATCACAACTTACATATCAGCCTTTTATCCATCTTTTAGTTTATTCTTGTGTATGGTGTAAGTTGATGGTCTAGTTTCAATTTTTTGCATGTACCCGTCCAATTTTCCCAATACCATTTATTGAAGAGACTGTTTTCACTCCATTTTGTGCTCTTGCCTCCTTTGTCAAATTTTAACTGACCATAAAGGCATGCATTGCTTTCTCAGCTCTCTGTTTTATTCCATTGATCTATATGCCTGTTTCTGTGCCAGTACCAAGCTGTTTTAATTGTAATGACTTTGTAGCATAGTTTGATATTTGGTATTGTGATCCATCCAACGTTGTTCTTCTTTCTTAAGATTGCTGAGGCTATTCGGGGTCTTTATTGGTTCCAAATACATTTTTGGAATATTTGTTCAAGATCTGTGAAATATGCCATTGGTATTTTAATAGGAATTGTGTTGAATGTATGGATTGCTCTTGGTAGTATGGACATTTTAATTATGTTAATTCTTCCAGTTCATGAACATGTTGTGTGCTTCCACTTGTTTGTATCTTGCTCTTTCTTTTTTCAATGTCCTATAGTTTTCTGAGTACAGGTAGTTTACCTCTTTGGTTAAGTTTATTTCTAGGTATCTTATTTTTGTTGTTGCTGCAATGGTAAATGTGATTGTTTTCTTAGTTTCTTTTCCTGATAGTTCATTATTGGTGTATAAAAAATGCCATCAATTTCTGGATTTTAATTTTGTATTCTGCTACTTTGCTGAATTTATTTATTAAATCTAGTCATTTTGATGGAGTCTTTAGGGTTTTCTATGTACAGTATCATGTCATCTGTAAATAATAACAGTTTTACTTCCTTCTTTCTAATTTAGATGTCTTGTATTTTGTCTTCTTATCTGATTACTGTGGTTAGCTAATACTTCCAGTACTGTGTTGAATAAGAGTGGTGAAAACAGACACCCTGTCTTGTTCCTGTTCTTAAGGGAAATGCTTTTGGGTTCTGCCCATTGAGTATGATGTTGGCTGTGGGTTTTTCATATATGGCCTTTATTGTATTGAGGTATGATCCCTCCATTCCCACTTTGTTGAGAGTTTTTATCAAAAATGGGTGCTGAGCCCTGGCCGGTTTGGCTCAGCGGTTAGAGCGTCGGCCTGTGGTCCTGAGAGACCCGGGTTCGGTTCCCGCTAAGGGCATGTACCTCGGTTGCAGTTTGTCCCCGGCCCTGGTTGGGTCGTGCGGGTGGCAGCCACTCGATGTGTCCCTTTCACGTCAATGTTTCTCTCTCTCTCTCTTCCTCTCTCTCCTTCCCACTCTTTCTGAACAAAAAATGAAAAAATGTCCTCAGGTGAGGATTAAAAAAAAAAAAAAATGGGTGCTGAGCCCTGGCCAGTTTGGCTCAGTGGTTAGAGCGTCGGCCTGCGGTACAGAGAGACCTGGGTTCGGTTCCCGCTAAGGGCATGTACCTCGGTTGCAGTTTGTCCCCGGCCCTGGTTGGTTGTGCGGATGGCAGCCACTCGATGTGTCCCTTTCACGTCGATGTTTCTCTCTCTCTCTCTTCCTCTCTCTCCCTCCCACTCTATCTGAACAAAAAATGAAAAAATGTCCTCAGGTGAGGATAAAAAAAAAAAAAAATGGGTGCTGAATTTTATCAAATGCTTTTCTGCATCTATTGATATGATCAAGTGATTTTTATCTTTCATTTTGTTTATGTGATATATCACATTTATTGATGTGCAAATATTGTGCCAACCTTGCATTCCTGGAATAAATCCCACTTAGTCATGGTGTATGATCTTTTTATTGTATTATATTACTGGATCCAATTTGCTAATATTTTGTTGAGGATTTTAGCATTTGTGTTCATCAGAGAAATTGGCCTACAGTATTCTTTCTTTGTAGTGTCTTTATCTGGTATTGGAATTAGGATAATGATGGCCTCATAAAAAGAGCTTGGAAGTCTTCCCTCCTCTTGAATTCTTTAGAATAGTTTGAGAAGGATAGGTGTTAGTTCTTTTTTGAATGTTTAGTAAAATTCACCTGTGAAGCCATCTGGTCCAAGACTTTTATTTGCTGGGAGTTTTTTATTACTGTTTCGATTTCACTAGTTGTTATGGGGGTCTGGTCAGGTTTTCTGATTCGTCTTGATTCGGTTTTGGAAGATTGTATGTTTCTAGTAATTTGTCTATTTTTCTCAGGTTGTCCAACTAGTTGACATCTAGTTGTTCATAGTATTTTCTTACAATACAATCCTTTGTATTTCTATGATGTCAGTTGTTATTTAACCTCTTTCATTTCTGATTTTATTTATTTGGGTCCTCTCTCTTTGTTTCTTCATGAGTCTGGCTAAAGTAAAGATTCACCAACCTTGTTTATGTTTTCAAAACACAAACTCTTGGTTTCATTGATCTTTTGTATTGTTTTTTAAATCTCTATGTCATTTATTTCCACTGTGATCTTTATTATTTCCTTCCTTCTACTTCCTCTGGGCTTTTCTTGTTATCTTTCTAGTTCTTTTAAGTGTATGGTTAGATCATTCATCTGAGATTTTTCTTGTTGCTTGAGATAGGCCTATAATGCTATGCATTTCCCTCTCAGGACTGCTTTCACTGTGTCCCATAGGTTTGGGTTGTTGTGTGTTCGTTTTCATTTGTTTCCAGGAAGTTTTTGATTTCTTTCTTGATCTCATTGGTAACCTATTCATTGTTTAATAACCTGCTATTTAGCCTCCATATGTTTGACTGTTTTTGAGTATTTTTATTGTAGTTGATTTCTATTTTCATGCCATTGTTATCTGAGAAAATGCCTGGTATGATTTAAATCTTCTTGAACTTGTAAAGACTTATTTTGTGTCCTAACATGTGGTCCATCTTTGAGAATGTTCCACGTGCACTTGATAAAAATGTATATTCTGCTTTTGGATGAAATGTTCTGTAAATATCAAGTAAATCTTTCTCATCTCGTTTGTCATTTAGGGTCACTGTTTCCTTGTTGATTTTTTGTCTGAAAGATCTATCCAGTGATGTCAGTGGGATGTTAAAGTCCCCTACTATGACTGTATTGCTGTTGATCTCTCCCTTAAAGTCCACCAAGAGTTTTTTTTTTATATATATATTTAGGTGCTCCTGTATTGGGTGCATATATGTTTACCAGGGTTATAGCCTCCCTTTGGTATTATGTAGTGACCTCCTTTGTCTCTTGATATGGCCTTTGTTTTGAAGTCTATTTTGTCAGATATCAGTATTACTACTCAAGCTTTTTTTGTTTGTTTGTTCCATTTGCATGGAATAATTTTTCCATCCCTTCACTTTCAGCTAGTGTGAATCTTTTGTTCTGAGATGGGTCTCTGGTAGATAGCATATATATGGGTCATGCTTTCTTATCCATTCAGCTACCTATGCCTTTTGATTGGAGCATTTAATCCATTTACATTTAAGGTTATTATTGATAGGTACTTATTTATTGCCACTTTTTCTTTCTCTATGCCTATATTCCTCTTTTCTCTCTATTTATTCCTCTTATTACAGCAGTCCCTTTAGCATTTCTTGCAGTGCTGGTTTGGTGGTAATGAACTCATTTAGCCTTTTTTTTTTTTTTTTTTGTCTGGGAAGTTCTTTATTTCACCTTCAATTTTAAATGATAGCCTTGCTGAATAGAGTAGTCTTAGATGGAGGTCCTTGCTTTTCATTACTTTTACTACTTCATGTCATTACCTTCTGGCCTGTAATGTTTTTGTTGAGAAATCAGCTGCCAGTCTTATGGGAACTCCCTTGTAGGTAACTAACTGTCTCTTTCTTGCTGCTATTGATATTATCTCTTTGTCTTTAAGCTTTGCCATGTTAATTATGATGTGTCTTGGTGTGGGTCTCTTTCTTGATCATCTTGATTGTGACTCACTGTGCTTCATGAACTCGTGTGACTCTTTCTTTCACCAAGTTTGGGAAGTTTTCTGTCATAATTTCTTCAAACAGGTTTCTATCCCTTGTTCATTTTCTTCTCCCTCTGAGGCCCCTATGATGCAGTGTTATTACATTTCACGTTGTCCCAAAGTTCCCTTAAACTATCCTCATTCCTTTAAATTTTTTTTTCTCTTTGTTGCTCTTGGATCTTTTCTTCTACCTTTTCTTCCAAATCACTGATTTGATCCTCTGCTTCATCCAACCTATTGTTTATTCCTTTCAGTGTATTCTTTATTTCAGATGTGGTATTCTTCATTTCCAATTGGTTAATTTTGATGATTTCTATGCCCATTTTCATGCTGTTGAGCAGCTTTATAACCATCCCTTTGAACTGTGTTTCTGGTAAATTGCTTGCCTTCATTTCATTTAGCTCTTTTTCTGGAGATTCCTTCTGTTCTTTCATTTGGGGACCAGTTTGTCTCCCCATTTTGGCAGACTCTTTGTGTTTGTTTCTGTGTTAGATAGAACTGCTGTGACTCCCAGTCTTGGTGGGATGGCCTTCTCTATTAGGTGTCCTGTAGGACCCTGTGGTACAGTCTCCTGGGTCTCCTATCTGAGTGCTCTAGGAATGTCTCTTGTGTGCATTATGTAGTCCTGCCTGTTTTAATTGGGTCTTGATTTCTGTTGTCCCATTCATGTGTGATTTAGACCCTCAGGTTGGCTGACTGTGAGGCTCAGTCCCAACTACATCATGCAAACTGTTGTGCAGGTGCTGACAGAACAAAACAAAACAAAACAATGAAACCTAACAACAACAATAAAAAATATAAGAAAAGAAAAAAGAATAATAAAAGACAAGAGACAAAAATAATAAGAGAAGAAAAAAGGAAAAGAAAAAAGAATATAAAAGGAAAGAAGAAAGAGAAAAAATAAAAAATAAAATAAATTAAAAATAAACAAATAAAGAATGAAAAAATAAAAATGAGGGAAAAAGAATAAGAGAGGTAGAGGAAATAAGAAATATTAAAGAAAAAAGAAAAGAACAGAAAAAAATGAAGTAGAAAAGAAAAGAAAAAAAGTGAAAAAGTGGAGTTCGCTTCAGCAGACTTTAGTGCCTGCTACAATCACCTTTTGGATATCATGCTGTTTGTGAAGCTTGTTAGATTCTGCTTTAATGTTGTCTGAAGTTGGCTACTTGGTGTGCCAGTTCCCGGCCTCCTGGAGGTTCTCTGGTGCATGCCAATGTCAGATGCTATCCCTCCCTGGCCCTCAGCAATCTGGGCAGGGTGGAGCCCTGAGTAGTGGGGGCAGGTAGGGTCTCGAGCCCAGAAGTTGGCTCTGCCTTGAGTCTCGCACTTTGAATGTTCCCACTCTGAGTTGCTCTCCCTTCCTCCATGGACTTAGTGGGGATATCTGGGACTTGGATGGGGTGATTCAAACAGTCTCCCATTGGGGATGGTGCCTGCAACCTGCAGGATGGGGGGCAGGCTGCTTGAGCTGAACTCACAGGGGAGCTCGGATCTGCTTCCTGGCAAAGCAGCCTCAGAGACCAGCACTCTCACATCTGACTCCCTGGACAAAAGCCCCTGTGGGAGACACAGTCCCAAAAAACAGCTCTGCGTGGCTCCCTGGCACTCACTGCCCCCCACCCCAAACCAAGCAGGAGTGGGCCAAAATCAGACCCACTCACCACTCGGATCTCTCCACTTGGCTGGCACAGCAGGGCGGGGCCAAAACTCCCCCCTGCTCCTCTCTCCCACCACTATTCCTTCACCCTCTTTTGGGAGCTGATCATAGTCTGTCTGACCCTCCCATGTCAGCATTACCCAGGGTTTCTTTCTTGACTATCTGAAGTCCTACCCACGCTCAAAGCAGTGAGGACTGGCCAGCTACAGGGATACTAGTGGTCAGGATGGAGGGTGGGATTCAGGGCCAGGATTAGATTCCCTCTGGAGCCAACAGGAGACACGAAGGGCAGAAGTGGGAAAGCTGGAGATGGTGTGGGGCGGAGGTGGGGGGCAGGGAACAGGGTAAGGTCCCCTTACCAAGGAGACACTGACTTCTGGGACCAGTAGAAGAGACCAGAGTCAGGGGTCAGGGTCAAGAGCTGAGTGATGGGGGAGCAGGAAGAATGGGTAGTGTTAGGTCTGAGCACCCCCTATCATCTCACAGCAGTTGCCGAGTCCAGTCAAGTCTGGCAGTCGGTTAACTTGGGCATTCGGACGGTGGAAGTTGCAGAGCTCGGATTCTCTTTGGGGATTCCATAATGGCTGCAAAGAGCTGGAAGCTCTGTCCACTTCTCCCAGCCCCGGACCGGACTTTCAGGGCAATTAACTTAAAGGACCAGTTGAAGTGTAGCTGATCTGAAATATTATAACCAAGGAGCACGGAAGAAGACAGGAGGAGACTAGTAGGAGAGGTGAGATGTGGAGAGTATAAGCTCCCTCATACAGGTGCAGCGGTTGGGAAGCTGGAGGGATATTGTGGCTGCAAAATTCCCTCCTCCTAGGAGCATGGGGCCTAAGCCCCACACAGCGACCCCCAATCCAGAGCAGCAGAGATGGGAAGGGGAACCCGCATAGAACCAGGCAGTGGGAATCAGTGGGGATTCTGTCCACCTGGGAGACTCAGATCACACCATCCCAGAGAAGGAGCTCTCCTATTGTTACAACACTAGCCTGGGAAGTTTGCTCGTCTGTGACTGCTGGAGAGGCCACTCAGCCGTGCTCAGGTCTGGTGCCCCAAGAAGTGACTTTGAGGGGCCTTCTGTTCTCTGGAAGGACTTTGGGCAGACAGCTGGTCAGTGACTAAACTGTGTGGCTTGAGAAAGAGGATGGGTCTCTCCCACCTTGAGTGTACCGACAGCACCCCTCCCCTACCTGCTGAACTACAGAGAGGAGAAATCCAAGTTTACTTTTCCTGACTAGTTTGCAGTAACTATGCTGGGTGATTTCTGGGAGTCCTGATGTTCTATACATAGTTACATCTACAAAGTCTAAAAATAGTCTTTTTCATCAAAATTGACTGTGTATTTATACCTTGGAAGGTTTCAATTTACCTGTTTCGATGCCTACCACAGTGTCCAGCATATAGCAGACACTTAATAAATAGTTGTTGAAAATAAAATGAATGAAGTCAGTGGATGACATACTCTCATGTCGTAGTAATTACAGAAGGCCAGTGATGGCAACCTTCCAGCCTCACGGGTCTGTGCAGTGGGCCTCTCCTGAAATGCAGCTGGAGGAGTTCCCAGATCACTATTTTACATGTCTGAGTGAGGCTCCAAGGAAGTACATTCTCACCTTTCTTTTAAAAAAAATGTTTTTATTGATTTTTTAGATCGAGAGGAAGGGAGAGATAGAAACATCGATGTAAGAGAGAAACACCAATTGGTGCCTCCTGCACGCCCCCTACTGGGATCGAGCCTGCAACCCCAGGCATGTGCCCTGACCGGGAATCAAACTGGGACCTTTCAGTCTATGGGATGATGCTCAATCCACTGAGCCACACAGGCTGGGCCGTTCTCACCTTTTTAAGGGTTTTCTTTCAGCTTGTAGTTGCATAGTTTGTTCCAACAACAATTTTGTGATACCAACTGGGTGTCCTGCAATTCAATTAAATTCTGACACTAACTACCCTAAATTAGCACAAACCCCCAAATTAAGGACTCAGTCCCACAAGACTGCCCCCCACTTTAGATGCCAGCTTCAAGTCTTGGGAACCCTCAAGTTACCCTCACTTTTCTGACCAACTACAAATTTTGGGGGTTCCTGTATCATTAGACTTGTGATTACAGTTTTTCTGTAAAGGATACAACTCTGTAAAGCACCTAACTACACACTTAAGATTAGTGCACATTATGCTTTGTGTTAGGTATGTTATTCATTGAAAAATAATACTTTCTCAAAGGGCCTTTTTGTGTGTGCAATTTTTGTAGAATTAAGGAAAATTGTCTAGATTATCAAGGGTTAAGGAATGATGAAGCAGTAAGAATTAACTTCACTTTGAATTAATTTGACTGTAAAGAGAAGGAGAAAATTAAAGAATTAATAAAGATATCAGCAAGTAAAAAAAAAAGAAGAAGAAGAAGAAGGATACAGCTCAGGGTTAGCCAGATGGAAGAGATTCACAGGACAAGGTATGTGGGCAGGGGTGTGGAGCTTCCATGCCTTACTGGGCGTGCTGCCCGTCCAGCACCTTCACCAATCTGAAGTTCTCCAAGCCTTGTGTTTAAATTAAGAGTGTTTATTCAAGCTTCGTTAGTTAGTCATGCATGATTGATTAAATCTCCAGCCCCACCCCTTTTCCCCAAAGGCTGGGGAGTGGGGCTGAAAGTTCTAACCCTCTAATCTTGTGATTGTTTCCTCAGGTGACCAGCCCCCATCCTGAAGCTATCTAGGGACCCCTCCCTATCAGAAACTCAGTTTGGTCTAACGAGGCTCTTGAATAACAGGAGACACATCTATAACTCAGGAAACTCCAAGAACCAGGGACCAAGACCACATACATATTTCTTATTATACCACAGTAGTGGAAACATATTTTGGCAGATGACAGTGGCTGGTCCTTCTAATCTCAGTTCCTAGAGGGAGTTACATTGGCCATCCAGACTCTTAGAGTAAGAACTTGTTCTTCGGTAGGATGGGATATGCCCCTCCCTGCCTCTACCCCCAACTCCAGCAGATTACAACTTGAGGATATTTTGAGCCCACATATTCCTTGTCTGTAAAGATTGAAAGAATGGCCTTGGGAGTATGGATGGCAACTGGGTGGTTGTGTTGTCAAGGCCTGACAGGAGTAAAGTAGGCAGAGCCAGAGGCCTTGGGTTCAACCCTGCCTCCAACCCCAATTCACTCTGTCATCTTGGGTAAGTCATTCATCTAACAAGACCCATTTCTAAACGTGGGAGAAGCCCGAGAACATACTTTTCTTAACTTTCCATTTCAAGGTCCAGCATTGTAGACTGAGAGATAATTAGCCCATCTGGTTTACTGTTATTCTCAGCATGGATTGTGTTGCAAGTGACTTTGTTTTCACCTTAATCCTGGCAAAACCTCTTCTACTCCTCTTTGTCCCACAAAGGCACTGATGAGAGGGGAGCTAAGGAAGTGTTTCACTGTATATGTGACCTTCTCTCACCTCTGACTTGTCCTTGGTCACCAGTGGTGCCCCAGCCCCCAGGCAGAGATGGGTAGGCCACAACATGTATTATCTGTCCCACATTTGGACAGAGATGAGCACCACTCTTCTATCTGTGGTTTGACAAAGACTGCCAAGAAGAAATTAAAAAATGGGATAACATGCCAAACTGAACATTAAAAAGTTCTTTTCTGGAATGTTCCTAATGTAAAATTCATTGCCACCAAAAAACTGAAGATTTTTAAAGTACCTGCGAGAGGCCTGGGGCTTGTCTGTTAAAAATAATATAGAGGGCAGATTCAGCAGCATAATTTTTCCCAGTATGTCTTTGGTAAGAAGGATTATGAAATACCGATTCCAGCTGTCTTTATTTAATATGGTAGGCTCTAGTTAGGCCCTTTTCCAGCAAGTACCTGAAAAGTTCTCCTCTCGTATGATTTGGGATAGTAAAGAATTTAAATGCCAAGGTAGAATTTTCCCACTAGCTTTATAAACGAATTATAACCATTCCTGAGGAATTTGGAGAGGGTGGAGGAAAGGGAAGGATAGGAAGATGAGGAAAGTCCCTCCACTCCCCCCTCCCAGTTTTGATTTTCCGTTCTCTCTTTTTCTTTTCCTGTAGCCCTGCCAGTCCAGCCTTGTGTTCTCTCTCGCCTATAGCATTAGAGGAGCTTCCAAATTCTTCTCCTCACTGCCTCACTCTAGTCCATTTTGTGCACTGTGTTTTCCTAGAATGTGGAGCTTTCTAGTGGAGCCTGTCACGGTTCTTCATTGGCCACTGGGTACTTTCCTGCCCATCTGCCATGATTCCTGCTGGACTCTCAGATGCCATATCATTCATTTGTAAATCCATCATTACACCCAAGACAGGATTGGGTGCAGATCGACTTTCAACAAACAGTCCCTGGGGATGAGGGCACTCCTCACCGTGTGCCTTTGTTACACAGATAGTTCTCATCTGTGCCCTCCCTGCTCTCTCTGCATGGCCACATTTCAGGTGACCTCCTCCATTTCATCTTCTTCAGTTCCACTAATCAAAATGCATAATTTTCAACCCCTCTACTGCTTATCTTAATATTACAGATGTTACAGTGTTGTGGACTAGAGTGTCTGTGAATGTGTTTGCCTTTGCTTTCAAATGTAGATTTTAGAAGCCAAGGACTAGTGTTTTCTCTAGCGCCTGCAAGAAGGACTGGCCTACCACAGCTGTTCAGTGAACATGTGTTGAATAAATGAATGAACTTCTGGAGAATAGGAACTGTGATTTTTTTAAACTTTGGATTCACCACAGTATCTTTATATGAAAACTAGATCAATAAATGTCTTTTTAGATTATTCATTTAAATAGAGTTCATGTACTAAAGCCTTAGCAGGAACAGCTGTTTAAAGGTCAAAGTCCAAAGATGCTATACTGCATTGTAGCTATAACATTTTCATTTCCAAACTTTAAAATCATGTCACGTATTTTCTCTGATTAGTGAAAAATGATATAATAGTCTTATAGAAACATGTGAACACATGAGCATACACACATTCTAAAAAAGTATTGAGTCATTGTTATGGGGGAAATATTTGAAATCAACCCTCCCTCAGAAAGCTGGAAGGTATACATGTGATTTTTCCCACTGTTCTGGAATTCTTTACTTCTGTGGGACTGGGACAGCGTGTTATATATGCACATCTTGTCTCCATGGATGCCAGAGATCAGTGTTTAAACTTTAAAAAGTCTCATTCTTACTAGGTTTTTAATATTTGCTGAGGGATGGAGTTGATATTCTCCAGGAAAGTAAAGGAGCTGTTTCTACATGAGCTTTTTGTTTGGTCTGTTCGGGTTATTTATATTTTACAAATGAGCATTCATTTCTGTCTGGGTTTCACCTCTTTTCCAGGGAGGTTCCCTTGAAGGATGCGAAGGAATATGCTGAATCCATAGGTGCCATTGTGGTTGAAACAAGTGCAAAAAATGCTATTAATATTGAAGAACTCTTTCAAGGAATCAGTGAGTACCTGAAGTCGTGTTTTTAGCTTAGCTTACATTTTTTATGCCTCTGAGAGTCAAAGGATGAAATCATAGAGCTCTAAAGTAGAGCTTTTTCCTCTGTGTGAATTTATTTGATGATGTGGATATAAAACCTACAAGCATGTACTTGTCAATGCCAACCTATATTGTGTCTCCCAATTCTAAATTTCCATAATTCTGTTCTTTAACCTGGTAATTCTGTTTTATGAATCAAAATGAAGTAACTGTGTTGTGAAATAAAATTTACTTTAATTAAAAAGTTATGTATTCTATAGGAGGTTGAAAAATTAATTTTCCTTCTACCCATCTAAAAACTTCTGGCTGAACTAATCAAATTGATATGAGACAGATTAACAAGAGAAGATGACCAAATTTATTATGTATGTACTTATGGGGGCTTCATAAGAATATGGGCCCCCTAGACAGAACTGGCAGTTGAGACTTATATGTTATCTAGAGCTAAGGAGAAGGGGGTTGGGTGGGTTGTGGTTTGGGAGTTGAAAGGGGAGGAAAGTAATCCACATAGAGATGGAAGAGCAAATATTTGGTAAACAAATGTTTGCTGGGCCATCTTAAAAATGGGACACAAAGAAGGCTGATGGCCTTCCTGTGTTCCTTTCTGTCTGTCATACTAGTTCATATTTAACTACTATAGTTGAAATCAACCCTCCCTCAGAAAGCTGAAAGGTATACATGTGATTTTTCCCACTGCTCTGGATAGCTCCCTTTCTGGAGCGGGTCCTAATTCTAAATTCGTTTAGGCAGTTAGGGGGAAGGTCAAAGATTTTTCCTCAGTCTTTCTTTCCTTAAAAATAACCAGCTTAAAATAATTAATATCTCAAGAGGCATGTTTTGGGGTGGCAAACTTTGCTTTCTCTCATACACTGAGGGGAGGAGAAATAAAGTAGACATTGAAGAGGTATAGAAAACTGAACTCACCCATTAAACTGAATGACTCTAGGCAAATGAAACAAAAGAAACTTTTGTACATTTTTTTGCTTGATTGCCAACAAAAATAGCGTCTCCATCCCACATGACATGAAATTGGGAATTGGATAGATGTTCTGTTCTGGGTACCCCCAGAGCGATACCTGCTGGCAGCAATCTTGGGAAACTGTGTCCTGAGATACCTTCAGAGCGTAACTGGGGACTTTGCAAGAGGCATAAGTGTTTAATGAGGTGCTGGGACTCAAAGTCTTTGGGTTACCTTAGGAAAAGTTGAACTCCTGAACAGTTGGCAGTGGTTCTCAAATATCTTGGCTCCAGACAGTTCCAGAAGGGAATTCCAGAAGAGAAACTGATAGTTTGATCTCTCTGAGGTCATTGTTGGCAGTACTCTCAAAGTCAGAGGGGCTGTTGCTTCCCAGAACAGACTTGATTTCCTTTTGACTGGTTTTGGTTCATTACTTCAGACTCTGAGAACCCACAGCAGGGAATATTTTGTTTGTTTCTTTTGGCTTGACGGAGAATTCACTGGAGATGAGGAACCCTGACTGGGTTGCTTGCATGATACAGAAATGCACAAAAGAATGCAGCCCCCACCCTTTTTGTTGACTGGGTCTACACCACCTTCCCTTCCTATCTCCTTCAGAAGGGGATTTATTCTCTTGCTGTTATTTCACACTCAACAGAATTGTGTTCTCCAAGATCATTGACCTGAGTGGTTGAACTCTGAAGTGCTAGGGCTGTAATTTTATGTTGGAAACCCCATATTCCCAGACTCGCGCTCCTTCCCGAAAATGGGCTGTGGGTGCAGTGCTCTGTGGTGAAAATACTGCTCAGCTGCCCTCCACAGCTGTGTAACTCTGGGTGACATCTGACAGGATTGGCTTGAACTCATTCCATTAACTTCATATTTCCTGAGGTCGAACTCATTCTTTTTGTGGTGGCATTTGGCTTTTCTGGTAGGTTAGGCTAATTGTGCAGCTATTAAATATTTTGTTTTTATTAATACTTTTAATTAATGAATCTCGATAGCTCCCGATGACCGTGCCGTTCACACCTTTCCTTTGTGCAGTCCCTTGTGTTTTCTGGAGCTCTCCCCCCAACTCTGGCCCCTAGAAGGCGGACCGTGCAGATGGCAGTGCTCAGTGGAGGAAGCGCGGCACTCCGTATCCCTCAAGTGCAACTTGAGATTTCTCCACGAGCTAGGAGACTTTCTGAGGTTTATGTAAGTTATTATTAAAATACCAAATGAAATAAGGACCTCAGAGAAAACAAACCTAAGCAGCAAGAAAGATATTTCTTTGAGTGGTTCAGCCAGTATAAATGCCTTCATGCATGTGAGGCCTTATGGCTCAAAGGGATGGGGCTTTGACTAAGGAATTTCTAAGATCCTACTGGTTTATTCATTTAAGAAAAAAACAAGTGTCTTATTTAAAGCACTGGGGAATTATGGCTTCAAATAATTAATTCCTGTAGAAGCTGTAGAATACTGTATCACCTCGTCTTCCATGTCAAATAAACAACTGTTTCTGTTCATTATACTGTGATCGTAAGTGCCTTTGCAAAGAAGCCTGTATATACATAGCCTTCAGCAAGATCTCTCTCCATAAATATACTGTAATTGCTGGTGCCTTCCCAGCCTCTCTACTCTTTCAGGTGAATTTCTTCTGAATCAGGTGTTGTAGCCTAATTACAGGTTAATTTAAAAACAGTACTAAGTTTTGCACCTAAATATATTGCAGCAGAACATTTCATTTATTTTCCTTTTCCCTGTTTCTACTTGTATTTCATGTGCTTCTTCCTGAGCTCAAAATAGTATGAGATATTGCTGACACCTATGCTCCCCAAAGCAATGTTCCAGAGACAAACGTGCCTGGGAGAAAAGATGCAATAAAAAAACAAGAATGAGCAATGAGAATAAAAGCCCTTTTAAAAAGGGGTGCTTAAGCAGAATTAATTCATATTGATTTGAATAAAGAGACAAATGTTTCTCTTTTACATTCCTAGAATGTTCATAAAACAGAAATGAATCAACTATGTTTTCTGAACATGAATTAATATATTTTCTAATCCGAAATTGTTTACCAAAATATTATCTATTTTCAAAGACTGAAGGTACCCTGGAAAGGATTTAGGTGCTACCCTGTTTTGGGTGGTCAGTGCACAGTCCTGACATAATGTAGTGTCCCAGGATTGGCACCCTTTTCTAAATCAAATTTTTGGACCTTTGCCCCACTGCCTGGGGCAAATACTCTTCCATTCATTTGCATCCGGTATTGCTCATTTTTTCTTCTTGGGTTTCTATATCTTTGAAGATTAAAGGTTTCCTCTTTGAGTTAAAATACCAGAAGAATTCTTGGCCAAGAAATTATTGTACATTTGAGTTTTTAAATTGGTGTAGGAAAACACAAAGAATATTCTCTTGCTGTTTACTTATTACAGTGTTAAAAAGCAAAAGCAAAAATCCTGATGGTCTTCCTTATGAAACTACTCTTTCTGGCTCTTTCTGTAATTGTCACCTGAAAGACAGGGTATAGCGCTCTAATGTCAGCCTTTGCTTCTCAGCAGGCTTTGCCTTTATTCCCTCCTTCGTGCATTAGCTCTCTTGCGTCCTATATGTGATGCTCCTCCCTTCTTCCCTGCAAAACTTAATTCCTCAAGGTCCATTTCAGATCTCCCTTCATGAAGTCTTCATCTGCCCCAGCTTTCACCGTGATTCCTGCCTTTAATTTGAGGTTACTTATTGTCTGCTGCATCATTTTGACATTGGAACATATTTCTCTCTAAATTATTCTCCAAGTGTTTCAGATATACATCTGTTCTTCTGGTGAGTCTGTAAGTTCTCTGGGAGCAGATATTATTCCATCATATTCCCCATAAAGCTGAGAATAGTAAATAGGATAGTGCCAAATTCAGGGTTTTGAATTTGGACCTTCAACCTCAGCTCATGATCTTCCAGGAGGTACTATTTCAGTGGGTTCACTAGAACAAGTGAAGTGCAGTCAATTCTCTATGGGGACTCAAGTTTGCACAACACCAGCCTATTGGACAAGCCTTAGTAACCTCTTCCTTCATTTGTTCAACAAAAATATCCTGTGCTTTTTAATAGGTCAGGTTCCATGCTAGACACCAGGGACATCATGGTGAATAAAACAAACTGACAGTCAAGTGGGGAGATAGGCTGTGGGCACGGGGTCAAGTAGGTGTATAATCACACATTGTAGTAAATGCTACATAGCAAAAGAAATAAAGACTGTGGGGATAGTGACAAGTGGGACTTTAGATTGGGGTGGGGGGGATCTCCCCAAGGAGATGATTTTAAGTTGGACCTGGAAAATGAGAAGAGAACAGTTGGGCCAAGAGCTCAGGAAGGGCTGTCAGGCTGAGTGAACACAGTGAGCTGAGTTCCTGAGGCAGGAACTGTGTGGTGCATTTAAGGAGAGAGAGGAAGCTGGTAGGCTGCAGGGTGGGGCTCAGGGACAGTGGTGGGAGATGAGTTTAGAGACTGAGGCAGATCCTCTCACAACTTTGAAATAGGAAGAAGGGGGTGATATTCTGAATGCAACTGGAAGCTCAAGTATTTTAAGCATGAATAATATCCAGTTTACACTGACAAAAAGATCACCCTTGGAAAGTGTATTGGGAGGAGGAAAGCTTGGGAAAGACTCGCCCAATTAGGATGCTGTTGTTGTCATCTAGCAGAGGGGTGGCTTGAGCTAGGGTAGAAAGAAGTGGACGTGCCCTGGCCGGTTTGGCTTAGCGGTTAGAGTGTCGGCCTGCGGTCCAGAGAGACCCGGGTTCGGTTCCCGCTAAGGGCATGTACTTCGGTTGCAGTTTGTCCCCGGCCCTGGTTGGTCGTGCGGGTGGCAGCCACTCAATGTGTCACTTTCACATTGATGTTTCTCTCTCTCTCTCTCTCTTCCTCTCTCTCCCTCCCACTCTATCTGAGCAAAAAATGTCCTTGGGTGAGGATAAAAAAAAAAGAAAGAAAAAAAGAAAGAAGTGGACGTGATTTCAGAAATTTTGGAAGTAGAATCAATAGCACTGGGTATCTGGTTGGAAGTGGAAGAGGAAGCGAGTGATACTGAGATGCGCTCCCAGGGTACCTTTCCTGGAATGAGGAAGCTTGGCACAGGAGCAAGTTCTCTTGGGGCTCGATTGGTTGCACACCTGGAAGAATGGAGTCTGGAGTGTGAGGAGCACAAGTTTTGGTTTTCGGATTTTAATTATTCAACTCAAATAACTTTTTAAAAAGAAAAACAAAAACCTCTCCCTGGGGGCTAAAAGAGGTGGGGCTGCCGGCTCACCAGAAAAATATCTGGATTGGGGTGGAGCCTCGGCCAGACAGCTGTGTTTTGCTCCAGTGAATGTAAATGCTGACTGTAGAGAAGAGAATGTCAGGATTTCTCCTGAAAAATCACACCTGGAGACATTGTAGACCTTAAACTAGGTTTGTTGTTTGTTATTGTTAGTTTGAGAACAGGGTGATAAATATATTTGTTTATTAAAGTGAATATTATTAGAGGTATTAGCATATTGATTTGGAAAAATTGCAATAGGATGTTAATATGAAGGAGGGGAGTGCAGACTCATGGACTCATGGGCAGTAATATGTCTTGTTCTCTAGCCACTTGTTGCACAGTGTTAGCTATTTTAAGTCCACTTAAGTTACTTTTGGTCTGGAGCAGGTTAAATAAATTTAAAAACAAAACAAAACCTTTGCTAATTTTATAATAGTACAGCAAGTTGTCAAATAATGGTAAATAAAGTTTAGCCATTAAGGGACAAGGAAATGACAAAGACAGAGCCTTTCCACCAAAAAAGTTAATGTAGCAAATGCAATAATAGGAGATGTCTGGGAAATAATATAGCTTCAGAATATGGGCAAATTGGATATCAAAAGCCCTAAATATGCATTATCTCTTATCCTAGTGATTTTTAAAAAGAAATTGATCAGGTGTACAAAATGTAATAATAACAATTATTAACATATAGCAAGCTCTTATTCTGTGCCATTGTTGCTTAAATATATATTAACTCATTAATGCATAATTTTTCCTATGAAATAGACACTGCTATCCATCCTTAGTTTACAAATGCAGAAATTGGGTCATTGAGAAGTTTGTAACTTCCCCTAGGTCAGATAAGTGAATAAATGAGAGGGCCCTTATTAAAAGGTAGGCAGTTGGGCCCACGCTTTCAACTTCTAGTCTATATCACTTCTTATTGCAAACAGTGGTTTAAACGGTAACATTATTCATCATGGTGAAAAACAGGAAATGACTAAAAACTGTCCAAAAGTTGGGAAATGTTTCTTTTTAAATCCCGGTACACTAATATAAACTAGTGATTAAAATGATGATATAAATCTGTACTTACTGGCATAAAAAGATAAATGGTTGAGCATGAAACAATTTACAGAGTGGTTTGTATTATATCCTGATTTCATAAATTATGAACCATATAATATATAATAGTAAATAATATATTCTTCTGGGTAAAGATTGGAAAGACATATGCACATTAAAATGTTAACAATGGTGAGACTTCCGGTCAAGATGGCGGCGTAGGTAAACGCGGTATCGCGTCCTCCCACAACCACATCAAAGTTACAACTAAACTACAGAACAACCATCATTCAAAACCGCCTGAAATCAAGCTGAATGGAAGTCCTACAACTACGAAATTAAAGAAGAAGCCGCATCGAGACTGGCAGGAGGGGCGGAGGCGGACGGGCTGGTCCCACACCCACGTGTGCCAGATAAAAATTAGGACACCTCGGCTGGGAAGGTCCTCCCTGAGGACTGAGGGGTCCCCGTCCCACACCAGGCGCCCAGCTCAGGGTTCCAGTGCCAGGAAGAGAATCCCCATCACTTCTGGCTGCAAAAACCAGCGGAAACTGAGGCTGAGGCGGCTGGAGCCCCCGGCAGCTCCTCTTAAAGGGCCCACGCACGGACTTACTCGGACTCCCACCCTCCAGGCTCCAGCGTGCGGGAAGGAGCCTGAAAGGCATCAGAGTCATATGGGGAAGAACTGAGCTGTTTGGCATTGGAGCGAGGGCTGGAGAGGCAGCTTTCTCCTGGACAGACGTGCTGTAAGAGGCTTTTGTTCCCTTGGTGAGCCCTTCCCTGGGACAGCAGACGCCGCCATATCTGGGACTCCAGCAACCTGGCTCACACAGTTGGCCCCGCCCTAGTGATGCCCTGAGGCCCCGCCCCACCCAACTTCCAGGCCCACCCAAGCTGTTGCCAGTTGCTTTACCATAGGATTGGCCTGTCTTGGATCCTGCTTCAGCTTTTCCTAAATTCTTTCAAACAAGCAGCATCTGGTCTCAGCTAGCCCCATACCTCTCGCTAAGTAATACATAGAAACAAACACAGGGAGGCAGCTAAAATGAGGAGACAAAGAAACAGGTCCCAAATGAAAGAACAGAACAAAACTCCAGGAAAAGAACTAAGTGAAATGGAGTTAAGCAACCTAATAGATGCTGAGTTCAAAACACTGCTTATAAGGATGCTCAATGGACTTAGTGAGAACCTCAGTGAACTTAGTGAGGGCCTCAAGAGCATAAAAAAGGACCAGTCAGAAATGAAGATGGCACTAACTGAAGTAAAGAATAGTTTACAGAGACTCAATAGTAGAGTAGGTAAATCCAAGAAGCAAACCATAGATTTGGAATATAAGGAAGCAGAAAACACCCAATCAGAACAGCAAAAAGAAAAAAGAATCCAAAGAAATGAGGATAGTGTAAGGAGCCTCTGGGACAACTTCAAGCGTGCCAACATTCGCATCTTGGGGGTGCCAGAAGGAGAAGAGAGAGAACAAGAAATCGAAAACCTATTTGAAACAATAATGGCAGAAAACTTCCCGAACTTGGTGAAGGAAACAGACATACAAGTCCAGGAAGCACAGAGAGTCCTAAACAAAATGAACCCCAAGAGGCCCACACCAAGACACATCATCATCAAAATGCAAAAGGTTCAAGACAAAGAGAGAATCTTAAAAGCAGCAAGAGAAAAGCACTTAGTTACCTACAAGGGAGTTCCTATCAGACTGTCAGCTGATTTCTCAAAAGAAACTTTGCAGGCCAGAAGGGAGTGGCAAGACATATTCAGGGTGATGAAAAGCAAGAACCTACAATCAAGATTACTCTATCCTGCAAAGCTGTCATTTAGAATCGATGGCCATATAAAGAGTTTCCCAGACAAGGAAAAGCTAAAGGAGTTCATCACCACCAAACCATTATTATATGAAATGTTGAAGGGTCTTCTTGAAGAAAAAGATTAAAAAAATATGAACAAACAAAATGGCAATAAATACATATCTATCAACAATTAAATCTACAAACAAAATGAACAAGCAAAACAGAAACATTCTCATAGATACAGAGAACTTTTGTTGGTTACCAGATGGGTGGAGGCTGGGGGGATGGGTGAAAAAGGTGAAGGGATTAAGAAGTACAAATTGGTTGTTAGACTGACAAACCTCAAAGGGAAGAGGGGTTAGGGGGTGGGAAGAAATAAACCAAAGAACTTATATGTATATATGCATAACCAATAGACACAGACAACAGTGTGGGGAAAAGCAGGAGGGGGGCAAGAATCGGGAGGAGGGGGGCAGTGGGGGAAAAATGAGGAACATCTGTAATACATTCAACAATAAAAATAAGTTAAAAAAAATAAAATAAAATAAAATGTTAACAATGGTTGCTTCGTGGTGATGAGATTATAGGGAACTTAAAAAAAAGACTTTATTCTGGAAAATTTTAAATATATACACCAGTAAACTGTAATATAGTGAACCATCATGTACTCATAACCAAGCTGGTTTCATCACTGCCTCACCCCCCACCCCTGCCTGCATTATTTTGAAGGGAATCCCAGACATTTCTGTAAATATTTTCAGTATGTAACTTTAAAAAAAAATAACAACAATTACATTATCACATTAATAATCATTATGCTAGTAGCATATTAATATCAAATATTTGGCATTCAGATTTTAATTATCTCATAATTGCCATAAATGGCTTCTTTGTTTGCATTTTACATTGAAATCCAATTGTTTGCATTAGGATGCACATAAGTTCCATACACAGTGATTACTTGATGTATCTTTCAAACCTCTCTTAAGCAATAGGCTCCTTCTCCATTTTTCCTTCTTTATTTCCCTCATACAATTTCTTTTTTCAAGAAATTAGATCAGTTGTCCTACAGAATTTAACATATGGATTGTGCTGAGTTCCTATTTATTGCTGAGTGGTATTCTATTACATGTGTAAACCACCATTCATTAATCTATTCACTTAACATTTGTTTTTTTGAGTTTTTGGCAATTGCAAGTAAGATTGCTATGAGCATTCATGTACAAGTTTCGTGTGGGTAAATACTTATGAATGGAATGGCTGGCTTATCTGATAGGTAATGTTTAGCTTTTTAAGAGACTGTCAAACTGTTTTCCAAAGTGGTTTTAGCATTTTACATTTCCACCCCCAAAGTAGGAGAGCTCCATTTGCTCTACATTCTTGCCAACACTTGGTATGGTCAGTTGATAAAAATTGTAACCATTCTATTAGGAGTATAGTGGTATTTTCTTGTGGTTTTAATGTACATCTTCCTAATGACCAGTAATGTTCAGTATCTTTTCATTTGCTTATTTGCAATCCTTGTGTCTTCTTTGGTAACGTGTCTGTTCAAATTTAGCCTGTTTTGTATTGAGTTGTTTGTTTTCTTATTGTTGAGTTCTAAAGATTATTTATATATTTTAGACACATGTTCTTTATTAGGTATTTGTATTTCAAAAAAAGTTTTTTCCAGGCTGTGGCTTATTATTTTATTTTCTTGACAATATCTTTGGAAGAGCAGAAGTTTTTAATTTTGATGAAGTCTAAGTTTGTTAGATTTTTCCTTTGTGGCTAGTGTTTTTTAGTGTTTTATAATTTTTAAATATTAAATTTAAAAATTAAAGGGATATATCCATAAAATGGGATATTATTTAATGATAAAAACAAATGAGCTGTGGTATATTTACACAATGGAATACAACATGGCTGTGAAAAAGAAGGAGCTCTTACCTTTTGTGACAGAATGGATGGACCTGGAGAGTATTATGCTAAGTGAACTAAGCCAGACAGAGAAAGACAAACACCATATGATCTCACTTATATGCAGAATCTAATGAACAGAATAAAGTGACAAACAAAATAGAACAAGAGGCATGGATACATGGAACAGACTGAGAAAGGTCAGAGGGGAAGGAGGTAGGGGGCGGGGGCTGGATAGAAGAAGGTGAAGAGATTAGTCAAAGAACATATATGCATAGCCCATGGACACAGACAACAGTGTGGTGAAGGCCAGGGAAGGAGGAGGTGGGGGCTGGGTGGAGGTGGGCAAAGGAAGAGGAAATTGGCGGCATCTGTAATAGTGTCAACAACAATAAACAAAATGAAATCTCAGGACACAAAAAGACATGGAAGAACTTTAAATGAATATTACTAAGGGAAAGAAGGCAATCTGAAAAGCCTACATACTATATGATTACTTCTATATGACATTCTGGGAAAGGCAAAACTATGGAAACAGTAATACTAATGGTTGCCAGGAGCTTGGAGGAAGGGAAAAAGGGAAGGATTAATCGGTGGAACATAGAGGATTTTTAGGGCAGTGAAACTATTTTGTGTGATATTATAATGGTGAATACATGTCATTATACATTTATTAAAATCCAGAGATTAATCAAAGAACTTATATGTGTATATGCATAGCCCATGGACACAGACAATAGTGAGGTGAAGGCCTGGGATGGGGTGAGAGCTGGGTGGGTGGGGCAAAGGGAGGAAAATGGGAGACATCTGTAATACTCTCAACAATAAAAATAAATTTTAAAAAAATTCAGAGAATGTACAACACTAAGAGTGAAACCTAAAGTAAACTATGGGCTTTAATTAATAATAATGATCAAAAATGAGTCATCAATTATAATAAATGTTCCATACTGATGCAAGATGTTAAAATAGGGAAATTGGGACTGACTTTATGTTAATTTTTTTCTATAAATCTAAAACTGCTCCCGTAAAAACAGATTATTTATTTGAAAAAATAATTGGTGGGGGGTGGGGGGAGGGGGATACCTTTAAATGGTCAAGAACCCTCATGATTTTAGAGTCACTTAAGCCCTCCATATTTAAGACATAAGACACTTGGTATTTTATTTTGGACTGACAGATAATGGTGACCTTCCTCTTACTTCCCTTACTTCCTTCAGATCCCTAGACTTAACTTTAAAAAAAGAAATGTATCTCTTGCCCAGCCGGTGTGGCTCACAGGTTGAGCACTGACTCATGCACCAAGAGGTGACCTGTTTGATTCCTGGTCAAGGGCACATGCCCAAGTTGTGGGCCCAGTCCCCAGTGGGGGGCATGCAGGAGGCGGCCAATCAATGTTCTCTCACATCGATGTTTCTATTTCTCTCTCCCTCTCCCTCTCTCTCTAAAATCAATAAAGAAAAAATATTTTTAAAAAAATGTATCTCTTCACCTTCCCACATCCAATCAGTTGTCACATCTGCCAAGTGTCTTGCTATAGTTGTCTTTCCATCTTTGTTTTCTACTTCCCTCAACTGCACCTAAATGAAGTCTTTCATTATCCCTGACCTGGGCTTTTTGCAAGCCTTCTAAGTTCACTTCCTATCTCCTAAGCCATTCTTGTTCTGTATAGAATGTTAAACTCTTTATTTTAATATCTAAGGTTATCTAGTAATTACAATACTGTCCTCTTGGCTGCAGCAAGAGAATAGTTCCAGAGCGTATGACCTCAAGTGTCATGCGTGTCTCCCCTGCCCCCTTTCTGTATTCTTAGGACAATGTTCCATGATTGTGAGCCACTGCACTGTTCTGTAGAGATACCCCCCCGACACACACACACACACACACACACACACACACACACACACACCAGATGGAGAGGCTTGAGGATCATTATCAAGGGTGAATACTGCCAAGTCCTAATAAACTTGGTCAATTTACTAATTTGAATGATTCAGAAAAATCAGGATCAAGAATTGGAAGCTACAGAGCAACTACCACTAAAACTCAACAAAAGACAGCCGAGCCAAGTAAATACTGGAAGTGGAATGAAAGGAGAGAAGAAACAGGCAGGGAGGACTTTCAGCTCGTGCAGGAAATGGCCAGCTCACCACACAAGGAAAGAGGACAGCTGCAGCTGAGCATGCTGCTTTATTTTCGTTGTGTGTAAAAGCGTTATAGCCGCTAGACCAGAGCCACGGTAAAATTTATAGGCTTGGACTTTGTTTTTTCACATACCACATTCCCGAGGAATCATTTATAAAACCTGCTTTCTCTCTAGGCTGTCAACTTTCAGAAAATCTGAACTTCAAAAAAGTATTTTAACTTTTCCAAAACAGAATCTTACACAATCCAAACCTTATGAAAATAAACACCCTGGCCTAGGATTTATACTCAAGGATGACTTGTTATGGAGGTTGAATACTCAGAGAACATTTCGTAAGAGCGGAAACACGCAGACGGTGCTCAGAGCCTTTTCAGATATTTGTATGTATATTTCTGTCCTATTCTACGCCCTGTGTAATTAATACTAATTCAACAGTGTTCCAAGGTGATCACCTTGGTACAAAATCTATGACCATTTTCTAGAACTATTCTTTTATCTAAGGCAGCAGTTCTCAACCTGTGGGTCGCGACCCCTTTAGGGGTCAAACGACCCTTTCACAGGGGTCACCTAAGACCATCGGAAAACACATATTTCCGATGGAGATTCATAACAGTAGCAAAATTACAGTTATGAAGTAGCAACGAAAATAATTTTATGGTTGGGGGTCACCACAACATGAGGAACTGTATTAAAGGGTCGCGGCATTAGGAAGGTTGAGAACTGCTGATGTAAGTACATTTAACCTTTCAGTGAGTTCCAGATAACTCAGGCCATAAGATCCCGAGCTCTTGTGTTTTCACAGTGCTGTTTGCTTCCTTCTCTTTCTAAGGTGCTGGCCCCATTGTTATGACGTGACTTTCCTCTCTCTCTGCCTTAAAGTGGAAGTGCTTCCTTTCATATCACTGATTGAAGTTGGAATGTGTGGGCCACCTCCCAGGTTGAGTGTTCTGTAGAAGAGCTGGGTGGGTCTCAACCCTAGTAACTGAACCGAGTGTCGACCATGGTGAACCAGTAGGCAGGATTTCTGCCTACGCAGACTCCACCCGAACTGTGCCCAGAGCCATGACTCTGTTCATTGTCCTTAGTTCTTTCCGTATTAGAAATAACCACATATCTATATTGTGTAGTAGTTGTCAAGTTACTTTCTCACGTTCTTTTTATAGGTGAGGAAAGGAAGTCTTGGAGATACTAAGTAAAATGAGTAAGTTCACTTAACTGGAACGCTGACTCTCAGATTTCAAAACTCTTTCTACAAGATGAGCAAAATGATATCTGAGAAAACTGCAGTACTTCTGTTTTTGAGAAATATTGATTTTGAATATTCTGAAGGTAAACAGAACCTGCTTGCCTCTAAGAAGCTAGGTTCAACAACTGATTCAAAAAACATTGCTAAAAGTTTAAAATGAATAAGAGGGGAATTTCCTTGAAGTGTTACTCATGTCTTAACTTATCTTGCATCCCAAACTTGTCTTGCTTGTTGTCTACTGAGGAGAGAAGTGAGAGACAGGAAAGAGGGAGGAAGACGGGGAGAGCAAGAAGTGTACTGACACGCCTCGCTAACGTTCTCCCTTTTTTTGTATGCTCCTTGTTTTCAGATTTTCATTCTGCTTTTGTGACTTAATGAATAGCTGATGTATAAACTTTTTTCTATATTTGGGGTACTTCTCATAGGACAAAACTTATGACACAAGGCTTGTAGAATAAGCCATGTATATGAGGACTAAAAGCCTAATGCTGTTTTGTTAACGTTAGAGTTAACAGCATAAGTATAGCATGAAGTTGATGTTAGTATAGATAGTAATTTTGATATTGCCAAAAATGCTGATCAGTAAACAATACTTGTCTTCGTTAACTAGGGCAATAGCTTGCACCAATAAGAATTATAATTTTGTCCAAAAATATTTCAGATGCAAAAGCAAAAGTCCCTGTTGCAGTACCTAACACACTCAGGAGGCATCTGAAGTATTATTGACTTAAATAACTTAAATGATGTATCTTGACACTTTAATCCCACCAAAACATCTCTTTTTCAAGGAGTAAGTAACATTTGACTGGCAAGATTTGACCAAATAAATCAGAGTATTGGTAATCATTGGGGACTAGCTCCTCTATTTATCACTTAAGATTGACAAAGTAGAAGAAGCATTTTGTTTACTTATAATTAAGACTAATAGAAGAACACAGCATGTCCAGAAGAGGAAAACACATACTTAACATTCTCATTTGCTTCTGGATTAGGAGTGAATTTTTTAAAGAATGGCCTGCAAAAGCTTTATTAGCTTTGTTTGCAGTATGAAAAGGCAGAAGCAGTAGCTGCAGGAATTATTACAACCCTTCCATCTGCTCCATAATCAGATGAAAAGCCATTAATTTTTAATTTTGGATAATTGCCAGTGACCTTAATTTTTATGCTTCAGCTTTGGTGAATGGCCACACCACCCAATCTATAGAATGCGTTAGTACCTTTGAAATTCACTATTTCTGTGTTCTGGAAATGTGCTCTACCAGGTCATTTTTACTCTCCTTATGGTCCTTAGGTAACATCTAGTTGCATTGAAAGACTTTGTCTTTGGAACTAATTTCCCTTCTGTTTCTAATTGCTGGTTACTTAGTAAACTAATGTGCTAATTATCTGATTTTAAAAATCCTTATTTTAGAATTAGCTTCCATGCCTTTTTCATGAGGGGAGAGAAAAGTAGCATGGAGAGCTAATGTGGTCAAGTGGAAAGAACACAGGCTTTGGGATCCATCAGAAAAACCAAGATGCTGGTTGCAGAGAACCACCTGTGCCACTAATTATTGATGTGATCTTCACACATAATCTGTTTTCTGAGTCATAGCACAATGTTGATAATAGCCATTCCACCAGTTTCACGGAGTTAAGTGAGGATGGTGCCTGCGAAAATCTTTGAAAACTATTCTAAACAAATATTTGTGATTTCCAGATTCTATTGTATTGCCTTTTTAAAAAATTGATTTTTAGAGGGAGAGGAAGGGGAGGGGGAGAGAGAGAGAGAGACATCAGTGTGAGAGCAAAACATCAATCAGTTGCCTCCCATACATGCCCTGATCAGGGATCAAACCCGCAACCTAGATATGTGCCTTGACTGGAAATTGAACCCGGAACCTTTTTTGGTGTATGGGATGATGCTCCAACTAACTGAGCCACCCAGCCAGGGCTCTGTTGCCTTTTTTAAAGACATCTTTTTTGAGATAAAACTCACATATCTGATTATAGATAACAATCCTGTATTATAAATTTCAAAGTTGCTAAGAAACCAGATGAAATGATAATTATGCAATATCATAGAGGCACTGGCTAATGCTACATTGGTAATCATATTGCAATATATAAATTATAAAATCAACACAAACTTACACAATGTTATATGTCAATTATATCTCAATAATAATACATTTTTAAAAATTCACATACCATACATTTCACCCATTTAAAATGTACAATTCAGCTCAGCCAATGTGGCTCAGTGGTTGAGTGTCAATCCATGCACCAAGAGGTCGCCAGTTCAATTCCCAGTCAGGGCACATGCCCAGGTTGTGGGCCAAATTCCCAGTGGGGGACATGCAGGAGGCAGCCAGTCGATGTTCTCTCTCATCAATGTTTCTATCTCTCTCTCCCTTCCTCTCTCTCTAAAATCAATAAAGAAAAATAAATAAATAAAATGTACAATTCAATGGTTTTTTTAGTATAGTCATGAATATATACAACCATCCCCAGTCAGTTTTAGAATATCTTTATTATCTAAAAACAAAACCTCCACATCCTTTACTTACTACCTCCCTATCACTCTCCATTACCCTTTTAATTTTTACTTTGTGTTTATTTACAGAGACTGTAGGATAATTTTTTAAAATTAAGATTACTTGGAGGGATGGGGAGGAGGGTGTCAATGGGGAAAAAAGGAGAAACATCTGTAACAAAAATAAATTAATAAAAAATAAATAAATAAAAAAAAAAGATTACTTGTTGCCCAGCCGGTGTGGTTCAGTGGATTGAGTGTTGTCCCATAGACTGAGAGGTCCTGGTTCGATGCCCAGTCGGGGCGCATGCTGGGGTTTTGGGCTCGATCCCCAGTAGGGGGTGTGCAGGAGGCAGCCGATCGATATTTCTCTCTCACATCAGTGTTTCTATCTTTCTTTCCCTTCCTCTTTCTCTAAAAAATCAATAAAAACATATTTTTTAAAAGAGATTACTTGTGGATGACATTAAAATACTATTTCCTGTGAAGAGTGTCTCTTAGGGCTTTTTAGGTAATGCTCTAAGTGCATTGGTGGGATGACGGATAGCAAGCTAAGTGTTAATAAATGATATTACAAAGGAGATGCTAACTCCCAGTCCAGTTCTGTTTTAAGAAACAGAAAACACAAGTCCTCACTGTTATTGTTGAAGTCCTGGTGCCGTCGAGCAGCTCCTTCCACTGGGATAAATCTGTGGGACGGCTGGGGAGGGACCGGGGCTGATGTTTGTGCCAAGATGGACGGGAGCTTTCCCCTTTACTCAGAAGCACGATGTTCCACAGCCAAGGGAATACATTTTACCAAGAAGCTTTTTACTTTTTCTTAACTTTGTGAACATGAGTTTGATTTAACTCAGCAGAGCGATGAAGTAAGGAGGGGAGAGGAGGAGATGGGGGACAGAGTCACGCATGAGGCCTCTCTTCTTTCCGTACAACACAGACATTAAGCGGAGCTGTTGACGGTCGTTCACAGTCTGTGTGTGGTGCCAACTGGGAGAAAGGAACTGAACCTCGGCCTCGTTTTTGTTCCAGGTCGCCAGATCCCACCCTTGGACCCCCAAGAAAATGGAAACAATGGAGCAATCAAACTTGGGAAGCAAACCATGCCAACCAGCCGGCGGTGCTGCTGATTGGGGCCCAGGGCCCACTGTACTTGAAGAAGCCAGAGCCACCTCCCTGAGAACTGCTGAAGGACCCCATTCTCGGTCGCCTGACACCTCACTTAGAGAAGTGAGCACGCTGGCTTGACATCTGGGAAGACCTGCAAGGAATGGGACAGGAAATGTCCCTGGAAAAGTATTTGACAAAACTCTGGAAAAATCTACCACTTAACCTTTTGTGCATAAAATGCACATGGGAGAGAATGGATGGTAGATAATAAGCATAGTTGAGTTTTTGTTAAAACCCTTAAAATATTTTCAATTTGTACAAAAATCTTATTGGCTTATTATGTGTGTGAGATTCTAAAAGTGGTGTTCCACTTTGATTTCCTGTGTCCCCTAGCCAAATTCTAGTATCTTCTTCAGTGCCATTGCCTTTACTGAAAGGTTACCTTAATTTTATTTAATTTAACTTTCACTGGAGTATAATTGGATCCTCACTCAAGTTGTAGATTTGAATTGTTATAAAACTAGGGGAAGATGTATTAGAAACTGTTGTCTACATCTGACTTTTACTTGATGAATATTTTTCTAAGTTTTGGTCACATATAAACAAACAAATCAACTCTTAAATTATATGTAAAATATTACATGTAATTTTGGAATTGGGAGGGCTGGTTTGGAAGAGTCATTTAAGTACTGACTGGATAAGCACTGACAGGTGTAGGATGTAAATATTACTCCAGAGACCACTTGGCATACATCGCCTCCACGGCAATAAATTCCTGCTCTCTTAGAGAGGTTTAACACACAGAGTATTATTTTACTAACAGAATATGTCCTGGTGTCATATCTAAGGGGGAAAATTAACTGGAGTACTTTTGAGACCATATCATAGGGTGAACTTCTAATAGTAGCAATTAATAACAGGTTACAGGAAAACCAGCCTAGAGAAGTAGCAGCACCTTAAGATTCTAGACCCAAATTGCAAAATTAGAGAAAGCATTTTAGAAGATGCCAACCTTGGGGAGGTTAGTATTAGGGCTTAAGAAGGGTCCAACTCTGGAATGCCAATTAACTGAGTGTAGGCTTTGATTGAAACCTTCCTTTTCAAGTTCCCTGTCTGCTCAATTAATTAAAGATGTCGGAATCCAAAGGCAGTAAAGAAGAAAAGGCATGAAGAGAAAGAAAGGCTATTTCCATTCCAAATTCGAATTCTGTTACCATTCTAACTTTCATAAGAACCTAGGATCAAGAAGCAGTTGGTTTCCTATTAGGGCTTATCCTGGGAGGTGATTGTTAAAGGATATTCCAATCAGGGCCTTTTGTGGGAGCTAAGAAACTGTAAAACAATAGCCTCAGAAATAGTTAATCGTGCACTGTGGTCCATGAACATTCAAGGGCCAGCAAACATTTATTGCAAACCTACAATGCAAAAGCCAGGAGAGGTCATGAGCATATTAAAGACCTAGAACTTTGAGTAACTCAGTGTGAGCTGCCGCTTCACAGTCCTGTCATGGTGTGTCCTCTGTGCTCTGACACATAGACACCAAGTACTGCCATCGACAAAAAGGAAGAGTCCTTAAGAGACCAGGGCCAAGTTTACACTTCTGTATGTGGATGGTGATCAAGATAATAGGTGGAAATCACAGATTAAGGTGTGTTTTTTAAAATATGTTTTTTATTGATTTTTGAGAGAGAGATAGAAACATCAGTGTGAGAGAGATACATCAATCAGCTGCCTCCTGTACACTCCCCACTGGGGATCAAGCCCGCAACTGGGCATGTGCCCTGACCAGGAATTGAACCTGGACCTCTCAGTCCATGGGGCGACACTCAATCCACTGAGCCACACCAGCGGGCAAGGTTGTTTTTTTAAACTCAAGAATATCCTGTCCATTTGATGTTCTTCACCCTGCTTGCTTTTTTTTTTTTTCTTTTAATCCTCACCCGAGGACATTTTTCCTTTGTTCAGATAGAGTGGGAGGGAGAGAGAGGGAGAGAGAGAGAGAGAGAAAGAGAGAGAGAAACATCAATGCGAAAGGGACACATCAAGTGGCTGCCTCTCGCACGACCAACCAGGGCTGGGGACAAATCGCAACCAAGGTACGTGCCCTTAGCGGGAACCGAACCTGGGTCTCTCTGGACCGCAGGTCGACGGTCTAACCGCTGAACCAAACCGGCTAGGGCACACCCTGCTTGCTCTTAGGAATAGTTTGAAAATCTTAGAATGTGAAGGCTGTAAACATTTCTTTTTGGTTCAAAAGTACCTCTTTGCTCTCCCAGACAGGTACCTCAAAAACATTAGCAAGTGGCATTTGGATGAGTTGGCAGGACCTTTGCAGGGGTTTTTAGGGTTTTCTACACATTATCAACATTACTGGTTTACATGATTCTGCTTGCAGGCCAAGCAATTATCATGCTCTTTCCAAAGTTAAAAAATGTGGAATGAAAATTGAAATAACCTCTTTTCAGATTGCATGCAGCCTTCTTCTGGAACCTTCCTTCGTTCCACTGTCCCTGTCAACCTGGGGTTATCCCCAGATAGCCTCTCAGGTTGCCTAGCTAAGGTGGTACGCATCCCCGTGGAGTTACACAGCTTTGGTCTGGGTCTCTAGTGGTCGCATTTTGCATAAAATGGCTGGTCTTGTCATGTGGTGAGCTGCCCACGAATAATGTCACGGTTTTATTTCAGAAGCACATGAGGGTGTGAAACCACTCTAACCTTTCTGTGCTGCCTTCGCTGTTCAAGCCAGTCAGATGACTGTAGGTGTAAAATCCCTACTTGGAGTAGTCGGTGAAGAAACAGTGGCCTTTGGGCACAGAAGCCTTTATATAAACGTGGAGTCGTCTTGAACCTTGTCCAGGCTTTCTTATCTTCCTTTATTCTGCCTTGAGATTACTTTCTGGCTGTTCTAATAATTGAACTATAACCAGGTAACATAATGTAAAGGCCTGGAAATTACTATTGTTCCAAAATGACAAGTAGTTTATGTGATGTAACATCCTTCACATAATTTTCCAAGATTTGCTCCTTTTCCTCTTTTTTTTTTCCCCCTTTCATGTGTGGTATAATGTGTATATGTGTAAATATGATTTCATATTTGTTACGACAACATATAATCCATTTCACTGGCTGAGTTTGGCTCACAACTGTGTTATATAATGTAGGCATGGGTTCTCATGGGGATTATTTCCCAACGGAAGTCCTAAGATGGCAGTGCATGCACACATCTTGTGTAGGGACATAATTGACTTGCCATTTCATGGTTGAAAATGGTACACTAGGTGCTGAATGTGACGTTACCTTATAGATACAGAAGGTTGAAGACTTAAAACTAACCTTAGCCAACAAAAGGGCTGTGCCCCAGTGAGAACTGAGTTCATTTTCTGAGGGAGGTTTGGAAGACTGAAATACTTTCTCAAAGATTAAGACTGTGGCATGCAATGGCTGCATTGAGCTCCTCATACGGAACTCCATTTCTCATTGCTCTGCAATGCTCTTTGGGAGTTGAATAATGAGCTAGCTTATAAATGAAAGGGCTCTGAGCTGTATTCAGACCTATTAAGTATCTAGTTTATTATTTTAACCATCATTGTTGAAACCAGACCCAGTGACCCAATGTCAGTGTAAACTGCTCCTTTTTCTCGTGTTTTTATAAAGGGCTTCTGTCTGGGCTGGACCCAGTTCTCACATACAGAAGACGCCATTGTAGACAATTAGGACCTTTCCACCTGTATTCATTCTATAGTAAAGCATTGCCCTCAACATTGCCCAATTGTATCTGTTATTTTTGTTTTAACAACACTGATTCATACTAATAAATATTTTAAGTTTTACCAAGCTTGTCTTTTTCTTATTATAATGTTTAGTAGAATAATTTTTAAAAATTACATCCACCTCAGTTATCATGCATAAAGAATGGTGATTCCCCAGAGAAACTTGTGTATCTGTACACATGAAGACATATATGATGTTAACTGGCACTGTGCAAACAGCAAAACGTCTTCCCTAAGGAAATCGATCAATAAGATGTAGCACAGCCATATGATAAAAACTGCAGGGTACCTGGGCCCACAATTAACTGATATTTTATATTCCTCTACTGCTTCATTTCCCCTTCCTACCAGAATGATGCATTGATGAGTATTGTTCTTAGTCCCCAGGAAACTCACATGATAAGCATTCTATGCTCACATTATGGATCAAAATATTAACCAGAAATGGATCGATCAAGTTACTAATTGTTAGTTTCTCTGAAGCAAAATCATTCCAGCTGTATTCAAATTGTCCCACCTGAAGCATCAATAAAAATATGAATCTGTTATATACAGACAACAGTATGGTGATTGTCAGAGGGAAAGGGGATGGAGGGCGCTGGGAGAGGGCAAATGGGGGGATAAATGGTGGTGGAAAGAGACTTGACTTTGGGTGGTGAGTGCATGGTGCGGTATGCAACTGATGTGTTATATATAGAGTTGTACACTTGAAACCTATATGGTTTTATTAACCAATGTCACCCCAATAAATTCAATTAAAAAAACAAGAACAAAAAACGATAGGGTAATTTAAATGAATGTAAGAGCTATCATGCATCAACATGTATCTCAAAACAGAATGTGAGCCCTGGCCGAGTAGCTTAGTTGGTTAGAGCATCATCCCAATACTCCAAGGTTTCGGGTTCGATCCCAGGTGAGGGAACATACAAGAATCAACCAATGAGTACATAGATAAGTGGAACAACAAATTGATGTTTCTCTCTCCCTCTCCCCCTTCCTCTTTCTCTCTAAAATTAATTAATAAAAATAAAAATGAAAACCAACCAAACAGAATGTGGCATGCAGAGTTACCATACTGCATATCCCTGAGGCCACTCACAGTGGTCTGTGTGTTTGGAGCCCTCGGGAGCTGTGCAGTGCAGCCTGAGCAACTGAGCTGTGGTGTGGCTGAGTGAATAAAGAAAGTTGAAGAAGTTCAAAAGCATATAAACTTACACAAAACAATAATGTATGTTGTTTATAAATGTGTATAAAAATGAAGAATTAGAAGGAAAAACATCAGCTTCATGATACTGCTTACCTCTGGGGAGGGAGGGAAGTAAACAGGATCAGAGAGGAGAACACAGGGCATTTAACTATCAGTAATTTTAATTTATTTCATGATATAAAAATCTGAAGCCAGTAGGACAAAATGGTAGCATTCGGTCATTTCAAAGTATAGGTTTCATTAGTCTGTATATTTTGTTGTATTAATTTTTTTTTAAGAGCTAGGACATAGAAACAAATAATGAAGGATTAGGCTGACTTCTCAAATATGCTAGAAAGATTTCATAAGTGTAACTGCCAACTTAGTGTACTCAGTATATTGTATGAGGTTTACATATTCCCATCCCTTCATCTTGGCTACCCACACCTGCCCGACAACACACACATCCTTTCTCACAAGCACTTGTGGATCTTAGGCTTTCCTTCTATGCAGAGCTGCATTTGGTGCAAGGATGTGGAGAGGGAGGAGAGCAGTGCCTTATGTCCTTAGCATTTGAATCATTACCCGAGGCATAAGCTGGGAAGCTGCTTTTCATATATAATCAAACAAGAAAAAACCCAAACCCACCATCACCTAGAGACCCAGTCTTCTAATTTTATAAGAAAATGAGCCCTTCTTTTGCATTCACTGCAGGTGGTTACTATGTATGGCATTTTGGGGAACACTTCCTATTCAGGTAAGGATTGTCCTGAGAGCAAGGCCTGCTGGTGAAGAGAGGAGGAAGACCTCATCCTAAACCCATGAACATCCATCTCGAGGAATGTCTTCTCCAACGTTTTGAGATACTGCAGTAATGTCCGCTTCAACGGGTTTCTGGTACAAATGTGAAGCTATCTCCCCCTCCTTTCCAGGGTCTATTGAAGCCAAACAGATAATGCCAAGCACTAGCAGTTTTACTGAAAGTGGGCACTCTCAGACATGCTGGTCAGAGTATAAATTGGTACAAGCTTTCTAGAAAGTGACCTCATGACATGGTAGCTGGCTTTCATAGGTTTAATCAGTGACATCCACAGACTAAGGTGCTTGTCCCAGTATCATTTATAGTGGTGAAAACTTGTAAAAATTCAAATGTTCTATGCTATGAAATTAGTTAAATAAATTATAGTACATTCCTAAAATAGAATTCTGTGAAAATTAGAAATTACAGTATTAGAAATAAGTGTTACTGGCCACAAAACTCAAATGTAAAAAAAAAAAATACCTCTTTCTATTTTCTGTAACAATTTAATTTCTATCTTGAGCCCCCATTCTGTGTAATGCAGAAAGTTGAATTTAGTTATACCAAATTTTATCCAAACTGGGGCACTTCTTAGAGTGAAGAGGATGCTGTCAACATCAAGCTGGAACATGGATGTAAATCAGATAGACCCAGGCAAACTGGGACAGAAGGTCATTCTGGTCTAGCCTCCTACCCATCTAGCAAGGTGGGAGGTGGTATTGGGGAGGTGGGGCAGAAAACTCGGGAGTTCCTGGGTAAGTACCTTATCATAGCTCTCTTCATAAAGTCATCCATCTGTCCATCCATCCATCCAGTATTTGTGGAGGGGTACTATAAGTCTTTGCTAAACTAACCCTCCATGCTCCATTGGATGTATATAATTTCCAAGCTTACAGGGAAATAAAGATAAGGGAAAAGACAAAAGAAACAAGAATGACAGGAAGGAGAAGATGTTCCTTCAAGGGCAGAAGAGGCAGCTTGACTGGGGAAGCACTGTGACCACAAGGGTAGAAATGGGGGCTTGGGAATCAGCTCACCCCTTATTCATCATAAGATCTTGAACAATATTTTTAGTTTCTCTGAGCCTCCATTTTCTCCTAAAAAACAGGGATAGTGCCCACATCTCAGGGTTGAAATCAAGATTAAGTGAAATCATTGAGTAAGGCACTAGCACCAAGAACCTAGTGGCTATGATTATGCCATAGGCTTTAACCTTTGCCCTGGACTTGGGCTGAGTTCTTTTTGCCTGTCTTTCTGTTGCTACTTTCTTATTTTTGTTTCTTTCCTTGGGAAGAAATGTAGTGTAGAGATTAAGATCAAGAAATACAGCATTAGTCCTGGCCAGTATGGCTCAGTTGTTAGAGTGGTTAGAGTGTCAGCCTGTGCACAGAAGGGTGGCAGGTTCGATTCCCACTCAAGGGCAGGTACCTGGGTTTCAGGTTTGATCCCTGGCCCTGATTGGGGTGCATGCAGGAGGCAACCAATCAATGTGTCTCTCTCATATCAATGTTTCTTTCTCTTTCTCCCCTTCTCTCCCTCCTTTCCATTCCCTAAAACTCAATGGGAAAATATCCTCAAGTGAGGATTAACTGGAGGAGGGGGAGGGGGAGGAGAGAGGGAGGGGGAGGAGAAGGAGAAAGACCGCCTGAGTTTGACTTCAGTTTGACTCCAAGCTGTATAATTTGCTGGCGGTGGGATGTTTGGCAGATTAATCTCTCTAAACCTCAGTTTCCTCCTATGTAAATGCAGAAAATAATTCGTATGCACACATAGGCATAATTCTGGAATCCAAAAAGCTTTATAAGTGGAGGTATTTTTTTCCAAGTTTCATAGGAAGTCATTTGGTAGTAAAACCTGAACTGATGTGATGTTATTTATGGCCATTGTTTACCCCACCAGGGGTGACTCTATGGATGTTCTGTAATAGATGCACTGTATTACTTTATTAAAATACAAACAAAATTCTTAATTCTGAAATGATCTGCCTCTAAATTGTCACGTAGGAATTGTGGGCCCGAAGCACCTGCCTTGCATGTATGTCATGAGGATTGAACCAGAACACGCACTTGAAGACGCCTTCCCCTTGGGGAGCTCCAGGCCACCACAGGGGGCGCTGTTTACATGGACACCAACACTCGCAGTTCATCCTGCATGGGCTGCAGGGGTTTCACTCAGCAGAAAGCACTTCTTATCCTCCTTGATGGAACAAATACTCAAAAACAATAATAGCTAACACGAATATAGTGACTTGCTATGTGCCAGATACTGCCCTAGGTGTTTTACATCATATTATTTTCTATTTTCACACCCCTCTTATGAGGGAGGTACTATTATTGTTTCCTTTCTACAGATGAGAAAACAGAAGTACAGGAGGTTATGTAAATAGCCCAAGACCATGGACTAGTAAGAAAGACCAAATTAAAATGTTAGCTACAGCCCTGGCCAGTGGACCAAGAGTTGCAAGTTCCATTACCCATCAAGGGCATGTACGTCGGTTGTGGGTTCAGTTCCCTGAAGTGGTCATGCAGGAGGCAATCAGTCACATGGATGTTTCTCTCTCTCTCTCTCTCTCTCTCTCTCTCTCTCTCTCTCTCTCTCTCTCTCTCTCTCTATCCCTCCCTCCCACTTTATTAAAAAAAAAAAAAAAAAAGGAAATATCCTCAGGTTAAAAAAAAATGTTAGCCAGGAGGGGAAAAAAAAGTGTTAGCTACACCCTGGCTGGTTAGAGTGCCCTCCAGATGCACCAAGGTTGTGGGTTCCATCCCTACTCAGGGCACATATGGGAATCAACCAGTGAATGCATGAATGGGTGGAGCAACAAGTTGATGTTTCTCTCTCTTTCTCCTCATCTCTTTCTCTCAAATCAATAAATTAAAAAGTAAAATAAAATAAATGTTAGCTACAATTATTTTCTCCTTTCTTCTTTTAAATTTAAAAATGTATTGAGGTATAATTGACATATTAGTTTCAGGTGTGTGATATAATGATTAGCTATTTGTACACATGCAAAATGATCATCACAATAAGTTTAACATCCATCACCTCACATAGTTACACATTTTTATTCCTGGTAATAAGATCTTTTAAAATTTACTTACAACTTTCAAATATACAATACAGTATTATTAACTATAGTCATCATGCTGTACATTAGATTCCCAAGACTTATTTTATAATTGGAAGTATATACCATTTGATCCCCTTCACCCATTCTATCCCCCCCACCCCACCTCCAACCGCCTCTGGCAACAACCTCCAGTCTGTTCCGGCTTTTTTCAATCACTATATTTCGGAGCTCTTTTCATATGTATCAGCACCTACAGATGTACTTTAATTTTTTAAGTGACTGCGTAATCATCATGATGATAATTAGCATTTATTGAACATTTGCAATATGCCAGTGCTGTTCTAAGTGCTTCTATTTTCTCCTTTCTTTATTCTCATTGTAAATAGTGTAAACATAAAGGAATGAAGAAAAGGAAATTCTCATTCATTGAATACTTCCCGTGAGCTACATACTTTCAAATTGCATCTCATTTTATCCACAATTGTTCTCATTTGTATAGAAGGAGCATGGAGAACTTAACTGACTTTCTCAATCTTATACAGTTAGTAAAAAGGACAACTCCACTTATGCCAAGGCCCATGCTATCACTTTTGCATCTCAGAAGGAAGTGTTGGTTGTGGAGCTAAGGGTTAACCAGCTCTGGCTGGAAGAGCTGAGTCACTCCATTAACCAGATTTGCTGGTTTCACTAAACTATTATCTGATCCCAAACTGCTGGAGTGACTCTCCTGGACCCTACTGCTCAGGCAGCTTGATTTATCCTTTCCATTACCCTGACCTCAATGTTGACACCATTGCTCAGCCCTGACTGAAGTTCTTAACTGGCTTTTTGAAATGACTTCTGCATCAGAGTCTGGCAATTTTCTTTGAATTTGCTTCTGAGAACCCAGTGCCAAAAGCAGTGTCCCCAAGTAAGCTTGTATATAACCAGAGAGTGGCCAGCTTCTTCTGCTTTCTTTTACCTCGAGTTTTCTCTAGATTTGTACCTATTACCTCCTTTTCTGGTCCTTTGGAAAAGGATCCCACTCACTTCTAAAGCATGTACCAAGCTTTGTTTTTTTCTTCCATCGTAAAATTCCCCTTGCACTGTCCTAGTTTAGGCTTTCAATATGTTCTCTCTCAACTATTGCGATTGTTTCTTAACAAATCTCTTTAAATTGCTTTTGGCCCACAAATCTATCATTGAACATGCTAACAGTGAATCGGCTGATGTACAGATCACATACATTTTCTTATTTCTTTCTTTCTTTCTTTTTTTCTTTCTTTCTTTCTTTCTTTCTTTCTTTCTTTCTTTCTTTCTTTCTTTCTTTCTTTCTTTCTTTCTTTCTTATTTTTAATTAGTTTATTTTTGTTACAGATGCTTCTTCTTCCCTCGTTGCACCCTCCTCCTCCCATCCCAGGCATTGTTGTCTATGTCCACAGTTATGCATACATGCATATAAGTTCTGTGGTTTATCTCTTCCCTCTCGACCCCCTCTTCTGAGGTTTGTCAGTCTGTACCCTACTTCTATGTCTCTGGGTCTATTTTGTTTATCAGCTTGTTTGGTTCATTATATTCCACAAATAAGTGAGATCATGTGGTATTTGTCTTTCTCTGATTGGCTTGTTTTGCTTAGGATAATACTCTCTAGGTCCTTCCATATCGTCTCAAAGGATAAAAGATTTTTCTTTCTTTTTTTTATCCTCACTCGAGGACATTTTTGCATTTATCTTCAGATAGAGCGGGAGGGAGAGAGGGAGGAAGAGAGAGAGAGAAACATCCATGTGAGAGAGACACATCGACTGGTTGCCACCCACACAACTCCAACTGGGGTCGGGGACAAACTGCAACCGAGGTACATGCCCTGAGCTGGAACTGAACCTGGGACTCTCCGGTCCACAGGCCGATGCTCTAACCACTGAGCCAAACTGGCCAAGGCAGATTTTTCTTTCTTACAGCTGCATAGTACTCCATTGTGTATATGTACCACAGCTTTTTCATCTACTCATCTATTGATGGACACTTGGGCTGTTTCCAGATCTTAGCAATTGTAAATAGTGCTGCTATGAACATAGGGGTACATATATTCCAGCAGTTCTCAACCTATGGGTCGCGACTCCTTTGGGGGTCTAATGACCCTTTCATAGGGGTCACCTAAGACATAACAGTAGCAAAATTACAGTTATGAAGTAGCAACGAAAATAATTTTATGGTTGGGGGGTCACCACAACATGAGGAACTGTATTAAAGGTTCTTGGCATTAGGAAGGTTGAGAACCACTGATATATTCTTTCTGACTGGTGTTTCAGGCTTCTTAGGGTATATTCTTGGAAGTGGGATCACTGGGTCAAATGGCAGTTCAATTTTTAACTTTTTGAGGTAACACCATAGTGTTTTCCATAGTGGCTGCACCAGTCTGCATTCCCACCAGCAGTGTACTAGAGTCCCCTTTTCTCCACACCCTCGCAAGCACTTGTTGTTTGATGATTTGTTGATGGCAGCCATTCTGGCAGGTATGAAGTGATACTTCATTGTTGTTTTAATCTGCATCTCTCTGATGATTAGTGACGTTGAGCATTTTTTCATATGTCTCTTGGCCATTTGTATGTCCTATATGGAGAGGTGTCTGCTTAGGTCCTCTGCCCATTTTTTATCGGGTTCTTTGTCTTCCTTTTGTTGAGTTGTATGAGTACTCTATATATTTTGGAAATTAACCACTTATCTGACATATTGTTGGCAATTAAGCTATCTCATATAGTGAGTTCCCTTTCCATTTTGATGGGTGCTGGATTTTGTCGAATGCTTTTATAGCATCTATTGATAAGATTGTATGGTTTTTATCTTTCATTTTGTTTATGTGGTGTATCACATATTGATTTTCGAATATTGTACCATCCTTGCATCCCTGGGATGAATCCCACTTGGTCATGATGAATAATTTTTTGATGTATTGCTGGATCTGATTTGCTAATATTTGGTTAAGGATTTTGGAATCTGTTCATCAGTGATATTAGCTTGTAGTTTTCTTTCTTTGTAGTGTCTTTATCCGGTTTTGGAATTAGGATTATGTTGACCTCATAAAATGAGTTTGGAAGTCTTCCGTCTTGTTGGAATTTTTGGAATAGTTTGAGGAGAATGGGTGTTAGATCTGCTTTGAATGTTCAGTAAAACTCTCCATGAAGCCATCCAGGCCCAGGCTTTTGTTTGCGGGGAGTTTCTTGATTACATCTTCAATTTCCTTAGTTGTTATTGGTCTGTTCAAGTTTTCTATCTCTTCCCGGTTCAGTTTTGGGAGACTGTGTGTTTCTAGAAATTTGTCCATTTCGCCTAGATTGTACAATTTGTTGGCGTATTATTGTTCATAGTATGTTTTGGTTATCCTTTGTATTTGTGTGGTGTCAGTTGTTAATTTTGTTTATTAGGGTCCTCTCTTTTTGTTTCTTGGTGAGTCTGGCTAAGGTTCCATCAATCTTGTTTATCTTTTCAAAGAACCAGCTCTTTGTTTCATTGATCTTTTGAACTGTTTTTCTATGTCCTTTATTTCTGCTCTGACCTTTACTATTTCTTTCCTTCTATTTGCTCTGGGCTTTCCTTTTTGTTTACTTTCTAGTTCTTTAAGTTGTAGCGTTAGAAAGTCATTTAGGAATTTTTCTTGTTTCTTGAGGTAGGGTTGTAGTGCTATGAACTTCCCTCTCAGGACTGCTTTCACTGCATCCCATAGATTTTGTGTTGTTGTGTGTTTGTTTTCATTGGTTTTCAGAAAGTTTTAAATTTCTTCCTTGATTTCCTTGGTAACCCATTCATTGTTTAATAACATGCTATTTAACCTCCAAGTGTTTGAATTTTTTTTGTATGTTTTTGTTGTAATTGATTTCTAGTTTCATGCCATTGTGATTTGAAAGATGCTTGATATGATTTCAATCTTCTTGAATTTGTAGAGACTTACTTTGTGCCTAACAGGTGGTCTATCTTCGAGAATGTCCCATGTGCATTTGAGAAGAATGTATATTCTGCAATTTTGGGGTGAAATGTTCTGTAAATATCAATTAAATCCAGCTGATCTAATTTGTCATTTAAGGACTCTGTTTCCTTGTTAATTTTTTTGTCTGGAAGATCTATCCAGTGGTGCCAGTGGGGTGTTAAAGTCACCCACTATGATTGTATTGCTATTGATCTCTCCCTTGAAGTCTTGCAGAAGTTTTTTTGATATATTTTGGTGCTCCTGTATTTGGTGCGTATATGTTTACCAGGGTTATATACTCTTGTTGGATTGATTCCTTTAATATTATGTAGTAACCTTCTTTGTCTCTTATTGTGGCCCTAGTTTTGAAGTCTATCTTATCAGATATGAGTATTGCTACATCAGCTTTTTTATTCTTTCCATTTGCTCGGAAAATTTTTTTTCCATCCCTTCCCTTTCATCCTGTGTGAGTCTTTTGTTGTGAGGTGAGTCTCTTGTAGACAGCATATATATGGGTCGTGCTTTCTTATCCAATCAGCTACCCTATGTCTTTTGATTGGAGCATTCAACCCATTTACATTTAAGGTTATTATTGATAGACACTTATTAGTTGTCATTTTTATTTTATGCCTGTGTTCCTCTTTCTCTTTCTGTTTCTTCTCTTTCTTATAACAGTCCCTTTAGCATTTCTTGCAGTGCTGGTTTGGTGGTGGTAAATTCCTTTAGCTTTTTTTTTGTCTGTGAAGCTCTTTATTTCTCCTTCAATTTTGAATGATAGCCTTGCTGGATAGAGTAGTCTTGGATTCAGAGCCTTGTCTTTCATTACTTTGTATACTTCATGCCACTCCCTTCTGGCCTACAGTATTTCTATTGAGAAATCAGATGACAGTCTAATGGGAGCTTTCTTGTAGGTAACTTTCTGTCTCTCTCTTGCTTCCTTTAAGATTCTTTCTTTGGCCCTGGCCTGTTTGGCTCAGCGGTTAGAGCGTCGGCCTGTGGTCCAGAGAGACCCGGGTTCGGTTCCCGCTAGGGGCGCGTACCTCGGTTGCGGTTTGTCCCTGGCCCTGGTTGGTTGTGCGGGAGGCAGCCACTCGATGTGTCCCTTTCACGTCGATATTTCTCTCTCTGTCTCTCTTCCTCTCTCTCCCTCCCACCCTATCTGAACAAAAGATGGAAAAATGTCCTCGGGTGAGGATAAAAAAAGAAAAAAAGATTCTTTCTTTGCCTTTAATGTTTGCCATTTTAATTATGACATGTCTAGCTGTGGGTCTTTTGGGGTTCATCTTGCTTGGGAATCTCTGTGTTTCCTGGACTTGTGTGACTTTTTCCTTCACCAATTCAGGGAAGTTTTCTGTCATTATTTCTTCAAACAGGTTCTCTATTCCTTTCTCTGATTCTTCTCCTTCCAGTACCCCTATAATGTGAATGTTGTTATGTTTCACATTGTCCCAAAACTCCCTTAAACTCTCCTCTTGCTTTTTAATTTTTTTCCCATTTGCTGCTCTATTTGGGTGTTTTTTTCTACCTTGTCTTCTAACTCACTGATTCGGTCTTCAGCTTCTTCTAATCTACTATTGAATCCTTCTCAGGTATTTTTCATAACAGCTATGTCATTCTTTATTTCCTCTTGATTTTTATTCATAGCTTCTACCTCTTTATTTAAGCTGATGTAGTTCCCACTGAGCACTTCATAATTCTTATTAAGTTTCTTGTAGTTCTCACTAAATTGTTTGAGCATCCTTAAAATCATTGCTTTGAATTCTTTATATGACAAATTGCTTTCTTCCATTTTATGAAGTTTCTTTTCTTTCATTTGGGTGTTGTTTTTTTGTCTTACCATTTTAGCTGTCAGATAGTTCTAGGCCTGGTGAGGGATGTTGGAATGTGTAGGCAGGTCGGTGTGTATCAAATAAGGCTGCTGTACCTCCCAGACTGTTTTGGTGTGTGGCACCTCTTGCCTGCTGTGGGTCCTGGAGGATTGACAACTGGTGGCTGGTATTGGTCAGTCATGTCAGGTGCTCTTGGGGTGCAAGGGTCCAGCTGTTGCACTACTGGGGTGCATGGGTCCCACTGGTGTGCTCCTAGGGTGCATGGGCTCTGCTGGTACTCTACCAGGGTGCGTGAGTTCTGCTGGTATACTTCTGGGGTGCATGGGTACCACTGGTGTTCTGCTGGGGTGTCCTGCTGCCTGGTGGGGCTCAGCTCCTGATCAGTTGCTGCTGGGGGTGAGTGTCAGCTCCCAGTTTGTGCTCCTACTGCTGCTGCTGTTGCCAGAGGGTGCTCTCAGCTCCCAATCCTCTGCTGCTGTTGGGGGCTGAGGATGCTCAGCTTCCTGGACTTTGCTGCTGCTGGGGGAGGGGCTCCACTCCAAATCCGCTGCTGCAGTTGTCAGCAGCTGGTCTTGGCTGTCCGAGTCTTGCTGCTACTTGGGCTGGGGCATTGCTCCTGATCAGTCTCTGCTGATTCCACCGGGGATGGGTCTCAGCTGCCAATTTGTGCTGCTACTGCCTGGGGAGGGATGTCCACTCCAGAGCTTCTGTTGCTGGGCGTGTGTCTCTGCTCCTGAGCCCAGCTGCTGTTGTATTAAAACATCAACAGACCAGCTGGTGTGGATCAGTGGTTGAGCATTGACCTATGCACCAAGAGGTCACCAGTTCGAATCCCTATCAGGGCACATGCCCAGATTGTGGGCCAAATCCCCAGTGGGGGGCATGCAGGAAGCAGCTGATCAATATTCTCTCTCATTGATGTTTCTCTATATGATGAGCCATTTGGAGGTAGAAACAAAAAGCATTCATTTAGCATTTTCTTTCCAGTATAAATGTCTATTGTTTTTTATTTTTTTTATTTTTTTTAACTTATCTTTATTGTTGTATGTATTACAAGTGTCCCCCCCATTATCCCTCCATTGACCCCCTCCTCCCCAATCCTGCCCCCCTCTGCTTTCCCCACACTATTGTTTGTGTCCATTGGTTATGCATATATGCATAGAAGTTCTTTGGTTTATCTCTTCCTGCCCTCCCCTCCCCCCTTCCCTTTGAGGTTCATCAATCTAACAACCAATTTGTACTTCTTAATTTCTTCATCTTTTCACCCATCCCCCCAGCCCCCTCTCATTTGACAAGCAACAAAAATTTCTCTGTATCTATGAGCCTGTTTCTGTTCTGCTCGCTCATTTTGTTTGTAGATTCAATTATTGATAGATATGTATTTATTGTCATTTTATTGTTCATATTTTTGTTCTTCTCCTTCAAGAAGGCCCTTCATCATTTCATGTAATACTGGTTTGGTGGTGATGAACTCCTTTAGCTTTTTCTTATCTGGGAAACTATTTGTCCATTAATTCTAAATGATAGTTTTGCAGGATAGAGTAATCTTGGTTGTAGGTTGTTGCTTTTCATCACTTTGAATATGTCTTGCCACTCCTTTTTGGCCTGCAAAGTTTATTTTGAGAAATTGGCTGACAGTCTTATGGGAGCTACTTTGTAGGTAACTAACTGCTTTTCCCTTGTTGCTTTTAAGATTCTTTGTTTGTCTTTAACCTTTAAAGGCATTGTGAAGATGATGTGTCTTGGTGTGGACCTCTTGGAGTTCATCTTGTTTGGGACTCTCTGTGCTTCCTGGACTTGTATGTCTGCTTCCTTCACCAAGTTAGGGAAGTTTTCTGTCATTATTTTTCAAATAGGTTTTCAATTTTTTGCTCTCTCTTTTCTCCTTTTGGCACCCCCATGATGTGAATGTTGGTACACTTGAAATTGTACCAGAGGCTCCTTATACTGTCCTCATTTTTCTGGATTCTTTTTTCTTTTTACTGTTCTGATTGGGTGTTTTCTGCTTCCATTATATTCCAATGTGATGGTTTGCTTCTTGGCTTCACCCACTCTACTATTGATTCTTTATTCTTTATTTTAGTTTGTACATCATCCTTCATTTCCAACTGGTCCTTTTTTATGTTGTTAATGTTCTCACTAAGTTCCTTGGAGTTCTCCTTAAGTTCCTTGAAGGTCTCACTAAGTTCCTTCAGCATCCTTATAACCAGTGTTTTGAACTTTGCATCTGATTCATTGCTTATCTCCATTTTGTTTAGTTCTTTTCCTGGAATTTTGTTCTGTTCTTTCACTTGAGACATGTTTCTGTGTTTCCTTGTTTTGGCTGCTTCCGTGTTTCTATGTATTAAGGAGAGTTGCTATGTCTCCTAGGCTTCGTAGGATGGTCTATTGTTGTCGGTGTCCTGTGGGGTCCAGTGGCACAGCCTCCCTGATCACCCCAGCTGGGCCCTCGAGGTGCACCCCTAGTGTGGACTGTACACCCTTGTGTTGTAATTGAGTCTTGATTACTGTTGGCATGTCAATGGGAGGGATTTACTCAGGCTGATCAGCTGCAAGGACTGGCTGTGCCCATTGATACTGGCCTCTGACTCCCTTGGAGGATCAGCGGTATAGGGGCTCACCACACAGAGAAAAACTTACTTCATCAGGGCTCTGGTACCCACTGAGTCTGCTCATTGAGTGTGTCACTTGTGGAAGTGGTTGGGTGCCTGGTGGAGGTGGTTGGGTGGTGGTGCTTCAGTGTGGTCTGAAGCTGTCCACTGGGTGTGCTGAGACCATGTGCTGCTTGTTTGAGAGATTTTAGGAAAATCTGAAGCAGGATCCAAGACAGGTCAATCCTATGGTAAAGCCACTGGAAGCAGATTAGGCGGGTGGAAGGTTGGGTGGGGCAGGGCCTCAGGGAGTCACCAGGGCAGGACAAACAGTGTGAGCCAGGTTTCTGGAGTCCCAGATATGGCTGCCCTCTGCTGCCCCAGGGAGGGGCTCACCAAAGGTACAAGGCCCCCAACAGCAAGTCTGTCTAGAATAAAGCTGCCTCTCCAGCTCTCACCCCAATGCCGAACAATTCAGTTCTTCCTCGTATCTCTGGTGCCTCCCAAGCTGCCTCCCCAACACTGGAGCCCAGAAGGTACCAGTCTGAGCAAGTCCGTATGCGGGCCCTTTAAGAGGAACTGCCCAGGACTCCAGAGCCTCAGCCTCCCTCAGCCTCAGTTCCCGCTGGTTTTTCCAACCAGAAGTCATGGGGAATTCTCTTCCTGGCACTGGAACCCTGAGCTGGGGAGCCTGGTGTGGGACGGGGACCCCTCACTCCTCAGGGAGGACCTTCACAGCTGAGGTATCCTCCTGATTTTTATCTGACACACGTGGGTGTGGGACAAGCCCATCTGTGCCTCCGCCCCTCCTACCAGTATGGATGTGGCTTCTTCTTTAATTTGGAGTTAATAGGACTTCCATTCAGCTCGATGTCAGGCGGTTCTGAATGATGGTTGTTCTGCAGTTTAGTTGTAATTTTGATGTGGTTGTGGGAGGAGGCAAGCACCACGTCTACCCATGCCACCATATTGACCGGAAGCTGTCCATTCTTTTTTAGCTCTATCTCCATTCTATTTTAGTTTTAATCCCCTTCCTTTTTTCTACCCAACCCCTCACCATCTCCCCTCTGGTAACCATCAGTTTGTTTTCTGTATCTATGAGATTGTTTTGGTATTGTTTATTTATTTGCTTTGTTTTTTAGATTCCACATATAAGTGAAATCATATGGTATTTGTCTTTATCTCTCTGACTTATTTCACTTAACAAATACCATCTAGGTCTCAGGTGGCAAGATTGCATTCTCTTTTATGTTTGAGTAATATTCCATCATATAGATACATCTTTTTTTTTTTTTAATCCTCACCCTAGGACAGAGAGCGAGAGCGAGAGAGAGAGAGAGAGAGAGGGAGAGAGAGAGAGAGAGAAAGGGAGAGAGAATGTGAGAGAGAAATACAGATCAGCTGCCTTCTGCATGTGCCCCAACTGGGGATTGAACCAGCAAACCTTTGGTGCACAGGCAGACACTTAACCAACTGAGCCACTCTGGCCAGGCGATATACATATTCTTTATCCATTCATCTATTGATGGACTCCTAGGTTTTTTCCATGTTTTGGCTATTGTAGATAATGCTGTAATGAGCATAAGGGTGCATATATCTTTTCTAATTATTGTTTTCTTTCTTTTACTTTTCAAATAAATTACCAAAAGTGGAAATGCTAGGTTATATGGTAGTTCTATTTTTATTTTATTTTTTTAGATATCTTCATACCATTCAATAGCATTCTATGAAAATGTCTATTCCTGAAAATTTGGAAAATTCAGAAAAATAGGAGAAATAGTAAGCAATTTACTAATCTGCCTTGACATTCAAAGCACCTAGAATACTTTAGGAGTTTTTCCCATGTTTGTTATTATGACACTGAGAAACTAGGTAAAAAATAATCCTCTAGCTGTGGTTGGTTTGTCTCAATGATTAGATTTGGTTGGCCCATGGACCAAAGCATCTCAGGTTCTATTCCTGATCAAGGGCACGTACCTGGGTTGCGGGTTCAATCCCTGGCCCTGTGCCACATTGTGTGGGAGGCAACCAATTGCTGTGTCTCTCTCATATCAATGTTTCTTTTTCTCTCCCTCCTTCTCTTCCACTCTAAAAATCAATGGAAAAATAGCCTCGAGTGAGGATTAACAACAACAAAATAATAATAATCTTCTAATAGATATTTAAATGGATCTATGTCTTTATTTTATGTGAGACCACAACATCTTTTGGATTTGGGGGATGGTCTAAACTAAAGGAAAGTAGGATATGGTGAGTGAACCAAGTAAAATCCAAGAGAAACTGAATCCAGGCCTGTGCAATGACTTACACAAGCAATTGTTTTCTGATCACTTCAGCAAAAAATACTGAAACAGCAGTCATATCAATAAGAAAAAATAGGATGAGAATATGATGTGTAGATAACCTTACACTTAGAGTAATCATTACTCAATGAAGGCTTTCATTGAAGATAAGCATTCTTATATTCCAGTCCAAGCACACAACCTATGCTATGTCGATCTGATTACAAAGAAGTTCTTAATGCAGAGTGATTCTCTGTGACAAATGCATCTCTAGTTTAGTAATATTCTCTATCAGTTAACAGATACATGATTTGAACTACACAGAACTGTAGTTTAACCTTCCAGTTAAATTTCTTCAGAGATGATTGTTCTCATGCAGTTGACACGTCAGTGCAACATGGGACCATCACTTGCACAAGGGACATCATCCCCACCACGCACCACAGCCCTCATCCAGTTGCTTATCATCTCACATCAGAATGTGCAATAACTCCCAGCTGGTATCCCCTCTTTTATGTAAAGTCTTACAAATAAATTACATTTCAAAGATTAATGCAACAAACCCATGTATGCATGTCCACCATCAAAAATTAACAAATGTTAACATTTTATTTCTAAATATGTGTGATAAACATACAGACATATTTAACGAAGCAAAGGAAGTGGAATATAATAGATAAAGTTGAAGTCATTTTTGATCTGCACAGGGGGTTAAAACCGCAGCAGATGGCCGACCAGTGTGGCTCAATGGATGAGCGATGTCTTGTGCAACAAGAAGTCACCAGTTCCATTCCTGGTCAGGACACATGCCTGGGTTTCAGGCTTGATCGCCAGTAGGGGGCATGCAGGAGGCAGCTGATGGATGTTTCTATTGCTCCCTCTCCCTGCTTTTCTATCTAAAAATCAATAAAAAACATATTTGAAATAACACACACACAGAATAAAACTGCAGCATATGAAATTTGGGAGGACACAGTTCGACCCAAAGCAGCTGCTTGCATGCTGCAACACCAGAGCCAAGTAGTTATAAGAGACCATGTGGTCTGCAGAGTCTAAATAGTCACTCTCTACCCCTTGACAGAAAATGTTTGCTGACTCCTACTATACCGGTGAACATGTTTGACATGGAAAATATGCAAAATATATTAAGTGAAAAGATTACAAAATTCAGTTGACCCTTAAACAAAACAGGGGTTAGTTGCACCAACACCCTGCATAGTAGAAAATCTGTATAAGACTTTTAACTCCCTCCAAATTTAACTACTGTTAACTGGAAGCCTTACTGGTAACATAAACAGTCTATTAACACATATTTTGTATGTTATATGTATTATATACTGTATTCTTATGATAAAGTAAGTTAGAGAATAGAAAATGTTACTAAAAATTCAGAAGGAAGAGAAAATGCATTTACATATAATATTCATTGAAAAAAAATCCATGTTATAAGTGGACTGATGCCATTCAAACCTGTGTTGTTCAAGGATCAACTGTAATATCTTTTGGAAAATTATCTCGCTTGAAAACATCTACATATGAATAGAAGAAAGACTAAAATTATACTTCACAATATTAATAATGGTAATACCTGAAGATTAGCACTGAGTAATTTTTATTTTCTTTTTACTTATATGTGTTTTCTAGTTTTTCTGTTATGAATATGTATTATATTTATAATTATAAAACCAAAAAATTATGCCAGAATGATGTTTAAAAAAAGAGACCAGACTTCCAGTCAAGATGGCGGCGTAGGTAGACACAGTATCGCGTCCTCCCACAACCACATCAAAGTTACAACTAAACTACAGAACAACCATCATTCAAAACCACCTGAAATCAAGCTGAATGGAAGTCCTACAACTACGAAATTAAAGAAGAAGCCGCATCGAGACTGGTAGGAGGGCGGAGGCGTGACGGGCTGGTCCCACACCCACGTGTGGCGGATAAAAATTAGGAGGACACCTCAGCTGGGAAGGTCCTCCCTGAGGACTGAGGGGTCCCCGTCCCACACCAGGCGCCCAGCTGAGGGTTCCAGTGCCAGGAAGAGAAGTCCCCAGAACTTCTGGCTGGAGAAACCAGCGGGAACTGAGGCTGAGGCGGCAGCTCCTCTTAAAGGGCCCGCGCACAGACTTACTCAGACTCGCTCCCTCCGGGCTCCAGCGTGGGGGAGGCAGCCTGAAAGGCACCAGAGTCATATGGGGAAGAACTGAGCTGTTTGGCATTGGCGCGAGGGCTGGAGAGGCAGCTTTCTCCTGGACAGACCTGGATAGACGTGCTATCAGAAGCTTTTGTTCCTTTGGTGAGCCCTTCCCTGGGGCGGTAGACGCCGCCATTTCTGGGACTCCAGCAACCTGGCTCACACAGTTGGCCCCGCCCTAGTGATGCCCTGAGGCCCCGCCCCACCCAACTTCCAGGCCCAGTAGGCTATTGGAGGTTGCTTTACCATAGGATTGGCCTGTCTTGGATCCTGCTTCAGCTTTTCCTAAATTCTTTCAAACAAGCAGCATCTGGTCTCAGCTAGCCCCACACCTCTCGCTAAGTAATACATAGGAACAAACACAGGGAGGCAGCCAAAATGAGGAGACAAAGAAACAGGTCCCAAATGAAAGAACAGAACAAAACTCCAGGAAAAGAACTAAGTGAAATGGAGTTAAGCAAACTAACAGATGCTGAGTTCAAAACACGGCTTATAAGGATGCTCAATGGACTTAGTGAGAACCTCAGTGAACTTAGTGAGGGCCTCAAGAGCATAAAAAGGGACCAGTCAGAAATGATGGATACACAGTTAGAAATGAAGGAGGCACTAACTGAAATAAAGAATAGTTTAGGACTTCCGGTCAAGATGGCGGCCTAGGTGGACGCGGAATCGCGTCCTCCCACAACCACATCAAAGTTACAACTAAATCACAGAATAACTATCACTTAAAGACTGCATGAAATCAAGCTGAATGGAAGCCCTGCAACTACGAAATTAAAGAAGCAGCAGAATGGAGACAGCATACTGCCCTCCAGGACCCTTCTTGTCGCCTGAAAGGAAACGAGATCCTGCAGCCAGGGGCGCCTGCGGAAGCTGAGCGACCCCCCCACCATGGAGGAACCCAGGAGCGAGGGAGCCGGGCGACCCCCCCACCATGAGGGAACCCAGGCGGAACGGGGGTGCCGGGCGACCCCCCCACCACGGGGGAACCCAGGCGGAGCGGGGGAGCCGGGAGACCCCCCTCACCACGGGGGAACCCAGGCGGAGAGGGGGAGCCGGGAGACCCCCCTCACCACGGGGGAACCCAGGCGGAGAGGGGGAGCCGGGAGACCCCCCTCACCACAGGGGAACCCAGGCGGAGCGGGGGAGCCGGGAGACCCCCCCACCAACGGAGGAAGCCAGCAACACACAGGAGAACTGAGCAAACTGAACAACGAAATTGACCCAGAGACATGGAGGGTGGAGTATGGGATGACGGGCCTCAGAGGAGGGGGGGAGGCAGGGGAAAGAGATAAATCACAGAGCCTATGTGCATGGGTGCATAACCAATGGACATGGGCAACAGGGATGGGGAGGAGGAGAAGGGGAGGGGGAGGAGGGTGTCAATGCGGGGAAAAAAAGGAAAAACATCTGCAACAAAAACAAATTAATAATAAAATAAATTATAAAAAAAAAAAAAAAGAGACCATTGCCCTGGCCGGTTTGGCTCAGCAGTTAGAGCATCAGCCTGTGGACCAGAGAGTCCCAGGTTCAGTTCCTGCTAAGGGCACGTACCTCGGTTGCAGTTTGTCCCCGCCCCGGTTGGGGTTGTGCGGGTGGCAACCAGTTGATGTGTCTCTCTCACATCGATGTTTCTCTCTCTCTCCACCCCCCCCCTCCTGCTCTATTTGAAGATAAATGGAAAAATGTCCTCTGGTGAGGATAAAAAAAAAGAGAGAGAGACCATTATGTAGTCACTGTATGTGGTAGAAATGAATTTCACGCCGTGTTTATTCCAGCTTCTAGTATACTTCCCTGTACTGCAGAGGTTGGAAAACTAAAAGCCACATTTTCTTAACTCCTTTGCAGTTAAGGTTCTAGATGCAAATTACGTTCTACCAATAGATGAACCTGCATGAGAAGGAGACTGTTATCTTGCAGCTTTGTCCCCTTCTGCAGGGGCCTTGTGGTGGGAATGAGTGAGGGACACTGAAGCAGAATCCAGCATTTATCTGAGAAGGAGTGGTGGAGTGGCTGACTCACCTCTGGATTGAAGCTATAGCAGAAAGTTCTTAAAGTCAACAGTTCTAGCAGTGACTTTATGATTCCTACCTTCCTGATATCATGGAGATTGCAGCCCCCGTGGGAGGCCAATTTTGCAACTAGGAATCAGTTCTGGACACCTTGCCCAAAGGCAGTCTTTCCAGCTATTTTTATACGTACTTAAATCTTTCTGTGTCTAAAATAGCTGATTATTTGTTTTCTTGAAAGAACCATGACTGACATAAGGGTTCATCAGCAATCTGTGGACAAGCTTGTGCTGAAAGAAAAAACATTTTATGACAAGTTAAATTAAAATTATTTAGAGACATCAATATTTCAAGTTTCTTGAAATATTCTGTTCTCTTGGTTCCCCATCTACTGGGATGGAAGAAGGCGAGGTTTTTATTTCTTCCTCTCAGGGAATTCTTCTGTGTTACTATCTACTCCCATCCAAATAGCTCAAACAGGGCATCTGACAGTCAGACAGGACTTTTCGGAGGAGGTTAATGTGGTCAGAAGGAAACACTTAGTAGATGGTTACAGTGGGTGAGTCATGCAGGGAAAGCTGGAGCTGAAGAATCCTAGAGGGAGATTGTAGGAAAGTTGGTTTCAAGTTACCCATCCTGGACAGGGCATTTGGCAAACAGTATAGCACAGTGTAGTACTCAGAGTGAGGCCTTGGAAACTGCCCCACATACTAGCTTTGTGACCTTGAGTGAGTTATACAACTTCTCTAAAGCTCAATTTTCTCATTTGTAAAGTGAGGGATCATAATGGTACTTACCTCAGTGGTTTGTTGTGTTACAGAAAATAATGCCTATGAATGTGTATCAGTCACTAGGCACAGCCTCATGCACAGTGCGGCCACCATAACTGAGGCTGTCATGAAACTCTCAAATATTACTGTTGTGAGTACAGAGAGGGGAAACCATCTGTAAGTACTACCCCCATATAAGTTTTTACTCATTATATGATGTTAGTTTGGATAGCTTGGAAAAAGTTGGAAAGTACGGCCTTGTCTTCACTATGAGGCATTTATGAAGTAGAAATGGATATAAACAAAGAACTGGAAATGGAAAGTGATAAAGCTGGAGCCCCAGAAGAACCGAAAATGAGGCCAGACAAACAAGCAGAAACACGTGAAGGTGATCCTAATGGTAAGAGGGAGGGAAGAGTGCTGCCTTAAGGGACCTATGTGCTTAGGGAGTATACAGTAGTATAGGACTAAGCTGAGAAAATTGTAGTTTCAAAAAACCTATATAAAGGATATGTATAATCACATGATGCTTGACCTTCTGTTGAATGTGATTATTGAAATTAATACATCACTTATAAGACTACATTTGTGAGCTCTAAGAATGACACAGATCTTCCTTGTAGTATAAGAATTTTTTATTTTATTATTATTTTTTAAATTTTATTATTTTATTTTATTTTTTAAAGTACAAGTACTTTTTTTTTTCTTTATTGACTTTTAGAGAGAGAAGAAGGAAGAGGGAGAGAGAGAAACATCGATGAGAGAGAACATTGATTGGCTGCCTCCTACATGTCCCCCACTGAGGATCGGGCCCACAACCTGGGCATGTGCCCTGACCTTGAGTTGAACCGGTGACCTCTTGGTGCATGGGTCGATGCTCAACCACTGAGCCACACCAGCCAGGCTTATTTTAATTTAATTTAATTAATTTTATTTGCTCTTTTGTTCAGAGAGTCCACTATTACGGGTTCTGTCCAGCAATGTGACTCTCCTGGTCCCAGAGTTCTTGGATCCAACACTCATGCAGGAGAAGGCCTTTACCCATGACGTCAACAACATACAACACATGTCTGCAGAGGAGTCCAAAGTTCCACAGCCCGAGAACACATTTCTCCCTGAGCAAGGTGGTGACATCTCCAGTTTCTCAGCAAAAACCATGCATCCCAAGAAAGGCGACACCCAGAATTCCTCAACAAAAACCGACTGGCCCAAGCAGGGTGACACACCCATTTCCCCAGGCAAAACCATCCTGCCTAAAGAGCGTAACACCTTTAATTCATCAGAAAAAAACACTCTTCCCAAAGAGGGTAACACTGCTAATTCCTCAGGAAAAAACACCCAGTCCAAGCAGGGTGACATCTCCAATTCCCCAACCAAAACTATCCCACCTAAGCAGGATGACACCACCAGGTCCCCAGGAAAAACTGCCCTGCCTAAAGAGAGTAACACCCCTAATTCCTCAGAAAAAAGCATTCCATCCAAGCAGGTTGACATCCCCAAATCCTCAGCAAAAACCACCCTGCTCAAGCAAGCTGGCACCTCTAAGTCTTCAGCAAAAACCATCCCACCCCAGCAGAGTGACACCCTTAATTCCTCAGAAAAAAATATCCTGCTCAAGCAGGGTGACACCTCCAGTTTCTCAGAAAAAAACATCATGCCCAAGCGGGCTGACACCTCCAATTCCTCAGTCAAAACCATCCTGCCCAAGAAAGATAACACCCCAAAGCTCTCAGCCAAAGTCATTTCCCCCAAGCCGGGTGATGCTCCCAAGTCCTCAGAAGAAATCATCCAGCCCAAGGAGGACAACACCCCCAAGTCTTCAGAAAAAAATATTTCACCCAAGCAGGCTGACATCTCCAAATCTCCAAAAGAAACCATACAGCCCAAGAGAGACAACACCCCCAAGTCCTCAGAAAAAAATATTTCACCCAAGCAGGCTGACATCTCCAAATCTCCAAAAGAAACCATACAGCCCAAGAGAGACAACACCCCCAAGTCCTCAGAAAAAAACATTTCACCCAAGCAGGCTGACATCTCCAAATCTCCAAAAGAAACCATACAGCCCAAGAGAGACAACACCCCCAAGTCCTCAAAAAAATACATCTCACCCAATCAGGGTGACACCTCCGGATCTCCAGAAGAAACCATCCAGACCAAGGAAGACAACACCCCCAAGTCCTCAGAAAAAAACATTTCATCCAAGCAGGGTGACACCTCCAAATCTCCAGAAGAAACCATCCAGCCCAAGGAAGATAACACCTCCAAGTCCTCAGAAAAAAAATTTTCACCCAAGCAGGGTGACACCGCCAAATCCCCAGAAGAAACCATCCAGCCCAAGAACGACAACACCCCCAAGTCCTCAGAAAAAAACATTTCATCCAAGCAGGGTGACACCCCCAAGTCTCCAGAAGAAACCATCCAGCCCAAGAAAGACAACACCCCCAAGTCCTCAGAAAAAGTCATCCAGCTCAAGGAGGATGAAACCCTCAAGTCCTCAGAAGAAACCATTCAGCCTGTAGAAGAAGACATCTCAGCAGAAGAAAAAGAGGAGCTCTTGAAGGTCAACATGGTGAAAGTGATCCTGAACAAAGAGGATTTCGAGTTGGCGCTCAAGGAGGCTGGGGAGAGGCTGGTGGCCGTGGGTTTCTCAGCCACATGGTGTGGGTCTTGCAGGACCATCAAGCCCCTTTTCTGTTCTCTGTCTGTGAAGAACGAGGATGTAGTGTTCCTGGAAGTGGATGTTGATGAGTGTGAGGAGCTGGTGAAAGACTGTGAGATCATTCGCATCCCAACCTTTCAGTTTTATAAAAAAGAAGAAAAAGTGGGTGAATTTTGTGGTGCCCTTAATGAAAAACTCAGAACAATCATTGCAGAATTAAAGTAGTGCATTCTGAAAGCATTGCAAAGAGTCAGTTGTTTATAGCTTGTGATATTTTATTTACAAAAAAGAGGTATAACAAAAGTGTATGTCCAAATGACACCTAATTATAAATTATAATTATTAATTCTACCTATTTCAAAAAGTAGTCAAAGCCCTAACGCGTACAGTAACTATATTTTTCTTGATAGAAAAGTGTGATATTAGAATTTCCTTTGGTGGAGATTGGAAGTCCAGCTGTGCCCTATTTTTCAATCTTGATTTTTTTTGTTCACCCTTGAACATTTAAATCACTTCATTTTAGCAGAGGTATTGGAAATTGAGATAATTCTGTAGAAGTACACGGTTTAAAGAGGAGTGGAAACTTCTCATGTTCACAAATCTTTGGGGTTTCTGATAAGATATTTTTGTAAATAAAGAATCTGAGAGATTCACATACCATATCTGAACTGTTTCTTGTGCAGGGAGTGCTATGGAGGCCTTGGGAAGTTCCATGGGCCTGACACCCCTGATTCATTGGTGGTAGAGCTGACACCAAGGCCATGCTTCCAGATTTCAAGTCCAGGCCTATTTTACTAATCAGTGTTCACAAAATCTGAGACAGAGCTCAAAACTCTGGTGTCTCAGGCCAAGAGCTTTATTATTCAGGTTTACATTAGTGTGATCCTTGGTGCCATTGTGACATCAACTCCCTGGTGGCAAAGTTCCTGTTTTGTCCACCTGGTAACTGAGTTTCTGATACCTGTTCCCAGACGTCTCAGAGCCCAAAGGCCGGGGTTCATAGATAGTGGCTTGGTCTGTAATCTTATCCACAGCAGATACATTCCCAAACCCCCAGTGGATGCCTAAAACCAGAGATTACTGAACCCTACATATACCATATTTTTTTCTATACATACATACCTTTTCACTTGAAGGTTTCTCTTTGGCATATCTGATTGCCAGCATCACTACTCTTGTGCCATTATCAAGCAAAATAAGGGTTACTTGTACATAAGCACTACGATACCTCGATAGTCAACCTGATAACCAAGCCACTACTCCGTGACTAATGCGCAGGGAGCACATATAAAGTATAGGGATGCTGGACAAAGGATGATTTAGGTGGGACAGAGTGGGATGAGATGAGATTTCATCATGCTACTTAGAACAATTAAAACGTAATCAAGTGTTAAGTTTTTTGCAATTTAAAGTTTGCAAATTGTTTATTTCTGGAATATTCCATTTAATATTTTCAGACCATGGTTGACCAGGGTATAACTGAAACCATGGAAAAATAAAACTATGGATAAGGGAGTACTAGAGTTTTTAATATGTATATATTAAATAATGCATATATTCAATGTATACAATTTGATGATTTTGGACATATGCTCATACCCATGATATTAACATACCCATCACCTTCAGAAGTTTCCCTGTGTGTCCTTTTCCTTTTTTTGTGTTAAGAGCTCTTAACATGAAACCTACCCTCTTACTTAGTTTTTAAGTGTACAATACTATATTGTTAACTATAGGCACTATGTTGTACAACAAATCTCTAGAGCTTATTCATTCTGTATAACTGTAACTTTATACCCATGAAACAACAACTCCTTATTCTCTCCCTATTTGTCAGCCACCGTTCTATCTTCTACTGGTTCAGAATGTTTTAAAGAATTTGAACTAGTTGTTAACATTTCAAAAACCAGGATTCCCTTTAACATATTGGATTTTAGATTTTCTTGAAAATTTGTAAAATATGGCAACCTGGACTTGTATTACCTCAAGAAACCAATCTAATCTTAGAGGCTGAGTGGCAGCTAACTCTGTTAGAGTGGCATGCGTTCTCCAGTCCACTGCTGAGGAACCTAGCTGGCTTCTTGATCCAGCCAAGTTGCAATCCCTATCTTCAGTTAACTGCAGGAGTGGGACTGCTCCAGCTATTTCCATCACGTGTCTACCCCGACTCTCCTTAATATCTCAATCATAGACCTCATTTGAGCCATTAAAAACAACCATCTAACAGCAGCAAACAAAATACTATACATATTTGGCCTTTTTTTTTTTTCAAAAAGATTTGGAATGATTAATGATAAAGCTAATCAACTAGTAAGAGGAAATTAGAAACGTGAAAATAAACACTAAGTCAACTCTGAGGGCTCATGCCATTGCTGTGATTGAGTGGCAAATTTTGTCTGATCTTCTTAGCAATGGGGAGGTGTAAGGAAAAAAGGAAAATTCAATTAATACCTGAAAGGAGCAAGCATCGAATTTGAAAAAAGAATCAAAGCTTTCCTGTAACTAAGTTCCTGAATGAAAATTTTGATCTGGGACCTTACGTTTGAGATATTGAACAATGCGTAACATTCTTGACAATATTTCTTATAATAAATTCAGAAATAATTTTCATATGACTATTCCTGGTAATACTCTTTCTTAGAAGCCAAAGCTCTCATAAAGCACTTTCCCATGGAGGATTCTGGATTCAAGGTATATAAGTATGTTGCTTTTGTATTTTCATATATATGGAGTTTTACTAGTGATTCGTATAGCTGTTGTTTTGTTATGTAGAGAGAACTTTCCCTGACTTTCTCACTCAGATTTGTTCCTATTTTCCATATTGAATAAGTCTGGTTTTGATATAAAACTATCTGCTTAGACATTTAGTCCCAGACTTCAATAAATTAACCCAAGTCCTCTGCCACCAGAGCCCCATTTGGACAACTTAGTGAGCTCCGCAACACTAGATTGTGTAATTTGAAGGACCAGGGACCCTGAATCTTAACATTAGTGTATTACACCAACTGTTTTTTTCTGGAACTGTAGTACTGAAGACATTTCTATCATAGGTTTTTCTTTATATTTAGGTTACTAAGTGATGACATGGACAATGACCTAAAAAATCCTTAAAAATAGTTGTAATAGGTTTTTCAGGAGATTTTGTACTATTCCTGGTGTAAGTCAAAGGAAGAAAGCAAAGCACAACTTCGCAAAGTGAATTCTGTTGGGTCAAGAAAATGTGGAGCAAACAGTGTGGCTCTCTGGTGATCTAGTTTGATCCAGGGACAAAATCTACACTACCAGAGCATCAATTCATGTCCTTCAAATACTCACCATAAGCACCATTTCTCTTGACTATTAGGGTAACAGTCAAACAGTAACCAGGTCAAAGTTATATTCTCTGGCAGAAAGCTTGAGTACAGACATTCTATTTTGCTAATTAAGAGAAAAATCATGCACTTACATGAGCCAAGCAATTGTTATCACCTCTGATATTTAACATGAAGGAGATATAAGGATTTCTAATAAGGATTCCAGATAATCATACTGGCTGTGAATGATGATAATTTAATTAGAGCCTTAATTAGAATCAATGAAAAAACGGTTTGAATTGATAAGAGAACTCAACAAAGTGACAGTATTCAGAGTAATAGCCAAAAATCAGTAGTTTCCTTTTGACTCAGTGACAAATAACTGGAAATCATTATGGGAAAAGATTTCAATCACAGCGAAAATAAAAGATAATTAAAATAAAATATCCAGCAATAGTCCTCAGAACAGTAAGGATTATTAAGATTAAATGTAATAATTCTGAGAGGTATACAACAAGAAGCCATGAATAAATAAGATACAGTTAATTTTTCCCATTGGAGAAAAAAAATAGAAAGATGTTGATTCTTTTCACTTAATTTAGTAGACATAATGTAATTACAAACCCACATCTCAGTGAGATCATTGGGAGAACTTGACAAGATACTTAAAAATTCACTGAAAATCATAGCCAAGAGTAGGTAAGAAAAAGTCTTGATTGATAAGCAATGAAGAGCAATTTGTCCTATCAGATAGTAAAAATGTATAATTAGTATAGTAATTGTATAGTAAGAGTAGTGACACCAATAATGGTATTGATGAAGGAAAAAGGGATCAATGAAACATAATAGCAACCAAGAATCAGACTTTGGTATGTAAGTAGTAATATATGAAAAAGGAAACATTTCAATTTGATGGAATATGAGTGGATTATTTACATTCTGTTTCCATGCCAGACACTAAAATAAATAAAAGTTGGATTAAAGAATAAAAAATAAAATATGAATTATTTTAAAAATTGAAGATTTAGTTAAATATTTATCTGATTCATGGATGGAAAAGGGATTTTCTAAATAAAAATACAATTAAAGGAATAGATTTGAATATATTAAAAATTTAAGTTTTTTCATGTCAAAATATAAACAAAGTTAATAGGAAACAAAAAACTGAAAAAATATTTGCAAATGGATGACTTGAGATTCAATAAATTTATTATAGAAAGTACTCCTATAAATCAGTTATAAAAATAGAATATTAGAGTAAGAAAAAACTGATAATAAACATAAAAAGTTTTTACTGATAGATAGGAAATATAAATAAAAGTCAACCAGACTTTTTGTTTTTGTTTTTGTTTTTTTATCCTCACCCGAGGACATTTTCCCATTTTTTGTTCAGACAGAGTAGGAGGGAGAGAGAGGAAGAGAGAGAGAGAGAAACATCGATGTGAAAGGGCCACATCGAGTGGCTGCCACCCGCACGACCAACCAGGGCCGGGGACAAACTGCAACCGAGGTACGTGCCCTTAGCGGGAACCGAACCCGGGTCTTTCTGGACCGCAGGCCGACGCTCTAACCGCTGAGCCAAACTGGCCAGGGCTCAACCAGACTTTTTGATAGTACAGCCAGCAAAAATGTAGGGAAATAGTGCTACTGATGAGTATTAAGATTGCTACAAACCATTCTGGAATATAGCAGTGTAACAAAGGTGCAGACAACTCTGTGAACTTTAGCTTTTGTGTTAGTCTGCTAGGGCTGCCATAATAAAGTATCACAGACTCGGGGGCTTAAACAGCAGAAATGTAGTTTTCACGAAGCTGGAAGTCTGCAGGTGTCGGCAGGGTTGGTTTCCCCTGAGGCCTCTCTTTTTGGGTTGCACATGGTGCCTTCTCACTGTTTTGTCTTCATATAGTTGCCATTCTGTGTGCACACATCCCTGGTGTCTATGTGTCCAAACTTTATCTTCTTAAAAGGACCAGTGAGATTGGATTAGGATCCACCCTAACAGTTTTATTTTAACTTAATCATTTCTTTAAAAACTCTATCTCCAAATACAGTCATGGTCTGAGGTACTGGGGGATTAAGGCTTCAACATACAAATTTTGTGAGGGACTTAGTTGAGCTCCTGACAGCTTAAGATGAGGCTCAGAGGCTGGCCCTAAAGAATCCTCTGGGGGAGCATCACAGAAAAATAATTTCTAAGAAAGGTTTAGGATCCCCAGTAGCATATTAGAAAAGCTGAGGGGTGGTACCCTAGGAAATGCTGCCCTGGGGCTCTATCGAGTCAGTCCCAAAAGTGAAAACAAAGGCTTCTCCGAAGGCCAAAGAGAAAACTGTGCTAGAAGTGTCTGCAGTCTCCGTTGAACAGATACCTTCAAGCATAAACCAAGAAATCATAATGTCAAGGCCTCAGATGGCAGTGAAGCCAATTGTCCATTTTTCCAAGTGATCCTTCTGCCTTGGAAGAAGTCTCAGGAGTATGGGGGTCCATCACCAAACTCTTGTTCCCCAGGGAAAACTGCATTTCGTAGACTCTCCTGCTCCTCCTTAAGCAGGTTGGATGGTCAGGAATGCAGTGTTTGTTGAATTCTCTTCTGCTTTCCCATGCAGGAGAGGGATGAGCAAACAAAAAATGGTTCAGGAATTATATTAAATCAGGGTTTCTCAAACTAGTAGTTATAGAAACCACATGGGGTACTTGTTAAACATTTAGATTTCTTGACCTCTGTACTTGAAAAATCAGATTCAGGAGTTGTAGGCTAGGGCCTAGAAATGTCTCCCCATAATCCAAGGAAAATTATCCAACAAGGTAAACCCCCCACAAGCTCCTATCCTGTGTACACTGCAGCTCCTAAATGGGCATCCTTGCTCTCAGGACACTCTCCAGGACAGCATTACTTTTATTTGAGCTCCACCCACCTTTTTAGAAACCCACAAGAGTTGTATTATCCTAGACCTGGTCACCTTCTCAGCAGCGTTTCCTTCTTAAGTCTCAGCTACTCAGTTTGGAATAATACCACCACCAGAGGTAGGGCCACATGGCCTGGAGCGGGGTTGGGCACGGTCTTTGTGGTCCAAGTTCCATACAATAGGTCAGAGCTTTGGTGAGTCCATCTCATTTGCAATTCCCCCACTAGTATGAATCCCCATAGCATGCCTCTTATTTTTCTGATAATCCAGAGCATAACTGTTGAACAAAGACATATACTTCCATGACATAATCACATCTAAGTAACTGAATTGTTAAACCCCAGAAGGACCTTCCTCCTGTAGGAACCTCCTCCTAACTGTCCCTATTATTTGCAAGGCTGCAGGTTTTCCAGTGGAGTTAGGACTTCACATTACTATGTGGGAAGCATCCCTACTTCATCCTCTTTCTCTCAAATTGGCCTCGCAGTCCTGCCAAGGATAAGAAAATGGATTCATTGCTGAGTCCTATTTACAGGATGTTAAAAGATAAATTGAGGCATATTAAAATCTTTAAGAGTTTATTTGAACAAAAATTGATTCCAATCAGGCAATGCTAAACTGGAAGTGGCCACGAGTGCTCTGCTGACAGGAACTAGGGGAGAGGTTTACAAGGAGAAGTTATGGAAGGAAAAGAAGGAAATCATCTGACTGACTAGACCCTAAAGCCTAGTTGGCTGTTTGTGATTGGTTATCCTTAGGTTTTTTTTTGTTTTTTTTTTTTTATCTTGAGGCATTACAGGCTTAGGTTTTGATTTGCTTATATAGGCCATCAAGGTATTGGGGTCACTTCAGCCTAATGGACTCCTTATCTAATTAATTTAAGAAGGGTTACAGCCCACTGAATTAACCTGGAGTGAAAGTGTGGGGGTCCTGATTACACGCCTCTTAATAATCTGGCCACATTTCTGAACTTCATTTATTAGATGGAGTTCTTCTCCCAGTCAATGCAGTGTGAGTGAGGAACGAGGAAAGGAGTAATTTGTTCTTCCAAATTTGCTGAGAAAAAAAAAAAAGAGAAAGAGAATTAAAGGTAAAAATGCTAATAACAGAACAATCCTTATTTGATCAGTAGATGAGTGGATAAAATAGCTTTGGTACATTTACACAATGAAAATACTACTAGGCTGTGAAAAATAAGAAAATTCTACCTTTTGCAACATCGTGGATGGACCTGGAGAACATTATGCTAAGTGAAATAAGCCAGTCAGAGAAAGACAAGTACCATGTGATTCATGTGATTTCACTTATATATGGAATCTAACTAACAAACTGAACTAACAAGCAAAATAAAGACAGACTCATAGATAGAGAGCAGACTGACAGCTGTTGGGGGTGGGGCTGGAGGGTGGTAGAGGGATTGAACAAAAAAGAAAAAAAAAGAGAGAAAGAACTCATGGACACAGATAACAGTTTGGCGATTGTGGGAGTGGGGGCGGTGGAGGTACAGGAGGGTATAGGGGGGATAAATGGTGATGAAAAAAATATTCTATGAATCACTAAAAACTCTCCCCAAATACAGGGGAGAGGTTCAGTAAAGTATTTAGACATGGAAAAAAAAAAAAAGAATAAAAATCATAAAGTGTTATCATTGACTATCTCTATATATGGATATTTTTTCTTTCATTCTATTTTTTTCTGCTTACTTATATAATGAAAAGAAAAAACAATAATTAGAATACTTTCAAGACCCCAAGTGCCTAGAAACTGCTAGGAAAAACAATGTCTGGGAGGTCAGATGCAAGGGAGTGTGCGTATAATGGCTCAAAGTCAAGCATGTTCTGGTAGTCTTTGAATGTGAACTTAACCCAAGGGTCTGTATTTTAGTTGTGCATTCTGGGCCTTCCTAGCTTTATATTACAAACGATCCTAGAGAATAAGTCAGTAGTAGTTCTTCTGTTCGAAGATGAACTGCCTAAGTGATTGTGAGTGTCATGGGGTAGGTGATATATTCTTTTTTTTAGTGGCAAGTGACAGAAACCCTTCTCAAACCTGTTCCAGCAAAAATACAGAGTGTATTGAATCTTGAAACTGGGAATTCTAAGGGGACAAACTGCTTCAGGCAGATATGAGGATTCAACCAACTTCATCAGGACACTGATATTTTTCACTTCTCAACATTGCTGCCCACCTTGATTTTATCTTCGATTGCTTCCATGACTCATGATCACAGATAAAAAGTGAGCCTATTTCCTTATAACTTCATCAAAAGTCCCTGGAATGACTCTGATTGACTGGGTCACATGCCAATCCTTGAACCTGTGTATCTGGGGGAGATGGAGTGCTCTGACTGGTCAGACCTGGGTCACTTTGCACCCCTGGAGCCATCAAACCATATGAACTAAGCTGACTTACATGGGGAGTGGGAGGTAGGAAGAACTGCTATGCAAACAAGCATATCCACTGCAGGGGTCGCATTTGGCACCACTGCATCAGATCAAGGGTTACACTAAGAATATGGTCAGAATCACCATTGTCCCCACTTGGCAATTCCCATGGAAAATGCAACCTGATAAGAATCTGTGCACTTATCAAATTCCCTTTAAACACATCTCATTTCATTTTAATCCTATCTAATTTCCTTTAGTCTCTAACTATATGACCTTAAAACTAAATAATACTCTGTGCTTTATTCAAGTGGTAAATTATCTTAGGATAACATGTTTTATTAAAGATGATATATGAATCAAAAACATATGAAACACTTATGAAGTAAATACTCAGAAGGATGCAAAGGATATGAACAGGGTAAGATAGTTTTGGGATATGACTTTCTAAATGATGTTTTTGAAATTTATTTTTCTCTAAGTATGATCCAGTTGATTTAATAGTGGGGATCTATGTAGAATACTCTTTGGGTGCTCATTACTTCTGTCTTTTTGAGGCAGAAATGTTAATTTCAAATAAATTATATTCAGCAAATATTTGAAAGTTGTGGTCTATTGTTGCCCAGAGAATTCCAATGTGATTTTTGGTAGATTTTTAACTTTCTCAGATTTTGTAAGGGAACCATGGAATGGTGTATTCTATGGAGATAGAAGTTAACTAAAAAATAGAATCAACCAAAGTTACAAGGAGAAGTTAGGATGCAAATTTTGAAATAATAGTGGCATGTTAATCAGGAGATCCTTTAACAACCACAGTGAAAATAATTGCCCACTGCAACAGTAACAAAAATTTGGATCAAGATAATATGAAGCTGGAGAAAGCCCAAGGCTGTAACTTCAAGGTTTAAAAAAAAAAATCAAAATTTTCACATTCCAGACTGAAAAAAAAAGACAATTTATTTGAATATGAAAAAACTGATAATAGAAAATGGTAAACATAAAACTGATAAGGTTGAAAAAGAGAGGCAGTGATTGAATGGAAGAAAGGCGAGTATGAAAACAGAAAGAAAACGTGATCATTCTATTACATGTTGATTAGAAGTGTATTACTTTTATGCACTCAAGTTGAGAATTATCTTCTTTTAGGTTAAGATGGCTATTTCAAAATGAGATCTGGTATGGGGAAGAAGGAGAAGAGCAGGGTTGTTCTCACTCAGTACACACCTGCAGGCCTTATTGCTGTTTTCACTAAATGTCTCTGAAGTGTCTCTGGCCTCTGGAGAGTCATCTTACTGGCAAGGCTTGAGGAAGATAGAAGGATTGCTTGCCCCAGGAAGGTCAAAGCCTTGGTGTTTGAAAGACAAAGCTAAATGCAAGTTTAATGACTCATAGATCAATATTTGGCACTGACATTACGAAGATCCAGGAGGAAGTCACCAACCAGTTAGCTAATGATTCTTAGTTTAGGAATGGCAGATGAGACTAGTCATTTCCCAGAGAAAGCTTTAAAGAGATTTCCTTTAAATCATACCAGTTAACAATAGCTAGACTGTAGTGTGTTGTCATGCTATCAGAAACAGCCAAATAACTGGAGCAATATCTTAAAGAAACAATTTAACATTAATGAATTTTGATGATCTCCTATGTTTATTTCCCTAATAAACTTAATCTCTTTCTGTGACCCTGAAATTACTCATATGTTAAAGATGCTTGCTTTTAAATTCTCTGTTTTGGCATCTGAGGTTTATAAAAAGTATTTATAAATCCAAATGACAATCCCACTTCATTTTGGATTGCTATTTTCATATATATGTATGACAGATATAAAAATGCTAAAATAAAGTTTGTCATTTATCTTCTTCAGGCCCTAGCTATGGTACTAATTTGGTCCTTGAGTGCTTAAAAAAAGACCAAGATTTGTGATGTATGGTTCATATAATACACATGTTTATTATTGATATTCAGGTTGAAGGCAGAAAGATAGGTGCATATATGTCAGGAATGAGCTATAGTCAGAGCCGATAAATAAACTGTTTGAATGCAGTGAATACTCAGAGTCCACAGGCTGTCCTCTAGGAAAACTGTTTAGAGGTATATATGGAACAGAAAATGCCTCTGTTTTTTAATTAAATTAATATGTTAGCTTCTAATTCTTAGGATTCTTCTATTCTTTACTAACTTGTTTAAATACCAGATCTTGACAAACCTAGTTGATCCTCTTGGATAGAGATCAGATGCCTTTTCAACAATTCAAGTGAAACTTCTCCAAATGCCCCCTCTCCAGGAGGAATAGGAGTTCAGCTGACCAGCAGGGAATGGGGAATTCCTGAAAGTCATGGGCTGAGAGTAGAGGTCTTTCTCATATCAGGTAGCATAGAAGCCAACAAAGCTGAAAATGAAGCACTGAGGATGAGACCCAAGAAATCAGAAGGGGGATGCAGAAGTTGCCAAACCATAGGGGTGAGCAGTGCATATAAAAGTAAGAATCTGGTTAATGGGTGTGGAGACAAAATGGGCTCAGGTGAGATGATGTAGGGAAGATGTGGGAACAGGAGGAAGTTGTTACCTAGGACAACCATGGATGAAGGAGGCAGAGGTACGATACCGAGTTGGGTCACCCTGACTTCAAGTCCATGGTCAGAAGGAATATCTTAGTGTCCGAGTGCCTCCCTAACAATACCCTTGGTGTTTCTTTTCTAAGTAGATCGTTGGGTTATACCAGAAATCTAAAATCATATTGCTTATGGAATTTTCAGCAACTGGATAGCTGTAACTAGATGATGCTTACCAGTCTCACTGTAAATTAGTTAACAGGATGGGTGGCTAAAAAGTCCACCTGAAATACAGGATATTTATTTACATAATGGGTTTGCTGTCACTTGATAAAAGACAAAACAAACTTCAATATGGGTGTGGGGAAAAATTGAGTGTTTGAGTCTGAGACTGACTTTGGTATCCTTTGTACTTCAACTTGATAATTTTCAACCCTATTACAAAAAAAAAAAAAAGAAAGATAGCTAGATTTGCATAGTAATCACTGGCAAATGTACACATAATTTAGGTAGATATTATTTTTCACAGTGCCTCGGTCATTTTTATAAGAGAATTAGAAACAGCAAATAATTTTTACTTTATGTAAAACAATATGATTTAAAAAAATATTTTAACTAGTAGTAGTTATATAGGCGCTTCTTTATATTATATTTCTCTATGTTGGGTTATTTGTCTGAGATGATTTTAACCAAGATCTTAAACTGATGTGAAGATTATTACTACCAACTGCAGTGGTCTGAATGGTAGCACCAGAGATATCAAGTCCTAACCCCAGGAACTTGTAAAAGTTACCTTAGTTGAAAAAATTGTCTTTGCAAATGTGCCTGTTTAGGCTCTTGAAATTAGAGGATAATCCTGGATTATTTGGGTGAACTCTAAATACCATCACAAGTGTGCATATCCAAGAGAGGTGAAAGGAGACTAAACACACACAAACACAGAAGACAAGGCAATATGAAGACAGAGGCAGAGGTTAGAGTGATGTGGCCACAGTGAAGGACGGCCAGCAGCACCAGAAGATGAAAGAAGCAAAGAACAGATTCTCCTCTGGAGCCTCCAGAGAAAGCACAGCCCTGCCACACCTTGATTTGGACTTCTGGTCTCCAGGGCTGGGGGGAAAGAAATATCTGTTGTTTTGAGCAACAGTTTGCAGTAATTTGTTACAGCAGGCACAGAAAACTAATATATAGAGTGTCCCCCAAAAATGTATACACACTTTAACAGCTAATAACTCAATTCTCACTCCTTTTCAGGTTTAACTGATTTGAAATAGTGGGTGAAGCCAAACTAAGCTTTGAACAAAGAAAATTTATCCTCTAGACTTTTTTATGGGAATACATAAAAGATAAAGTTTACAGTACAAAACCAGCAACAGTCGACGAATTGAGGGCAGCTATTGAAAGACAATGTGCACAAATACCGAATGAAATGATTCTTGATGTTTACTATTCCATTGCTTTGCAGTGCCTGGACCAGAACGGACATCAGTTTGAAAACGCGTTGATGAAACATTTTTTAAATAAGATAATGCCAAAGTCATTTCTTTTTTGTTTGATTAAGTGAGGTATATTAGATTGCTGAGTCTGGCATAACAAAGTACCACAGACTAGGAGGCTCAGAAATTCATTTCTCACAGTTCAGGAGGCAATAATTCTGAGATCAAGGTGTGGGCAGGGTTGGTCTCTTCTGGGGCTTAGCTCCTTGGCTTACAGATGGCCGTTTTCATGTTCACATGACACTCTCCCTCTATGTGTGCCTGTGTCCTAATCTCTTCTCATAAAGACATTGGTCATATTGGATTAGAGTCCATCTAATGATCTCATTTTAACTTAATTACCTCTTTAAAGATTCTTCGTCCAAACACAGTCTCATTCTGAGGTACTGTAAAATGAAATGTATTTTAATAAACATTGGCTTTATAATTATTCAAAGTGTGTGTACATTTTTGGGGGGACACCCTATATTAACAAATAAAATATTCTTTCAAAATGGACGTAAATATTGAGTAGAAATGATAGGTGATTGTTAGGATATACTTAAGGGTAATGTGTTCCAGCATATGAAATAAGCATTTTTAGTATGATGTTTTCTTTAATGGCCTAAGAATTTTATATTATGAAAATATTATTCACACAAATATTTTAATTCTTTTCATTTATCTAGGATCGGGTAGTATAGAAAGTTGGTTATTTTTAAATAGTCTATAAAGCATAGCATGCAAAAACCAATTGTACGCTTTATTGTATTTCTTTTTCTTTAACTCCTACACCAGTGTTCTGAACAAAGAGGCAAATATTATAGGACATTTGAAAGATGGCCTATGAATAGTAACAAATTCACTGGAAGGGAAACAAAACACTTGTGGAAAATAAGAGACGGTAAGATGATTTTTCAGCAGAGGGCATTTCCAAGGATTAAAGTGAGAGATAATCTGGAATTTCACTCTGAATGGGAGAAAGAATATGTGTAGGAATACGGGAATAGAGGAGCAGTAAACCAAGGGGAGTTGTTCCAAAACAAAAATCATGTTCCCTTTCTCAGTTCCCAGAGCTAACCCAATTTTTACATTCAGAATCCACTGACTGAAGAGATGGCTAAGTCCACAGAAGGAAGGATACAGCAACACCATAGCAAACATTCTATAGGATTCTCTCAAGACAACCCCAAAGAGAACTTTGGCTATTTGTTTGGATCACTATACACTGGGGGAAAGGGAATATCCAGACTTTTCAAGGATTCTTAGATACAGAGTCTTGGTTGAGATGGACACCTGGAGATTTGAAATGTCATATTGTGTACGTTCCTCTTCCTGTCCCAACCTTAGAGTCCTGATTAAAGCCTGGATTACAGTTGGCCCCCATATGGCCATTTAATGGTTATTTCTTAGGCCCTGAGTATGTAAGAGTAACACCCTCTTTGGGTCTTTGGCTTGTGGGTAAGAGCTATCGTAGTGGAGAAGGTGAGGTACCAGCCTCTAAACTGTCCCTGCTGTACAAGTCAAAATAGTAAATTAAAGCACTATTGCATGACAGTGATTAGTGCCTCTATTAAAACAGGAAAGGATACAGGGTGGTGGTCCCTCCTATCATGTCTCCTTCTGACGAGCTGGTCTGGAACCTGCAGAAACCAAATAGAATACCACAAGCTTAACCAAGCTGTAGGCCATTGCAGCTGCTGAACAGAGCAGCATTGTTGCCAAAACAGCTTAATAAGGCCTTATTATACATGTGACTTGGCAAATGTGTTCTTTTCTATTCTGAAGAGAAACAATTTGAATTTATGTTGAACAGACAACAATATTAATTTACTGTTTCCCTCCAGGGCATTGTGAACTTTTACATCTTCTGTTACATTATATAATAGTATGAAGAAATTGGGACTGTCTGGACATCCTGTGGTACATCACAGTGATCCGTTAATTGATGACATCATGCTGATCAAGCAGGACACAAGATGGGCTAGCGTACTGGAGGCTTTGGGAGGACAGTGGAGATTCAGAAACTTGCCTCTTCAGGCAAGTGTTTAGAGGTTCAGTGATCAGAGGTGTGGCAAGATAGTTTCTCCAAATTCTTGCTCTTGCATCCCCTACCACAAGAAGGAAGTACCATATCTGGTAGGTCTTTTTGGTTTCTGGATGTAACACATTTCACACTGGGAATACTGTTCTAACTCAGCTGACACAGAAGGAAGGTTGCCAACTTTGAGTGGAGATTTGAGCTTTTTTATGAGGCCCATAAAATCCAGCAGAGTCCATGGTGTTGGAGGTGTCTGTGGTGGGAAAAGATGCAGTAGCACCTTATTGATGTTGATGGCAAGCTCTGGTGTTCTGGAGCATGACCATATCACTTGCCGCAGAGAAATCGACACCTTTTGAAAAACAGATCCTGGTGTTACTGGGGTATCAAGAGATTATGCATCTGGGAGTTGCTCCTTATGAGCCCCCATCATAAGAGTTTCTGTCAGACCCACCAAGTCATTAAAGTCAGACAGACGTCATAGCAGTTCATCATGAGATGGAAACAATACATTTGGGATTGAGCCCAAACAGGAAAAGAGAGCACACGTAAACTACATGCAGGAACAGGTAAGCCAAACGCCACATCACCCATGGTGGTTGCCCCAGAACCCCTCCCCCAGCTCATATCCTTCACCATGTGGAGGTTCTGTATAACCAGCTGAAAGAAGAGAAAAGAGCTCAAGCTTGGTTGATGTCAGCTCACTATATGTGTGCAAGGTGAAAAACAGGTGGTGGTTGTATTCCAGCCACATTTAAGAGTGAATAATAAAAAACAGAGATGAAAATTCCAGGGGACTCTCTCATATTTCTGGGCTGCAAGGCTTTGTGGTAGCAAAGACAGATGAGAAAAACTGCAGGGAAAGAAGGTGAAGGGAGTTAGCAATGGGGTCAAAAGTTGATCTAAACCTTCTGCTGAAAAGACCAAATTCCTCTAAGTCTGAAACTAGTAAAAATAGTGTCTGGAGTTCAGAATATGGACAAGAGAATTTAAAATATGCGTATTTTGATGGAATAGTATCTGAAACACATAGCTTCTGGTGGGGGAAAAAAAAAAGCAAAATGGAAGGGAATTTGTCAATACCTAAAACTACATATACAGTTATCTTTTGGTCTAAAAATCTCACTGTTAGGGATCTATCCTACACATACACCTCCAACAAAGTGAAAATACTATGTACAGGGTTATTCACTGGAGCACTGGTTAATTATTGCAAAATATTGGAAACAGCCTAAATGCTCATACATAGGGAAAGCACAGTTGACCCTTGAACAACATGGGTTTGAACTGGGAGGGTCCACTTATATGCAGATTTTTTCAATAAATATTGTAAATGTATGTTCTCTTTTTTATGATTTTCTTAGTAATACTTTCTTTTCTCTAGCTTACTTTATTATAAGAATACAGTATATAATACATGCACCATACAAAATACATGCTATATATGTTATTGGTTAGGCTTCCAGTCAAGAGTAGGCTATTAGTAGTTAAGTTTTGGAGGGAGTCAAAAGTTATACATTGATTTTTGGCTGTGTAAGGACCTGGCAACCCCAACTCCTGCATTATTCAAGGGTCAACTGTAGTGAAATAATGCCACACGATGGAGTACTATGCAACTGTAAAAAAGAATGAGGAAGTACTCTATGAACTAATATAAAGTGATTTCCAGGGTATACCAAGTGAAAAAAAAAAGAGAGAGAAAAAAGAATAGTACATTCTACCCTTCAAGTAAAAATGAGGATTAGGTAAAAAAAAAAAAAAAAAAATATATGTATCTGCTCATTTGAGCCAAAGGAAAAAATATGTATATTTCTGACTATTAGAACCATGTTAATGCTTCCCATATTCCCCAAATAATTAATTAAAACAAAGGGGAGGGGCAAAATGGAATACAGACAGTAAAAAACTATTTGAATGATATTACAAGTGAATAACATAACTGCAGTGAAGAGGGTAGGGAAGAAAAACACTAACCTAAGTAACTTTGGAAAACAGTATTTTGACTGTATACCATAAAGTTAAAGACAAAATGAACTATACACAAGTGTCATCTTCTAGTCAGTAAATCTGTTTTTCAAGGATATGGGTTAGCAATTGAGATTATTTTATATGCATTATATGTAATTCCTGGCTTTGTCCACTGAAAAGGTCTAAAGGTGATGATATTCCACTAGCATAAGAACATCTAGTGGCCAATTTGTTTTCCAAATACCGTTATAAAATTAAAGGACCAGGGCCCTCAGTGATCTGGCAGGAAAAATGTAGAATGATTGAAACACTTTGTGATACCTAAAGTAAGAAAGTGTTCAAAAAATGATGGAGGTGCTCTGAAGCCCAGACCAGGTAGCTCAGTTGGTTAGAGCGTCGTCCTGATATGCCAAGGTTGTGGTTCGCTTTCCGGTCAGGGCACATACAAGAATCACCAACACATGCATAAATAAGTGGAACAATAAATTGATGTTTCTCTCTCTCTCACGCCCCTTCTTCTCTCTCTAAACTCAATAAATAAATAAATAATATAAAAAATGATGGAAGCACTTTGAAACAACACAGGAGCCAACCTGAAGGAGCTCCCAATGGTCAAATGTGAAAGAAACGAGCAACAATAAAAATAATGATACTGGATTATAATAAAATAAATTTCCATGAGTACATACTTGAATGAAAAATAAATAAATGGGGAGAAGGGACAGCTGTTTTATTTTTACAATAGATTCTAATAATTAAATGTAGAAGGAATGATAGAAATATACTATCACTATTGGGCAAAAACCACTGTAATGGTTACAGGCAAGAATCATTGATGGACAGATGTTAAAATTAGTGAGTGAAAGTTCTATTAGAAATCATATTTGCATAGTCTCAAAGTATTTTGTTACACGATACTTATTACAAAGATAACAGTAGTAACTTCACATTGGAGAAAACGGGCAGGCACCACCTTACCCACATGAGCAGTCACTGTGGCCAGTAATAAACTGGCCTCACCTACATCTCATAGGACGCACTGAGGAGGGCCCGACATCACTCCTACAGAATCCTTGCTAAAAATGTGTGACCTCAACCCAGTCAGGAGAAAACATCAGACAGACCCCAAATGTGGGGCATTGTACAAAATAACTGGCCAATACCCTTCAAGAATATCAAGGTCATGAAAGACAAAACAGACGGAGGACCTGTCTCAGGTTGGAAGAGACTAAGGAGACATGACAACTAAATGCAAGGTGGGATCCTGGTTTGTATTCTGGACAAATCAAAGGACATTAGTGGGAAAACTGGAGAAATTCTAAGAAGTTCTATGGGTTAGTAAGTACAGTAAAACCTTGATATAAGGACTAATTCAGGCGAGGGGGTGTCCATTAAAGCTGAAAGTCCGTTATATAATAAAATAGGTTTTCTGAATGCGTATGTTAAAAAATTGACATTACTTAGTTTACCTGTTTTTTTATTATGTAGATATGTTTGTGTAATTAAGTATGTATGAAAAGTTTAATTTCACAGAAAAGTTTTCTATTTGTATCACAATAATTTTAAATTTATACTGAATAGGTCATGCATTCACCAGTCATCACGAGTAAACAAATGCATGTGGCTGGGGCGTGGCTTAGCGCACATCAGAGCATCAGCCTGCCGGTGTGAAAACTGCTGCACAAAGTCATGCCATGTGACAACACAACCAATTACCGCACACAATGTGGTGTGATCATGTGCTAATCGTTCCCCAAGCATTGTTTACAAGCAGTGACTCTTGGATTTAAATATGTAGACTATAATTGTAGATATGTAATATTTATTTATGTTGGCAAAATTACTACAGTGTTTTTTCCAACATATGCCTATTTGCTAAAATTTGTAAAAAATAACAGTGAATTAATAACAAAAAAATAACCTCTTAATTAATTATAAGCAAATCTTAGTTAAAAGCATTTAAAAATTAACAGGGTGTTAATTTTCACATATGACATACAGACTGGAAATTTTCTTAGTTAAATCAAGGTCTGCAAAATTGAGGGTTTACTGTAATATTGACTCAATATTATTTTCCTGTTTTCAATAATAGTTCTATGCTTATATAAGATATTAATTTATAGCAGGGGGATGGTGTAGTGGAACTGTCTCAACAATTTTTGCAACATTTTTTAAGTGCAAAATTATTTTAAAATAAAAATTAGAAAATAATAAAAAATGTATGTTGAGAACCTTCTGTATGTCAGGAACTGTTCTAGACGCTGGAGATACAAAGTGAACAACATGAGGTCCCTGCTGTCAGGCCTCATGTTAATCATTGACCATTTATAATAAAGACAATAAAAATGTGAATCTTTGGAGACTGCTGTGACACCCAACTTCCATCTCAATAGTTTAGTAAAAGAGAATATACCAATCAGGGACCAAGCATCATTTACTACATTGTCAAAGAGTTCTGTAATTTATATACTCATTTCCAAAACTGCAATACTAAGTCTTCTTGGTGAGCATAGTCTAATTTCAGCTTATGTATTTCTTCTGAAATTGAACTCTTCTGGTAAGATCGATGCTTGATAAACCACACATTATCTGGATTGCACTTTTTATGTAGCTATAGAATCTTAAAGAACAATTAATACACATTAAAATTCATGGCTCCCATCTGAATTGTGATTTCATTTCCATTGTTTAGCTTTACGATTATTCAAAATCTGTGATTTTATTGATCTTCAACCGGATTTAAAACAGGAATGATTATATCCTGGTTGCCACGTGCTCAACACATTTGTTTGAGCTGTGTCAAATTACCCTCTCTGGGTGAGGAAACTGGACAAGGGACAGCCTGGAAGGTCAGTCCTCATGCTGACTCTTGTCCCTGACCAGAGTGCAGTTGCAGGTGTATTGGAGAAACACTGCAAGGTGAAACCAGCCAGAGGAGGGGATCGATGCTATAATTCTGGAGTCGGACTTTTCTTTGCCAGCATGCTCCAGCATTGGCTGATCAGTCTTTTAAAGTGAGATGAGAGGAGATAAATAATATGTGGGGAAAAAAAGGCAATGTGTGTGTATTTTCAAGGGTTCAAGTATTTTCATCACATCTATAAAGAAGTAAAATCTTGTGAACCACTGAAGCTGTGATAAATTAAATTTCTCAGAGCCTTTTAATTCCAAAGAAAGTTCCTCAATACGAGGAAGCAGCTCAATGAATTCCTTCAAGTTTCTATGAAATGACCATGTAATTGCAACTAAATAAAATTAAAACTACATACTTCAATTCTTTCAAACATATTACAAACTGACAGTGGCTAAAGCCATTGTACTAAGTAAACTACTAAGAACATTGTACTAAGTAAGTACTAGGAACATTTACAGTGTTCCTCTATCACATTGTGCTATCAACTTGACTTACATATTTCATGGCACAAACTGTCCAAAGGAATGAATCAGTGGAGTCCCGGCACACTTGAGTGAACTGTTGACTCCATGGACCCCAGTCCCACTCCACCTCACAGGTGCTTTTTCTGTGGTGAGTAAACACATCATATCCATGTTTAAACTAAATTTTTCAGGTTTCTGACTGGCAACTGGTTGCATCTCACTAGTTTGGGTGTCTATTTAATCATGATGTCACCCAACCTTCATTTGGCTCCTAGGCTTAAACCACTGGTTGAGGAGCACAGGTGCTTACTTATCTCTGGATTCATATTCTTACATTTTAGCATAAGTATTAAGAACTTAATTAATATGCTGATGAAATATGGTCCAGACTTATTTGACAGTGCTAGCGCCAAGTTCAACAGGATGTCTAAAGAGAATTCCTTTGGAAATAACTGTCAGATCGTGCCATTGAGTCTCCAGTGGTAATAATTCAATTTTTTTATTTATTATTTTCTTCAGATAAATTTATAAACCTAGTATCCTAAGTTGTATCATTTCTAAAAAGAGAGTCATAAATGGACATTCATGCCTGAGCAATAATGAAGCAAATAACAATAATGGTAACATTTATTGAGCACTTACAAGGGCAAGTATCTGTTTACAAGTATTATCTCATTTAATTTTCACAACCTTGTGAGGTAAATAGTCTTATTATCTTCATATAAGTGATAGAGCCAGAAAGTGAACCCAGTTTGAATGAGCCTAAGCTCTGCTCTCAAGCTATTTTTCTTTTTAATTTATTTCTTTATTGATTTTAGTGAGAGAGGAAGGGAGAGGGAGAGAGAGATAGAAACATCCATGAGAGAGAACATTGATTGGCTGCCTCCTACATGCCCCCCACTGGAGATCAGGCCCACAACCTGGGCATGTGCCCTGACTGGGAATCGAACTGGAGACCTCTTGGTATATGGGTCGACGCTCAACCACTGAGCCACACTGGCCGGGCACCAAGTTATTTCTTAAAATGACCAGGATAAGTGAGGAAAGAATTGCTATTGAGATGGAAGGAGACAGCAAGGGCACTGTTATAGAATGAAATGATTAACCATTTGTACAAAACAAAACAAATGTTGTTATTCTTTTATTTTATTGTGTTAGTATATAACTAACATGAAATTTACCATTTTAACCATACAGTTCAGTAGCATTCAGTACATTCACAATGTTGTGCAATCATCACCATCATCCATCCACAGAACCTTTTCATCTTCCCAGGCTGAAACTGTGCACCCATTAAACACTAACTCCTCATTCCCTTTCCCCCAAGCCCCTGGTAACCACCATTCTACTTTCTGTCTCTATGAGTTTGACCAACTGGGTTCCTCATTACAGTATTTGTTCTTTTGTGTCTGGCTTATTTCACTTAGCATAATGTCCTCAAGATTCATTTATAGTATTCATAATGTAGCCTGTGTCAGAATTTCCCTTTTTTTTTTTTTTAAATCCTCTCTTGAAGACATGTTTATTGATTTTGAGAGAGAGAGAGAGACATCGATATGAGAGAGAAACATCGATTGGTTACCTCCCTTACTTGCCTCGACCGGGGATCGAACCTGTAGCCTAGGTGTGTGCCCTGACCAGGAATTGAACCCGAAGACTTACTGATGTACGGGATAACATTCCAACCAACTGAGCCACCCAGCTGGGGCCAAAATTTCCTTTTTAAGTATGAATAATATTCTAGTGTATGTATCTACCACATTTTGTTTTCCATGCATCTGTCAATGGACACCTGGGTTGCTTAAAGCTTTTGGCCTTTGTGAATAATGCTGCTACGAACATCAAATGTTTTTGTTCTCAACCAAAAACAAAACAAAACAAACAAACAAAAAACAAAGAACACAAACAAAAAACCCTCCAGAAAAATAAATTAAATATTTTAGTAGGAAATCTTAGACAGGAGTGTGTATGTGTGTGTGTGTACTTGGACATAAAAAGTGCCATGATCTTGAAATGGTTGGATATCTACACAGCATTTCCCAACTCCTTCGAAGGCACTCACTCCTGTTCTTATTCTTCCATGATTGTGTTTGGTTGCTTTTTTTTTAAACGCACATTATAGGACTTCCGGTCAAGATGGCGGCATAGGTAAACGCGGTATCGCGTCCTCCCACAACCACATCAAAGTTACAACTGAACTACAGAACAACCATCATTCAAAACCGCCTGAAATCAAGCTGAATGCAAGTCCTACAATTACTAAATTAAAGAAGCTGCATCGAGACTGGTAGGAGGGGCGGAGGCGCAACGGGCTGGTCCCACACCACGTGTGGCGGATAAAAATTAGAAGGATACCTCGGCTGGGAAGGTCCTCCCTGAGGACTGAGGGGTCCCTGTCCCACACCAGGCACCCAGCTCAGGGTTCCAGTGCCAGGAAGAGAAGTCCCCACAACTTCTGGCTGGAAAAACCAGCGAGAACTGAGGCTGAGGCGGCTGGAGCCCCCGGCAGCTCCTCTTAAAGGGCCCGCATACGGACTTACTCCGACTCGCACCCTCCAGGCTCCAGCGTGTGGGAAGGAGCCTGAAAGGCACCAGAATCATATGGGGAAGAACTGAGCTGTTTGGCATTGGAGCGAGGGCTGGAGAGGCAGCTTTCTCCTGCACAGACGTGCTATCAGAGGCTTTTGTTCCTTTGGTGAGTCCTTCCCTGGGCCGGCAGAAGCCGCCATATCTGGGACTCCAGCAACCTGGCTCACACTGTTTGCCCTGCCCTGGTGATTCCCTGAGGCCCCGTCCCACCCAACTTCCAGGCCCACCCAAGCTGTTGCCAGTTGCTTTACCATAGGATTGGCCTGTCTTGGATCCTGCTTCAGCTTTTCCTAAATTCTTTCAAACGAGCAGCATCTGGTCTCAGCTAGCCCTATACCTCTCGCTAAGTAATACATAGGAACAAACACAGGGAGGCAGCCAAAATGAGGAGACAAAGAAACAGGTCCCAAATGAAAGAACAGAACAAAACTCCAGGAAAAGAACTAAGTGAAATGGAGTTAAGCAACCTAACAGATGCTGAGTTCAAAATACTGCTTATAAGGATGCTCAATGGACTTAGTGAGAACCTCAGGGAACTTAGAGAGGGCCTCAAGAGCATAAAAAAGGACCAGTCAGAAATGAAGGAGGCACTAACTGAAATAAAGAATAGTATACACAGATTCAATACTAGAGTAGGTAAATCCAAGAAGCAAACCATAGATTTGGAATATAAGGAAGCAAAAAACACCCAATCAGAACAGCAAAAAGAAAAAAGAATCCAAAGAAATGAGGATAGTGTAAGGAGCCTCTGGGACAACTTCAAGCGTGCCAACATTCGCATCTTGGGGGTGCCAGAAGGAGAAGAGAGAGAACAAGAAATTGAAAACCTATTTGAAACAATAATGGCAGAAAACTTCCCTAACTTGGTGAAGGAAACAAACATACAAGTCCAGGAAGCACAGAGAGTCCCAAACAAAATGAACCCCAAGAGGCCCACACCAAGACACATCATCATCAAAATGCAAAAGGTTCAAGACAAAGAGAGAATCTTAAAAGCAGCAAGAGAAAAGCAGTTTGTTACCTACAAGGGAGTTCCCATAAGACTGTCAGCTGATTTCTCAAAAGAAACTTTGCAGGCCAGAAGGGAGTGGCAAGAAATATTCAGGGTGATGAAAAGCAAGAACCTACAACCAAGATTACTCTATCCTGCAAAGCTGTCATTTAGAATCGATGGCCATATAAAGAGTTTCCCAGACAAGGAAAAGCTAAAGGAGTTCATCATCACCAAACCATTATTATATGAGATGTTGAAGGGTCTTCTTGAAGAAAAAGATGAAAAAAATATGAACATACAAAATGGCAATAAATACATATCTATCAACAATTGAATCTACAAACAAAATGAACAAGCAGAACAGAAACATTCTCATAGATACAGAGAACTTTTGTTGGGCACCAGATGGGTGGGGGCTGGGGGGAGGGGTGAAAAAGGTGACGGGATTAAGAAGTACAAATTGGTTGTTAGACTGACAAACCTCAAAGGGAAGGGGTTGGGGGTGGGAAGAAATAAACCAAAGAACTTATATGTATATATGCATAATCAATGGACACAGACAACAGTGTGGGGCAAAGCAGGAGGGGGGCAGGAATGGGTAGGAGGGGGGCAATGGGGAAAAAATGAGGAACATCTGTAATACATTCAACAATAAAGTTAAAAAAAAAAATAAACGCACATTATATATTGGATTATGCTTGTTTAAATCCATTTAGAGCAGCAACTGCTTCAGGACTGAAATTAGATAGACTTCTTTGTGTCTGCCCTAGCAGGTTAGCCGAAAACTGGTCATCAACTAACAACTGGGAAAAAATAAGTATGAAAAAAACCAATCCTCATTTTCAGAAAACCCTAGAAAATTATCTTGTTTATTAAGTATCTCATTAAGAAATTTAAATGTCTACTCTTTACATATACATGGCTTATATTTCAAAGGTGATGTCAAATTTTTTAATATCACTTTTAAAAGCTTACTATTTGTCAAGCACTATGCTAAGCACTTTATTCACATTATATGATTTTGTACTCATAGCCAATATTAAATATAGGCTGAATTGTTATCATTTTATAGGTAAGGCCATAGAGTTTAACTGCACAACAGGGCAAAAAGTGATGGAGCCTAGGGTTTAGCCTGTCTGATGTTCAAATCTGTGCTCTTCACCCACATCTACTCTAGGTTTTCTTAGGGCTATACAAAGAAGCCTGTGTGTTCAGAGACTATGAGAAGTCAGTCAAGGTGTAAAATGTGGATTTAGTGTTCTTAGGCATCTTTAGATTTCTTCTTGTTTGGTTTCCTTTAAGAATAATTGTATCTGTGGAGAAACACATTATTAGCTACAGAGAATCTGGTTGCTTACAGATGCTGTAATCTTTGCAATCTAGAAAAGGAAAATGCAATGAGTAAGAGAAGATGCATTCAATAAAAATATACAATTTTGGCCCTGGTTAGGTGGCTCCATTGGTTGGATCATCGCCCTATACATCAAAAGGTAGAGGGTTCGATTTCTAGTCCCTGTCTGGGTACATACAGGAGGCAACCAATTGATGTTTCTCTCTCTTTCCCTCTTCCTTCCTCTCTCTAAAAAAAAACTATAAAAATATATCCTTGGGTGAGGATTAAAACAACAACAACAACATATTCTCGGATGAGGATTAAAAAAAAACAATACTGAGTTTGATCTATGCCAATTGACCTGGTCAGATATTCATAATATACTGTTAAGTCAATAAAGCAATTGGACAGTAATAGGTTAGACTTCTTAGGGAAAAACAACAACAAACTAGCTATACTTGTATAAGTATGGATAAAGTTAGGGAGTGATATACAATCCAGGCAGTTAACATTAGTTACCCTCAGTGGAGTTGAAATTGGGAAGTATTAGAGGAAACTTAATTCATTTGCTTTTGGATCATGTCACTTGTTACAATAGTAAGCACATATTGCTTTTACAATATAAAAGATTGAGAAAACACACATTATTCAAATTACTTTTCTATACAAACATGGTTAATTTATAGTTTTAACTGATTTAGGTGGTCATACAAACATCCCCAGGATAAGTCTTTTTCTAACTCTTCTTCTTCCAGACTTGATTTTATCTGGTGAAGCTTCCATCTGCCTTCTCTTGGAATCTATATTTTTCATAGAAATCTGACAAATATGCTACAATAAGCATCATCAACATAACCACATTTATACAAGCATGTGATACATGCTGACCTTGTACATATTTCTGTTGGTTATCACTCTCTGGCATATCTGTTTGAGAAAGAGCTCTTTGTGTGGAGTGACTGTTTCAATTACGTTTTGCCCCTAGCATCCTGTTACTCTGTCAGGTGAAAGGTTTCCAGTCCTCACCTTACAGTACAATTCAGCAGATTTCTACACCATTGACCCCCTTCTTGATCCACTCTTGGCTTCTCTGACACCTGACTCTGTAGCACTCTAATATCAGAAGCAGGAAGCAAGAAAATAAAGGAAATTAGGTCCTTATAAAATTTTGGGGAGGGGTAAAAGAGCAGATTCTAGACGAGGCTCTCTAGGAATGACACCCAGTGCAAGACTGAACTGCACCCAGGGCAGCTGCTGCCTTTGATGCTGCACCTCTTACTTCTGACCCAGGAACAGGAAGCTGGACTCAAGAAGGAGCCACCGCTTCTGCTGACTCTGCAACAACTAACTGCCTCTTGATATCCTGGAAGCTAGTACATGGGTGCTAGAATGCTGGGCAGAAAGCCTCAAGTCTCTGTGTTCTTCTTACCTCAGCAGAAAAACAGCCAGAAGGCACAGAAAACTGGCCTCTTCTGTCTCACTTATAACTTTCCAATATTGCATGAGTGTAACTCACAAGTTGAACTTATTTCAAGAATAGAATTATAGCTGCAAAGGAGCATTCATGTTTATTTCTCCTGCTTGAATGTAAGGCTGTAAGAGCTGAAACCATGTCTATTCGCTCACCACAATATCACCTACCATTGTGCTGGGCACATAGCAATAATTTAACATTTAACATTAATAAGGTAACCGTCCTGGAACTAGGCACTATTCTAAACTCTTCCTGTGTATTAACTCATTTAATTCTCATAACAAACCTTGGTTGTAGGTATTTTTCTCCCCAGTTGACAAATGTAGAACATGCACAGAGGAGTGAAGTAAGTTGCAAAGACCACATAGTGGAGAACAGGGTCTGAGTCCAGCAGTTCAGAACCAAAACCTGTACTCTTTTACTGCCTCAATATTTATTGAAAGTATGCCCATTTAAATGCTTACTGAACTGATATGCGGAGAACTGATTATAAACATATTCATAAATATAGAGAACCTCTATAGTAAAGTTTAACATTTTTGACTATGAATAAGAAGATGTTATACTTTGTTATCATTTGTATTGGAAACTGGTGTTTTATTTATCCTTGCCAAAGCCATAAGAGATAATCTGTTCAAAGGTGAATACTATTAGTAATTCAAGTAGGTGGAAGTAATATCCAAAGTCTTCATATCTCTTAGACTCAGGAAAAGTTGGGAGTCAGAGAAATATGCTTGAGTATATATTTTTATGCTAATACCTCAGGAGACCATAATGTAAAAATGAACATTAGGACCCATGTCTCTCTTCCTAGCTTAACTCTTAAACAATAGAGAAGTCAATTACATTGTAAATTGTTGTCTTAATCACTCTTGGTTGTCATTTTATTGTGGCCTTGGGAAGAGCAAAAATACACAGAATGAAAAATTGGGTGACTTTCTCCCCATAGTTTAGTTCTATTACTGACATGAGATGCTCTGACCTGTGTTTTCATTTTCATATTTAACAATAAAAGCAACACTTGCTGTTATAAGGTTGTTCTGAATAGCATATGACAATGTTTATAAAGTTCTTAGAACTGTTAGAAGAAAGGTATTAGTAAATACCCAAGCACAAACCACTGAACTAGAGCACTATTTAATGAGGGGTAGATGATTCAGGAGGGCTCTGAGTCATTATTAATGCAATGCTCTAAAATAGAATAGGAGAATTATTACAAAAACATTTAATGTATTCTTAGATTACCACATATTTGAATTCATACAGACATTAAGTCTATACTTATATGATTTTTGCAGCAATACTGAGAAGAGAAAAACAGTTGATTCCAAAGGTGACAACTTCAATAAGCAGAGGTTTCTTAGTGATATATAAACTGGGAAACTGGAATACATCCAATTTCAGCTTCCTATTGAATTCAGGGTGATTGGGCAGCCACTGTCCCACAGAAGAGTGACTGGGAACTTTCTCAGCATGCTATACCTGTTATTTGGCTGTTTGCAGATCCCCTTATGCCTCGGGTAAGAGAAGTGTCCACCTAGCTGGGGAGGAGCCAGTCAGCCAAGGCTAACTTGCCTATGGATAAGAGTTCTTAGGCAAGCAAAAAAAAAAAAAAAAACAAAGGAATTTGTGTCATTTTTAAGGTTGTCAGGTTACAACTAAACATATGTGGGACACCATCCTGTGGCATGAATGTCAACCTCAACTTTTAAAAAATCTTAAGCTCCCTTTTTGTAAACATACAATTTCTGCATTATCTTTTAATAATAATTGAAATTTCAAAATAAAGTTTGTGAATAAAATGAAATCAAAGTAAAGGTAAATCTAGAATATGCTTTTCAAATTATTTAACCATTTCTATCCTGCGAGGTTTTTCATTGCTGAAGAGACATTACTCTTGTGCTGCACCGTCGTCTGTGAATGCTAGGTTACCTATTCCGGAGAGCTGCTCCCAGATGGGCTCTGCTATCTGGATTGAACGTGAAAACTTGTACTTTGTACCTACGCCTAGACTATTGTTCCATTTGTCTCACTTATTTTCTGGACAAACTGGTCTGCTCTTTCATGGCAGCAGCACCATTATGTCCTTTGTTTCGTGGTGCTTCTGGGGATGTGAATTCAGTAGTATATAAAGGTTTACGTACAGCACATCGTTGTTTTCCCCACTTAATATTCCTGTCCCCGATTACCTTGGCAATCGGTTAAAGATTTGTCAGCAACTTTGCTGCTGGGATTTTTCTCCTTTGGCTCCGGGTACTACATGCTACCGTAAACGATGCAGATGGAATTCATTTCCAATATGTGAACGTGACAACTGTTTTGGTATGGGTCTGTCATTAACCAAAACTGAGAATAGACTACAGCAACTGAACGCTGTAGATTTTGATTTTGATTTCTAGCTTGATACGTGTGCCTTGTCAGATTTCCCCAACGACGCGTTTGCTTTTTAAACGAGGTGTGTTTCCTCTACTGCTGTTTTCAGGAAGCAGGAGAGGTTGGATTGGAATACGACAGAGAATTTACCTCTACCAATAGAGGGACAGAGAATTAAAGAACAAATCGAAAAATCCCATCATGTTTTCCACAGAGTATGTTTTTATTTCTAACCAGGGGACCTCGGATCAGTCTCCAAAAGTTTTCTTTTTTTACTGCAAACAAGACGCTCCCAGAGACCCAAAATGAGTGTCAGCGTGCCCCACCCCATTCGCCTCCAACGGATCTCATTTTCCCCCGCCCACAAACAACCCCTACTACAATTCCCAGCAATCATCGCGCAGTGCCGCAAAGGGACCAGGCCCTGGGCGGCGGCCCCGCCCCACGCAAGGAGCATGCTGGGAGTTGTTGTGAATGAGTCTGACAACTTCCTTTTATTAGGCATTCCCACTTGGAAGATGGCGATGCATTGCTATAGCGGGTTCTCCAGTTTCGTAATAGGAGCTGAAACGTGACCGAGGATTGCGCCCTCTTGCCCTGCAGTGCGCACCACATCGGTCCCAAGGAGCTTAGCTCCGCCTCCTGTCCACACCCGTTCCCTTGACAGCTGGGTTGTACTGTACTCCTAGCGGCGGCGAAGCAGGGAGCACGCAGGCGCACCAGCCCCCGCCCCGTAGGGCCGAACTTGAGGGCCGGGCGAGCGCTAGTGGCTCCCGGCAGCTGGGGCGCGCACGTAGGCACGCAGAAGTAGTCACGTGGGGCACTGAGGATCGCAGTGCGCGTGGCCGGGCGGCTGGTGTGGGGTTGAGTCAGTTGTGAGACCCCGAGCTGCTGACCCAGCGGACAACTTAACAACCGGCTCGCCGCAGGCGTTGGGGTGCGGGAGCCGTGAACTGGCCCCATCGTAGAGCTCGGCTGAGCCGTCGCCGCCATCGTCCCCAGCCAGCAAACCTCCGCTGCGGGCGCGCCCCCGCTCTGCGCTGTCTCTCCGATGGCGTCCGCCTCTGGGGCCATGGCGAAGCACGAGCAGATCCTGGTCCTCGACCCTCCCACAGACCTCAAATTCAAAGGTAGACAGGAAGAAGGCAGCCCCTGGCTGGGGTGCGGCGGGCAGAGGGCAGGATTTGGAGTGGATGACGGGTGTGGAGGGAATGTCTGCGGCCGGGGCCCCCGTGAGCGTCCCCTCCCCCACCCCCAGCACTTTCATTCTCAGGCGGGGCCTCGCTCGGGCCCTCGGCAGGCCTGCCCCGCGCCGGGGCCCTCTCCCTCTCTTGCCCGCCCGCGCCTCGGTGCGCGCTCCGGCCCGGGCGAGGCGGAGGGGCCCGGCCCTGGCGCCGCCGCCGCCATCTTGCGGTCCCGCGGGGGCGCCTCCTGGTGCTGCCCGCGCTGCTGCCCGCGCCTGGCACTTGTCCTTGGCCCCCGCAGGCGGACGGGCGTAGTCTGGGAGGGTGTGGGTGGGTGGTGACCTTAGAGCGTGCGCTCTGGTCTGCGGTGGGAAGCAGGGCTCTGGGGCTGGCGCAAGTGCGTCCGTCGCCTGCGCGGGTTGTAAGAGGCGGTGGGAAGTGAGGCGAGCAGCGGCGCGGCGGCCCTTGGACGCGGTTCCGAGAGAGAACCACCTTTCGGCTCCTGCTCCGTCCGTCCGCCTCCGAGGAAGGGCTGGGTGGAGCCCGCCCTTAGTCCTCGCCGAGGGTGTTGCTACCTAGCCACCTTTTTGAACCCCGTTTATTAGTTGTCTGTAAGGTACATCGAGAGCTAGGGAGGCGGAGAAGCCCATGAAGTCTTCTGGCTATTACTTACCCGGTTGTGTTGGCAGAGACCCAAGCGCGTGCGGGCAGGAAAGCTCTGCGTCAGTCCGAGGATTGGTAGTAGCAGGTTAATAGTAGATGTATTCCTGGTCCTCTGGTATGACGTTTCAGCTTATCTTCCGCGTAGGGCAGACCTGGTGTTAGTCTGCTCTTGTTTAGCCCTTTAATTTAGCTCTTCAGTGTTTGTGACTTTTCCCAACACCCCTCCTCCCACAGAAGGCTGATAAGGTGTCACTCGGTTCTGGAGTACCGTTGATTTATGCAGCAGTGCCTGCGATCAATGATCTGACCTGGTGATCCTTGAGAAATCCAAGGTGCTGATGGGCCCATTTGCTTTTTAATATGTAGGATTCTTTAAGAAAGTGTGTTAAACTAACAGGTTTCTTTTTAGGAGTCTTAAAAGTGTGTGAAGATCCCAAATAGAAAGCAGATTCTTTCCTATCTTCAGTTAATTGTAAGGTGAATCCCCTTTTGGGGGATTCAATATAGTGCATTTCAGTTTCAGTAGCTATGCTAGGAACAATTTTTGTGAAATGTATAGCCATTCCATTGCTTAGAAAAGTTAAAATTTTTATTGTTGTACAAGATTGAGTCCCAAAGAAAAACAATTAAATTGTTTTGCATAGGAAAAGTTTTAAATAGTTTTAGAAATTTTAAAACATTGTATTCAGGTATTATGTGAGAGTAATACTATATGTAATTCCTTTATTTCGTAAGCTTTTAAGTGCATTTGCAAATTTCTTTGAATGGAAATGTCTGAGCTGCTTGTTAGGTAAATATTTCGTTTTAAGACTTCCAAATTTTTTTTTTGGGTGCAGAACATTTTTTTTTTAAATTAATTTATTTTTGTTACAGATGTTTCTCCTTTTTTCCCCATTGACACCCTCCTCCCCATCCCCCCACCCTGTCCCCAGCTTTGTTGTCCATGTCCATCAGTTATGCCTACATGCGCATAAGTTCTGTGGTTTATCTCTTCCCTCCCCCCCACCCCCTCTTCTGAGGGGTGTCAGTGTATATATACCCTACTTCCACATCTCTGGGTCTACCCTGTTCCTCAGACTGTTATGTTCATTATATTCCACAAATAAGTGAGATCCTGTGATACTTGTCTTTCTCTGCTTGGCTTGTTTCGCTTAGGATAATACTCTCCAGGTCCCTCCATGTCTCTCAAAGGATAAGAGATCTTTCTTTCCTAGAGCTGCATAGTACTCCATTGTGTATATGTACCACGGCTTTTTTATCCATTCATCCACTGATGGACACTTGGGCTGTTTCCAGATCTTAGCTATTGTAAATAGGACTACAAAATATTTTGAGGGGCACTAAGTGCATTTTATTGCATCGTTTATGTGTGTGGCATGATTTTATATACTTTTAGCTGAAAGAAAAAAAAGCCTTTGGGTAATCATTAAATTCTTTCTAGAATTTAATTATTTTGCTTTTATTTTTTGACAGGCTGAGTTAACAGAGGAAATTTCCTCTACTGGATAACCATGTGTGTATTGCTATTAAGGACTCAGAAGCTTTTAAAACTAGTTTTAGGCCAGGAAATTTCCACAGAGTTTGAAGCTTTTTCCCTAGAGAAGTTGTAATATTGCCATAGTAAGAGACTAATAATAAAGAAGCAAGTTAAACAACCAAAATCCTTACAAAATGACTTAGCCGTGTATTTCACTTATTTTAGGTATTGAAGAATTACTAGCTATGATTATAGAACAGGTTCTAGTGCTATGGATGAAAGTAATTCACAAGACCCATTTTGAAAAGTTTGTACACCAATGACCAACTTTTAAGATTGACTTTAAAAAAGTGTTTCATTAAAAGGGGGAACATCTGTAATACATTCAACAATAAAGATAAGTTTAAAAAAAAAAGTGTTTCATTGAAAAGTTTATAGGGACACATTCAGTTGGGTCTCTTATTTAGTGAACACTTCCTGAAAGCTTTGTGCTGTCCCTATATATATAGGAGTATTAAACAAATAAATAATTTATTTGACAGGTATCAGCTTATATTTTGGGATTCAGTGATAAGCAAGGTAGGGAAAAAATTCATAGCTTTGGCCCTGGCCGGTTTGGCTCAGCGGTTGGAGTGTCAGCCTGCGGTCCAGAGAGACCCGGGTTCGGTTCCCACTAAGGGCATGTACCTCAGTTGCAGTTTGTCCCCGGCCCTGGTCGGGTCGTGCGAGTGGCAGCCACTCAATGTGTCCCTTTCACGTTGATGTTTCTCTCTCTCTCTCTCTTCCTCTCTCTCCCTCCCACTCTATCTGAACAAAAAATGAAAAAATGTCCTCGGGTGAGGATAAAAAAAAATAAATAAATAACTTTAAAAAACAAACAAACAAAATTCATAGCTTTGGTTCAATGGGGAAAGCATACAGTTAAACAACAGTAAAATGCATTAAGTTATCTTTACCCTTGAAGAACTCTGAGACTAATGAGGGAGACAGAAGGCAAATAGATAGAGGCAAAACAAGTATGAGGAAAGAAGGCCCTTCCTTCCTGTCCCCACCCCCATTCCTTTAGGAAACTTTCTAGGAAGAAGCTTGTTTTCAACTGGGGGTCCACAGTGTTGGGAAAGGAAGTGATGGTTTGCTCTACCACTGATGTGAGAGAATGTATGGCTTGTACTTAGATACACTAATGGTTTGCTGTGTGCTTCTGTTCAAAGGTGTGGTAGTGGGGAGGATGAATTAGGAGGTGACATTTGGTGTCATTTGATTCCTTCCTCCTTAATGTTATTCTTTTAGTCCAGTGGTTCTCAACCTGTGGATCAAGACCACTTTGGGAGTCGAACAACCCTTTCACAGGGGTTGCCTCAGACATAACAGTAGCAAAATTATAGTTATGAAGTAGCAACGAAAATAATTTTATGGTTGGGGTTCGCCACAACATAAATAACTGTATTAAATGGTCACAGCATTAGGAAGGTTGAGAACCACTGTTTTAGTCAGAAGGTAGTTTGCTTTGATGGAATTCTTTCTGTATTCTAATGCACAGTTCAACACTAAGTGAAGAGATAGTGTTTTAGAATCAACAGTCTCCTTAATGCTTAGTATGATGATGATATAAAAAGTCATTAAACTCTGACTTGCTCTAAGTCACCTTTATTTTTTAATTTAAGTTAAAGTCTGTTAAAGGATAGTTTTGCAGAATGTCATCTTCAAGTAGGTTTATTTGAATTATTTTGACTCCATTTCATTGATACGGTTTCTCCAAGAGTTATTCATTTAACCAATCTGAGATTGGGTGATGAATTTATTTTCTGTTATGTGGGTAACGTAATCATCATGATAGGAATTATTAGCACTAAGCACAATTGTGGAGAAGCAGATACCAGTTTAATAAATTTTCTACATACCTCAATATTAAAAAACTTTATTGTTTGTTTTATATAATTGATATTAATATATGAAAGTGCTCTTAAAGTGATGTAACTAATTCAAAAGTACTTCTTTTTTGTTCCATTTGTAAAGAAAAGGTAGATTTTTCAAATTCTATTGTTTAAACCCTGGCAGTAATTTGACCTAGAATTCAGGTTGGAAATGTATTACACCTGAGAGGCTGTTTTTTTTCTTTTTTTTTTGGTCTATAAAATTTTACTGTTGTAAAATTTCTTCTTTTTAATTATATAACATTTTATTTTTCCTACCTATTCGTAGTTTTGGAAGAAAGTTTGAGGAAGAATGTCTAGAAAATTCTAAAATAAATTGCAAATGTATTCTTTCCCTTAATGATCAGGAAAAGAGGAAGCTAGACCAAAACCATTGTGTTGAAGGTGGCCCATAACAATAAATCAATAAAGAAAGTTAGGTCTATGAGGGACCATGGGACCTGTGATATGTTAGCCAGAACATCTTTGAATAGCTGAACATCACTAAGGCAAAGCACAAGTGAAGATATAGATTACTCCTACTCTTGAATATCTGACACATTTTTAGGTGTTTCAGAACAGCTTCTATTTCACAGTGGCCAGCAAATCCCTGGAGTGATTGCAGGGGGGCATAGATGTCATCTTTTTACTCTATTCCTTAAAAGCTTTCAAATAGCTCTAGATTGCCCACTGAATAAAATCCTGATTTTTATTTTTTAATTTTTTTTATAAGTTTGTCATACAAGCCCTTCCATGATGAGCTGTCTCCTCTTGTAACACCTGTTTATTTGCATACATCCCTACTTTCTTCCCTGAGAAAGAAAAACGCTTAACATAGTCAAGCTTGTTTGTTTACTATTTTTGCTGGTTAAGGTAAAAACCTTTATGATTCATAGTTAGACCATGTTCCATCTGATATTTTCTCACTCATGTTTTCAACCACTGGCTTCTTCCTTTAAACATATAAATACATCTGTCTCTTGTTTCAGAAGCAAACAAAATACATCCTTGACCCCCAAGTCCTGGTATATGTTCCTCCCTGACCTTTATTTCCTTTGTAGTCAGACTTAATTGGAAAAACAGTCCTTCTTCACTGTCTCCAGCTCCTATCCTTACTATTTATTGATTGCTAACTGCACTGATCATTTCCAGTTTTTATCTCACTTACCTCTCTTTGGCACTTGACATTATTGACAGTTCGTCTTTTTGTTTTATTATTTATTTTTAATCCTCACCCAAGGATATTTTTCCATTGATTTTTTTTTTTTTTTTTTTTTTTTTAGATTGTGTGAGAGAGGGAGGGAGAGAGAGATGCCAATATGAGAGAGACACATTGATTGGTTGCCTCCTGCATTACCCCAACCAGGGCTGGGGATTGAACCTGCAACCGAGGTATGTGCCCCTGACCAGGAATCGAACCTGCGACTCTTTGGTCTGCAGGCTGACACTCTAACCACTGAGCAAAACTGGCCAGGATGACAGTTCGTCTTTTTAAAAATTCAGTTCTTTTGACTTCTATGATAAAGTTGTCTTCTGATTTTCTTCTTTGCTCCCTTTATTGTCTCATTTATGGCCTTTTTTTTTTTCCCTTAAATGCTAATATTTCTTAGATTCTGATTTGGTTTCAGTTTTATCTCTGTGGACTTTCCTGTTCAGTCTCATTGTTTTGAGGGCTTCTCTTTTTCTTCCTTCCTTTCTCCTTGTACATGTTGTTACACATTCTAATCTGTATTTTAATTTACAGTCACTTTTGAAAATACATACTAATTACTTGTTGACTATCTGGATTTGAATGTTATTCAGACACCTCAAACTCATAATATACCAAACTGGTTTGTTATTGCCCAAGCCTACTCTTCTTCCCATATTTTTTAGTGGCATCATCGTTACACATACCAGAAATACTCTGCACATCTAATAATTAAAATCTGTATTTCTACACCCCAGAGATAACTCTTGAACCTGTCTCCTTTAATGTGTATCTACTTAAAATTTTTTAAAAAATTTATTCAATTATACAATAAAGATTTGAGTTTTAGCGGTATGTAATGCGTGGTGAATAAATGTTGGAACTACAGTTTTGAGTAAAATAAAATCTTTTTTCATGAAGCAATTCCATTGGGATAGACACTAATCAGATAGTCAGAAGAAGAAAATGTAGCTGTGAGGAGGTATGTAGTGCTATGAGAATATAAAATAGTGGACTTTGATCTGGTCAGGGAAGGCTGTCAACAATTGGATTTATATTTCCTAAGAAGTAGTAGAAGTTATTTGGGTGAGGGAGAAAAGAAAATGTAGTAGAAAGATCCTGTGGCAGGAGGGAACATGAAACATTTACATGTTATTTAATAAACTTGAACATGTTAAATAACATCTCATTATTTACAAGGCTGAAAGAGTCAGTTTGGCAGTAGTGGAAACAGCCAAGATGAGTGTGGTGGTGGTTTAGTAGGCTAAGTAAGGAGTTCAGTTTTTATCCTAACCCACTGAGGGATTTTAAGTGTGAGTGGGGGGGTAGTAGAGGTAGAGGGAATGGAGTGACATCACATTTGTATTTACATATATATATATATATATATGTTTATGATAGCAATATGAAGTAATATTAGAGGGGAGATAGAGATGAATTAGGCATTGCTGCAATCCAGGCATGAGAATACAGGCATGAGGTGACAACTTGGACTGAGAGAATGGTGGAGATGATGAAAAGGTAGAGGTACAAACCAGTGAGACTTGATGATCTATTTGATATGTGCAGTGAGAGTAGAGGTATCTTGGATGTCTCTGAGATTTCTGGCTTACTGAGATTTCTGAGATAACTAGAGGAATGATGGTGTTATGCACTAAGTGAAGAAACATTGTATATCTGGATAAGGACCAAATCATTTGTTCTATTTGGGGATGTGCGGGAGAGTGGTAGGAGGAAGGTCATGATCTTATTAGATATGTTAGATATGTTTAGGCCCTTTCAATATTTAATTAAGAGGTGACTAGTAGGCATTTGGTTGTAGGGGTGTGTTACTCAGAGTTCTGGGATTTGGATAATGTCATCATTTCAAGTGATTATCTTATCTTTACTAGACACAAGACTGGTCTCCTTTATCTCGAGTGTCCCTCTCTGTCTCTTCAGCCTGTCTTCCACACTGCTGCTAGAACTACCCTTTGAAAAATGAAAACTTGATAATTGTTGCCTTGTTTAAAGAGCCTGCAATATTTTTTCATTATGTGCTTGACATTTAAGTCCCCAAATCCACCCCCCTACTTCTCCATTTCTCTTCTATCCATAGCTTTGGTTATATGAAACCATTTTCCCAAACACTTGAGGCTGTTGGAAGACTTTCACCTGCTCTGTTCAGAATATTGCCCTCCCTCATATCCGTCAGGCAGTCTGCCCAGTTTAAGAATCACTTTCTCTTGTGAAGTCTTTGATTCTCCCATTCCGAGTTGGTCACTGCCTTCTTCATGCCACTATTGAAGCTTGTGCTTACCTGTAAATACTATGTAATCACATTACATAGTATTTATGCTTACATATTTTTCTCTCCCAAACTGTGCTGTGAACTACTTGAGGATATACCCATTTCTTTTATTTTGAAACCCATAGTAACAAGATCTGGCATGGGATGATTGATTGCCCAATAAACGTTGATTGCATTAATAAGACTTAGGTGATTTCTCCTGTAATTCCCATATTTTTAGTCTTGGCTATCTTTTAATGGGGTTTTCACCAAGTAAGTGGCATAATAAAAAAAAAAAGGGTGGGAGAGGCGCTGTTTAAGATTAAGAAGACTTGGATACAATCCACAGATTGAACAAACCAACAAAAACACAAGTACAAGGGGAAAATTTCCATAGATTAAATATTAGATAATATTAAATAATTATTTTTGGTTTAATTAAGTGATAATGGTGTCATGATTATATTTTTAATGTCCCTTTTTGGTTTCCTAGAAATGCAAGCTCAAGTATTTAGGCTTGAAATGTTACGATAGCCAGAATTTGTTTTAAAATACTGCAGCAAAAAAGCAAATATGGTAAAATGCTATTAAACTCAAGTATATGAAGTTGTTAAGTTTAAGTGCATACAGTTTCATTAGAATCTGTTTTTATGAATATTTGAAAGTTTTTGTAAGAATTTTTTTATCAAATAATTTGAGTTACATTTCAGTTATAATAAACCCAGTAAGAAAGCATTTGCAAATAATAGCCCCCCTCTTACATTTGATTTTTTCTACAAGGATTTTTCTTTAGTAGTTATACAAAATATATTACTACATTTTGTTGTCTTTACATTATAATAAATGAGCAAATGTTTAATTTTCTTTTAAAACAACTTTTTATGGTTGAAGGAAAGCAAGATCCATCCTAGATTAACTACCATCCTCTCCGAAAGGCAGATAAGACTTCATATGTCAGTCAAGATAAGTTACAAAAGCAACAAGAAAGAGAGAGCAAAAATCTGAAAACCTATTTGAAAAAATAATTACAGAAAACTTCCGTAAGTTGGTAAAGGAAACATACAAGTCCAGGAAGCACAAGAATCTCAAACAAGATGAACCCAGAGAGGCCTACACCAAGGCACTCATAATTAAAATGCAAAAGGTTAAAAACAAAGAGAGAATCTTAAAAGCAGCAAGAGAAAAGCAGTTAGTTACCTACAAGGGAGCTCCAATGACACTGTCAGCTGATTTCTCAAAAGAAACTTTGTAGGCCAGAAGGGAATGGCAAGAAATATTCAAGGTGATGAAAAGCAAGGATCTACAGCCAAGATTACTGTATCCTGCAAAGCTATTATTTAGAGTTGATGGCCATATGAAGAGTTTCCCAGACAAGAAAAAGCTAAAGGAGTTTATCACCACCAAACCAGTATTATAGATGATCAAAAATATGAACAATAAAATAGCAATAAATACATATCTATCAACAGTTGAATCTACAAACCAAATTAACAAGCAGAACAGAAACATAGATACAGAGAACTTTTTGTTGGTTGCCATATGGGAGAGGGGTTGGGGAATGGACAAAAAAGGTGAAGGGATTAAGAAGTACAAATTGGTTGTTAGACTGATGAACCTCAAAAGGAAGGGGGAAGGTGCCTTGATGGGAAGAGATAAACCAAAGAATGCCAAAGAATTTACATGCATATGTGCATAAGCAATGGACACAGACAATATTGTGTGGGAGGCAGGAGCAAGGGCAGGAGCAGGGAGGAGAGGGTCAATGGGGGAAAAGGAGGGGAACATCTGTAATACTTTAAATAATAAAGATAAAAAAAAAAAAGAAAGGAAGTGCCTCAGAAAATAAAAGTTTACTTGCTAACAGACTAGACTCTCTTCAGAGACCTTCTCTGCATGGATAAGGAAGGTCTTAAAGGAAATTTAAAAGGTAGCTTAGTACAGTAAACCAACAACAAAATTACCAACACTAACAATAGCAATATCAATAAAGAACTTAATCTAGGTTTCCCAATTCTTTATGATATTTTTCCACTTCACAGAAAAATGTTTTCTTTAGGTACTCAACTGTCATACATAATTCACAAACCTTTAGGGCCAGAACAACATCCAAGAAATGTTTGCTCATTTATTATAGTATACAGACAATAAAATATACTATTATTTTATATAACTACTAAAAATCCTTGTAAAAAATCAAATGTAAGAGGGGGGCTATTATTTGCAAATGCTTTCTTACCGGGTTTATTATAACTGAAATGTAACTTAAATGCATTTAAATTTAACAACTTCATATACTTAAGTTTAATATTAGCATTTTACCATATTTGCTTTTTTTTGTTTTGTTAATCCTCACCCGAGGATATATTTTTTCATTGATTTTTTTCGTTAGAGTGGAAGGGAGGGAGGGAGGGAAATAGAGAGAGGGAGAAAAAGAGAAAGAAACATCAATATGAGAGAGACACATTGATTGGTTGCCTCCCACACGACCCTCATGGGGTGGGAATCGAACCCACAACCCTTTGGTCTGCAGACCGGTGCTCTAACCTCTGAGCAACACCAGCCAAGGCCCAAAAATAATTCTTTAATATCTAATATTTAATCTGTTGACATTTTCCCATTGTACTCCTGTTTTTGTTGTTGTTGTTGGCTTGTTCAATCTGTGTAGTGTATCCAAGTCTTAGTCTTAAACAGTGCCCCCCCCCCCCATTTTTAAAAAAATCATGCCATTTACTTGGTGAAAGACCAAGGTTGTTATCCAAGAGAATGCCCCATATTACTGATATTTCTGATATGTATTTCTTGTAAATTTGGAGTTAGATTTAAGGGCTTTATTACATTCAGGTTTTGACATTTTTTAGTAAAAATACTTCATAGAAGCCTGGCTGGTTGGTTGGAGTGTTATCCCATCCTGTACACTAAAAGTTTGGGAGTTCAATTCCCAGTCAGGGTGCATACGGGAGGCAACTGATTGATGTTTCTCCCTCCTCCTCTCTCCCTCTCCTTTCCTTTCTCTCTAAAAATCAATGAAAACATGTCCTCAGGTGAGGATTAGAAAAAAAACCCACAAAAAACCACTTCATAGATAGAATTGTGTCACATGAATAATGTATGAATTATATCTGGTTGTCTCACATTTAGTGATGTTGACTGGTGGTGATAGCCTTATCCCTCCGTTGATAAGTTGCATAAATATGAGCCCATTTATGGTATATGTGCAAGAAAAAAATTGGAAAGAAAATAATGTTAGCAAGCATTAACTCTATTTTAGGGTTTGGGTGTTTTTTGTTTTTGTATTTTTACTTTTCTGTTTTTTCCAAGGTTTTTACAGTGAACATTCAGCGCTTTTTAAAATAAGAGAAAAAATTATTTTGCTGTTAGACTTGATGCCTTTGGTCTCATTTGTCCTTTCTGTATTACAGTATTTTATTTTTCATTAATAACAGCCCTTTACACAATCTGAAGGTTTTTTTTTTGTTTGTTTTATTTATAAGGGAAGATATATAAAGGTAAATGAAAAACAAGTTTAATGTTCATGATCATATAGTAACAGTTCACAAATCAAAGCCCTATGAAGACAAGTAGAAAACCATGTTTATCTGAAAGTAAATATAATTTATAACTGTCCTGTAACAGTTCATAAATCCTAACTGTACATACATGTGTTAAGTTTCATTGAGCTCTTTTTGTTGGCCTCTTGTGAGAGAAGTATGGTACATTTGTTTGGAAGTATTCCTCTGAGAATGGATCCTGCCCATAGACTATTAAAGAGATCTAAGCGCCCTGGCCGGTTTGGCTCAGCAGTTAGAGCGTCAGCCCGTGGACCAGAGAGACCCGGGTTCGGTTCCCGCTAGGGGCACGCACCTCGGTTGCAGTTTGTCCCCGGCCCCGGTTGGGGTTGTGTGGATGACAGCCAGTTGATGTGTCTCTCTCACATCAATGTTTCTCTCTCTCTCTCTCTCTCTCTCTCTCTCTCTCTCTGTCTCTCTCTCTTCCTCTTCCTCTTCCTCCCTCTCTCCCTCCTGCAATGTCTGAAGATAAATACAGAAATGTCCTTGGGTGAGGATTAAAAAAAAATAAAAGACGTCTAAGCAACAGACACGTTTATAGGACACCTCTTCTGCCAGATAGTGCTGATTGGCTCATTGGTGGGCACCTAACCCAACACCATCAAGTATATATGCTGATGACTGACTAGTCAAAATTTTTTTTCTTTTTTTTATCCTCACCCGAGGATATTTTTCCATTTTTTGTTCACATAGGGGGGGGGGGGAGAGAGAGAGAGAGAGAGAGAGAGAGAGAGAGAGAGAGAGAAACATCGACGTGAAAGGGACACATCGAGTGGCTGCCTCTCGCACGACCAACCAGGGCCAGGGACAAATTGCAACCGAGGTACGTGCCCCTAGCGGGAACCGAACCCGGGTCTCTCTGGACCGCAGGTTGATGCTCTAACCGCTGAGCCAAACCGGCCAGGGCTAGTCAAAATTTTGATGCCTCCCCTTTAAACCCAACTATAGTTAGATGATGATAGGCTTTAGACTTTTAAGGTTACATAGGCTTGATTTGGAGACAGTGACTGATTGGGCAGTGTGCAAGCAGAAGCAAACTAGTTGAGATAGAAGAGGGAGAGAAAAGCAGGCAAGAGGTCTTGTGGTCCCAGGAATCAGTTTACCTTGAATACACTCTCTTCTAGTGAGGCCAGCTATATATTTCATTTCCTGTGTCATTGAGATTGCTTATTTCTATCTTTATAATCTCAAGTATGATTTTATTCTTTATAATAAAATTCCATGCTTAAACAAAGTTGGACTTTATGATTTGTGAAGATGTTCAACTTCATGATTTTGGCACATAATTCACTTTATAAAGATAATCTAGACCAATGTCTTAAGTTTTTACAGAAGAAACATTCACATAGATATTTTTGATGACTTATGTGTCATTAGTATAACATAGTTGGCTTAGCTGCTTTTCTCTGGCATTTGGGATGTTCTCTATAACTAGAGTTACGATGAACATTTGGTACTGTTTTCAAAATTTAGATTTAAATGAACAGGAAGTTATTTGTATTAAAGCTTTTTAAGGACATGATTTGATTCAGTTACAATTCTTAAAAATAGAGATACCAATTTAAAAAGAATCATCAGTATGAGAGTTTGCAATGTAATAATATGGGCCTGCATTTTCACAGCTTTTTATTTCATAGCTATATATGTCCATGTGTATTTCTTCATATATATTTATTTATATTTATGCATATTTATATTAACATACATATTTATTTTTATTTTAGTATTTGGGTAATCTGACATGAATTGTAGTGACTGCCATACCTTTAAAGGTGTAGAGTGCCTTGACACCATAGAGTGTTAGTTTATTTTCTGTTTGACAAAATTTTACTTCTATAACTTCAGGGGAAAGATGAATTGTTCGGTCTTGTTTTCTGAGTTCCGTTCCCATTGCTAAAAATTTATTAAACAACATTCTTTGAAGATATGTTTTTCAGAATCTTTTCAGTTTTTTCCCCCTAGGACTTTACCAATAAAAGGTTTTATGGACAAATTAATCTAATATATATACATATTTAAAAGTCCCTTCTGATTATAAAATCAGTACTTAATGTTTACCTACCACCTAGCTACCACTGTTAACATTTGCTATATTTCTTTTTATGTTTTCTGTGTGTAACTTGGCACATTTATACCCTATAACTTTTAAGTTAATAGTATTGTGATCGTTTTTTCATGTTATAAATATTTTGCTTCTAACCTAACAAAGACCTTTAGATCTGTAAATGGCGTTAAAAGTGTTTATTTCAAATTCTCCCAAAATATCCATTTCTCTTCTAATCTCTCTCATCCTGTCTATCTAGATTTTAAAAAGGAATCTAAAGCCTGAGATTTCAGTGTATTTGAAAAAATATTTTAGAAAAGATAAATAAATTAAGGTGACTTCATTTTCAAAATTTGTATTGAAAATGTTTTAGCTTTCCTGGATGTAAACATGTAAAATATTTTTGTAGTGTTTGATCCTTGTTTTAGGAAATGTTCATTGTTGACCTCTAGGACCAAGGGAAATACAATATCTATTTAAAAATCTTTTTTATGTATTACTGATTTGACTGCAATTTCATGCTTGAATGTCGTGGAAATCTACCTGGAATGTTTATGAATTAGGAAATATATAAATATAGCTATGCATTTGCATAAAATACATACAGAATTTATGAGCGTTCAGGCTCTGGAGTCAGACTTGGTTTGACTTCCTACTTTCATTGCTTTGTAGTCATATGACCTTGGACAAGTGTTTTTAATTTCTCTGAATCTGAGTTTGACTAGCCTGTAAAATGAGGATAATACATAATAAAAGTATCTTTGTCATAAGCTTGTTACGAGTAGGTCAGGTGTCATAATTCATACATTTGCCGACACATGGTAAGTGCCCAATAAAAGCTAGCTATTGTAAAAACTTTCGGTGTTACACTACTTTTACTATTACTGCTGCTGCCATTCTATTACTGTGGAAATTCTTAGTAGCTATTCCATATACTTCATATGCATTGTTATTTTAAGTTAACGTAACATGACACTATTTAGCAACATAACCCTTATGTAACTGGGAAATTGTTTTAATCAGTGATACAGCTGTTGGTTTTCTTAAACTTGTGGAAACATTGAAGTGGTCATCATCTGCATTGCTACAGCTACATTATTTATTAATATATATTTGAGCTGAGCACCTAGCCTTCCTCATTAGGATATTTTACTTACTCTGTTTTAGTTAAGATAACATGAAGAAACACATAATGTTGGAATAAGTGATTTATGAAGACCTAGAGTCATAGCATTTGAAACAAAACATGCATACTTCTTTCTGATACTTTTTGTTGTATATTTCTTAAAAAGAATTCATGTATCTATTCAACCATACTTCCAGTGTATATTCACTCAACAAATGTGTTAGCAGCTACTATGACTTTAGGCCTGTGTTAATTACTCCAGTTCTTTCAGGGATGAATTGAACGTTTCTTCACAAGGGGCTTATAGTTTTGTTGGGTGAGATAAGACATGAACATAAATAATAAAAGAAAGCAAGAAGTGCCACGAGAGAGGTATAGATTATGTGCCATGTGAATTGTATGGTCAGCCATGTTTCTCTTCAAAGATTCATGCTTTGGTGCATTGTACTTTCTGGTATTAATTATCCAGAAGTCACTAACTCAGTCTGTACCTCATAGCCAAAAACTCAGAAAGACCTTGTCATGAACTGAAGGATCTGAAAATTTAGCATGCTACAACTTTATGGGTGTTGGTAGAAGAGATGAAACTCCTGGGTTTAGAGACAAAGGACGTTATTCATGGTACTGCAGGCAGCATGAGCTTCGTATTTGTGATGGTTTCCATTGCCCCCTCAAGTTCCATGGTGGCAACACAAAGGGTTTCATTTTAGGTGGATGCTACTCATACAGTGAGTTTTCATCATAGCTGAGAAACCTTGAGTCTCGGGAACCTGAATCTTTCATAATGGGCTGCATGGAAACCTGCCTGACTTGTTTCCAGAGGAGGCTTATCTTTATTTTACTGGACAGTACACAAACCTACCCTCTCCTCAGGCGGAAGTTGTTATCTTTGAAGACTGTTCACTATTTAATACATTCTTGAAAAGATAGTCTGGATAAAAGCTCCCCGTACCTCCACTTGAAAAACATACAGAAATGCTAGAGACCCATGGAGAATTGTCTCCCCAACAGGGCTCTGAGTAGCTAGCCTAAATGGATGTCACAGAGTTCATGAATTAAATGTTCATGTGCATTGCCTGTTTATTCTTAAACTGCATTTCAGAAGCCTTTACTGTTTCTATACCACTTTTTATCCTGAATTAAAATTTGATTCTCTTCACAGAAAGCAAATGTTAAACTCAAGTTTTGATAATGCCTGCTGAGGATTTTAGGAGTGAGTGTACTGATGTCTTCATTTTACTTTAGAATGCATCAAAAATAAGATGGATAGATGAACAAGACAGAGATGGATAAATAGATTGTTATGTCTCAAAGTAATTAGAACAAAATGTTAATTTTATAATTTAGGTAAATGTATATGTGATTGTTCACTGTACAGTTATATCAACTTTTCTGTATGAAATTTTTCAAAACGTTGTGGGAAAAGCCAGCATCTCTCTTTCCTTCTCTCTCCCAAGTCAATTTTCTTTGTAGCTAAACTCAACGTGGCATTTCAAGAAAACTTTAATGGCAATTAATGTCAAAATATTGATGGATGATAACCATTTAATAATTGTTTAGTCACAGTGGTTCTACTGTTACCTGTTTTTAGTTTAAGGGGCTTTCTTTTAAGATTAGGAGGTTTGATCAGTAAAGGTCCCACTATTTAGTAATAAGTCATTGCTCTGAATGCTACAATTCCAGGTATAGAGCCTGAATATAAAGGGCATTTCGTGCCAGAATTATGTTTTTAGGCAAGAGAGACAGGCCAGTCCCACTTTAGGACATCCATTCTGGGTAAACTACCCTAACCTTTTCCTACCTTTTTGACATTTCAGGTTTCAAGTTTTTTTCATATGTCCACATTTTTTTATACAGAGGCCATAGTCATATATGTTATATTTCTGTCTGATAATTAGAATTTGGGGCTGGGGATAGGATTTTGGCTTATTGGCAATGACAATTGTAGTGGAGTTAGGACAGAATACTTGGTGACGGGAGGTCTTATGGCCCTTTAAAAGGGAGACTAAAGAAGGACAACCCACATAATTAAAAGGTAGAGTTATTTTGATAGTGTTTTTTCCCTTAGTAAAAGAGTGCAAATAGATGTATAATAACTTGAATTATGTGGAATTTTCTTGTTTTATATGGACTGTTATTGCATATAAACAGTGGAATTTTATCTCTGACATAGGAAGTATGTATCAGATGGTACTTGTGATTGGTAACTAGTATATTTCACTATCTGATAATCTTAAAATGGGTTATTGCAGTAATTGTTTCTAAATGTTAAACTGAGCATTTATATTGGACAAATGACAGGATTTTCTTTCCCCCTGTTTTTTTAAATAATAGGTTTTATAACTTTTTTAAACTTTATTTTTTTAATTAAAAAAAAATTTTTTTTTTTATCCTCACCTGAGGACATTTTTTCCATTTTTTTGTTCAGATAGAGTGGGAGGGAGAGAGAGGGAGAGAGAGAGAAACATCGACGTGAAAGGAATACATCGAGTGGCTGCCTCCCGCGTGACCCAACCAGGGCCAGGGACAAACTGCAACCAAGGTACGTGCCCTTAGTGGGAACCGAACCTGGGTCTCTCTGGACCACAGGCCGATGCTCTAACTGCTGAGCCAAACCGGCCAGGGCTAAACTTTATTTTTATTGTTGACACTATTACAGGTGTCCCAATCTCCCCTCCTTTACCCACCTCCACCTAGCCCCCGCCCCCTATTCCCTCTGGCCATCATCTCACTGTTGTCTGTGTTTATGGGTTATGCATAAATGTTCTTTAAGACTCCTATTTTTATCAGTTTTTTAAAATGCATCAATACCCAACCATTTTGTGGATTTATGTGGCAAAATGGATCTTTACTCAACATGCCAATGTATGGTGGAGTTGTTAATCAGCTGCTCATTAAAAAATGGAAGCACTTGGGATTAAAGAAGCAGCAAAGGGTGTAAAATAATACACAAATTGAATGATTAACTTGACCATATAATTAAGTAAAGGGAGTAGGTTTACAGTTGTGAGTATAGAAAAGAGTTTATTCTTGTGTTATTACTGCATTATTTTCCATGCAAACAACTGTAAACCTACTTTTCCCCCATCCTGTATATTGTATATGTTTTTCCCTGCAAAAGACATGCATACCTGTTGATTTAATTGGCGTTTTTTGTTACATTTTTTTCTTTTATGTAACTGATTCTCTGCCCTTGTATTTTTTTCTTCTAATGTTTTCTCATTTCTGTCTTTATCCTCACATCCCAGTTTCAAATCTTTGTTAGAAAATAATTTATAACTCAAAACTTTAAATATAGGATAAAATAATTTCCCTTCGTAGGACTTGAAATAAGTATTTTTAAAATGTCATGTATTTGAAATTTCATTCTTTTTTTTTTGAATTTCTTTTCTCGTTCCATTAGGCAGATCCGCTTGTTTTATAGTTTTAAAGGATGCTTATTTTGTTTAGTTAAATAAAAGAAAGCGTTTATAATAATTGTCTTTGATTTCAGTCTTCTGGCTTTTTTAAAAATTATAACAAGACTGATTGTTTTAAAAACCATTGAAAATTGCGTTCGAAGTGTGTGGTTATCGCTTTTCATTGACACATATTTTTAAGTTTATCATCTGTCTCTAAATTAACAAGTATTAATTTTATTGTCTAATCTGTTAAATCTGTCTTTAGGCTTTTAGCCAAGAGCAACATATTGGCTGTAATCTTTCTTTTTCCCTCCTTTGAAAAAAATGGTTAAGGCCCTGGCTGGTGTGGCTCAGTTGGTTGAGTGTGTCCCATGCACACTCAATGGTCTGTTGATTCTTGGTCAGGGCACATGCCAGGTTTGCAGGCTTAATCCCCAGTAGGGGGCATGCAGGAGGCAGCCCATTGATGTTTCTCTCTCACATGGATGTTTCTTTCTCTTCCTCTCCCTTCCTCTCTCTCTCTAAATCAATAAAAACAACTTTTTAAGAAAATGATTCAGGATTCATTTAATTCAGGCAGAACTGGGTCACCGTTTTGGATTCTTTGTTTTGCAATTTTGTGTGGGGTGTAGAACCAAAGCTTAAAAATATTGTACCTAGAGTATTTGACACAGTGATCATAATAAATACTTAACAACTATGTGAGTGAGTGAATGAATCAAACCTAATTGAGGTGAAAGCAAGAGCGCTGTTGTCACTGGATGTAGTTTCTTCAGATGTAGAGATTTTTGCAGTTAGCTCAGTAAAATGAGTTTGAAGATTGGCACTGGTTTGCAGACCACTAGAAAATCCTGTAATGTGGTAGTAGCCTACTATAAGAATGTAATTGTGGACTTATTTCATAAATTGAAACTTTCAAAATACTTTTATTTGATAGAAATAATACATGTTCATGTAGGAATTTTGTAAAATATGGTGGGGAATGAAGAAAGTAGAAGTTATTTATTTGTAAGTCTACCACTTCGAGAAAAGTACTGTTAGTCATTTGGCATATTTATATACACAGACTTTAATATATACTTTAAATGAAATTGAGGTTATATACATTTAATTTTGAATTCTGCTTTGTGTGTGTTGTGTGCATGAGACAATCCAATTAAAATTTTTTTTTCCTGTTTTTGGTTTTTGAACCTCACAGGCCCCTTCACAGATGTAGTCACTACAAATCTTAAGTTGCGAAATCCATCGGATAGAAAAGTATGTTTCAAAGTGAAGACTACAGCACCTCGTCGGTACTGTGTGAGGCCCAACAGTGGAATTATTGACCCGGGGTTGACTGTGACTGTTTCAGGTAGCACATCATATCCAGAATTTATGTAATTTGAATTTTGATATTTTATGATTATTTTTAATTTGGTTTTAATTAATAGGGTTTTATCTGGTGGGAGAGCAGAGTTTTAAAGTTCTTCTGGCTTTGCCTTTATTTAAATGATGTCCTATTCTCTTTATATATATATATATATATATATATATATATATATATATATATACACACACACACACACACACAAAATGTTGCGGAAAATTTCTCACCTTTATCTTTATTTTATTTTATTTTATTTTTTTTCATTTTTTGTTCAGATAGAGTGGGAGGGAGAGAGAGGAAGAGAGAGAGAGAGAGAGAGAGAGAGAGAGAGAGAGAGAGAAACATCGATGTGAAAGGGTCGCCTTTATCTTTATTTTTACAGCTCACTACCACATTCTCTGCCCTTATTATTTTCTTTGAAATATTACATTGTTTTTGTGATTGATCATTGTTTTTCAGATCTAACTATTGTTACATGTTACATGCAGTTATAGAAGTACTCTAAATCTTTTGCTTAAAATATATAATGCCTCTTTTTGCCGATGATATCAAATTGGATGAGTATTTCTGCTTTTCATTGTAAGCAGTGCCATGCACTTGCAAACTTTATTTTTATTACTTCCATTTGTGTTACTTGTAGTCCAAGGAGTGTACTTGGTTCCTTCCAAATATGGATTGCTTACTCTTGCCATGGAGTCTGTGCTGATGCCATAATTAATGCCCTCTATAAATTGTTCATTTCTTTCCTCAGACTTTCTAAGACAGTACTTTCTAATGATATCATCTGACATAGCTGAGAAATAGGAAGCAAGTATGAGAATATCTTACTTATGGGAGAACCTCTCAGGCCTCAGAAGAGACCATTTACTCTTACTTTTTAGCAGTGGTTCTCAATGCTTATTTTGTGTGGTAATAACACAGGGAGCATGAACACACCCACACAGAACCCTCCCACATCAGAATCTCTGGGGACATGGCCTAGACATGTATACCTTAAAAAAAAAAAAATGTCTGGGTGTTCCTGATAAGTATTCCTAAGATATAATAATTCTGTATCAGTTTTCTGGTTTTCAAGTCCACAGAAGTTAAAAATAGCAAATTATATAAGAAGTGAGAACCTAAAGCAGACCCGTTGAGAGTATTTAGAATTAGGACCTGATGGCAAAGGCAGTAGAGGACAGACCATCGTCAGAGTTCTTGATAACCCTAAATCCTCCCTCAGTAGCTAGAGCAAGGAGGTGCTAGAAAAGATGTTTTTTAGTGAGTCTGGTATGGTGGCTTGTGAGGAATGCTTTCATATTTGTCCAGGTCGTCAGTTCCTGGAGAAAATGGATGGGGAAATAAGATACAGCAACGAGGACTTGCATTCTGGTAGTTGCCCTCTAAATCTTCAAGCCTTCACTTAAATTGGAAGAAAACAGAATTATTTCTATTCATATGGTTAAAAATAGTTTTTGGTACAAACAGTTATATCCCTAGGAGTCCATAGAACTATTCAGAATAACTTTTTCTTTGAGGGTTTTAGATTGCTGAAGTTTTACTATAAAAATTGTGTACTTTTTCAAAGCACTTTCTCCCACATAAAGCCCCTTGTATTGAACACCTGACTTATTAAAAATTCCAGATACACTAATTATTATTTGCCCTCAGATCCGTCTCCCATTGGAATTTATTGTGCTTTATTTGGATTCTGTGCATTTTCTGCTGCTATGTATTTGGCTTAAAATTTTTTTTTTTTAACTGATGGAAGTAGATGGACTTCACAGGCATAGCTTAGAAATAAGATTTTCTTATATAGTTGATATTTCTCACATTTGCTTAATTGAATTTGTCTTCCTGAAAGTGTTGACATGCATATATGTCTTAGAAATAATCTAAGTATTAGCAGTGGAATAATTTTCCACAGTACTATATGCATATTTTATATAATTGCTGATTAAGTCACTATTAGATTCATATTACATAATTTAGCATGACTTACAACCACATGGAGTCTCTAAATTCTCTTTTATAGGCTACTGACAATCATAAATGCTTAGAAAAAATTTGAATATAATGGATACTAGAAAATTTTTAGGAATTATGAGACCATATGGATTCCTTGTATACTTTGTTGTCTTAGAATCAGGTTTAAACAAATTGACAAATTCCTCTTGAATGGTTGTTTATTTAAAATCTATTTTTTAGCCCTGACTGGGTGACTCAGTTAGTTGGAGCACTGTCCTATACATTAAAAGGTTTCGGGTTTGATTCCCAGTTGGGTTTGATCGGGGTGTGTACAGGAGGCAACCAGTCGGTGTTTCTCACATCTATATTTCTCTTTCTCTCTGCCTCCCCCTCCCTCTTTTCCTGTTTCCCTCTCTCCCTCTTCCCCTTCCTCTCTCTCTCAGATCAATAAAAACAGATTCTCTGGTGAGGATTAAAAAAATCTATTTTTAAAAAAATCAGTTATATTAGAACACAAATACGAGGTAGTGTCTACTTAGAATTTCTCCTTTAAATAACCCAGTTGTCTAATTTTAAGAGATACTATCTCTACTAAAACAAAGCCTAAATTTATAACTACTTTTAATAGAAGATTTACTAGATTTAATCCAAGCTTGCAGGCATGAAAATAGTTCATCTTGACAAAGTTTTGAAAACTTTCCCAAACATAAATTTAGAGAGGACAATCATAGATTGATACCTATTTTTTAATAGCCATTTATTTATTTTGTGGGTTGTTAAAGACTTAGGAAATCAGAAAGGTGGAAAACATAAAGTTGATTCTGGATCCTAAATGTAAATAATCCAGTGTTTGGTTTCTTGAACCCTTCCTGGTTTTCTTTCAATTTGCATGTTAGTGAATCACATCATGGGAGTAAGAAGCAAACAAATGTAGAAAACAATGTAATGTGTCCTTTCTTTTTATTTAGTAATGCTGCAGCCTTTTGACTATGATCCCAATGAAAAGAGTAAACACAAGTTTATGGTACAGACAATTTTTGCTCCACCAAACATTTCAGATATGGAAGCTGTGGTAAGTATAGAAATTGAATAAAATTTGTTTTGGGGAATGTTGTTTAAACTGTGGATTTTGTTCTCAATTGAGAAATATAATTTAAAAATAATTCGTAAATCTGTTTATTACAGGTAATCCTGACTGCAAGAATGAAAGAATTTTGAAATAGTATTTTTTAGAAACAGTTTAAAAATGCCACTAAGAAGAAAGTCCTGTTATCTCTATAGAGATGTTAGTATGATTTTAATGGATGGTGATAGTAGCTCTTCTTAGGATTATATAGAAATTTCCGTGGCATTGCTAGATAACTACGGCAGGGCGATCGATACATAGTGCAAATGCAGCATTGCATCTTGGCTGAGTCAAAGATAGCACTCATGCTCCAAGCACCTACACTAATCCTTTAGTTGTCCTGTGAGGTGAAACCTATTTGTCACAGTCATACTTCTTCTTTCTCATGTTTGGTTTTATTTGTTTTTAGTGGAAAGAGGCAAAACCCGATGAATTAATGGATTCTAAATTGAGATGTGTTTTTGAAATGCCCAGTGAAAATGATAAATTGGTAAGTAAGAAAATTGGAAACTGTGAAACAAGCTCTCAGTTACTTTGAGATTAATTTTCCTTTTGTTTTGACCTGTGTGGGAGGTGTGTAAATAATGGCTATTCCACTTTATAAGATGCAGTGCTTAGTTTTAAAAAAAAACTTGATATGCTTTTTTTCATTTTAATAACATTTCTTTGTTTAAGAAGAAAAATAGTTTTAGATAGAAGCTGTATGATGGAAAAGAATCATTTAATTCTGTCTAATTTCTTTTTTAGAATGAGACATTTGTATACATATAATTAAGTAACAGATGTAAACCACTTTTTGGCAACTATATACCAGCAGTCAGAGGATAAAACATTTAATTTACATGGATAAGTAGTGTATTCCAAGTTTGACTATTCCTGGGTATTTTGCTCAGTATTGATTTGGTCAAAACTCATCTGATTTTGTTCTTTTTCTTATTGTAAGTTGTTTATTGTAAGATAAGTGTCTTGCTGTCTTTAATCTGATTTTATTCTTTAGTAAATAGATTATTGTGAGGTAAATGTAATTTAGGGAACAGAGGGATATATGTGTGTAGTTTAAAAAGTAGTCTTTGAATGTATAGAATGGGTTGTGGTCACTTTCTGTGTTTCTCTTCTGAAATACAAATCTGAATGTGTCTGTGGTTGTAGGGGGGACTTGAAAGGTATGTTGAGTCTTTTGGATGGTGACTATATATGAAAATATGAGCCCTGGCTCTTTTTGCTCAGTGGTTAGAGCCTTATCCTGCAGACTGAAGGATCAAGGGTTCCATCCCTGATCCTGGTTGATGTTTCTCTCTCCCTCTCTCCCTCTTCCCCTCCCCCCCTTTCCACTCTATCTAAAAATCAATGGAAAAATATCCTCCTCTGGTGAGGATTAACATATATATGAATAAATAGAATTGTTTGTCACAATTAGGTTACAATCTGACATGACTATTGCCTTGATCTGAAGACTCTTTGCCCTGTAAACTTGCAGGTTAAGTACATAGGCTCAATTATTGTGTTACTCTTTCAGGATAAGCTGAAATAAAAAAGTCCCTGAATGATAATTAGATGTTGACCAAATTATTTATTTTTGTTTTTAAATGCCTTTTTTTTTTTTTTTTAAATCCTCACCCGAGGACATTTGTCCATTTTTTGTTCAGATAGAGTGGGAGGGAGGGAGGGAGGGAGGGAGAGAGAGAGAGAGAGAGAGAGAGAGAGAAACATCTACGTGAAAGGGACACATCGAGTGGCTGCCTCCTGCATGACCAACCAAGGCTGGGGACAAACTGCAACCGAGGTACGTGCCCTTAGCGGGAATCGAACCCAGGTCTCTCTGGACCACAGGCCGACGCTCTAACCGCTGAGCCAAACCGGCCAGGGCTTTAAATGCCTTTTAAAAGGGATTTTGAGATATTTACCCCAAACAAAAAAACATGAATGCATATATTCTTAATGGAGAGTGAGGTTAGCATGTTTTATGCTCTCCTTTTGTAGTTTTACTTTCTTTTTGCCTAGGCTTCCAGGAAGCCAGTAGCTTGCAAAGCTCTTATTATTTGAACCAAGAAAACATGGCAGACAGCACATTGGATTGACTAATTTTATTTTATTTTTTCAGTTTTGAGATATAATTTACATACAGCAGTGTATAAATTTAAGCATAATGACTTGCCTTGTATATATTGTTAAATGATTGCCACAATAAGCTTAGTTACCATCATCTCATACAAATATAAAAAGGAAAAAATTTTTTTTTTCCTCGTGGTAAGAACTATTTGGATTTATTTAACAATTTTCAAATATACCATGTAGCAGTGTTAACTATAGTCATCGTGTTATACATCGTGTCCCTAATTCTTACTTATCTTGTAACTGGAAGTTTGTGTATCTTTTGACCACTGTCACCCAGCTTCTCCACCCCCTCCCCCACCTCTGATAACCACAAATCTGATCTCTTTTTCTATGATTTTTTTTTTAAGAGTCCACGTATAAGAGATCCTACAGTGTTTGTCTTTCTCTGTCTTGACTTATTTCACTTAGCATGATGCCCTCAAGATCCATCCATATTGTTGCCAATGGCAAGATTTATTTCCTTTTTTTTTTTTAATGGCTGAATAATACTCTGTCATGTATATATAGACCACAACTTTTTTAACCATTTATCTGTCAGTACCACTTAGGTTATTTCCGTGTCTTTGCTATTACAGATAATGCTGTTATATAAACATGAATGTGCAGATAGATAGCTCTTTGACATAGTATTTTTGTTTCCTTCAGATATATTCCAAAAAGTGAAATTCGGTGGAATAAAGGTTGACTTATTTTAAAAGACATTTGGATATTTTCTCAATATTTATGTCATTTTTTAAACAATCATTTAATAAACATAGTTAGGGCTGTCTTTTATCTAGGCTTCTGTTATGCTCTGGTTAGTGGAAAATTTGAGATTATAGTCTGAAAGGACTGGAAGCGAAGTATTTGATGTTGCTGATCAAGAGTAGTTCGCAATGCTTTGGAAACCAAATCAGAAGTTGATGGAAATGATATGGTTATGATAATTGAACGTAGGCATTTTACCGTATCATAGAGGAGAGTAGCAAGTGTATCTACATATAGGTGTATCCCATAGTAATCCAAGAAAGGGGTTTTAGATCTGCTAAAAGGCTTGAACAAATACCGAATGTAGTCCCCGGAGTCCCACACCATGGAACATGAGCAGAAGTAGTTTGGACCTGGAACATTTTTAGACCAGGTGTTATTAGTAACCTGAAGTCTGTTCAGCAGTTTCAAAGTACTCCAGAGAATATATGATTTTGAACCTGGATGAGCTAGCTGCAGAATATATTTGCATTAACTGAACTACTTGAACTTGAGGTACAGTTATTGATTAAGTTTTAGAGAATATTTGCTGAAGATAATGTGTTTTTTTTTAATGTTTTATTTTGAAAAACTTTAAACACCTAGAAAAATAGACAGTACAATGAATCCTTGTGAACCTCTGATCAGTTTTAACAATTACCAGTTTGTGGTTAATCTTATTGCATCTAAACCTCACTACTTCCCATCTCACATTGTTTTAAGGCAAATCCCAGATGTCATATAGTTGTTTCATTCAGTATGTTTCATTCAAATATAAGGACTTTAAGAAAAGGGAAAAAAGTTTAATGACAGTACTACCATTAAGCCTTTAAGCTTAATGTATTATTAATATCAAACAATCCAGGCAGCATTCAAATTAATCTCACAAATTCATTAAAAATTTTCTTTGGCAGTTTGTTGGAATTGATTTAAAAATAAGGTCCACAAACTGCTATTGGGCGATATGTTTCTTAAATCTCTTAATCTATAGATTTCCTTTCTGATTTTCTCTTGCATATTATTTATTAAAGACACTGGGTTTGTCCTGTACACTTCCCAACAGACTAGATTTTGCTGATTGCATCCTTGTGATGTCATTTAACTTGTCTTCTATCTTTGTATTTCCTGTAATTGGATCTATAGGCTTGATTAAACTGAGATTTATTTTTGCTGGTGGAGAGAGGCAGGACTGCTTTGTAAGTGACATACTCTCTTAAGGAGGCTTATAATGTCTTTTTTGTGTTTGTGAATTTAGCAGCCATTGGTGTGCAACATGTAGATGAGTGGTTCTCAACCAGGGCTGATTGGCCCCCCAGGGGACATTTGTCAATGTCTGGAGACAATTTTCGTTATTACAACTAGGGAGGGAGGGGGGTGCTATAGGCATCTAGTGGGGAGAGGCCAGTGATACTGCTTAATGTCCTAACAATGCACAGGACAGCCCCTACAACAAAGAATTATCAGGCCCAAAATGTCAGCCAAAATTGAAAAAAAATGTGGTTTAGGTCTATTAATTTATTTAAGGTTGCATAATGTTGATATTCTGTCATTCCTGCTTCTTTTTTTTTAAATCCTCACCCGAGGATATTTTTCCATTTTTGTTCGGATAGAGTAGGAGGAAGGGAGAGAGAGGGAGAGGGGGAGAGAAAGAGAGAAACATCGATGTGAGAGAGACACATTGACTGATTGCCTCCCACATGACCCCGACTGGGGCCCGGGACAAACCGCAACTGAAGTACGTGCCCTTGACCAGAATCGAACCTGCAACTCATTGGTTCGTGGGCCGACGCTCCCTAACTGCTGAGCGAAACCGTCCAGGGCCATTCCTGCTTCTTTATATTAGTATCTCTAATTATGTAGAGAGAAACTTGTGCCCATATAATATTTGGCTATTCATTCAGTGGTAGAGTTTATACAGGCAGGATAAAATGCCTAAGTATTTCTCTTTAGTTATAGGCTTTCAAAAAGTGAGTTGGTCATAAGTGTCCCTATGGTATATGTATATAGTCAGTCAACTTCCCTTTAACTTCGAGGCCTTCCTCCCTCTTTTCCTGTCTTGTTATAAACTCATGGACTTAAACATGTCTGTATTTCAACTCCTTGCAGTTATTATCATTATTAGTGCTCAAATTGGTTAGTAGGGACCTCATCACATTGGGTTCCTAAGTCCTTTTACCTTAGTAGTCTTCGATAACTTTCTTAATGTATAATATGACAAGATATTTTCATACCTAGACCTGGAATCAGCCATTTCTTCCAGAAGCTCTGGCTCCTTTCAGTGGGAAATGGTATTTCAATACCTGAATTTGGGCACTGGGATAAGAAACTGATTTTTCAGGATTTCTATCAAACCATTCTTTTGGCCCTCATCGTCATTTGAAGTCACTTCTTCAAATGGCAAAATTTTAATGGTAAAATCACGTCAGCAGCACATAGGAAGAAGTGTGCCTTTTTATTTCTTGTGGTAGTAATGCATTTTATGGTTGGGATATGTTCTTAAAGATACTGGATAATGCAAAATGTCTAAAATTCATCACTGGCCCTGAAAAGAATGGGCAGGTACTCTATGAACCAGCTGCAGTGCTGTTTAGATGTATCAACTCATATCGCTTGTTAGCTTTGCCATTATGATTCTTGATGGATATTTTTGAGTGTTTGGACTTTACATTTCAAGTTTTGCACATGAGACTTTTAATATTTTAGTATATTAGTGTTTTAGATTTACATAATTCAAATATACCAAAAAATGGATCTATCCTGTATAGATTACAGCCTAGAGGAGGCCTTAATGGATTTATGTGCGTGTTAAAATGCAGGGCTGAAACACAGCTGTGTTTCTGTAAGGCAATCTTTCCTGAAGTGTATTGGGTTGGAAGGGTTCTGTGGTTAAATGAGTTTGGAAAAATGCTCCAAATACTGTGTCTTCCCCAAAACAAGTATGTTGCATATTTGCACATTATAGGTCCTGAATGAGAAAATACTGTTTAACCCAGCATTTAAAAAATATATATAGCCCTGGCCGGTTTGGCTCAGCGGTTAGAGCGTTGATCTGTGGTCCAGAGAGACCCGGGTTCGGTTCCCGCGAAGGGCACGTACCTTGGTTGCAGTTTGTCCCCGGCCCTGGTTGGGTCGTGTGGGAGGCAGCCACTCGATGTGTCCCTTTCACGTAGATCTATCTCTCTCTCTCTCTCTCTCTCTCTCTCTCTCTCTCTCTCTCTCCCTCCCTCCCTCCCTTCCACTCTGTCTGAACAAAAAATGGAAAAATGTCCTCGGGTGAGGATAAAAAAAAAAAAAAAATATATATATATATATATATATATATATATAATGCAATTTACTTCTCAAGAATAGTTGGTATTCTGTAAAATCACTTTTGGAAACACTATTACTGCTTAAATTCATTCTTGTGTTGCTACCAACCTGCAGATTCTATAAGAAATCTTAATTATTAAGAAATGTATTTAAATTGGGTACAACCTGGCACAGACAGAGTACTATCTTGCATTGTTTATTATGTGACTTTTGCAAGTCAGTAGTTAAATGTTGCAACTCATCCTTTTTAAAAAATATGAAACCTCATTGTTTCCAAATCTAGAGAATAGTTTGAAATATATGAGTTGTTTTATTTATTATAATAATTAAGGATGAAACATTTTATATATATAAAAATGCATGTAAAACATCTCTTTTATAGTAATTCATTCATGTGGTCATTAGACCCTGTTGAGGTTGATGAAATTGTTTTAAAACTGTAATATCTTGGACATAGTGCTTTGTTTCTAGTATACAGCTAGAAGTTTTGTTAGGAATCATGTAGCATTTATCTAGCATAGGTACAATTACAAAATTACATACTATCCTTTTTCTGTATGTTTATCTTCACTTTAGTCTGAAACTTATCAGTTAGGAAATTAGGGCATTATTGAATAGTGTTTTGTCTAGATAAAGTTTTTTAGTTTTACTACAGATAAATTGATAAAATGTTATTATTGATAAAAGCTGAATTCCGACGTACCCAAATTGATTAAAGGTGATATTCACTTATTCAAGGAAAATACGTTTCTAAATGTGCAAGATTAATAAAAATGTTAAAAATAAATTTTTTAGTTTATAATATGATTCCTGTATAGTAAATTTTTGATTGTTTGACCTTTATTCTTTTGTTTTTTAGTTTGTTAATATGTTGCAAAAAAGTATGTTAATTGAAGCAAAGTTCAGTTTAGTTTTTGACAACTTCAGGTTTAATATACAGAGAACTCAGGATGTCATATTTAGTGCTCAGAGCAGTGGAGAAGTCCATATTTAGTTAGTGGTTTCTTACATTTGTTAGAAAGAGTTGTTCTTTCTAACAACTAGATCTTTAGTAGTCAACTTAGAAAAATTTAGTTAGTACAAGTAGGTAGATAGACAGTAGCTATCATAGTTGTTGATACTTTTTTCTCAAAGTTGGTGTAGCAAGCAGGTTTTACACTTTACGATTTTATTTTTTATGCTAAGCACCCCATCCCACTCTCAAACTTCTCTCTGCCTACAACTCCTTGCCCACCTTCCTGTAACACTCCCCCTTCCAAGAAGTAGATAGGCATTTAGGTACATTATATAAGTATACCTGTTTGAGGATCTGGATCTTTTTAGTTATGCTATTAATTCTTCAACATTTGCATGTTCTAAAAACAGTGGAAAAGGGTATATGTTATTTTCTTCAGTTCTTTGGGACCTTGATACCAATTATATAAATAAAATGAAGTTTTGTGGTCAATCTTGGAGAATAAGAAAGGTGCCAGCTTTAGAAGTATAGTGGCGGAGTCCATGTTTTTATTTTTATAGTTTAAAGGAGTCATTTTTTTTTGTGACAAAACAATTCTAATTAAACCATCATTAGAATGTGGGCTTCTTTTTGGGAAATAGCTATCTTATTTGCATCATAGATACAGTGACCTAGGAATCCAGGGAACCTTTGGTTTTAGAATAAAAGGAGGTACTATTAATAATTATTAATTATTCCTGGATAACAAATATTAGCTAATACTGCCTTAAAGCACACTAAAATGTGTGGTCTCCTTAGTCCTAGGGCACAGCAGGCTTTGACAGGATGTATTTCAGTAACTTAATGGCCCATAGAGTTCAATTGAATTATGTTCACTGCTAATACTGAGAACCATTCAGCATGGTTCTAGGGTTGTTGATAGCTGGAGGCAGATGATGCTAAAGCATTGACTATTTTATATTTACAAAGTGGGGCTTTCTGAATTATTAGCTCTTTTTAAAAGTTACTATCAGGCCTGGCTGGTGTGGCTCAGTGGTTGAGTGTCGGCCCATGCACCAAGAGGTTGCTGGTTCGATTCCCGGTCGGGGCACATGCCCAGGTTGTGGGCCCGATCCCCAGTGGGGGGCATGCAGGAGGCGGCAGGTCGATGTTCTCTCTCATCGATGTTTCTATCTCCCTCTCCCTTCTTCTCTCTCTAAAATCAATAAAGAAAAAAAGAAGTTACTATCAACTCTGTATTAAATCTAATGTCCAGTTAGTAGTAGTTTTTTTTTTAGGATTAAATATGTTTTTAGTTAACTTATTATTTATCATATTTATCACCTCTTCAGTTCTTTGTGTTCAATTAAAAATTGTTTATTTGTTTTTTTGAGGCTTCCAACTTTACTTTGACATTTCCTCAATTTTTAGAATGGATTGGATTTTATTTATGCCCCACATATAACATCTGTTAATGACACATTTTTCTAGGAAAAAATAGTGATTTGTCTTAATGAAGAATGAATAAGGGCTGTTAAGAAAAGGACATTTCAGAGGTCTTATGTATAGACTTTTTATGATTAAATATACATTGTTTTCTATTGAGACAGAACAGATTGGGGACAGTGCATTATTAAGTAAGATAGAGTTCTCTTAGTTATTATATGCAATGACCTGGATTTCAGTAGTATTATTTCAGAGTCTATTTTAACCTTTTTTATAATATTCCTGTGTGTATTAGAGGAATTTGAGAAGATAAAACTATGGATGTAATGGTATACTACAATGTATGTGCATCTTTAAATTTATTATTGGTCCTGGGAGAGAGGTGTATGTGTGTTGGGAGGGGTGTCATTGAGTACAGAAGTTTATAAATCCTTGTAGTTTTTGAACCTCAGGGGAAATTTTTTTCATTTAACTTAAAAATTGTTCAGGTTGAGTGTTATCAAAGGTAAGAAAATACGAAATGCTTGTTGTTTAGATATTGACAAGTATTGACAAGTAACAAAAATTCAGAGCCACAAGGTTAGAAGGTAATCATTTTAAGACAACATGAGGCTAGCATAAATTTAATAAGGTTTATACATTTAATTTGTGAACATAATACAAATTGGTTGCAGCTAGTTTTGTTTGGGAAATAATATAAAAAGTTAAGAAATTTTGTACTTTTTGCTTTAACATAACTATTTATTTATTACTATTATTTCTTATGGATAATACATTTTGTAGAATAAATTTGTGAATATTTTAGAGCCTAATGATTTCTGTGTTAGTCATTCCCAGTACATGCAGGAAAACTCAGAGTTTGGTGCGAATCTGAGAATATGTTTCCCATGCCACCTCAGGGTATAACTTCACCAGGGACTGCTCCGGCTGTCACTTCAATAAGCATCATCAACAACACAGTTGCAACTCCTGCCAGTTCTAACATGAAGAAAGACCCCAGGGGACTCAATGTATTCAAACAGGAGAAGCAGAAGGTTTGTTTTAGGGAGTTAACAGACATAGGAGTCTACTAGAGTTACTGGTTATGTTAAGGTAGTTACCTAGCACATATGGTATTGTGAGTGTGTTATATGAAGTAAATAGAATTGAAATATTCAACTGTGTTTAAAATTACAGACCCACAATTCACTTAAAAATCAAACACACAGACTATTCTCTGTCTTAAGAAAAACAAATTTAGTCCAGCTGGTGTGGTTCAGTGGTTGAGCGGTGACCCATGCACCAAGAGATCGCCAGTTCGTTTCCCAGTCAGGGCACATGCCCAGGTTGTGGGCCCAATCCCAGTGGGGGGCATGCAGGAGGCGGCCAATTGATGTTCTCATCGATGTTTTCTGTCTCTCTCTGCCTCTCATTTCCTCTCTTTCTAAAATCAATAAAGGAAAAAAAAAAACAAATTTAACACTTAGTAAAATCTCAATAGTGAGCAGAACAAATGTAAGTTTGAACATTGCTATGAAATTGCTATGATTTTTTTCCTGTCACTGAGATTTTGGGAGCATGCTCTAAAAAGGGAGTTAGGAGCTTATCTGAGTATATTAGCAGGCAGAGCAGTCAAGGTAGAAGCTGGCAAACATTGCTTACCAGGCAAGTATTTGTGTTTATATATGTAAAAAAAAAAAAAAAAAAAGATAAGTGAAATTACTATTTTATGTTTTTTTATCAAATACAAATAATAGTAACCCCCTTTCAACTGTCATTGTTAGTTATTTATAATGCCCAAAGGTAGGATAATTTGTGGTATAAGCCCTAAAAATCATAAGTTGTAGTTGAATTTATTAATGTCTGCGTGTGTGTGCATGTGTATCCATTGACTTTTAGGTAGTGTAATGGTTGCTGTATGATTCCCTTTACCATTTCTTGCTTACTGGAAACTTTAGGAACCCCACAGTTTGAATGGGTTTCTAATACTTTGATTTGGCTTTGCAGAAAATAGGTATACTAAGGCTTAAAAGTTTTTGATCCTGCCCTGGCCGGATGGCTCAATTGTTTGGTGTGTCATCCTGTTCACCAAAGGGTTGTGGGTTCGATTCCTGGTCAGGGCACATACCTAAGTTTCGGGTTTGATCCTGGGTCGGGGCATGTATGGGAGGCAGCTGATTGAAATTTCTCTCTCACATTGATGTTTCTCTCTCTCACTCCCCCTTCCTCCTTCTAAAAAATCAGTAAACTGATAAAAAAATTTTTTTAAAAATGATTCTTTATGTAAATGTCTGTTTAATTATTGATGATCCTAGAGTAACAGAGTAAATTGGTGTTTTAGAGTGAAAATAAATCTTCAGTAAACTTATTATTCAAATAGTGTCTTTTCCGAGGGTAAGGCCTTAATTATGCCCTGAACAATTTGATGCCATAGCTTTTGGCTTTAACCTTTATATATTCACACCCCTTACTCTTTTTTTTTTTTTTTTTTTTTTTTATCCTCACCCAAGGACACTTCTCCATTTTCTGTTCAGACAGAGTGGGAGGGAGAGAGAGGAAGAGAGAGAGAGAAACATTAACGTGAAAGGGACACATCGAGTGGCTGCCTCCCGCACGACCAACCAGGGCCGGGGACAAACGGCAACCGAGGCACATGCCCTTAGCGGGAACCAAACCCGGGTCTCTCTGGACCACAGGCCGACGCTCTAACCGCTGAGCCAAACTGGCCAGGGCCACACCCCTTACTCTTAATAGTTACAAGAATGAAGTTTTATATTTACATTGTTTAGCTCCTCTGTCCTTCCCAAGACTTCATTGCAAAAATCTACTACTTTGCCTTATATTTTACCTTTTTCAGAGTTTCAATCCCTAGCTCTTTTTTTTTTTATGTCTAATTAACTCCAGTAGGAATTACTTAGAATATTAGAAGGGATTACTTCAGATAGGCTAAAATAAAACAGTGGAAAGAGTACAAAGTAGAGAACATTTTGTTAATTGATATCATGGCCTTAACCTTTTAGTTTGTTCTAAGTTATAGTGTTAAATATAATGTTAATATAATGTTACTATTCATCAGTTTCCTAAGTGTTACAGCATGTTGTTGAATCCCTCTAGTTTACTTTTTTCATGGTTCTCAGAACAACCAATCTCTACGTTCTGGGACAGTCTGAAGCAACTCTCAAGGAACAGGCTGTTTTCCTGGAGCCTAACCTCACTAATTAAGCTCCTGAATGGAAGCATATACTTAAAGTCACAGCAGCCTTAGTGTTTCCCATCAGGCTCTTCAGATTGTTACTACATGAATGACTCAGTCCCCCCCCCCCCCCCAACTAAGTTAGGTTATACGCTTATAATTTTAATTTAAATATACATAATTAGATTTCTTTTTATCTCCTATGTATGTTGACTGGTTTGTAGGGGCCCTAAATATAGTACATGATATAATTATATTCTATGTAACTTGTAACTTGTTTCATGACTGACTTGGTTCACTTTTGAAACTTAAGTTTCACTGTATCTTTTTGCATTCCTAGTCTTATGTTTATGTTGCACAGTTGATTATAACATTTCTTCTTTTGGTTATAAAAGTGATATAACAACATAAAGGAAAATTTCAATGAAAAAGAAAATCTGCCCTGGCTAGTTTGGCTCAGTAGTTAGAGTATAGGCCCAAGGACCGAAGGGTCTTGGGTTTGATTTCAGTTAAGGGCACTTACCTGGGTTGCAGGTTTGATCCCCAGCCCCTGTTGGAGTCGTATGGCAGGCAATCAATAGATGTGTCTCTTTCACATCAATGTTTCTTTCTCTCTCTCCCCCTCCCACTCTCTCTTAAAATCAATGGAAAAATATTCTTGGGTGAGGATTAACAACAAAATAATCTAATTTGCCACTGTAAGAAGATATTGATATGGTACTTAAGTCCCAAAGAGTGGGAAACTACCCATTAAGTATCTTAACAAGAATGAAATGTTTAAGTAATTTTGGTAAAGCACGGAATAGACTATTTAATGACATATTTTATCATTTCAAATGATAATACAAATATGCATATAATTGAATACAGAAATGTTACATGTACGCTGATTTTACAAAACTTGCTTATGAAAAAATATTGGAAGATAAATAATAGTTGTGTTGGGTTGATAAGGTAATGGGAAGTAATTCCTCTCCTTATAATTCTAAATTTTCTGAAATTTCAAGAACTTATTAAGAAATAAAAATCCAGTTATGAAGATTTTAGTCAGCTTTTTGGTGTGAGCATGGTATTTTTTCCCCCCGATTCTTAACCAAAACCTAAAGATTCCTCTGTTGCCATATTGTTGACTATTCCCTTCTATTTTACAGAAGAAGGCAACATGTAGTTGGGCTTGTTGTAGGTTAGAATTTGAACACACTTGAAAAATCATTTTGAAATATAATTACTATTAAGGAAAAGAATAGGAAAGAATATTGGTGGAGAGTAAAATATACCTGAAACAAGATTTTTAATAATAGAGATGGAATTACTTGGGGATGGGGAAGGATAGGATGAAGAACAAGAGAGCTAACAAGAGGAAAGCTCAGAAAGAAATTTGAAATAGCCTTCTTAAGAACCCTTCAGGCCCTGGCCGGTTTGGCTTAGTGGTTAGAGCATCAGCCCACGGACGAGAGAGTCCTGGGTTCGGTTCCCACTAAGGGCATGTACCTCGGTTGCAGTTCATCCCCAGCCCCTGTTGGGGTTGTGTGGGTGGCAACCAGTTGATGTGTTTCTCTCACATCGATATTTCTCTCTCTTCCTCCCTCTCTCCCTCCCCCTCTATCTGAAGATAAATGCAAAAATGTCCTCAGGTGAGGATAAAAAACAAACAAACAAACAAAAACCTTCAGAACTGTGAAGCTTCTAAAGAAAAATGAAAAAATCCAGGTCAAATACTATATAGTGTTGTACATTAGAACCTCATTATAACATTGATTTAAAAAAATACATTCTTATTGACTTTTTTTTAGAGAGAAAGAAGGGATAGAGAGAAACATCAATGTGAGAGAGATACATCAATTGGCTGCCTCCTGCACGCCCTCTACTGGGGATCGAGTCCACAACCTGGACATGTGCCCTGATCCGGAGCCGAACCAGGACCTCTCAGTCCATGGTACAAAACTCAATCCACTGAGCCACACTGGCTGGGCAATTTTTTATATGGATTTAGGCATAATGATAAAGTCACCTTCATTTCATAAGAAAATACTAGTTTTGCCCCTTGAACAATTTATTTACACTTAATATAAATTCAGGAGCTGAGATGATGTGATAGGTATGTAATCTATAATTAAAATCTCATTAATGAGTACTTTGGAATGCCATAAAGTGAAAATAGTTTTGTTAGATCTGTTTATATCTGAATAAAGCAGTTTGTCTTTTTATCTAAAAATTTTAGCAAGTAAATTTTTTAAAAATGTTTTCATTGATTTTATTTATTTATTTATTTATTTATTTATTTATTTATTTATTTATAGAGAAGAGAGGAAGGGAGAGATAGAAACATCCATGTGAGAGAGAAACATCCATAGACTGCCTCCTGCACGTCCCCCTACTGGGGATCGAGCCCACAACCTGTGCATGGGCCATGACTGGAAATTGAACCAGGACCTCTCAGTCCATGGGACAACGCTCAATCCACTGAGCCACACTGGCTGGGCAGCAAGTAAAATTTTAATTGAAAAGATAACTTGTGCCCTGGCCAGTGTGGCTCAGTTGATTGAGCATCCTCCCGTGCACTGAATGCTTGCCAGTTTGATTCCTGGTCAGGGCACATACCTAGGTTTCAGGACTTAGGTTTTGGACTTGATCCCAGATCCCAGATCCCAGATCTGGGGTATGTGTAGGAGGCAGCTGATGGATGTTTCTCTTACATCAGTGTCGCTCTTTCTCTCTGTCCCTCCTCCTCCTTTCCTCTCTAAAATTAAAAAAAAAATGATTAAAGAAAAAAGGTGACTTGTTGCACTAATACAGTTATGTTGTGGTGATGGGATAAATGATGTTTGGATTGAAGGACATGGAGGCATTTTAGATCACAGGCTCAGGAGTACTTAGGGTACGGCCGTAGATATTTATCTTCATGCTTTTGCCACTAGTTTTAAATGGGTAAGTGTTGGTCCTCATAGTTTTAAAAGTGTCTGTGTACTGTGATTCCAGACTGAATTTGATGAATTAAAACAAACAGTGCTGTTAATGATTTGAAGAATCATTTATGTTTCAGTTTAAGATCATGGAATTAACTCCCTTCCTCTTTTTTCTTTTTGCCTTGATATGTTGGTGTTCAGTGTCTCCCCTTGAAGGTTTATATCCTTCAGTCATTTTTCCCCATTAATTCGTTAGGTTTTCTTTTAAATGTTTTTCATAGGTAGTTTCCTAGTTTCATTGGAATGATTATGATAATATCTCCCCTACCCTCCCAGAACCTCATTTGAATTGCAGAATCAGAGCACTGAAAATGGCCTTCGTATTTGGATTTTGTTTGTTGTCATTCAGCATATTTTCGTTGAATAACTATTGCTGGTCAAAGGGCTGGGTTAAGGGGTAAATATAAAGAGAAATTATTCTTGTTCTCCCAGCCTTTGAAGTATTGTAGGAAAGAACATCAAAAATAAATTATTATGACATATGATAAGTGCTTTGGTAGAGGTAAGTGCAAAGGGTTATGGGAATAGAGGAGGGAGTGGGCTTGTTTATCTAACTGCCGACATTTACTGATTGTCTTTCTAAAATTGTTCACAGGTGACCATAACATTTGCTATAAAAAAATTGTTATTGAAATAGAAAATTGTTAAAACTTTTAAGTAATTTTTTGAAAAGTAGGGTGTGAAGTTAACATTTTTGTTTAAAACCTGTAAGGAGATTCTGTCAGCTAAAAAAATGTTCGCTGTCTTTGTAATACAGAATGATATGGAACCTAGCAAAGCTGTTCCATTGAATGCATCTAAACAAGATGGACCCATGCCAAAACCACATAGTATTTCACTCAATGATACTGAAACAAGGAAACTCATGGAAGAGTGTAAAAGACTTCAGGGAGAAATGATGAAGCTATCAGAAGAAAATCGACACCTGAGAGTAAGTTGTTTTTTGAAAATAAGTTGATGTAAATGAAGGCATAGGATATGTGACTATTATTAGGCCATTTTATCTATTGGTTTTAAAATTTATCTTTGGTCAGTTTTTTTTTTTCAATTTGATTATGTCCTGACCTTTGCTCCCTACTCCCAGCCTTTTTTTAGTTTTACCATGACTTCTGATTTTCCTAGGCATTGCTAGTAGCTTCCTCTCTTGTTTGTACCCTTCACATTCTGTGCCCCAGGCATGTGAACTGCCTGCTGCCCATAGAGTAACCGGCCATTGGTCATCTGGAGCTGAGTGCTTGAAATATGGATAGTTTGAATTGAGATGTGCTGTGTATGGAAAATACACACTGATTTCTCAGACTTAGTACAAATATACATACATATATGTATATGTATATGTATATATGTATATATATTCTTTTTTGAATTACATATTGAAATAATATTTTGGTTATATTGTATTGAATACAATATATGATTAAAATTAATTTAGCCTGTTTTTACTTTTACAATATGCTACTAGAAAATTTTAAATTACTTTCATGGCTCACATTTGAAGTTCATATTATATTTGTATTAGATAGTGTTGGGCTATAGTTTCCTGAAGAATCCTCTGTTTTATCTTTTATTTTTATTTTTATTTTTATTTATTTATTTATTTTTTTTGTTAATCCTCACCCAAGGATATTTTTCCATTGATTTTCAGGCAGAGTGGAAGGGAGGGAGGGAGAGAGAGAGAAAGAGAGAAACATCGACATGAGAGAGACAACGATTGGTTGCTTCCTGTATTGACCCTGACCAGGGCTGGGGATCGAACCTGCAACCCAGGTACGTGCCCTTGACCAGAATTGAACCTGTGACCCTTTGGTCCAAGGGCTGATGTTCTAACGTCTGAGCCAAACCGGTCAGGGCTTCTTTGTTTTATGGTCCCTCTTTTGCTGTAGCTTAAGTTCTTCTCTCTGATTGGAATACCTTGAATTCTTGTTCCTAACCTCACAGCACATACATCCATGCATATTCATCTCTTGGTGCTTGTTTTTTGTCATCTTTTTAGTATAACCTTTTGTAGAATACTCTCCCTCCAGAAAGAAAAGAAAAATTGTTTATGAATGCTGTCTCCTTTGTTTTACCACGCGACTTTATAAAATTAATTAACAAATTATTTTTATTTTATTTTTTTCCTGCACCATTTATCCCCTCTATGCTCTCTTCCACGCCTACCCCCCTACCCCCACAATCACCACACTGTTGTCCATGAGTTCTCTCTCTTTTTCTTACTTTGCTCATTTCCTCCACTGCCCCTGCCCCAGAGCTGTCTGCCTACTCTCTGTCTATGAGTCTGTCTCTATTTTGCTTGGTAGCTGAGTTTGTTCATTAAATTCTACATGTGAGTGAAATCATATGGTAGTTGACTTTCTCTGACTGTCTGCCATACTTCTTAAGGTATTTCTCCCTCTTGGGGGCAAGGACTGTGTGGATTCATCTTTGCATTCATAGCGCATGCATATGATTTGTATAAGTTAGTAGATTTGAATAAATAAATGAATGGATTGGTGAATTGAGGACTAATTTGAATATCTATAGAGGTTAATAATAATTAGCCCTGAAAAGTAATTATTTCAAATCTGAATACCTTTAAATTTATTTTTAAGGCTTTATTTGAGCTTTTGGTATCAAAGTAGATGATACAAAAATGTATATGAATAAATAAGCTAAATTATGGAACTTAATCTACATTTGGTTATTCTGTCTGTTAAGTGTACATAGGAACTACACTCTGAATCAAAAGCACTATATCTTGAATTGATCTGCCTTGACATAATTTTTCTGGCTATCTCACTATTCATATTCCTTAGTACTGGGTCAGGGGACTGGGTCAGGGGACTCCCCCTATTCCCCCAAGCTCCTGTGTGGATAGTGGAAAAGTATCTCCATTTCATACTCACACATCATGTGGTTTTTGTTACTTTTACTTTGTCTGCTATGACTTACACAGTTGTGTTTTTTGATGTGTTCCTTAGCATGCTCAGTATATTTGTTCAAAAACCAGTTTATCTCTCGGCTGGGAGGGGCAAAGTAGAAATGGTAGGTAGGAATGGCACAGGTAGGGCAGGGCTGGAAAATAAGGAAGAGTGTACAGGGAGATAGGTGAGTGAGACTTAATTCCTGATCTCAACTATTTATAGGCTGATGTTCTCTAGGAGATGTTATTTGAAAAAGCATTCTGTTGTTTAAAAGATAAAAGACCACTGGCTAACATAATCAATTTGAGGCTCTTTAACATTTCATACATAAGGCCCATTATGATTTGTTTCCAGATTAGCTTTCTTGAGCATGTCTGATCCACTGCCCCTTTTTATTTGTCTACCTCTGTGGTTCTTAATCCAGATTGTATCTAAATTTCCCAGAGAACTGTTTAAAAATGCACCTGGCCAGGCCCTCCCCAGACCTTGTGAATCAGAATCACTAGGGGCATTTTTTTACAAGTTCTTGTTGGGATTGAGAATCATTCCTTCTCCACACAAGACTAATTAGCATTAGACCAAAAAGACTCAGAAAATCTAGTAATGTAAATAAAACACTTTGACATCAAGTGGATATTTTTCCTGGTACACTAGAGGAGTCAGTGTGAGAAAATAAAAATTAGCTTGCTCTGAAGAAGTAAGAATGTGCCTTGCCATTCATCTGGTTGGGATGATGGACACATACAAAGCCAACTTCCTAGGTCCCAGATACAGATACCAGTATTTTTCCCACGGTCATACTGCAGCTGATAAAGTGTCATAAAGCCCTGGCCGGTTTGGCTCAGTGGTTAAGAGTGTTGGCCCTCGGACCAATGAGTCGCGAATTTGATTCCAGTCAAGGGCACCTACCTTGGTTGCGGTTCGTCCTCAGCCCTGGTTGGGTCATGTGTGAGGCAACCAGTTGATGTGGCTCTATCACATCGATCTTTCTGTCTCTCTCTCGCTCTCTCCCTCCCACTCTATCTGATGATAAATGGAAAAATATCCTCGAGTGAGGAATAAAAAAAATAAAGGTCATAACTTCCTACTTGAAGTGACTCCTGCTTTCTTTTCTTTTCTTTCTAAAATCCTCACCTGAGGATATTTTTCCATTTATCCTCAGATAGAGTGGTAGGGAAGGAGGGAGGAAGGGAACAAGAGAGTGGGGGAGGAGGGAGAGGAGAGAGAATCGAAACATTGATGTGAGAGAGACACATTGATTGGTTGCCTCCCTCATGACCCCGACCAGGGCCGGGGACCGAACCGCAACCAAAGTACGTGCCCTTGACTGGAATCAAACCTACCACTCTTTGGTTCGTGAGCCAGTGCTCTAACTGCTGAGCCAAACAGGCCAGGGCAACTACTGTTTTCTTTCTTTTTTTTAAAATATTTTTTTCTTATTGATTTTAGAGAGAGAGGAAGGGAGAGGGAGAGAGAGAGAAACATCGATGAGAGAGAACATCAGTTGGCTGCCTCCTGCATGTCCCCCACTGGGGATCAGGCCCACAACCTGGGCATGTGCCCTGACCGGGAATTGAACAGGCGACCTCTTGGTGTATGGGTCAACGCTCAACCATGAGCCACACCGGCCGGGTCAACTATTGCTTTCTTACTGAGAAACCTTGTCCCCTAAAATCATAGACTGCCAGAAAGTGTGCTGTATGAAACCATTATATCAGTAAGAATGAAGTAGTAGCCACTCTTGTCTGGAGCATCAGCGTCACTTTGGTGCAGAGAAACAGCCTCCCTGTTCAGTCCAGGTGCCAGAGCTTCAGATGGGGGGCTTCTTACACAACATTCCACCTCTATTGTAATTTGTAGTTTCCAAAGAAACAGGATTCAGTATCTACTTTGCAGTTCAGATCCAGTGCTGACCCTTTTACACACAGCCCTACTACTTTACTTTGAGCATATAAAAACATTACATTATTTAAATTTCATTCAGAACTTCTCTCTTTTCCAAATCCTATAAAGTCCTGTGTCTTCCTTCAGTGAGATACTACCTGTGCCTCTGCTGTGTGGGTGCTCTGGTTGCAATGAGTCAGTAAACCTGTTAGACTGCAGGTTTGTTTCTGGTAGTCTTTGGCTGGTGGGGCTAGGACAGGTGTAACCAATGTAAAATTATTGTGGTGCACCTTGGAAGTAAGTGCATGCACAGAACTCTTTTTTTTTTTTAATCCTCACCTGAGGACATTTTTGCATTTATCTTCAGATAGAGCGGGAGGGAGAGAGGGAGGAAGAGAGAGAGAGAAACATCAATGTGAGAGAGACACATTGACTGGTTGCCACACACGACCCCAACCGGGGCGGGGGACAAACTGCAACCAAGGTATGTGCCCTTAGCAGGAACCAAACCCGGGACTCTGTGGTCCGTGGGCCAATGCTCTAACCGCTGAGCCAAACTGGCCAGGGCCAAAACTCTTTAATTGTATTAATTTTAATGGATTTTTTTCTTCTATGTAAATACAGCCATATCTGATTTTTCAGGTTTTTAGGAGTATATTTTTCAGCTCCAATTTTTAAAATTAGCATTATTGAGGTATAATTTATTTTCTATAAAGACATTGATTGCGATTGTACAATTCAGTGATATAAGTAAGTTTGTGGAATTGTGCAGTCCTCACTAGAAACCAGTTTTAGGTTGTTTGCATTACCCTAGAATCTAAATAGTGTTTTTATGCTGGTTAGCAGTTCTATTTCCATCCCCAGCCACATGCACACTGATCTGCTTTCTGTCTATTGATTTTTAGCTCAGTAGTCTTATTATATGCATATTTGTATTTAAAATCATTTTTTTGTGTGTGTGTGCATATTTTTTCTAGGATGAAGGCTTAAGGCTCAGAAAGGTAGCACACTCGGATAAATCTGGATCGACCTCAGCTGCATCCTTCAGAGATAATGTCACCAGTCCTCTTCCTTCACTTCTTGTTGTAATTGCAGCCATTTTCATTGGATTCTTTCTAGGGAAATTCATCTTGTAGAGTGAAGCATGCAGAGTGCTATTTCTTTTATTTTCTCTTGACCAGAAAATGATTTGTTTACCTACCATTTCATTGGTAGTATGGCCCACGGTGACCATTTTTTGTGTGTGTACAGCGTCATATAGGCTTTGCCTTTAAAGATCTCTTACGGTTAGAAAACAATAAAAACCAACTGTTCGGCTACTGGACAAATTGTATATTACCAGATCATCACTAGCAGATGTCAGTTGCACATTCAGTCCTTTATGAAATTCATAAATAAAGAATTGTTCTTTCTTTGTGGTTTTAATAAGAGTTCAAGAATTGTTCAGAGTCTTGTAAATGTTATTTTAATAATCCCTTTAAATTTTATCTGTTGCTGTTACCTCTTGAAATATGATTTATTTAGATTGCTAATCCCAACCATTCAGGAAATGCCAAGAGGTATTCTGTGGGGAAATGGTGCCTCTTACAGTGTAAATTTTCTCCTTTACCTTTGCTAATATCATGGCAGAATTTTTCTTATCCCTTGTGAGGCAGTTGTTGACTGAGATTTTCATCCTTACAATCCTGTCCCATGGTATTTAACATAAAAAAAAAATAAAACTGTTAACAGATTCTTGCTCGATAGCTTGTTTGTGTCTGTCGTGTCATTAGATGGGGATACCAGGGAGTCCACTCTATGATAATTTGAAATTTATAATGCATAATTTTATCTCTCATTGAAACTTTTTCAGATATTACAGTATTTGTAGGTAAAAATCTTCATTCTGTTAAGGAAAGGAATTGATACATTTCAAACTACTTTTTGGTATTTGGGAAGATCATAATCAGTTTGTCTTTAAGATAATATAAAATAAGCAAATACCATGAGAATAAAAGTGCTGTAATTTTTGTCAGTTTATGTGTATGCCTTGTGGCTCTATTGCGTTTACCCCATTTTAAACAGGTTCTTTTACTGTCTTCTCAAGAAAGACTCATTCTTCTTGGTTGTTCTAGTCAAGTGCTTTTTAACGAGCCTAATAATTCACTTTACAATATTTCATAATAATAGTTAAAAGAAGGTGTTTTTCCTGCCCAATTTGACAGTCAAAGTAAATTCCCATTATGGAAATTTGTTATTACTGAGCAAGCCTTGGGAATCTTCTTTATGAAAAATGACTTTATTCTTTGCAAATCTCTCTGTTAACCACGTGAAACACATTTTTAGTATAAATATGCATTATAGGGTTTGAATTTATTTCATTTGTATTAGCATAGAAAATTTTGGAACCATAGAAAATGTATTCAGTTTTTTTACTGAGTACAATCTAATACAAGTGAATTTTGATCCTGAAAATAGGTGTTGGTTTTGTAAAAAATACACTTCTATCTGAAAAGGAGCTTGGACTTCGGGACTTAATGTGGTGCAGTGAATTATGTTAGGCCCAGGTCTGTGTATACATTTTATAAATGAGTGAAATGTTCCAAGTATTTTGGTTACCTTTTCATTTTAAGTGTATTTTGATTTGTCAGATCACAAGTATTGTGTCATTGGCTGTATGGTATCTTCTATATAAAACCTCTTGCTTATATGCAAAAGTTACTAAAAACAAACATAAGTAACACCTATCCATTACTAGCATGCTACTTCAGGTAATGTTTCCATTGTTGTATGCTTTGCAGTCATTGTAAAATTTTCTTCCCTTTATAATAACTGGAAAAGCATGCTAGAAAGTCTTGCATTTTTGTCCCATAAATGAAGGATCATTAATTCCTTGGCTTAAAGCTCTATATATAGTCTACATTATTGGTGAAAAGTATCAAGCTTGATGTTTCATGGCTTTCACTTTTTAAAAAATCGAAGTTCTTAAAATTTAACAAAATCCCGTTTTATGGGAATGCTCCTTAGAATTCATTTTGTTCAGCCCTTTTGTTTTAAAGTTGAGAAATCTGAGGCCTTTATGAGAGTTAAGAGAACTTTCCTCGTGTCTCATAGGTAGGTAGAAGCAGAGCTGGACCTAGATATCTGCTATCCTGATTCTAGTTTGATGTCTTTTCTGGTCACTTTGTAGGAAAAAATGTATTAATTGGACATGACTGAAATAATGAACATAAGATGCTATTTAATAAGTGTATGTGAAATTTTCTATCACAAGGTTGTATTACAGGCTACTGTTGAATAGTCTCATGTATATGTTTGCTTTTAGTGTTTTGGCTAGAACTCTCCCCCACCCCCCTCCAATTGGTAATAAACACTATGAAATACAGTGTATTTTTAGATAGACTTTCTACAAAATGCATTATGCAATGGTTGGTTTTGAGATAGATTGTAGTCTGGGTAGCATCTGCAAAAAAACGTGTACCTGGGTTTCTTAACTTCTTTACATATCAGGAGATGCTCCAATTGTATCGGAGTCTTAATTTCTGTTCTTTTTAATTGCTGTATGAAATGTGATCAGGTTATTTTACTACCAATGGTTACTTTGAAAGAGTCCAACTGTATTGACTGATAACATATAGATTAAATTGTCTGTCTTTGTTCCTTCATGTTTAGAAATTTTTGTCTGCCTGCTTACTTGTGTGTGTAAGCATGAGGGAAATACACTATTGCTAATACTGAAATCACAATCAAGTAACTAAGGCCTTAAGTTCATATGTGACGCTAAATGCACTTACCTTCATTCTGTCTATAATTAATGTACCTTAACTTTGCCCATTCTTGTATTTACAAGAAACAGATATAAGAGTTGTATTCTGAGTGCGTTACCTTTTTAAAAATGACACTTGGAAAAAATATGTACCAAATTCAGAAATTCTGGTCAAAGAAAAAATAATATTAATTTCTCCAAGTATCTTGCTCAGAACTTCTAAAATTGACATTATCTACTATGGGAATTACTTTTGGATTGTAATTATTCAAAACATGCCACTTCAAAAACAAATTTTATCAGAAGGTAAAAAAAAAAGAAAAGAGTTCTTTTACAGTATATTCCCAAATTGTGATCTTTTGCCACTTCAAAAGCAATCAAATAATGGTTTTCCTAGAGCTTTGCACATTCCTATTCAGTGATTTGGTGTGTGGGTAGATTTTTTTAAATTGACCTTTATGAGAGTTAGGGAAAAACGTTTATGGTATGGAAAAACAACAAAATTAAGAAGGTAAAATGATCTTTATTTTCTAGCTTTCAAAGGAAATTAAACTGTTGCGTGAATAAATAAACTGATTAAAAATGTGGTCAAGTGTCATTTTCCTTTCCAAAACAAAAAGTAATGTGATTTCAACAGATTATGATGGTTTGTATGTTTATGTTCTATCAAGTTAAAATAGCCAGTCATTGACTAGGACTTAAGTTCTGATGGCAGATAAATCTTTTGCTTAATGACCTAGAGGGTAAGTGCTTGTTAGTAGGAAATTGGGATCAGCTGGTGTTTTAGTGCCACACTTGATGGCCCATACTGTTTGGTAGAAGCCATGCTTCTGGAGAGTGCTGTGCAGTAGGAACAGTGGCCTCTTGTCAGTGCCCAGCCTGTTGAGGATTGGTGCAAAGAAGTTTGAATATTCATCCTTAAAGAAACAAAATTTTATCTTCCTAAGTTTCTGATTGTAGAAATAATAATGTTTGCATTTTAGAGAATTTAAAAAGAACATTATAAAAAAATAATGCCAAATCAATTTCTGTGGACATTTATTTCCCTATCATCATAAATTACAACTTTGTGTCCTGTTTTTTTCACTTAGTCAGTTCTCTGGTTTATTGAAAACCAAGCACAAGTGACTGCAGAATACTTTGCTTTATTTTTACAATCACTTCACCTTAAGGTTATGGATATTTTATTTATAATATAAAGCTTGATTGGCCAGGTAATTCTCTTTCTAGTTATGCATACCCACATTTTTTGTTTTTGTTTTAAAACTCGGTCTTGTTTTCCCGTTTCTGTATATAATACCCATCTTGAAAGAAGGTGAACGAAACTATTAAGGTAACTTTTATTTTTATTGGTATTCAACTACAGTATATTAACTCACGTGATGAGCTTAAATGATGCATGAACAGTACCTGTAGAGATACTGACTTAATTCATCTGGAGTGGAGACCTGGCGTGGTCATTTATTTTAAAACTACTTATTTTAATCTGCAGCCAGACAACTGCTTTATAGGCTTTTAAATGTCAAAGCTGGATATAAAATAGGTTTAAGCAAGATATTAGTCCTATAGTATAGGGAAGCTGTGTTTTCAGAATTCTTTGTATATTAATCTTTAACAAGTTGTAGCCCTGGCCGCTTTGGCTCAGCGGTTAGAGCATCTGTCCGTGGACCATAGAGACCTGGGTTCAGTTCCCACTGAGGGCACGGACCTCGGTTGCAGTTTGTCCCCGGTTGGGGTCGTGTGGGTGGCAACCACTCAATGTGTCTTTCTCTTGTTGATGTTTCTCTCTCTCTTCCTCCCTCTTCTCCCTCCCCCTCTATCTGAAGATAAATGCAAAAATGTCCTCGGGTGAGGATAAAAATAATAATAAAATAAGTAAAAATAAGTTGTAGAAGTCACCTTCAGTTACTGCTTAATGCAAGAGCTATCTTTGTACAGTTAGGATTGTTAGAATACCAGTAAGGTTTAAACATGTAAATAAATGTGAGCTGTCTGCATGAAAAATGAGAAATTTTATGGGGTTCAGTTTTAATTACCACTTTGCTGACACTCAAAGTGATTATCTTGACCCACCTAAAAATTTTATTTTACTCATATTTCTGAAAAAGTATTTTTCCAGATGCTTATTACTACATGCTATGTATTAGTTTTATGTCAACTCATTTAATCATCTAGATCCTATTAAATGGGTACTGTTCTTGCCTCTTTTGTATGGGGTGCAGTGTGGCAGACAGCTTTAGAGAGGTTCAACATGCTCAGATTTACACAGCTTCGTGTAACAGGACAGGAGTTATGTGAAGTTGGATCCTGATGGTCTGATCTTAGCCCCATGCTCGTAACCATTATAATCTGCTATGCAAAGGCAATGACTTAAACCCTGGTTCAAGTCAAATACTGTCACCACAAAAATTTTTAAGGTAATTTTGTGACGCTCTTGAGTTCACTTTAGAGGCAGTACTTACTGATACTTCTTTGTGGAAACTTTTGGTCTTAAATTTTCAGACTCTTTTTTTTCCTCGTCATTATCTCTCAAAGAAGTGAGAAGAAATAAACTGCCCGTTAACAGCTCTTGAACAAAATCAACATGAACATTAGTAAGCAAATATATTAATGTATTATATCAAGGAGGCTTTAGAACTTACAGAAATGGTTTATGTAACCTTCCAGGCTGGAGAATTTTGATAAGATCGTCTAAATTCTTGATACTGTTTATAGTTCTATAAAGAACAAAGGATGTCAAATAATACACTTAAGAACTTTGAGGAAAAATACATATTTTTTAGAAGTTATTGACACGTTCTAAAAAAAAAATGTTATGGAGAGTTGAAATTGCAGGTACTGTTATACATTCCTGAGTAATTCCTCACTTTAGTACATTCTTTGTTTCAAGAAGTAGAGGTTTGTTGGAAGTTATATAAAGAATTTTAATATAGTGTTGGAGGGCAAACTTGCTTTTTTGTGTGTTATTTTAATCCATAGTGTATATGCTTAAATGTATAATGTATAGATAAATATGTGAGGGTGTATATCCAGCTACTTTGAATTCATTTAGGGAAATACTTCACTTAAAAATGCAACTTAAACTTTTGAGAATCAAAAGTTTTGTTGCAAAGATTCCTTGGGGTGCTTTTGTGTACTTTGCCATCAAGTTTTATGAAATTATTGAAATAAAATTCAGATTTTCTTTGAAAAGTTTAGTGATCATGTTGAATTTAGCAAATAAGTGAATTCTCATCTCCCCAAGGGAGAAATTCTCTTGCACTTTGAGGAACCCCCCCAATTGAACTTGTCAACTGGTGGATTTACTTATATATGTTTTAAGAGACCATGATTTCTTACCAAGATATTCTACATTGTGCAATGAGGAAATTCCTTGATAAGAATTTTTATAATTGGATACAGTGGTTCCTTTGTAAGATAAGTAGTGGGTGGAATGGGAATTTCAGGGAGGTAAGATATTGAATGTATACTGATTTTCAGCATGAACGTTAAAGTGCTAAAAATTTGTGTGCTAAAAATTAATGTTTGCATTGCTATGCAATATAAGGGAAACAGCTACTGTTACAGAGTATTAATAAGTCTTGTAACATCTATGCATTTGGTTGAGGTAGTAAACAGTGTGTTTCCAACAAATAATGTTTACACTACCTAAGTATGTTAAGCAAATTCTTTCTATTTAATAATGCTTAGGTCTAACCCCAAAAAACTGCATTGCAGATATTGATAGCAAGGTTTACATTTAAATAATGTGTTTGCATCCCACGGTTGTGTGGGGGTAAGATGGATTGTAGTGCCCACAGAATATTGTTTTGTTTTTGTTTTTATTTTACTTAATTATGAAGTTTCTCCCAGCCTTCACAGATCTTACTTTTCTGTATTTGCTTTGGCTATTTTGGTTTCTTTTAAGGAACAAATAATAATAAATGATAACTGAAGTCCCCTTAATACCCTTCTCCAATCATGTTTTCCTTTGTCAAGCCACTAATCTGAAATTTTTGCATATCATTCTTGTTCCTGCATCAATAGTTTACTACACATGTATGTATGTATATAGTGAATTTTGCATGTTTTAAAATGGCCTTTACACAATTTTATTTCTGTAGCTATACTGTCACCTAAAAGTTCTTATTTGGAAGCCCCCACACCTCCAAGTCTATCCCTTGGGGTGTCTTCATATGTGTTTCATAAACTAATAATATACCATTTTCTGCTCTATGAGCTTGGACCTATTGTAGTGATGTTTTCTATTGCTGCCAATGCTATGAAAAAATGACAGCAGTATCAAGGGCCCTGCCTCTGCTGCTGAAGCCGTCTGGTAGCGATTTGTTCTGGTACTGAGATATGAAGGCTGGCCAGAGGATGATTGGTTTGACAGATATTGCCCTAAAAGCCTGCGATGTGTGACTGTATATGTGTATATATACATACGCACATACTTTTAGAAGTAAAAATCTAAGGGAAGAGATGAGTTGTGTGAGTACACGTGAGGTCTTCATGTTACTGTGCATCCTTTGTGTGTTTATGCATGTGCTGCAGACTGTTGTGTGTGTGGGTGTGAAGGTGGTTTTTCTTGCATGTTTCGAAAATGGAGAGATCACCTAAAAATCTGGAATTCCTACTTTTGAAAAATTCAAAATTTGGAACACAGGAACTTGCATTCCCATAGGCAACAAAAATGTCTCAGTTTTATGTACAATTCCCATAATTTCTTGTTATAGCCGTAGTAGTTACCTACACAATCCCTGTATTCATCTGAATTTGTGACCCCGATTTAGATACTCATCACCTGTTAATAATACTGAGTACTTGTCCTGTACTGGACACTAGTGACAGTGGAGGTGGGGTAAGATGATACTAGATTGGAATTTAGCTGTCGACAATGGAATCTAAGGAGATGCTATTGTTAGGTGAAAAATACTTACAGACTTACACCTAGTCAATGGATGATTGAGCCCAGAATGTCCAAAAATGGTCAATTGAAGCATAGGCATAAAGTTAGAGCACTAAAAGCTACTTTTACAGAGTACCTATTGTATGTTAGGACACACACACACACACACACACACACACACACACACACACACACACACGTCTCCTTTTCAGAAGAACCTTTCCAACTTTTAACAAATGAGAACTTCTAGAAATAAATTTGCCCAGGCTCACTGGTAGAGCCAAGTCTTGGTCCCAAGCTTGGGCCCTTCACTGTGCCATGCTGCCTTTAAGGAAAAAATGGGGAATGATACTGTGAAATTGACTAAGTGGTGTTTGATTCACTAACAATGAGAGCTTACTTTGGACTCAGTTACTCTGAGTACTGAGAGTTTAAATTGTTTCTGTTTTTCAAAATTTTGGCATCAAGAATAATATCTCTAAAGTTTATTACACACTGCACTAGTGGCTAGAAGTTGGGATGTGGCTGCAATATGGTTCCAGAATTGAAGGTATTTTGAAATTCAGGCTGTTTATAGCTGGCTATTCAACAAGTTAACTTAGATTAATGGCTATATAAAATGGTATTTAACGTTATAGTTTCAAATATTAAGCATTAGTAGTTTGGGAAGGAAGCATATCAAAGTGCTTATGAACCTGGAATCTGGAGTGACACTGGATTGTAATTTTACCTCAGGCACTTTACTAGTTATGACCTTGGGCATTTTATTTCACTGCTCCAGCTTTCTCCTCTAAGACAGGACACTAAGCATGCCTACTTCCCTGGTTGTGAAGGGGACTGAAGAATACAGCACCTAAAGCAGAGCTTGGCACAAAGTAGATGCTCAGCAAATGTTAGCAATTATTACTGATGTACAAATGAGGTGGAAAATTGGGCAGTTGTCTAATTTGGGTTAAAAATTAAAACAAGATATCCAGACAGTTCTGCAGCTGAAGGCATTATCTGACCGTATGTAACAAAAGAACCTGTAGAGAGGTAGCAGGCCGTATACAGTGCGGGTTTCGGAGGATAGGCAAACTTTGATTCAGATCTCAGCTCTGCCCTTGACAACCTCTCAAGTGCAGCTTCCTCATCAGTGACTGATTTTCACACTATCTTATAAACCTTGTAGGGTTGTGATGAGGACTGTAAGATGTGTAAGATGTATTTTAAAGAACCTCACTTAGTTTCTGGTACACAATAAATGATGAACGTTAACACTGCAGTTTTACTCTGCCCTTTAATCATATGTCAAAAATAGGGCAAGAATTTAAGTTTTAATAGCTGCTTCACGGTAATGGATGATTTGAGTTAGAAAATGTAAAAATACTTTAAAATTTAAAGAAGGAGCTTATTCTTCAAGGTAAGTAGCCTGTGTTAAGTGTGATATACTTTAAATGTTTTATTTTCTGAATATGAGGGTAACAATAATTGATTACAGAGGCTTGGAAATCACAGAAAAGGAAAAAGAAATCCAGTATCTCCCTAGATCAACTTATTAATAGCTTTCTAAATGCCTGTGTGTCAAATATATATAATACTTAGTGTAAATACATATTAATAGTATGTTTTTGTAAAACAAATAATAAAAGTGTTAAAATAATTTATTTTTTACCTGGAGACAATTTTGAAATTGTAAGACAGTTACAAAAATACCCATACATCCTTTTTTTTTGTTCGTTTGTTTATCCTCACCCGAGGATATTTTTCCATTGATTTTTAGAGACCACAGGACCCCGACTGGGGCCGGTGATAGAACCTGTAACCCAGGTAAGTGCCCTTGACCGAAACCTAACCCTCAACTTGTTGGTCGGCGGGCCAATGCTCTAACCACTGAGCAAACTAGCCAGGGCCCAGTACACTCTTTAGGCAAATTAATCAGTTATTAACATTTTGCCCCGTTTGCTTTGTCATTATATTCTCTATATACACAAAATACATACACGGTTTATATGCATGCACACATACTCATATATACATATATGGTCATGCATTAATGTATATGCATACATATACACACATATTTACACATTAACACGTGCAAATATACCTATACATATATGCCTATGTTTTATTTTGCCTTTAGACCAATTAAGACGAAGTTCCATATGGCATATAGCATGCATATACAGTGGTGGGTAAAAGTAGATTTATAGTTGTGAAACAGTACGTGAAACAGTTTATTTTTGTATTGTCATTTATTAACTATTGTATTATTTTCCATTTTAACAACTACAAACCTACTTTTTCCCACTCCTGTATTGTTCCTATTTCAGTGTGTATTAAAATTAAGGTTATTCTCTTATATAATCATAGTACAGTTTAAACTTAAGTAAATTAAACATTGATGGAAGACTTTTTTTTGTTTTTTTTACCAAATTCATTGTTCACATCCAAATCGACTAATGTGTTTATAGCTTTTTCTCCCTCCAGGCTGGGGACACACATTGCATTTAGTTGTCATTTCTCTTAGTCTCCTTCAATCTGAAATAGTTCCTCAGCCATTCTTTGTCTTTTATATTACATTGATGTTTTTGAAGGAAATAGTCACTCCTCCCTCCATATTTTACAGTACAATACTTCTCATTTGGGCTTTCTTTGATGTTTCCTTATGATTAGATTCAAGTAATGGATTCTTCACTGGACTACTACAGAAGTGATCAGTCCTCAGGATATTATGCCCAGAGGCACATGAGGTTCTGCCCCTTATTTGTGAATAAAGATACAACTGAATGGTGGGAAAAGGGGACTGCACTTTGTGGTTAAGGCTCTACAATCAGACTGCCTGGGTTTGAATGCTGACTTTGCCATGTAACCGTGGACAAGATTTAATGCTGTGCCTCAGCTTCCTCATCTGTAAAGATGATATTTCAAAAAAAAATCTCACTGCTACCCACCTCATAAGGTGGAGTAAATTAGTTCATATACGTAGAGCTGAAAACTGACTCATAAATGACACCATATGGGTACTAGACATTATTATTATTAATTCTCTAATGTTATTATTTTGACAATTTTAGTATGAAACTAGTCTCAGAAATGCCAAAATGCTATGTACATTGTTTCAGCGTGTACAGGGAGAATTCTAAATCTCATGAATCTAACTACTGAGCTCTCTCTATTCATGACACCTCTGGTTTTTACAAGATGCGTTGCAAGTACAGTGAATTTCTCCAGGATAGGTTTGAAAGACGCCAGGAGAGTATTTTCTTATGTCACATAGCGGTTTAGTATTTAGGAGAGTAGGTTGGTGTCCTTCTCATCCTCTGTCTAGAGAAGCACATGCTCTTGCTATTGCTCTGCCTTTGAGAAATGGAACAGAACCTGTTCACTTAGCAGTTTAAGTGGCTATCACCAGATAAAACAGATTAATTTTATTTTGATAAATCTTTGAACATTCGTGGAAAATATTTGGAGCTTTTTAGTGAAAAGTGGTGCTAATCTCCAAATTGGCTCCAGGCATTGTGATAACAATTTAAATTTCTCTTTATATGACTTCACAAGTATATTTGCACAGAACCGTGATAATTTGGGACCTGCATAATTTTTTCTCATGTCATTTTTGACTCGGCTTCCCTTCTGCATTAGAACAGGTAGAGGAAACATGTCAAAAGCAATTGAGTTCTTCTGTTATTTTCTTAGACACTCAGACTTAAAACTCATTAGCTCTCTATCAATGTCAGTCTTCTTATTTTGGGAAAAATTTTGATTGTTGGTTTTGTAGGGGGAAAGCCAGAAGAAACTGTTCTAAAAGGTGAAGTAGATATATCAGCAGAACCAAGCCTTTCACAGGTGAGAGTCCTGACGATGTAATATGTGGAATTGTGGGGAGGCTGCCTGCTCGTGAACATTTTCCTCAGCAGGCTGCAAGAACACCACCCATTTCCCACCTGGTGTTAGGACAGTGAGGGTGGAGAGAAGGAAAAGGAGAGCACAAGCTTTGCTTATCTAGCAGAAGAACTGAACAAGGAAGGATGGCTATAGGTCATTTATTTGCTTTGCAACCAGGCTTCATTCCCTCTTCTTTTTGTAGGGACTATATTATTCCAGTTACTGCTGTAACAAATTACCACAAATGTGGCTAATACAACACAAATTTATTATAGTTCTGGGGGAAGTAAGAAGTCTAAAATCAGTACCAGACTTAAAGTATGAGCAGGGCTGCCTTCCTTCTGGAGGCTCCATGGGATATTGTTTCTTGCCTTTTCCAGCATCTGGAGGCACCCGCATTCCTAAACTTGTGGCCCTCAGTCAGCAGTTACATGACTGCCCTCTGCTCCCAGCATCACATTTCTCACCATGACCCTCCTGCCTTCCTCTTCCAACGACCCTGTAATTACATTGGGCCCACCTGGGTAATCTGGACTACTCTCCCCATGGCAAGACCCTTTAATTAGTTCCATCTACAAAGTCCCTTTCGTGTAAGGTAACATATTCACAAATTCCAGGATTAGGATGTGAACAGCTTTGGGGGCCATTATTCTGTTGACCACAGGCACCGTTGTTTCCTCCATCTTCAGGCTCAGGGTGGACTCCACCTCCAGCATGAGGGAAAGGAGAAGATGTAGATCTGAGCCAGTTAGTATATTCCCCTGGTTCAGAGAGCAAGGTGACCCAGTCGGGGCCAGAGAAACAAAATTTTTCCCCTTAAATGGATCTCAGTTTCTTCTGGTTTAGTCAGTCCATTTCAGATTAGTTAAGTCTTTGTCATATTAACTGAAGGTTCAAGTCATTATCAACACTATTCTTATCTCAAGGATTTGGATTTCACAGTGCTGCTGGACCTCGGGTCTCAGCAACATTCTACATAGTATTTCTGCTCCATTATCTCCTCACCTTCTACTTTGTGTCCTCCCCATGGCAGGGCCACTAGCTCTCAAATCAGGGCTACTTTCTGAATCCCCAGTGGGAACCTGTAGATCCTTCCATATAGCAGATTGTTGAAGGGAGATGCGTCACCCCTCTGACTCTCTTTCTTCCTAAGGGCATACCTTGAGGCTGCCACCTATTGGGAAGGGGCACAGTGTGAAGAGGTCTCCAAAGTCTCCTACAGGAAGCAGAACTTTTGCTTTCCTCTTTATCTAGCTGAAAGATTTAACCTCCAGCTCAGCCATCTCTTCTGAATTCCAGACTTACATACCCAACCACCTCGGACATCCATTCAACACCTCAAACTAGATATGTCCGCACTCCCACGCATGCTTCATCCAAGTCTTCCGCATCGACATCCTTCTGGTTGATCAGGCCACAGACCTTGGAGTTGTCCTTGATTCATTTCTTTCTTTCATGTGCCTCAGCCAATCTTATTAAAAACTTCTGTTGGCTCTACTTTCTTTTTTTTTTTCTACATTCGGGTTTTTTTATTTTTATTTTTTTAAACTTATCTTTATTGTTGAATGTATTACAGATGGTCCTCATTTTTTCCCCCATTGACCCCCTCCTCCCCATTCCTGCACCCCTCCTGCCTTTCCTCACACTGTTGTCTGTGTCCATTGGTTATGCATATATACATATAAATTCTTTGGTTTATTTCTTCCCATGCCCCCAACCCCCTTCCCTTTGAGGTTTGTCAGTCTAACAACAAATTTGTACTTCTTAATCCCTTCACCTTTTTCACCCATTCCCCCAACCTCCCTCTCATCTGGCAACCAACAGTATTTTTCTGTATGTATGAGAATGTTTCTGTTCTGTTGTTCATTTTGTTTGTAGATTCAATTGTCGATAGATATGTATTCATTGCCATTTTATTCATATTTTTTTATCTTTTTCTTCGAGAAGACCCTTCAACATTTCATATAATAATGGTTTGGTGGTGATGAGCTCCTTCAGCTTTTCCTTGTCTGGGAAACTCTTCATATGGCCATCGATTCTAAGTGACAGCTTTGCAGGATAGAGTAATCTTGGTTGTAGGTTCTTGCTTTTCATCACTCTGAATATTTCTTGCCACTCCCTTCTGGCCTGCAAAGTTTCTTTTGAGAAATCAGCTGACAGTCTTATGGGAACTCCCTTGTAGGTAGTTAACTGCTTTTCTCTTGCTGCTTTTAAGATTCTCTCTTTGTCTTGAATCTTTTGCATTTTGATGATGATGTGTCTTGGTGTGGGCCTCTTGGGGTTCATCTTGTTTGGGACTCTCTGTGCTTCCTGGACTTGTATGTCTGTTTCCTTCACCAAGTTCGGGAAGTTGTCTGCCATTATTGTTTCAAATAGGTTTTCGATTTCTTGTTCTCTCTCTTCTCCTTCTGGCACCCCCAAGATGTGAATGTTGGCACGCTTGAAGCTGTCTCAGAGGCTCCTACACTATCCTCATTTTTTTGGATTCTTTTTTCTTTTTGCTGTTCTGATTGGGTGTTTTTTGCCTCCTTATATTCCAAATCGGTGGTTTGCTTCTTGGCTTTACCTACTCTACTATTGAATCTGTGTAGATTATTCTTTATTTCAGTTAGTGCCTCCTTCATTTCTGACTGTGCATCCATCATTTCCGAGTGGTCCTTTTTTATATTATCTCTTGAAGTCCTCACTAAGTTCATTGAGCATCCTTATAAACAGTGTTTTGAACTCAGCATCTGTTAGGTTGCTTATCTCCATTTCGCTTAGTTCTTTTCCTGGAGTTTTGTTCTGTTCTTTCATTTGGGACCTGTTTCTTTGTCTCCTCATTTTGGCTGCCTCCCTGTGTTTGTTTCTATGTATTACTTAGCGAGAGGTATGGGGCTAGCTGAGACCAGATGCTGCTTGTTTGAAAGAATTTAGGAAAAGCTGAAGCAGGATCCAAGACAGGCCAATCCTATGGTCAAGCAACTGGCAACAGCTTGGGTGGGCCTGAAAGTTGGGTGGGGCGGGGCCTCAGGGAATCACCAGGGCGGGGCAAACAGTGTGAGCCAGGTAGCTGGAGTCCCAGATATGGAGGCATCTGCCTTCCCAGGGAAGGGCTCACCAAAGGAACAAACACCTCTGATAGCACGTGTGCCCAGGAGAAAGCTGCCTCTCCAGCCCTCGCTCCAATGCCAAACAGCTCAGTTCTTCCCCATATGACTCTGGTGCCTTTCAAGCTGCCTCCCCCGCGCTGGAGCCTGGAGGGTGCGAGTCCGAGTACGTCCTGCGCGGGCCCTTTAAGAGGAGCTGCTGGGGGCTCCAGCCACCTCAGCCTCCCTCAGCCTCAGTTCCCGCTTTTACGGCCAGAAGTTATGGGGACTTCTCTTCCTGGCACTGGAACCCTGAGCTGGTCGCCTGGTGTGGGACGGGGACCCCTCAGTCCTCAGGGAGGACCTTCCCAGCTGAGGTATCCTAATTTTTATCTGTTTTGGCTCTACTTTCAAAATACCCCCCGGAATCCAGTTACTTTGCACCACTTCCATTGCTATTGCCCTGGTCTGAGTCCCCTTCATTTCCCTCATGTTCTCCAGTCTTTTAACAGATCTCCCACCTCTGTCTCCCTTCAGCCTGTTTTTAGACCAGGAATCAGAGTGCACATGTTAAGTGGGATCATCTCTCTCCTACGCTCAAGATACTCTAAAGTAGTGGTTCTCAACCTTCCTAATGCCATGACCCTTTAATACAGTTCCTCTTGTTGTGGTGACCCCCAACCATAAAATTATTTTTGTTGCTACTTCATAACTGTAATTTTGCTACTGTTATGTCTTAGGCGACCCCTGGGAAAGGGTTATTCGACCCCCAAAGGGGGCTCGACCCACAGATTGAGAACCGCTGCAATGCCTGCAATGTTCTACAAGGCTCTGCAGTCTTCCCCACCCCCACTGACCTCTTTAGAATCATTTCCTGCTCCTTCCTTTACTCCATCTTGCCTGTCTTTGGATATTTGTGGAACATACCAGCATATCCTGGGCCCAGAGACTGCACTTGGTGTTACCTCTGTCCGAATGTTCTTCCCTCTGTGTCTGTGTGGCTCACTCCTCATCTCTCTCAGACCTTCACTCTGGGAGGCCTTAGGGGCTTCCCCAACTAAACCTGTACCATCCCACCCTCCACACTCTAGCTTCTTCCATGTCTGTTCCCCTGCGTCTCTCACTTCCACTGAATGTGATATACTCTGTTTATTGTCTGCTCCTCCACCAGACTGGAAATTCCACAAGAGCAGGATTGAGTATGTGTTGTTCACAGCTGTATCCCCACTGCCTAGAACCAACTGGCATGGATATAGTAGGTGCTCCACACATCTTTGGGGCGGGGGGAGAGCGCACAATCATGCATACACACAGGTAACAAGATAAAGTGCGTTCTTACAGTGGCTTGTAGTTAAAAGAAAACTGACTGATCTGCCTCAGTTTGATACTGTTTCTCACCCTTGTCCTTGTCCTGATCTCAGCACAGAGCTCTAGAATTCACAATGTGTGATCAACCAACTTCCTTTATCTTCACCTTCTAGGGATAGCCTTTGGCCAGCATTGTACTGAGAGAAGCCTAGATGTCAAATGGAGAAGGAACTTTAGAGTCAGGAGGAGAGGCTGGGTGCCTTCCTCATTTTCATGCCTATTCTGAATTAGTATTTCCTCTTCCTCTTGCAAAAACAACTCCTCATTTTAACACACTCCATCTATAGTTCACTTGCTTCCTCGCTGCACTGCTGTTCTCCAGTCATGATCTTGTTGCTTCCCATTCATGTGACATGGCAGCTCCTGGCTCCCAGCCCTCCTCTCCACTCTGCTCTTGTGACTCCCCATGACTGTGGGTGGGTGTCTAGTCTTGACTTCCTTTCTTCAGTGGCTTTGTCCTCCTCCCCATGTCTGCCACCCACTCTCCTACTCTCTTTCTGAAGGTTGTCACCACCAGTACAGAAATATCTCAGGAATCTTGACTGCTGATCTACCATTTTGCAATCTTGGCTTTCTATCCTTTCATCTTAGTTGCAGAAATATTCCCAATTGCTATAATTCTTCACCCTAAATCTTCCACAGACAAGTGTATCATTTCCCCATCATTTAGATTTGTTTTCACTGTCCATGATTATAACCCCTGCCTAGGCAATACTTTTAACTCTATTGCGTCCACACACCATCCCCATCTAGCCAGCACCAATCATCTCAGGGTTCACAGGAAATGTTTTAGTTCCGGGGAAGTCTCTAGAAAATGCAGAGGTCTTTAGGTGCTAGGACATTCCCCTTCATTTCAGTTTTGTATTCAAGATGAGCATGCAGGTAGAAGACCAAACACTCCTGACTTTGGGAAATACTGGCCTCGTAGTGATTGTTGAGACTCTGAGTTGAGATTATTCTGGAAAGGTATTGGTGCTTCCAATATTAGTCATTCTGGGAAGTGGTTTTTTGGAAACGAAGCAATCCTTAGGCCTTGGAGAAGGAGGGACTTTCTCTGCTCCCTGGGTCCAGATCCAAGAACAGAGAGGCAGGTACAGCTTGGGTGGTGGAGGATTTGCCCATGTTTTGTGGAACTTAGTTTCTTCCCACAAGGGGAGATGGTAGTGGCAGACCCCTGGAGGGTCCTTCCAGCCTAAGGAGGCATGTCTGTGTTCTGGTCCACCCCACTCTGAAGCAGTGAGAGGAGCATGAGGACAGCTGGGCCCCCACCCTGCCTGAAGGGTGTGTGGCTGAGGTGAGAACCTCTTAAATCAGCCACCAGAGTTTATGGGCAAGTGTTGAGGGAGAATGGCTGCCAGTGTGCAAATCTGAAGAGCAGATCATGAAGAGCTGGCAGTTTTTCGGAGGGGAACCCTCAAACTTCTTCCTTTTTACTTTGAGGAGTCTCTGAATGAGTCTGTCTCCTGTTTGGAAAGGGCAGTGGAGCAGAGGTAGAGTTTGGAGACCAGCAAGCAGGGATGGAAAGCTGGAGGGACACCCTGTGCGGACATGGCAACAGGTGAAGTCAAGGGGGACTGGGCACTGGTTGGCAAGCCCATTGCTGTGAGGATTTAGGGAGCGAGCCCCAGAGCTTGGTGTTTGATTCTGTAATCTGATTTTGAAGATATATGTGACCTTAATTTTGGATAATCGGATCAAATTTATACAACTATAGTTAGACATAAATTGTATGGGTTTAAAATAGGAATTATTTTGTTGAGTTTTTCAGGATCATAAAGCTCCTGTCTTCCTGAGGAATGGCTAAGACACCCACTAACCTTCAAGAATGCCCCCTATTCTGCCATCACACGGAAGAAATAGCTTGGTGCTTTTTGTCTGTAAAATGTTGGCTTTTGTGCTAAATTCATTTATCTTATGAAATTCTCCTTAATATTTCAACCATCATGATGTGTTTGGAAAGGGAACCACAGGCACTTATTGGATTGAAGTAACATCCACTCTTGGAGCTTCTTTTATGCTTTCTAAAACTAGGTAAATAACTGTATTTGATTTCCTAACCTCCAAATCCTTACTGATTTTATTTGGACTGAATGGCACTGCTGAGTTTTAAGGTAAACAAAGGAGGTTCTTGGAGGTGCTGGTGGTCCCTCTGCACTTGAAGTGAGCTCACGTGGAGTTCCGGCTTGTCAGTGGGGGAGGGGCTTTTTTCCTCAGAAGGAATTGGGCTGATGGCTTTTCTAAAAAGGTTTGGAACTCAAAGAATGTTTTGTTTTAATTCGGCACCACCAACACCCTGTTCCTCATACCCTTTTTGTTTTGTTTTGTTTTTGTTAATCCTCACCCAAGGATATTTTTCCATTGATTTTTTTTTTAGAGAGTATGGAAGGGAGGGAAGGTGGAAGGGGGAGAGGGAGAGGGAGAGGGAGAGGGAGAGGGAGAGGGAGAGGGAGAGGGAGAGGGAGAGGGAGAGGGAGAGGGAGAGAGAAACATCGATGTGAGAGACACATTGATTGGTTCGCCCCAACTGGGGTGGGGATCGAACCTGCAACCCAGGTAGTTCCCTTGACAAGGAATTGAATGCCCCACCCTTCGGTGCATGGACTGACGCTCTAACCACTGGACCACACTGGCCAGGGCCCCTTTAATTTTTCTTGAACTGAAAAGATAACCACCTGAAAAACATACTTTTCATTTTTTAAAAAATTTTATTTTAACAAAGTAAGCAGGGGTTTATTAGTTCAAGAAGTGGCCGACGCCTGGGGACACAGGCAAGCTAATGATCCAAGGTCTGGCTCCCTGATGGCTTCCAGGAATGGGTTGAATAGGGGAAAAAACCATTAATTGTGGTGACTAAGGGAGTTAGGATCGTGGTCATGGTCATGGTCTGTACTGACTGGTCAGTGCTAGGGTAGGGGTAGTTGTTCAGTGCATCTGGCCTGATGTCGGCCATGGCATTGCTTGGTTTCACCACTTTTCTGGGCCTGGAGCTGAAGCACTTCACTTTTTCAATAGTAAATCAAAGGCTGGTAATTTCTTAAAATGAATCATTGCAAACTCTGATTCTGCCACCAGAGGGCAATATGGTATTATGTCTTGAAGCTTTCTGAACCAGGGAAAACCCAAGTTGGTTTATCCCATCTGTACTGACATGTGAATTCCTTTTCAAAGTTCACATGTCAAACAAAATCAGACTGTTATGTTTTTATTCAAACTGCAATTACCAACTGATGGAAGTGTGTGTCTTGATTCTAAGAATAGATGTCAAACTTTCCCCCCTCCCTTAGAAGATAACAGATAGTTAATATATAATTTGTTTTTCCATCATAAAATTGGGGCAATTATAGCAATGATGTGGGTTAATCCTTGTAGTATATTTGATGAAAAGATACTAGTACCTTTAATTTGATTACTTTCATCTGTTGGACTTCTTTAGTTGCGTTAATTAAAAAAATTTTTTAATGTTTTACATTTGCATAAAGTATTATGTGTTTATTTGTATCTGCTCCTTCACTGAAATGTTGAATAACTTTTTTTTTTTATCCTTACCCGAGGACATTTTTGCATTTTCCTTCAGATAGAGTGGAAGGGAGAGAGGGGGGAAGAGAGAGAGAAACTTCGATGTGAGAGAGAGAAACTGCAACCGAGGTAAGTGCCCTTAGCGGGAACCGAACCCGGGACTCTCTGGTCCGCAGGCTGACACTCTAACCGCTGAGCCAAACCGGCCAGGGCTGAATAACTTTTTGATTTAATGATTTAAATGGTTAAATTCTGGGTTTCATATCTCCCCCCCTTTTAACATCTAAGTGACCTGGCCTATCCATGTCAGTGGAACCTCTGGCCAAGGGGAGGTGAGCAAAGCTCGAATAAGGGCTCCAAAATAACAGTAATTTATAAAGCAAACACTCCTACATGTTTCATCATTAATAATGTTAATACATAATTGTCTCTGAGTTTTCTGTTTTGGAACTCTAATGAGAGTAATCTCATTAACTTTATTACTTTTGAAATTCGATTTGTTTCTGGCTTTTCTTTGCTCTCAGGCAGGTATTGTATATGCATCAGGTTTTGTGCACACCAGTTTGGAATTAATCTCACTTAATATATACCATGCCTGTGCTTCAACAGTCTATCATAGCTAAGAGCCGAGGACCAAGAAGATGATTAGCTTTGATGAAAATCCCAAATGGCTGAATTGCATCTGATAAAAAGGTCATCCAACCTGGGCCAGGTAATAGCCATAGGGGTAGAGGAAGGGCTGAGTGTACAGCTGAGTGCACAGGTTCGCAATAATGTGGGTAGGTCGAGGGTGGGATCACCCAAGTACTGAGTGAATATCTACTCTGTGACTGTCGGCTTACCTTAGCTCATGCAGTCCTTCCAGTAAACCCACAGAGGAGAAAAGTTTATCAGGTGGGGCAGGAAAAATATCAGCCCTCAAAGATGTCTACTTCATAATCCCTGGAAACTGTGAGTATGTAATGGTGCATGGCAAGGGGAGGGTTAAGGTGGCAGGTGGAATTAAGGTTGCTAACCAGCTGACTTTTTTTTTTTTCTCATATGTTTTTACTGATTTGAGAGATTGAGAAAGGGAGAAGGAGAGAGAGATAGAAACATCGATGAGAAATAAACAATAACATCGATCAGACTGAATCCGCAGCTTGGGCATGTGCCCTGACTGGGAATCAAACTGGGACCTCTCAGTCCACGTGACGACACTCAGGCCACTGAGCCACACCAGCTGGGCACTAACCAGCTGACTTTAAAATAGGGAGATTATCTAGATTATCCAGGTGGGCCCAATGTCATCACAAGGTCTTTATAACCGGAAGAGGGAGAACTAGCAAGACCACGGCAGGGGAAGGCCTTAGCCCAAGACCGCTGACTTTGAGGTGGAGGAATGTGGCATCGTCCAGGATCTGGAAAAGACCCTCCAGAAGTGATATCGCTTGGGCACCTTGATTTTAATCCAGTGTGACCCATTTGGACTTCTGACCTCCGACTTGTAGGATAAATGTGTGTTGTTTTAAGCTACTAAATTTGTGATAGCTTGTTACAGCAGCCGCAGTAAACTAATAACACGGTGTTATGCAGTACAGGTTACAAATGCTATGTAGGGTCAGTCAGTCCAGCTGTATCATGGCTCAGAGGACTGAGAAAGTGAATTTCCTTGTTTTATGGATAAAGCGATAGTTTTTACCATCCTTCCCCTGGTAAACAAAAGATTAGGGGAAATTTGCTTTTGGTTCTATTCTATTTGAAATTTATTCTTAATCCAGTCATTTAAAAACTACCTCCAGGCAATGCTGAGTTTTGTTTTTAATAACTGTTTATTCTTTTTATTTCTTTGGTCACTTGCTCTGTTCTGATGGACTGTGTGTGTGTGTTGATGTGGTGGCAGTGGGTGAGGAGCTCCTGCTGCTCCGGTGTGGGCAGCGCTCAGCACGGCCTCCATCGCCTGCAGTCAGGCCAGTCTGTGCCAACAGGGAGAACCTGCACTCTTGGCCTCTGCCAAGCTCTGCACCTTCTTCCCCTGGAGGACCAGCCCAGCCTCCCCAGATGCTGCTTCAGCCAGGTCCATAGCACCCATGATCCAGAAAGGCCCTGTCGTCTGAATGCCGGGTTGTCTCAAGTGGTCTGTGCCCCTCAGATGGTCTTTCAGAGAGTCCCAGGGCCCATGGGCCTTGTATTCCCTCACTGCCCAGCCCCCTCTCTGCTCCTGACTAGTCTGACCCTCTACACACAACTCCTGGTCTAGTCATAATGAAAGACAGGGAGTAGAATTGATTTGAATTCTACGGCTTTGGTTCTTTATAAACTAAAGAAAATTCTAATACTCTTCCCAATAGCTAAGCCTGTTTTTCAGGCCTCTTGTCTTCCTACAGGGCCAAGTACTTGCCTTCTCTCGCCCCAGGGCAATAAATCTGGAGACTACAGAGGAATGTGTTTTAAAAGGGGCTGTTCAAATGTGTGCTTTAGGATTCGCTGTAAATGTCTCTGCAGCAGAGTGTTTTGTGTGGGTCTCAATCTGTCCATAGTAATGCTATCAGCTAGGAATGCCAGGCACTCACCTAATTGTGCCAGTCCCACAGACATTCCCCCAACCTGAGCCAAAGTTGTGGCAATATGCGCCTCAGCAACAACTTTCAGGGAAGTTTGAAAAACAAAGTTTATTACTCACCACTCAGAGGGTACACGGCAGGCCTGGGGCCAACAGCCAGGCTGAAGGTAGAAAGAGAAGGAGGGCATGTGGACCTACGGTTCTGCTTTAATTTGGGTCAAGGGTGGGATGCCTAGGGTTTTTTGGGTTCATTCTTTATTGATGAATTTAAAACACAAGGAGAATTAAAGTGTGGGAAGGGAAAAGTTGGGTCACTTAAGTGGTCAGTTATCGAGGTCACCCAGGGCTTTCTGAAAGGGATGGGTGGGGTGACCTGGCTCTTTATCTAGTTGTGTAGCTGACAGTGTGTTTATTTGAGATGATGGATGTCTTTGAAGTGGGTGTCTTGGTAATCAGAAGCTAATTGTTAGGGATTAGAGCTTGGTCTCTGTCCTCAAAGAACAGGCTTGTCAGACCCTATAATTCCTGGGCAGGTGGACACAGGCTGGAATGTCTCTGGGTAAGGAAATCTGGTCCTGTGGCCACCATCTGGAGGGGAAGGACAGTGTCTCCTTCCTATAATGAAAAGGGCATTTTCCCCTTTGCCTGGCATGGTTTACCAGGAAGAAAGGAATTACTAGCATTCTCCATTCTCCAGAAGTGGTTCCTTCTGCTGAAAGCTGTCTGCCTTAGAAGGGAGAGCAAAGGTGGGGGTGCTACTGTGAATGTCTGCTTCTCATTAGGCTGTGGGGGACAGACGGCTAGGTGGAGTTCATTAGCATGATTAAATAGTTTATCCTAAGAATGAATAAATACATTTCCTCGATCAACCTCAGTAGAAAGGAATGAAGCCTCGCGGACATTTTCAATTAAAAAAATCTGATTTTAACTTTTTGGGGAATAGTTTTATGTTTACTCCTTAACATACCATTTCTAATGATGTTCTTTGACTTCTAAAAGAACATATTTTATTGACCATAAAAATAAAACAATCTTTGTGGTGTCCAAACCATATTCCACAAATTCAGCCTGGAAGCATCTGTAAAAAGCAAATAAACAAACCAAAAAACACCATACAGACTTTTAGAGAATAAGATGTAACTTTTAAGAAGACAAATAAAGGTATTTTGGAAATCCATGCAGCCATTATGATGAATTTTTATAAAGTTGGGATTATGGATTTTGTGTGTAATTGGTGTGGCTGGAACTTGCCTACCCCAATATACATTCTCCTTTTCTTCCTTACTGACAGAACTCTGCTTTTGTTTGGGGAGCATTATGCCTCACTAAACAATGACATTTCTTGCCTTCCTTTGTAATTAGGTGGAGGGTCATGTGATACTGTCCTGAACAATCAGATGTAAATTGAACTGAGAATGGAAATTGCTATGTCAAGAGAACTAAAATGGAGCCAGGAGGCCATAAAGAAGTTTGTCTTATACATGTTCCACCCAACATATTTCTCCATTGACTTGTGAACTTCTCAGCCTTGCCTGGACTTTAATCTCTTCCTCACCATGGCAACCAGATCATCTAAGTTCCTTACTTTGAAAGAGCCAATACGTTTTGCCAACCAGCATTCTTCATTTGCATATTCAAACTAACTAATCTCAATCAACCTATCCAGAGTCCTTCATTTACCTGAAAGGACTAGATTGAGGACTGACTACCCATGTAACTGGAAGCTTTATAAGGCCTGCCTTTCTTTGTTCTTCTGGAGTACACTTTAGGTTGCTACCTGAATCTGTGTCTTCCAGTTGTAACCTCTATTCAAATAAATGCTTTTTATTTCTCTTTCAGTTTAGGCCTATTTCTTGATTTACAGAACACTGCTGAATATTTCTGGGATGCTTTACTTTCTTTTTTTGACTTCTACTACTTTTTTCCTTTGTTATTTTCCTTTTTTCCCCTCAGATTGGAATGTGAATTTGGTTGGCTTTACCTCTAGTAGACAGACATCTTGAGACCATGAAGTAAAGACTAAGAGAATCACAGAAGTCTAAGTCATGATATATTTGAGCTGCTGAACTAATGTCAGTTGGACTACTCCTGGATTTCATATGGCATAAGAAAAAAAGAATAACCCTAATTTAAGTGAATTGTGGTTAAATTTTCTGCATTTCTAACTTACATATGTCATTTCCCCAATGTAAATGTAATTACACTTCTTTTATTTTCTTATTAAAACACTTCAGCTGCCTTCTGCTCATGTTTGCAGGAAGTCTAGTCTCTTTCTCATCAGGTCTCCTCTCCTATCACCCTTCCCGCCTTTTATAGTTGACCAAAGGTATCCATTCTGCTTCCAAAACCAGGCAGAGAGAGAGAGAAAGGAAAACCTGATTGCCTACTACCAGTCTGTTGCTCACCACATGATGTTGTTGAAGAGTGTTTCTAAGCAATCTAATGCTTCATAACCTGCCTTTGCTACAGCCTTTTCTTCTAAAACATTTATCTGAAAATGTCATTATTTCACCTACTTTCTCGAAGGATGTATTTGCTAGGTATACAATTCTAGGTTTGCAGTAATTTTTCCCACCAGTCCTTTAAAAATATAATTTCATTGTCTTTGGCTTCCACTTTTTTTTTTGTAAGAAGTCACCCATTCGTTTTTTTACTGCTTCTTTAAAGGGAATTGTCTATTTTCTTCAAGCGTCTTTAAAATATTGTCATTGTTTTTTTAGCAGTTTTATAATGATGCAATGAGGTATGGATTTGTTTGTCTATTCTTTTTGGGGTTTGAAAGATTTCTTGAATTTGTGACTTGATATTTTTCACCAATTTTGGAAAATTTCCTTTATTATCTCTTCTAATATAGCTTCTATCCAAATTCTTTCTTCTACCACAATGAGTTTCCAATTATTTGTATGTTAAACTACTATTTTATTTCTTTTAAAAAAAAGTTTGTTTTTTAAAACTGATTTTTAGAGTGAGAGGAAGGGAGAGGGAGAGAGAGAGAGAAACATCGATGAGAGAGAAACATCAATCAGCTGCCTCCTGCACTCCCTTTACTGAGGATTAAGCCTGTAACTGAGGCATGTGCTCTGACTGGGGATTGAACTGGTGACCTCTTGGTACATGGGATGATGCTCAACCAACAGAACCACACTGACCAGGCTGTATGTTAAACTACTTATTGTATTCCCTATGTATCTCACCCTGTCTTTTGTGTTTTACTTCCTTTGTCTTTCTGTGCTTTATTTCTGGATATTTTCTGCCCTCTACTTTATTGTTTCCCTCTTCAGCTATATCTAATCTGTGGTTAGACCTTTACACTCAATTCTTAATTTTGCTGCATTTTTTAGTTTTAGAGTTTCCTTTTAAAAATAGTTTCTAGTTCTCTGAAAGAATTAAAAGTTGTGTCTTTTATCTAGTGGCACATATTAAGGATAACTATTTTTAATTCCATACTTAATATCAATTATCTGGAATCCAAAGGGTAGTTTTCCTTTTTGTTAGATTTCTTGTTTTCTAGTATGCTAGAAAGCCAGACATTATATATGGGAAAATTTAAATAATTTGTGCCCTAAAATACAAAGAAGATACAGATTAACATAATCTTAGTGCACAGTTAGAATTACCAGAGTGTTTTAAAAATTACTGCTGCTTGAAATCCATACTCGAAGATTATGACTCAGTTGATCTGGAGTTGGACCTGGACATCAGTATTTCACAAAACCTCCTTGAGTAATTTTAAAGAGTATTGAGTTCAGCTGTAACATGAAATATGATAAAGATGGTACAAAAAGGGAAACTAACTTAATTTCACTTATAAATATAGCTGCAAAATAATATACATAATTCAACTGTTATTAAAAATAATTAGACTTTAATTAAATAGACTTTATTGCAGTAACACTTGAATGATTTCCTAACAGAAAGTTTATGGGTATAATTTATTACATTTTCTATGGAGAAAATTCATAGGAACATATCATTAGATGTTGAAAATTTAACAATGGGATAAAAACTTTTAAATAGGAATGGAAAGAAGTTATAAAATGTAATAAAGTCTGTTTGGTGGATATTGATAATGCTTACCAATATCTAGTTTCTGGCACACAGATGGTTATATTTCCCAGACCTTTTGCAGCTAACTCGGTGGAGGTCACTTGAGTAGTTTTGGCTAATGGGCTGTGCTGCAGCATGGGAGAGTGTGTTATGAGAACATTGTGTGCTCTCTTCCTGCAGCATGGTGATCCAAAAGACACAGCCTACTTTGCCTCACTTCACAGGACAGCATGACTGGAGGTTGTTCCGACCTACAGCTGGCTTTGTTGGAGTTAGAAATAAATGTTAAGCCACTGAGATTTTGGAGTTGTTAGTTACCACAGCATAACCTCTCTTGACCAGAGGTTCTTGGGAAACTTCCTGCAAAGGGCCAGGTAGTAAATATTTTAGACAATATGGGTCATATGGTCTCTGTCACAAATACTCCACACCTCAATTGTAGCAAAAAGCAGCCATAGAAAATATGTAAATGAACAAGCTTGGCAGTGTTCCCATAAAGCTTTATTTACAAGAATGGGTGGCAAATTTAGTCCACAGAGCACAGTTTGTGCTGACCTCTGTTCTTGGCTAATGTTTTTGTCTACGCCTATCTCATTAAAAATATAATTCTAAGTAATAAAATCCTAAACTATTTCAATTACAAACAGGAACAAGCTGAATTGTCCTCACTATTGCCACTTAATAACAATATTTTAGAGGGTGTAGTTAATACAATATGATATAAAGTTGAAATAATTGGTATAAATATGGAGCAAAAAGATTTTTTTTGGCTGACAAAATAATCATATACTCAGAAAATACAAGAAACACTAGTAAAAATGATTGGGGTTTATAGGATAATTTGGTAAAATGACTGAATATGATAGATATACAAAGGTTGATTATCATATATGTGTGTGTGAATATATATATATATAATATATATATTCCTGATAGCAAAACATTGCATGATAATGAAAAAGAAAGTATTCACAATAATAGTAAAAATTACACAATGAAATGATTGAGTACATTTTAAATGAATGCTATAGTACCTATATGAAGAATAACATAATCTGAACAAATGGAAAGATAGCTTATGATGGAAAGGTTAATTATCATAAGAATGTCAGTTTTTCCGAAATTGTATTTCGAAAACAAAATGAGAATAGCCAAAATTTTTTTGAAAAATAAAGTGGGGGTATATGTGACTTGGTTGACCAAATATTAGAATGCATTATAAAATCAACAAAATAAAAAATAAATGGTATTGAGCATAAGAAGGAGGGGCAAAGGAGAAAGAGGCAAACAAAATAAAACAAAACCCAACAAACAAGACCCAGAGATATATTTAAAAAGGTTTCCTTCATATACCATTATGTATGACATGATTCAATTAGGTAACATTATGTGTACATATGTGTATGCATAATGATTTGTATGAAAGAATGATTGCCAAATTATTAATGGTGTTTATATCAGGATAGTGGACTTGCAATTGAATTTTTTTTTTTATCCTCACCCGAGGACATTTTTACATTTATCTTCAGATAGAGTGGGAAGGAGAGAGGGAGGAAGAGAGAGAGAAACATCGTTGTGAGAGAGACACATCGATTGGCTGCCACCCATACAACCCCATGGAGCTGGGGACAAACTGGAACCGAGGTACGTGCCCTTAGCGGGAACCAAACCCGGGACTCTCTGGTCCACGGGCCGACGCTCTAACCACTGAGCCAAACTAGCCAGGGCGCAATTGAATTTTTAATTTTTCCTTGTATTTTTAGAGGTTATTAATGTACTGATGATGTACAATTCATCTAATCAGAAAACATATACATGTTTTAAAATTACAAACAAAACCCCCCTAAGAAAACAACAAAAGAAGAGATGAAACCATAGAGATGTCACATTTATGGCAGTAGTGCCTTAATCTCCCTTTATACACTAATGGCATAAATCACTAGTGACCCACTATGCTTTCCTACAAGGCTACGATAGAAAGATCCTACTCATCAATCAATCGAGTTGTCTGTCCTGGATTAGGTGATTTTAGTAGTGAAACAAGGTAAGGAGTTGCATGGAGTAGCTGAAGAATACGCCCTAGTCTAGTGTGCCTAGGAAAGTAGTTAATGCAAGAGACTCTGGTATTTGAGCTCACTAGGACCACAGAATTGCTAATTCTTTGTAAAAACTGAGTAGATAAAGACCTAGCCCTGGCAAGCCTTTCAGAGGGAAATTGTTGACCTTTCACCTAGGGAAGTCTGTTTTTTATTTTTCCAATTACAGTTGATATACAATATTAGTTTCAGGTGTACGACATAGTGATTAGACATTTATATAACTTATGAAGTGATCACCCTAAGTCTGACACCATAACTAGTTATTACAATACTATTGACCGTATTTTCTATGCTGTACTTGAACATGCTGTTTTTATAACTGGGATTTTGTACAGCTGAATCCCTTCTCCTTTACCACTTATCTCCCAATCCCCCTCTGATATGGCAACCATCAATTTGTTCTCTGTATCTATGAGTTTGTTTCTGTTTTGTTTATTCATTTATTTTGTGTTTTTTTTTTTTAGATTCCACATATAAGTGAAATCATATGGTATTTATCTTTTGCTGTCTGCTTATTTATTTCACTTAGCACAATACCCTGTAGGTCTATCCATGTTGTGGCAAATGGCAAGATTTCATTTTTTATGGCTTAGTAATAGTCCATTGCATATATGTACCATATTTCTTTACCCATTCATCTATTGAGGGACACTTAGGTTGCTTCCATATCTTGGCTACTGTAAATAATGCTGCAATGAACATAGGGGTGCGAATATCTTTTAGAATTAGTGTTTTGGATAAATATCCAGAAGTGGAATTGTTGGGTCATATGGTAGTTCTATTTTTAACTTTTTTTTTTTTATCCTCACCCAAGGACATTTTTGCATTCATCTTCAGATAGAGCAGGAGGGAGAGAAGGAGAAGGAGAGAGAGAGAAACATTGATGTGAGAGAGACACATCAACTGGTTGCCACCCACACGACCCCAAACAGGCTGGGCACAAACTGCAACCGAGGTACGTGCCCTTAGCGGGAACCGAACCTGGGACTCTCTGTCTGACGCTCTAACTGCTGAGCCAAACCAGCCAGGGCCTATTTTTAACTTTTTGAGGAAACTTTTTATACTGTTTTCCACAGTGGCTGCACTAACTTGCAATCCCACCAACAGTGCACAAGGTCCCTTTTCTCCACATGCTCACCAGTACTTGTTGTTTGTTGATTTGTTGATGGCAGCCATTCTGACAAGTGTGAGGTGATATCTCATTGTAGTTTTAATTTGCTTTTCCCTGATGATTACTGATGTTGAGCACCTTTTCATGTATAGTAAGTCCTCAACGTCATTGATAGGTTCTCGGAACTAACTTTAAGTGAAACGTCATATAACAAAACCAATTTCACCATAGGCTAATTGATATTAAGTTGTATGGCATATTTCTGATCATAGAAAGCATCTCCAAAATTCTAAATAAAGACTCCAAACACTGCTAATATTAAACATTGAAATAAATGTGAACTATATATACATTTTAGAAAGATGAGGAAAAACAAGTATGTGCATTCTTTTTTATTTATTTTTTTTATTTATTTATTTTTTTTATTAATTTATTTTTGTTACAGATGGTTCTCCTTTTTTCCCCATTGACACCCTCCTCCCCATCCCCCCCCCCGTCCCCAGCTTTGTTGTCCATCAGTTACGCATATATGCGCTTAAGTTCTGAGGTTTATCTCTTCCCTCCCCCCTCACCCCCTCTTCTGAGGGGTGTCAGTTTATACCCTACTTCCACATCTCTGGGTCTACCCTGTTCCTCACACTGTTATGTTCATTATATTCCACAAATAAGTGAGATCATGTGATATTTGTCTTTCTCTGCTTGGCTTGTTTCACTCACGATAATACTCTCCAGGTCCCTCCATGTCGTCTCAAAGCATAAGAGATCTTTCTTACAGCTGCATAGTACTCCATTGTGTATATGTACCACAGCTTTTTTATCCATTCATCCACTGATGGACACTTGGGCTGTTTCCAGATCTTAGCTATTGTAAATAGTGCTGCTATGAACATGGGGGTACATGTATTCTTTCTGAATGGTGTTTCAGGCTTCTTAGGGTATATTCCTAGAAGTGGGATCACTGGGTCAAATGGTAATTCAATTTTTAATTTTTTGAGGTAACACCATAGTGTTTTCCACAGTGGCTGCACCAGTCTGCATTCCCACCAGCAGTGTACTAGAGTCCCCTTTTCTCCACAACCTCGCCAACACTTGTTTGATGATTTGTTGATGGCGGCCATTCTGACAGGTGTGAGGTGATACCTCATTGTTGTTTTAATTTGCATCTCTCTGATGATTAGTGATTTTGAGTATTTCTTCATATGACTCTTAGCCATTTGTATGTCCTTTTTGGAGAGGTGTCTATTTAGTTCCTCTGCCCATTTTTTAATTGGGTTCTTTGTCTTCTTTTTGTTGAATTGTATGAGCACTCTGTATATTTTGGAGATTAACCCCTTATCTGATGTATCATTGGCAATTATGCTCTCCCATACAGTGGGTTCCCTTTCCGTTTTGATGGTTGTTTCTTTTGCTGTGCAGCAGCTTTTGAGTTTGATGTAGTCCCATGTGTTCATTTTTCCCTTTGTTTCTGTTGCCTTAGGTGATGTATCAGTGAAGATTCTACTGCGTATGATGTCCGAAATTTTGTTGCCTACATTTTCTTCTAGGATTTTTATGGATTCATGAGTCACATTTAAGTCTTTTATCCATTTTGAGTTTATTCTTGTGTATGGTGTAAGTTGATGGTCTAGTTTCATTTTTTTGCATGTAGCTGTCCAATTTTCCCAACACCATTTATTAAAGAGGCTGTCTTTACTCCATTGCCACCTTTGTCAAATATTGATTGAGCATAATGTCTTGGATCAATTTCCGAATTCTCTGTTCTGTTCCACTGGTCTATATGCCTGTTCTTGTGCCAGTACCAGGCTGTTTTGATTACAGTAGCTTTGTAGTATAAGCTGATATCCGGTATTGTGATCCCACCTACTCTGTCCTTCTTTTTCAAGATTGCTGTGGCTATCCGGGGTCTTTTTTGGTTCCATATGAACTTTTGAAGTATTTGTTTTAGTTCTGTGAAATATGTCACTGGTATTTTGATGGGGATTGCATTGAATCTATAGATTGCTTTGGGTAATATGGACATTTTAATGATGTTAATTCTTCCAATCCATGAACAAGGTATGTGCTTCCACTTTTTTATATCTTCCTCTATTTCTTTTTTCAATGTCCTGTAGTTTTCTGCAAATAGGTCCTTCTTTGGTTAAGTTTATTCCTAGGTATCTTAATTTTTTTGCCGCGATGGTAAATGGAATTGTTTTTTTAGTTTCTCTTTCTGTGAGTTCATCATTGGTATACAAGAATGCCATTGATTTCTTGACGTTAATTTTGAATCCTGCTACTTTGCGAAATTCATTTATTAAGTCTAGTAGATTTTTGATGGAGTCTTTAGGGTTTTCTATATATAATATCATGTCATCTGCAAATAATGACAGTTTCACTTCCTCCTTTCCAATTTGGATCCCTTTTATTTTTTCTTCATGTCTGATTGCTGTGGCTAAGACTTCCAGTACTATGTTAAATAAGAGTGGTGAATGTGGGCATCCCTGTCTTGTTCCTGTTCTTAATGGAAATGTTTTTAGTTTTTGCCCATTGAGTATGATGTTGGCTGTAGGTCTTTCATATATGGCCTTTATAATGTTGAGATATGATCCCTCTATTCCCACATTGCTGAGCATTTTTATCAGAAATGGGTGCTGGACTTTGTCGAATGCTTTTTCAGCATCTATTGATATGATCATGTGGTTTTTATCTTTCATTTTGTTTATGTGGTGTATCACATTTATTGATTTGCGAATATTGAACCAGCCTTGCATCCCTGGGATGAATCCCACTTGGTCATGGTGAATAATTTTTTTGATGTATTGCTGGATCCGATTTGCTAGTATTTTGTTTAGGATTTTGGCATCTATGTTTATCAGGGATATTGGTCTGTAGTTTTCTTTCTTTGTAGTGTCTTTTTCTGGTTTTGGAATTAGGATTAAGCTGGCCTCATAAAACGAGTTTGGAAGTCTTCCTTCTTCTTGAATTTTTTGAAATAGTTTGAGGAGAATGGGTGTTAGTTCTTCTTTGAATTTTTGGTAAAACTCCCCCGTGAAGCCATCTGGGCCTGGGCTTTTGTTTGCTGGGAGAGTCTTGATTACATCTTCAATTTCCTTAGCTGTTATTGGTCTGCTCAAGTTTTCTATCTCTTCCCGGTCCAGTTTTGGGAGACTATGTGTTTCTAGAAATGTGTCCATTTCACTTAGATTGTCGAATTTGTTGCCATATAAATGTTCATAGTATTTGTTAACGATCCTTTGTATTTCTGTGGTGTCAGTTGTTACTTCTCCTCTTTCATTTCTGATTTTGTGTATTTGAGTCCTCTCTCTGTTTCTTGGTGAGTCTAGCTAAGGGTCCATCAATCTTGTTTATCTTTAAAAAAACCCAACTCTTTGTTTCATTGATCCTTTGAATTGTTTTTCTGGTCTCTATGTCATTTATTTCTGCTCTGATCTTTACTATTTCCTTCCTTCTCCTTGCTCTGAGGTTTTCTTTTTTTTTGCTTTCTAGTTCTTTAAGTTGTGAGGTTAGATAGTCTATTAGAAATTTTTCTTGTTTCTTGAGGTAGGCCTGTAGTGCTATGAACTTCCCTCTCAGAACTGCTTTCGCTGAATCCCATAGATTTTGTGTTGTTGTGTGTTCATTTTCATTGGTTTCCAGTAAGTTTTTAATTTCTTCCTTGATCTCCTCAGTAACCCATTTGTTGTTTAATAACATGCTATTTAGCCTCCAAGTGTTCAAATGTCTTTGCATGTTGCAGTTGATTTCTAGTTTCATGCCATTGTGATCTGAGAAGATGCTTGATATGATTTCAATCTTCTTGAACTTGTAGAGACTTAGTTTGTGTCCTAACATGTGGTCTATCTTTGAGAATGTCCCATGTGCACTTGAGAAGAATGTGAATTCTGTAATTTTGGGGTGTAATTATCTGTAAATATCTATTAAATCCATTTGGTCTAGTGCTTCATTTAGAGTCTCTGTTTCCTTGTTAATTTTTTGTTTAGAGGATCTATCCAGTGATGTCAGTGGGGTGTTGAAGTCCCCTGCTATGATTGTATTGCTGTCGATTACTCCTTTGAAGTCCTCCAGAAGATTTTTAATATATTTTGGTGCTCCTATATTGGGTGCATATATGTTCACCAAGGTTATGTCTTCCTGTTGGATAGATCCTTTCAATATTATGTAGTGACCTTCTTTGTCTCTAGTTATGGCCTTCATTTTGAAATCTATTTTATCAGATATGAGTATTGCTACCCCAGCTTTTTTTTCCTTTCGATTTGCTTGGAAGATTTTTTTCCATCCCTTCACTTTCAGCCTATGTGAGTCTTTTGTTGTGAGGTGGGTCTCTTGTAAACAACATATATATGGGTCATGCTTTCTTATCTAGTCAGCTACTCTGTGTCTTTTTATCGGAGCATAAAATCCATTTACCTTTAAGGTGATTATTGATATGTACTTATTTATTGCCATTTTTGTTTAGTGTGGTTCTATTTTCCTTCCTATTTCTTCTACTAATTACAGCAGTCCTTTTAACATTTCTTGCAGTGCTGGTTTGGTGCTAATGTATTCTCTTAGCCTTTTTTTGTCTGAGAAGCTGTTTATTTGACCTTCTATTTTGAATGATAGCCTTGCTGGGTAGAGTAGTCTTGGATTCAGATCCTTGTTTTTCATGACCTTGATTACTTCATGCCATTCCCTCTGGCCTGTAGTGTTTCTGTTGAGAAGTCAGGTGATAGCCTTATGGGGGGTTCCTTTGTAGGTAACCTGTTGCTTATCTCTTGCTGCCTTTAGGATTCTCTCTTTGTCTTTAATTTTTGGCATTTTAATTACTATGTGTCTTGGTGTGGGCCTGTTTGGGTTCTTCTTACTTGGGACTCTCTGTGCTTCTTGAACTTGAATGCCTTCTTCCTTCACCAAATTAGGGAAGTTTTCTGTCACTGTTTCTTCAAATATATTCTCTAACCCTTGCTCATTTTCTTCTTCTTCAGGGACTCCAATGATGCGAATGTTATTACGTTTCCAGTTGTCCCACAGTTCTCTTAAGCTATCTTCCTGTTTTTTCATTGTTTTTTTCCTTTTGGTTTTCTGATTGGTTGATTTTTTCTACCCTTTCTTCTAATTCACTGATCCGGTCCTCAGCTTCCTCTACTGTGCTGTTTAGTCCTTCCAATGTGTTCTTCATTTCTGCTATGTCATTCTTCATTTCTTCTTGCTGCTTCTTAATTTCCACTTGGGTGGTTTTCAGTATATCTATGTCTTTGCTCATGGTGTTGATGTCCTTACTCATGCTGTTGAGCTTCCTCAAGATCATGGCTCTGAATTCTAGCTCTGTTAACTTGCTTAACTCCATTTCATTTACCTCATCTTCGGTAGAGGTCTCTTGTTCTTTCATTTGGGATCTGTTTCTTTGTTTCCCCATTTTGGCTATCTCAGTGGTTTTTGGAGACTGCCAAATTTTTTCTATGGATGTTGGTGTTCTGTTTTTTGTGGCTCCCTCTACTGGGTTTGGATAAGCGTGGGAGGACCCACGTTAAACACCACTGTCAAGTCTTACTTTCCTGGGTAGATTTGCAAGCCCAGCAAATGTTAAGTTATCCTCTAGCTTTTTGCCTAGAGGCTGTAGTCGTGGTTGATTGAAGAGCCTTGGGTTTTCAGTTGAATGAAAACCTCCCTCAGGTGTTCAGAGTGAGAGGATTTCCAGAGGGTAGGGCAGATGCTGGTAGTTAATGAGCCTCAGTTTGCATTTCAATGGCTCACCAGGGTGTGGCTGGATCTCCCAGGGAGGGGCTGCTGCCTCTCCCCAGAGCCCTGGGATGGAGTAAGATGGCCAGGCCACAGTCCTGCGTGGCCGCAACTCAGCAAAAGCTCTGAGCGCCCTCCAAATCCCGAGTATCCCCACACAGTTCCAGTCCAGTCCACCCTCCCTTTGCCGGAGCCCAGGTGAGTGGCTGTGGCTATTTTAGCGCTCTGCCCTGGCTCTGCGCTGTGGAGCCAGCTCGGGCTTTAACCCCGAGGGCGGTGCGCTGCTCATGGCTAAGGCCGCTGCTGTCCGTGGGCTCCCAGCCCCCCTCTCGCATCTCCACAGTCCTACCAGGATCGATTCAGTGTCCCTGGTTGTATGGTCCTCGCAAGCTGCTTTTCTGTTGCTTTTTCCCAACGATTTGTCTTTATTTTAGTTGTAATTCCATTTTGGTCCTGGGAGACGGTCTGTGTAGCTTCCATTCACTCTGCCGCCATTTTTTCTCTCTGTGCATTCTTTTCTAACCCGCTCATTTCAATTCAGGGTTGTGGGCGGCTGGAGCCTGTTCTGGCAGCTTAGGACACAAGTCAGGAACAGACCCTGGCCAGGTCACCCTCCCACTGCAGGGCACCCACGCCCCTCCCCCCCCCCACAGACACTTGCTCAGACTGGGACAATGTAGAAATGCCAGTTCACCTCACTGCCCATCTTTGGATGTGGGAGGAAGTTGGAGTTCCTGGAGAAAACCCATGCAGAGATGGGGAGAACATGCAAACTCCACGCAGACAGTGACCTCCGCCAGAAATTGATATTTTTCTTCATTAACGTCATTCAAGGACCTATTGTACCTCTTTGCCATTTGTTTGTCTTTGAGAAAATGTCTGTTTAGTTCCTCTGCCCATTTTAAAATTGTATTATTATTATTATCATTATTTTGCTTTGAAGTAGTATGAGTTCTTGGATATTTTGAATATTAACCCCTTATCATATATATGATTTGCAAAAATTTTCTCATTCCTTAGACTGCCTTTTCATTTTATTGGTGGTTTCTTTTATTGTGCAGAAGCTTTCAGTTTGATGTAGTCCCACTTGTTTATTTTTGCTCTAGTATTTTAAATGAGCACAAAGAAATATTTTATGTTAACTGAGAGAACAAAAAAATTGAGAGTTCAATCTGCTGTCTGTGGCGTGGCTTGTAAGGCTGTACTAGCTTGCATGTACTGAGGAGTGCAAACATTATGAATGGTGGGAACACCAATAAGAAATCACTTTCTTCCAGCTTTGCTGACTGCAGGAGTCTGGGCAGTGAGACTGTGGGGCAGTGATTGTGCCTCCTGCCCTGGTGGTTCAGGTTGCTGCTGTCACTGGCCAATAATGATGGTAAATGAACTCACCTCTTATTAAATCTGTGACTGCTCCCCTGATAAGTGCCCAGAGTGTGCACCCAGATGCTTTCATGAGAAAACTAATTAGGTTGTTCTGTACAAAAGGAGCATATGCTAAATGTTTATGAAACTTCCGATAACAAATAACCAGCCTTCCTGGTGTCATTATCAAATGCCACCAGTTGTTCCTCATTTTTTTCTGGTGGTATTACTGCTTAATTAAAACCTATCAATCAATTCAATCAGTTCATCAGAATCTGTTACGGTTTGATTGTGTGCTCCACACCAGGTTTAGCACAGGAGACAACAGAAACTGAGCATGACACAGTCACTGCCTTCAAGGAATTGCAAGTCTGTTTGGGAGCAGTGGCATAGCTGTGGGAGCAATCAGGCTGTGCAGGGCTGCACCGAGGGCAGGGAGAGGAGTTTTCTAAGGCTTTCTGGAAGGGTGAGATGGAGCCTGGCCCGAAAGGATAGTAGGAATGGATAGGTTGAAGGAAGGGAGGAGGGCATTCCAGGGCGTGTGTGTAGGGCGGGAAAGGGTGAGGAGGATTCAGCTTAGTGTAAACTGGGGACAGCGAGGCCCCCAGGTTTACCTTTGTGAGTGTGAAAGACCAATTTCTGTCTGCACTGCCAACAGAGGGCAACCGCTCCACCCACTGTGGGAGGACTAGGGAAGGGTGTCACAGGACCTCTGGATTCAACAAAAGCCTGTGGTTCTGTGCATTTCTCACTCATTCAAACCTGCTGTGAGGGGGGCAGCTCCTCGGGTGGGACGAGTGGGACCTGACACCAAGGCCCCTCTCTGCGGTTCTCGTTGCAAGGGCGTCAGGCAGAGTCTGGATGGTTTAGGGCAAGGTCCTGAACCTCCGGCCTCAGTTTCTTCATCTATACGATGGGGATAATGACAGGTTGTTAGGAGTATAAGCACTTAGCACATTGCCTAACAAGTATTTGTGCAATGTGTGTATATATATGTAATAATATATTAAATATATATTTATAACATACTTAATATATAATTATATAACAAAATATAACTTTATATATTATATAATATGTAAATATATTTATAAATATATAAAATATATTTATATTTTGTTATATAATGTTATATATTACATATTTTGTTATATATAATATATAAATATATATAACATATATTATATATAACTACATCTATTATAAATTATACAATTTGTAATGTAATTTATATTTATAAAATATTTATATATAACATTAAGTGTATTTATATTTATAATTATTGATATGAATTATAAAATGCATTTATAAGGACCCCAAAACTCATGGCTTGTCTCTGGTTCCTTTTTCATATGCAACCTCTACTTGAGAAGAACAAATGGATAGGGATTTATCTCCAGGTGGACAGGAAAAGGAAATCCTCCTTTGTACCGTGCTCCAGTTTTTGGTGCTTTGCATTACCCTCCTTTCATCTCAGCTTGTGGCTCTATTTCAAGGGTGAGGAGGCTGAGGCCATAGGAGTGAAGCTGATTTCCTTAACCCTGCTTAGGTAAAGCAGTGTGAGGGGCCCATCCAGGTCTTCTCACCTCAAGTCCTGTGCCCCAACCAGGATACCAGGCTTCTTGGAGGGACCCAACAAATTTAAACAGATCCCCTTCTTTATCACCTCTGGCCCTGAACTCTTGACCATTTTTCTTTAGCAAGATTCATCTCTTTTGCTTATTCTTAGAGAATTTAGATCCCCACCAATACCAGGCCGAGGTGGGCCAGGTGTGACCTGTGAGCCCAGCTGAAGTCTGGCCTGTGCAATATCACCATCAGGCTCGATCCCAGGCGCCGGTACCTGCAAAGAGCTGACTGAAGTGGGTTTGGGGACAGTCCAGCACACCTAGAAGCCTAACACGAGTATTGTCCAGAACACAGAGCTGGTACCACCCACCACCTTTCTCAAGTATATTTTGTATGAAAAGATCTCCAACATGGGAATGTTTCCTTTATTCCTTCTAAAATTATCTAGATCACTGACACCATTGCTTTGTTGACTTAGCTAATGCCATTCAAGTTTACTTTTGTTATAAGCATTATTTTTGCCACTCTTTACCTACCACACAGGTAATTAAACACAAGGAGAAAAAATAAACCTGGCTTTCCTCCCCAATTTACCATCTTCACAAACAAGGTGCCCGCTGTTTGTCTCTGAAGGCACAGGGTGTTTGGAACCCTGAGAATGCAGACAGAGAAATTGTTAGGGTCCACTAGGGCTTTTTCTCTGTGCAAACAAATCCTGGGGTGCAAACGTAGGCCTTCTGTGCTCATCGACACTGCTTCACTGGTCCTGAGAATGTGTGAGGACCTGACGCACTGACTCTGGGCATGAAGGCATGTGGTGCCTTCCCCTTACACCTTTGGCCAGGTGTGACTTGGCCGCCTCCCCAGGCCAGTCTGCTTTCCACTTTTCACATCCGGCCTTGGCCACCAGGGACTTTAGGGCACCCAGGAGAAACGCCAGTGGGCTCTATTCCCTAGGGACAGTCACTTTGAAGTGTGTGATCTTCGAGCCCACTTGGCCAAGATAAGTAATAGCATCCCCCCAGCACAGACACATAAATATGATTTTTCTACATGCAAGTTATTGAGAATAGTCAAAGGCAAAAGCTTATCACAACTTTGAATAAATTCCTTCTCATAAACTCTCTTGTCCTTTGAATTGGCAGAAAGTAAGTCCATGCAAAGCAGCTGTGAGATTGTAGGAGCAGGTAGAAGGTGACAAGAGTATGAACTGACCCTCTTCAGAGCCCAACTTTCATTTCATGCGGAGTACTTTGTCCTTCCGTCAACACTTTCTTCATTCCTGTCCCCAATCCTGGCTGCTTACTTAATCAGCTGACATTCGCCTGTTTTTGCCCTAAACCAGAAATGAGTAATAATATAAAATGGATTCATTTGCAGGTCTCTTGCACTGCACCTAAACCCAATATTCAGGGTCTGATGCTGTGGAAATGCAGAATAGATTTCTAAACTGTGTAATAAGAGAATGTGGACACCACTAGGTGTCTATTTCTCTTTTGAGGTTCAAAATATCAACCAGCCCTAGCCGGTTTGGCTCAGCGGTTAGAGTGTCGGCCCTCGGACCAGAGAGTCCTGGGTTCGGTTCCCGCTAAGGGCACATACCTCAGTTGCAGTTTGTCCCCGGCCCCGGTTGGGGTTTTGTGGGTGGCAACCATTTGATGTGTCTCTCTCACATCGATGTTTCTCTCTCTCTCTCTCCCTCCCCCTCTAACTGAAGAAAATGCAAAAATGTCCTCGGGTGAGGATAAAAAAAATATATATCAACGAAAATATTATAGCCAATCACCCTGGGTAGGCTATCAGGGAAGTGCAACCCAACCCCTCGCCCTCCCCAGGCACTTTGGGAAATGATTTGTCGTCAGAGGTTGAGGCACTGAGGGGGAAAAGGGGAAGTTGTCCTTGGCAGTTGATCTGGAGCCTTCCCATGTCTGAGCACTCGTGAGGTTTTTCTGTATTTCTTAAACATGACTTTTAAATGGGAGTTTGTGATTTTGTAGCCCCCTGAATTTACAGGTCTTTTGAAGCTAGAGGAGTTGTGGGTGAGGATGAGGGGAGCGTGGGGGGAGCTTTAGCTACTCTGGAGAAAGTAAGGCAGAGCTGACTCCGGACTCCAGGTCTGGAGAGGGTGGGTTGGACTCTTCCTCTGGAGCTCCCTTGAACACCTTCAACTTAGGGGGCAGCCTTGATTCCAGGTTTCCTGTATCATTTTTATTTTTATTTATTTTTTAATCCTCACCGAGGATATTTTTCCATTTATCTTCAGATAGAGTGAGATGGGGAGAGAGAAAGGGGGGGGGGGAGAGAGAGAGAGAGAGAGAGAGAGAAACATTGGTGTGAGAGAGACACATTGGCTGCCTCCTGCACTACTCCGACTGGGGCCGGGGACTGAACTACAACCGAGATACATATCCTTTACCAGAATCGAACCCGAGACTCTTTGGTCAGCAGGCTGACGCTCTAACCGCTGAGCCATACTGACTAGGGCTCCTGTATTATTTTTAGATTGCATTCCCCTACTTTGATTTGGAAAGTTGCTTTCCTTCAACTTCCCCTTGATTTCAGTAATCTCTTCCTGAATGTCCAGGGAACTCCTGTCACCACAGCTTTTCTGTCAGAAAAACTCACACTGCAGTGCTGGAGGGTCCCCGAGCTGTCCACGCAGTGTGTAGAGCAGCTTGGGGAGTGGAGGTGGCACAGGCTGTCCTCAGGCACAGGGGCCCTAAGGGGCAGGCACTTGAGTGTGAGATAGTTTTGTGTAGGGGTTGAAGGAAAGTGCTGATTTCACAGTCACTTCCTCCACTCCCCGTAAGTTACCCTCTGAGGGGAGAAGGGAGGGTGTTTTTTCAGTCATAATCCTGTCTCTTTGACTAACTTTCATTTTGCTTTGAAATAAAAAAAATAAGAATACTACTTATTTAGTATTTACAAAGGACCAGGTAAGATTCTAAACACTTCATGGAGATAGTAACTTATTTAATCTGTGCAACAACCCCACATGGTAGGTATTCTGTTTTTAATCCCAATTTCACAAATGAGGAAACTGAGGCACATGTTTTAATGATACAAGTATGGAACGAGACCATTGTTTATTATAGATCTCTTTGTGGTGAGGTTCTGAGCCACGTCAATAAGTCAGCCATGGTTGGCCTCCCTAAGTTCACACAGCAGCCCCAGTCTGTTTGTCTGCTGGGTTACCTTTTACACCTTACATTTCAGGACTCACTTCACTCAGCTTCTTCATTTCACCACAAGGTCATGTCTTTTCCTCTCAAATGGACTCTGCTTCAGGAACTGCATGGAGGGGGCTGCAAGGTGACGTGGCCCATTCAAACACTGGGTTCTTCCTTGTAAACTGCTCTCTCAGCTCCAGAAAAAGGAAGCAGATGGTCACCACGAGATCGGCCTTATTTTAGGTGTGCTAAATTCACAGGCCTCTAATTCCTCAAATTTCCTGAGATCCTAGGAAAAAAAAAGTCTATCAGCCCATTGTCATTCAACTTCTTCAAATTCTGAATAACCATGAGGCTAATATATTTGGATAAATATACACTCAGAGCCCAGACAAGCACGTTAAAAAAGAAAGATCTGGAGGTTCCTACTGAAGGGTGATGCTGAAGATGCTAAAGGGGAGGCTGAGCAGGTGAAGAGCATTTGGGGCGGTCGTAGTGAGGGTGATGTCTGTGGAGCCGCACTGACTTATCAGCCACTAGTGTTTGCCCAGTGGCCCTTTTCACTCTCACAGAGAAAACAGAAATGGCCAGGAGAAAACTTCGTGAACTTTCTGCCACCACATCTACAACCTTCCTTCTTCCCTTCTTGCCTATTCTCCTCATAGCCTGTTGCTGCGGAGAAAGTGAGGCAACTCCTCTTGTCACAACCCAACTCTCCCTGTGCTAGGGCCCTCTTCCCTTTCATCTCCACAGGGACTTCTCTTTGAGATTATTTCTTAATCACCTGTGTCTTCTGGCTCTTTCTATAAGTTCCTTCCCATCAACATTCAAACGTACTCAGGTCTCATTCTTAAATTAAAAAAATCTCTCCTGACCTACTTTCCACATCTCCCTCTGGCAACTACTTGGCGTGTTCATCAGTGTTTGTCTCTGCACGCATCCCCACTTCTCCTTCCTTCCTAGATTCTGTTGCCACCAACACAGCTCTCAACAAGGCCACCAATGACCATCTTGTGGCTACCGAGCCAATGAATCTTGGCAGCATTTGACTCTGCTGATCATCTCCTTGTCCCTGAAACATTGTCTTAGATTTTGTGACATTTGTTGACCCTCTTCTGGTTTTTCCTTCTTCCTTTCCACATGATCCTGTCAGTCTCTTTGCAGGTATCTTCCTCATATCTCCCTTTGTGTTAAGCTTCTTGGGGATTATGTCTTGGTTTCTCTTCCTTCTCATTTTACATGCTCTGCTGATCAATTCTATCTCTTCCCATGGCTTGAACTATTTTCTGTGTCTTCTGGCAACTCACACCTAAATATCCAGCCTAGTTGTTTCTCCTGAACCTCAGATATGCACAACCCACCATGAATGTTCATCTCTACCTGGGTGTTTATGGGCACCTCAAACTCAACATGTCCAATATTGAGCTCTTTATCCTTCGTCTGTAAAGTCTTGTCCACTCCTCCTCTCCTGTTTTCAAACTCAAGTGAATGAGACCACTCTCCACCCAGTGGCCCTGTTCAGAACGCTGAGTCACCCTTGACTGCTACATTGTTCTTGCCTCCCCACTATCCATTCAATCACCATGTCCTGTGAATTCTATGTCCCAAATTCTCGAATCTGTGCATATGTCCCTTTGCCCACTGTGGCTCCTATATCCAGGCTGCCATCAGCTCTTGCCCAAGTTACTGAGCCTGCCTCCTAAGTTGCTCTGTCTCAAGTCTTACTATTTTTCAATACGTTTTCTGAACTGCAGCTAGAGTTATCTTTTTTAAAATGCACATGTCATCAAGGCAGTCCTCTGATTAAAAATTTCAGTGGATTCTGTGCTTTTAGGAAGAAGTTCAAACTTCTTAGCTTATGTGGATTTTCATGTCTTGGCCCCACCTTCCTCCACTCCCATCTCTTGCCCTTGCTTATCTGTGACAGATTTTTTACTTTCTTCAAGAAATAAAATGTGGGCAGTCTAAATCTCCCTTTGTCCATGGTGATTGGCCAACTGCAACTCATTCTGTAGTCCTGAGGGTTTTGACAGTGGCAGGCTGGGAATGACACCTTACTTTTGGAAAGCCTATGGCAAGTTCTTTTGAGCCAGCAAGACCTCTGGCATCTTACCCTGAGGTTTACCAGTTTTCTTGTCATCTTCACTTCTTAACTAAAAAAGTGGGAGGGGAAGAGGGTGGTGGATCTTCAATATTTAAAAACACCAAACCCAACAAAATCTATGTGGATATTGCAATTATTACTATGCTGAATTAACGAACTCGATCCTCTCCTTTTTGGCTGGAAGAACATAAAAATCCCAATGAAAGGAAACAGATGTCGCTGCTTTGAGCATTTCCAAAGGAAACTGCAGTAAAATATGAAACATCACCATATAAAAGCCTGCTGTGTAACAGAGATGTTCTGATATTGTTTTCGTTTGCCAGCTGTGTGTAAGTGGAATTGGTGCCTCTGGCCAACAAAGACCCCACATCAGAGTAATAACAACAACAAAGTAATGCGAATGTTCAGGAAAAAAAACAAAACAAACCCTAACTGCGCTTCTAACTGTGCTTGATTTTCCTTTTAACCAAAAGCCATGTAAAAGAAGTGAGTTCAAAGAGGACTTGTGGGTTGGTAATTAAAAGTGATTTATGAACCAAGGAGGAGAAAAGAGGATCATCAGGAAGAACAATCTCTGGCGATCAATTAATTTATAAGCCCCAGTTAGCAGGCGAGAACTCTGGTTCACCCTGACAGTGAATGAGAACCATGTTTGCTCCAGGCAGTCAGGTTCATATTAGTAGGAGTGTTCGCGGGTAACCCTCCTATCTGCCTTTGTGTGTTCAGGGCGTCTCACCCCCTTACTGGTGGCCTGGATGTCTGAGGGGCAGCCTTTTCTGCCAGTGCATGCTGGAAGGGGACAACTTATTCCCTCGCCCAAGCCAGTCAGTGGATGTTGTCCCTCTTACAAGTTTGCTTTCCTACACAATGTCAGAGCATGTGGAGTTTTGTCCATGTTTTAAAAGAAGTGCAGAACTTACATTTGTGACTAGCCTCCTCCTCTTCTTTTTCCTCCCTTGTCTTCCCCTTCTTTTTCTCTCTTCCTAACATTGCAGTTTAGAGACTGCAAATCAAGGGGAAAAAGAAGGACATTTGCACGTCTTAACATTTGTAGTGGGAAACCCAGTGATGGTGTTGGTGTGTTCTGGTGGTGGAATTTGGTGGGGAGTCTACTCACCGCATGTGAGTCTGCAGGCAAGTTGGTCTGTGTGGGAGATCACTGATATGCTTGACTCTCTGCCAGCCTCCCTGAGACCAGGACGCCTGAAAGAGGCAGTGGTGTGTGCCTGGCCCCTCCGCCTTCTGAGGCCCTGGTTGTTCTCCAGAGCGAGGGGAGAGGATGGTCCCATTGTCATTGTCACCCGAGCAGTTGCTTTGATAGATGGCTTCATTTTTTTCAGGCTGCCTAGATACCAAGGGGCTTCAATTAATGATTGACCAAAATTAATAGGGCAGTAATTGTCTAAATGAAATATGGTCTGGGCTTTATTTCAACTTGACAGTTCTTATTCTCCTGTTGGATTTTTTTGTGGTATGTTCTGAAGTAACTTTAAAAGGACATAGATGGGTGTGCCTTAACTTTGATTTGTGGTTTAGCTCTCAACTTTTAAATTAAAATACCCAGCAAATAAAAGGCTCAGCTCTTGGGTCCAGAAAACAAATTGCAGAAGTATAGGGTGGGGCAGTGGGATTTAGTGGAAATAGGAATAAAACAGGCTAAAGGTTGGTTGAGAATAAAGGTAATATTTAGTACTAGTATGTTGTGCCTGCCAAGAATATGAGCTACTGCTGTGTTAATAAAAGTATAGCATTTAGAAAGAGAGGAGTGGTCATCTTGATCTGGCTTAGTGGGACCACCTGTGAAGTATGGGTGAGTTCCACGAAGACACCTCTCTTTGAAGGGGGCATAATTGAATGGGAACACTGTGAAAGGAGAACAGCCAGGACCTCATGGCCACCCCAAATCATGCTGCATACAAAGTGGGTGAGATATGTGGGTGCACAAATCTTCATAAAGAGAATTGAAGGTCTACTGGATATGAAAAGGGCCACTGGACTGTGTGGGTACTATTCTCATGTGGCTGGACCAGGACACTGAGGATGCTACCTCGGTGCAGAGGAACCTCCTACAGAGCTCTTCAAGGGGACTGAGTTTGGGTAGCAGTGAGGAACCCATTATGGGAATATTGCAAAGCCACCCTATTCATCAACATCAGAAAGCTGAAATAGGTGACTTTAAAGTCTTGTCCAACCATGAGATTTTATGATTTTGAAATGTATAAATCTGTATTTTTAATAGGTTAAATGAAATTTGATAAGTAGGGCAAGAGCAGTCATGCTCCTGGGTAATTTTGAAAGAGCTGCTTGAACTCTCCCTATGCCTTAGAGACTACTCCCCAATTTGGCACTTGATTTGCTCAGGCGATCTTTAGATGAGCGTGAGGCCTGCTCACCAAGAAACCTGCCATTTGCTAGTGCCTCCTTCAACATGTCCAGTTTATTCCAATGAGGCATTTACTTGGTGGTGGCAGATGATTAATTATTCATAAAATTTGTTGGACATAAAAAATTGGTAGGGCCAGAATCCAATACATTTCTCTCCTTTCCCTTTACCAGCTAAAGCCAGAGACAGGACTGACAAATCATCATCTGAACTGACAATGATTTGGGAGAACAGCGTGCCAGCACTTCCTTCCTGGCTAACACATTGGAGAGAAATCCAAGCAGTCTTCAAGAAATCTAACAAACAGGATAGAATTGAAAACCCAGCCATTCCAAGGTTCTGATCTGGAGCCAGAACACAGCCTATTTCAAGTCTGTAGGCAATGCTCCTGCTTTGGCTTCTTGCAGAGACTGAGATTCAGTGCTGGTTGTTTAGGGACATCTCTGAAGGCAGTGCAAATAGTTTCATAAAGCTACAAAAAAAAGAAGGAACAGGAAGAAAATTACTTTGGGAATAACTAGATACCTCTTCCCCTGTTTTTTTTTTTTTAATTATTTTTTATTTTTCAATTACAGTTGACATACACTATTATATTAGTTTCAGGTGTATACCAGTGATTAGACATTATAAAACTTATTAAGAGCACAGCAAAAGAAACAACCATCAAAACAGATAGGGAACCCACTCTATGGGAGAGCATAATTGCCAATGATACATCAGATAAGGGGTTAATTTCCAAAATATACAGAGTGCTCATACAACTCAACAAAAGGAAGACAAAGAACCCAATTAAAAAATGGGCAGAGGAACTAAATAGACACCTCTCCAAAAAGGACATACAAATGGCTAAGAGACATATGAAGAAATGCTCAACATCACTAATCATCAGAGAGATGCAAATTAAAACAACAATGAGGTATCACCTCACACCTGTCAGAATGGCTGCCATCAACAAATCATCAAACAAGTGTTGGCGAGGGTGTGGAGAAAAGGGGACTCTAGTACACTGCTGGTGGGAATGCAGACTGGTGCAGCCACTGTGGAAAACACTATGGTGTTACCTCAAAAAATTAAAAATTGAATTACCATTTGACCCAGTGATCCCACTTCTAGGAATATACCCTAAGAAGCCTGAAACACCATTCAGAAAGAATACATGTACCCCCATGTTCATAGCAGCACTATTTACAATAGCTATGATCTGGAAACAGCCCAAGTGTCCATCAGTGGATGAATGGATAAAAAAGCTGTGGTACATATACACAATGGAGTGCTATGCAGCTGTAAGAAAGATCTCTTATCCTTTGAGACGACATGGAGGGACCTGGAGAGTATTATCCTAAGCGAAACAAGCCAAGCAGAGAAAGACAAATATCACATGATCTCACTTATTTGTGGAATATAATGAACATAACAGTGTGAGGAACAGGGTAGACCCAGAGATGTGGAAGTAGGGTATAAACTGACACCCCTCAGAAGAGGGGGTGGGGGGGGAGGGAAGAGATAAACCACAGAACTTATGCGCATGTATGCATAAGTGATGGACATGGACAACAAAGCTGGGGACAGGGTGGGGGGATGGGGAGGAGGGTGTCAATGGGGAAAAAAGGAGAAATATCTGTAACAAAAATAAATTAATAAAAAAAAAAAGAAAAAAAAAAAAAAGAGATCATCTCCCCCAAATCTCCTACCTATCTGACACCATACATAGTTATTAGAATATTATTGACTATATTCCCTATGCTGTACTTAACACACCCATGATTACACTATAACTACTAATTTGTTTTTTTGTTTTTATTCTCACCTGAGGACATTTTTGCATTTATCTTCAGATAGAGCAGGAGGGAGAGAGGGAGGAAGAGAGAAAGAGAAACATCGAGGTGAGAGAGACACATTGACTGGTTGCCACCCACATAACCCCAACCAGGGCCGGGGACAAACTGCAACTGAGGTATGTGCCCTTAGCAGGAACAGAACCCAGGTCTCTCTGGTCCACGGGCCAACACGCTAACCGCTGAGCCAAACTGGCCAGAGCATAACTACTAATTTGTACTTCTAAATCCCTTCACCTTTTTCACCCATCCTCCTAATTCCCCTCCCATCTGGCAACCATCAAAATGTTCTCTGTACCTATGAATCTGTTTCTGTCTGCTTTTCCGCTGATTTTTAGATTCAATTGTTGATAGGCATGTATGTATTGCCATTCATATTTTTGATCTGTTTTTTTTTTTCTCCTGAAATAACACCTTTTAACATTTCAGGTAATACTGGTTTGGTGGTGATGAACTCCTTTAGTTTTTTCTTGTCTGGGAAACTCTTTATCTGACCTTCAGTTCTAAATGATAGCTTTGGTGGGTAGACTAATCTTGGTTGTAGGCCCTTGCTTTTCATCACTTTGAATATTTCTTGCCACTCCCTTCTGGCCTGCAAAGTTTCTGTTGAGAAATCAGCTGACAGTCTTATGGGCACTCTCTTGTGGGTAACTAACTGCTTTTCTCTTGCTGCTTTTAATATTCTCTCTTTGTCTTTAACCTTTGGCATTTTAATTATGATGTGTTTTGGTGTGAGCCTCTTTGGGTTCATCTTCTTTGGAACTCTCTGCACTTCTTGGACTTGTATGTCCATTTTTTTCACCAGGTAAGGGAAGTTTTCTGTCATTATTTTTTCAAATAGGTTTTCAATTTCTTGCTCCTTCTCTTCTCTTTCCAGCACCCCCATGATGCAAATTTTGGTACTTTTGAAGTTGTCCCAGAAGCTCCTTACACTATCTTCACATTTTTGGATTCTTTTTTCTTTTTGCTGTTCTGATTGGGTGTTTTTTTGTTTCCCCATATTCCAAATCACTGATTTTATTCTCAGTATCCTCTCCTCTACTGTTGATTTCCTGTAAATCATTCTTCATTTCAGTGAGGGTAAACTTCATTTCTAACTGGCCCTTATTTATTTATTTTTTTAATCATAGAGTGGGAGGGAGGGGGAGGGGAGAGGAGAGAAAGAGAGGGAGAGAGAGAGAAACATCGATGCAAGAGAGGCACATCAACTGGCTGCCTCCCGTCTGACCTGACCAGGGCTGGGGACGAACCACAACTAAGGTATGTGCCCTTGACCAGAGTTAAACCTGTGATTCCTTTGTCCGTGGGCTGACGCTCCAACCACTGAGCCAAACTGGCCATGGCCTAACTGGCCCTTTTTTATGTTGTTGATGTTCTAACTAAGTTCCTTGAAGTTCTCACTAAGTTCTTTGAGCATCCTTAGAACCACTGTTTTGAATGCTGTATCTGGTAGTTTGCTTGCTTCCATTTCATTTAGTTATTTTTCTGGAGATTTCTTCTATTCTTCATTCGCAGCATGTTTCTTTGTCTCCGCATTTTTGCTGCTTCCCTATGTTTGTTTCTATGTATTAGGTAGAGCTGCTATGTCTCCCAGACTTGGTAGAGTGGCCTTGTGTAGTAGCTGTCCTGTAGGGCCCAGTGAGTGGCTCAGCCTCCCCAGTCACCTGAGCTGGGCACTCCAGGTGTACCCCTGTGTGGGTTGTGTGCACTGTCCTTCTGTAGTTGAGCCTTGTTTGCTGTTGGCGTCACTGGGAAGGATTGATCTCCAGGCCAACTGGTTGTGAGGACCAGCTGTGACTACAGTGAAAGAGCTGCTGTGCAGGAGCCTACCCTTTGGAGCGGGACTTGCTTCAGTGGGGCTATGGTGCTCACCGAGTCCATTCCTTGAGTGTGTTGCCCGTGGATGTGGTAGTGTTATAATCTGGCATGTTCTGAAGCTGACCACCGGGTACACTTGCTCTGGGGCCTCTGGGGAGATGCAGAGTCAGCCACTGCCTGTGCCCTGCCTGGGGCCACCTGGCATGAGCTACAGAGCATTCTGCAGTTGGCTGCTATTTGTGTTGGGCTTGGAGGTGCCCAGGAGAGGCCAAGCTGTGAAGCAAGGCTGGCTGTTGCTGGTGCCGGGCCTGGGGCCACTTATTGAGAGGTATGGGGTATGCTGAGTCCAGCTCCTGCTTGTTTGAGAGATTTTAGGAAAGTCTGAAGCATGGGCCAGGATAGGCCATTCACATGGAAACGCCACTAGAAACAGCTTGGGTTGGGCCTGCAAATTGGGTGGGGTGGGGTCTCAGGGAATCACCAGGGCAGGGTGGACAGTGTGAGCCAGGTTGATGGAGACTTAGCTATGGAACCTGCCAACTGGCCCTGTTGGGGAGGTCTCAGCAAAGGAACAATGGCCTCTGCTAGCAGTTTTGTCTGGTAGAAAGCTGTCCCCTCAACTCTTGCCCTGATGCCAGACAATTTAGTTCCTCACTGTATATCCTTGGTTCCTTTTAAGCTGCTGTCCCAGTGCTGGAGCTCAGAGGGAGTGAGTCTGAGTAAGTCTGTGCACAGGCCCTTTAAGAGGAACTGCCTGGGACCAGCAGCCCTCTGTCTTCCTCAGTCTCAATGCTGGCTGGTTTTTACAGACAGAAGTTATAGGGACTTCTCTTTTTGGCACTAGAACCCTGAGCTGGGGAGCCTGGTGTGGGGCTGGGACCTCTTGCTCCTCAGGGGCAACCTCCACAGCCAAGATATCCCTCCCCATTAAAAACCACCGCACATGGGTGTGGGACAAGCCTGTTCTGCTCCTCTGCCCCTCCTATTAGTCTTGATGTGTCTTCTTTAATTCTCTAGTTGTAGGACTTCAATTCAGCTAGATTTCAGGCAGTTCTGAATGATGGTTGTTCTGTAGTTTAGTTGTAATTTTGATGTGGTTGTGGGAGGAGGCAGGTACTGCATTTACCTATGCTTCCATCTTGACTAGAACCCTCCTCTTCCCCTGCTTAAAACAAGTAAGCAGCACTGTATGTTGGGAAGAAATGTCAGACCAAATCAGATAACCAGTCCTCACACTGAGTCATTGCTGTCCTCCCGATAAATGCACAGACACCCCTCCTAGGAGGGACTTCACTGTGGCTCCTGGCAGTGGTTGGGATGCCTGTGCAATACCTGGTGCTGCTTGTGCTGTGTGAAAGCAGCACCCAGTGCTTGCTTATTAGCTGCCATTTTGATTACTTACAATACCACGTGGACTGTCAGGGACTTCCAGAAAGGATCTGCGGACATCGTTTGGCTTGGCCAATGTATGGATAACGTTCATTTGAAGACTTTTGCTGTGGAGACCCTTCGAGGTGGACATTTCAGGCCAGACTTTCCAGCTGGGTCACAGGTCCTGCATTTGTTTTGTTTATTTTGCAATATAAACATAACTTGTTTTATTATTTTTTTAAAGAAGACACTAAAGAATAATACAGGTTACATAGCTGTAAGCTCCTTAAGGAAGATGACATTCAGTTTGCAGCAAATACCTGCTAGAACAACACATTACTAGCACTGCAAAAATTTACAAAAATTTGACAAAATATTCTCCTAAACAGCTATCTTTGTATTTGCAAACAAAATATAAACAACTGGTTTATCCAGTTTCCTCTGCACGTCAAACAGGAGGCAAAGTGATAGAGATCATCTTCAATTTTAAAAGAACTATAAAAACTGCACTAATTTATAGCCTACATATAATCCTGGGGAATGTGTTTGGAGGAGGCTGCTGGGGGATTAAACAGGTGAATGCATGCCATCACCTAGTTGAACAGTCTGTCCATTTACTCACATTGCCTTGACACTTTACAGTTACTTTTTCCCCTACAAGATAACAGTATTCTTGCTGTACAATCCACAATCCTTATATTTTCTTTTATTTCCCTGCAGATATAAGTGTGCTCCATTTCCTGTCAGTTTTCATAAACATAGTTGAAAGTTCAGACATGCTAGGAGGGTGGTTTCGTTTGGTTTCTGGGGCCTTCTGTCTGTAACATCCGAGACATGAACAGTTTGGCCTATACATGTATACGGCCAACAATTGTTAAGTGATATGTTCCTCCGATTTAAAAAATACAAGCAGAAAGTGGGTCTGGACGAGGCAAACTGCAACTCGCTTTCTTCTGCAGCCCTCTCACCAGGCCGGCTCCTTCACTTGACTGATGTAGTCAGTGAGCTGGCCGACGTTTTCTTCCTGTCGCTCCAGGGCGTCCAGAACAGTGCCCACGGCGTCCTCTTCGCCGGTTTCCCTCCATTGTATTCTCGTTTGTTCTGAGGTTCCGAAGTCTGAGTGACGCATGGATAAACATCAGCAACAAAGGAAAAGTGATGCCGAACACGAAGACCATGACCCCCGAACATGGATATGAGGAAGTAGCTAGCCACCGTGACCGCCATGACCAAGGTCGTGGGGTACTGCTTCTCCATCCGGCGGAGGATGTCTTTATTGTGGGCTGCCCACACGAACCGGGCGAACACCAGCACCACCACCGTTCCTCCAGGGATCATGCTGAAGGGGCTCAGCAACCCCACACTGAAATCATCATGGCAGCCACCACCAGGGTCTGAGAGAGCAGGTTGCTTGCCACGTGGTTGTTCCATTTGGAAATGTCCCTGAAGTCTGGCCGGGCTAAGCAGTCAGAGCCTGGGAAGAAACCGTCCCAGGCTGGGAGCAGGGCGAAGTTCACGTTCATGTCTGGTCTCGGCCTCTGGTTCTTCGCCTCTGGAATCTGGAGGCCACAGGTCCTGCATTTGACTAGCCAGTGAGTGGGACCACTGAAGTGGGAATGTAGGCCCTGGGGTGGGGATCCCACCACAGCCCTGTGACATGAGAATGAAAGCAGAGGGGCTGTGGGCCTCGTGTGTTTGCTGTGGGTGCATGCGTGTGCATGTGTGTTGGGGTGGATTGGACAAGAAAGGGAGAAGAAATAAGGGAGAGATAAATGATGAAGAAGAACTCGGAGAAACATTGAATTAGATGTATTCTGACAGCGTGTGGGCCCACAGCTGTAACATTATAAATCACTTTCTTAGAGAGGAATTTACTTCCTAAGCTTTGCACAACTTCATAAGCCTGGCATGTGCATGAGAACAGAACCTAGAAACCTGAGAAGGGAAAATGAGGGTTTGTACAAATGTGGTTTGAAACCACAACTGGTGATTTTGTCAGGTCAAGGGGTTCCTAGGACTGGGGCCCAGCACTGCTAGGAGCGGAAACTGCTCAAGCACTTGCTTCCAAATGGAATTTTAAAGAGCAGAACTTTAAAAAACGTATGGCCTTGAAGTCTGGGCTAAGAAGGAAATTAAAAGGGAATTTTGGATCTGGGGATGAGCCCAGGATTGGAGCATCAATAGAAAATCTTTGTTCAGGTGATCTTCCAGAAATGGGGTGTTCACATGACCAGTGCAGACCCAGGTTCCTTCTCTCTGATCCCATCTGCAAGAATATCCACTGCTCTAACACTAGTGGGAGTACACCTTGTGCTTGGAAATCGTGGCTGATTTAATGAATAAAAAAAACAAATCCTGGTAGAACTGGAATTGCTCTGGTCTTCCAAGTCAACATGAAATGCCCCTCCTGCGTGAAGTCTTTCCCACTTACCTGGTATCACAGCTATTTGCACTATACGCAGCTTTCGTGAGTCATGGCAATTGTGACCTTTCAGCCTGTGGCCTTTCACCCAGTGCCTCTTCCGTATTAGGCCCAGGTTGATGTTAAATTACTTGAGTTTATATGTAAGTGACCATTCATTAGGCAGTAACATTTCTTTATCCAGACAAATGAAGGAAGAGGCTCTGAATCTCTTGCCTGTGTGATGTTCTAAGATCTGTAATTGCATCTGACTAATTAATTAGAAGCTGTAATGCTGGGGAGATTAAAATGAAGTTCAGCTACATAATGAGAAAGGCCCACTAACCCCAATGAGGATAGCAGGTCTATAGGTAACAAGGGGCCACTTTGTGCCACTCTTCAGCTCAGCTCAGGCAACATCTTCCTGCCACCTGGGGATTCTCATGTTCCACACAGCCCAGAATGGCAGACGCAGAGCAGACTTGGTCAGTTCCTCCATCTAGGTCCTGTGCAGATGCTGACTGTCCTTTGGGAGATGGACAGAGCCTTGCTGCCCTAGAATGCCCTGTGTGCAGTGCCCTTTCCCCAAGACTTACATGGAAGGAGGCTGCACAAGGACCCAGAGAGCAAGGTTGCACCTTAACAGCTTCCAGTTGTTGAGAACCAAGAACTTTATATTCACTCTCTCTCGTTCTTTTAAACTATGCAAGGTAAGTATTAATTTTCATATCACCTTTGTATACCCAATACCTAGCACAATATGTGATATACTGTGCATTGATTTTAGTTCAATTTTTTTTTTCTTTTTATGTTCTCAGTGCTTTCAGCTTATTATTTTTATGGGCATAAGGAAACACACTCTATTATCTTGTGGGGCAGAGATAAATGTAATGCTGATAATAATATTGAAAAGGATAATTATAAGAATGTGGAAGGTGCCCTGGCCGGTTTGGCTCAGCGGTTGGAGCATCGGCCTGCAGTCCAGAGAGACCCGGGTTCGGTTCCCGCTAGGGGCGCGTACCTCGGTTGCAGTTTGTCCCCGGCCCATGATGGGTCGTGCGGGAGGCAGCCACTCGATGTGTCCCTTTCACATCGATGTTTCTCTTCCTCTCCCTCCCTCCCACTCTATCTGAACAAAAAGTGGAAAAAAAAAAATGTCCTCGGGTGAGGATAAAAAAAAAAAAAAAGAATGTGGAAGGTAACACATTTCTTTTGTGTTATTTGCTCATAACACAAAGGAAAGTGCAAATATTGGAGAGGGTCAGGCCTCCATATGCCACATTTTGAGCCCTCCATTTTTGCACATGGAAACTTTTGCTGTTCCATTTCCTCACTATCTCCTAAAATGCTCCAAGAGCGAGTTGGTTTCCTATGTGGCTGGTGACACCCAGTTCCACTCAGCTGGTCATGGACTCCACCTAACAAAGAGGCCACACCTGCCCTAGAGCCCCTCTACTTCCTCAGCAGAGTCTTTGTGCTGCCCCCAGAGCTTTATTTTTAGAAGTCTTGAGGGGGAGTGAGTCTACCCATATTGTATTTCAATCTACGGTGGACTTTGTCTTCCACCTCGGTAGTTTAAGGTCAGAAGTTATGCCCGAGACCGTTGTCCCAGGGCTTGGTTTGCACTTGGGAAGTGTGTATTAAACACACTGAAGTAATCTGCAGTAATTTATGATAAGATGGTGTAGAGAGAAGGCTAATGAGAGGGCGTTGAGATGCTCACAGTTTCTTTGTCCTTGAGTAAAAGTACATTTTAATCTTTCTTCGGCCACATCCTGCCATCTGGCCTTGTGGCAAAATCAAAAGGGAATTGTGCCTGAAGACTAAAGGCAGGACATGACTTGCGTGTCAGCTTAAACAGATAACTTCCCCCAAAGTCCTCATTAGTCAAGAGACACTATTGTGTTGCCATGGGCAGCAGCACTTGATAAATAGCACTCTTGCATTTTCTTCCCATCTGTGGCCTCAAAAGAATTTATAAATTAGAATTTCATGCACATTCTTATTTCTTTGTTACCAAATGCACTGTCTACTTTGAAATCCCCAGGGCCAACAGACTGTGAATATTCAATAAATAATATCACTTATTTAGCACTAGTTTTCTCATTTCTATAGTGACAGCATTCGATTAGGCTATCTTCAATGTCCTTTTTTGGACAAAATATAGACTATTTTAGAGAATTCTGAGGTCCAATGAACACTTTGCAAAGCTGAAGGTGTCCACACTGAGTTAGTGGCGCACAGTCTCCCATCTTCTGCACACGAACACACTGAAAGGCAGTGGTGTTTGTAACTGAAATTTCCATTTTCGGAAGCATCACCAGGAGGTTGCACATGTCTCCCAGAGCTGGGATGCCCTAGTGCTCTTTAAGGGTCCTTGCTAGCTGCCTCCTGCCATGTGGGGCCTCAGCAGGCATGGGGCCAGAGTCTAATGGTCAGGGGCCAGGAGATGACTAGCTCTTCATGGCTTTATCTGGCACCAACACATGAAATAACTTACTGGGCACCTTGTGTCTCAGTTTCATCTGGAAACGGGTAAGGAGGATGCCTTTGTGACATTTCTTTGTCCACAGGTTGGTCAAAGGTTTGACTATTAGTATTAGCATTTGTAAGATGCCTGCCAATTGATAGAGAGCTTTCACTTTCATGATCTCTTATAATCCTCTTACCCACCAGGAAGACTGACTAGATACTATTGTTATTATTGCCTTTTTGCAAGTGAAGTAACTAGAACACCAGAGAAATTGAGTTACCCATTATATCAGAGCAAGTAAATGGCAAGTTTGAACTCAGATGTTTAAAGTTTACATCCGGGGCTTTTCCTCTGGCTACATTGTTGCCTGAGAAATTCTATAAGGGATCTGTCCATAACTTTTTTTCAAAATGAAGATGGCCTCTTTGGCATTTTCCATCATTCTTGCCCAAGTAATCACTCTGTGTATAGACTCTCCAGTTCCTGCTCCTTACATTGTCCTTCCGTATCTCGTTTACATTCCTCCCTTACATGGTGATTACAATTGTATGTATTTTGTTGCACCTGACTCTCCAAGGAATGTTAAATAGATACAGTTTTAGAAAATTATCAAGGAAATTGATGCATACAAAAAACATCTTTGCCCATGCAGTTCTCATGTCTGTCCCTCCCGTTCATGCACCCACCCAAAGCATACATTCTTCCATCCATCCATCTATCAGTCCATTCACCTAGTCACCTATTCATCCATCCATCCACCTATCCATTCAATTATCTGTCCAATATTGATTGTGTACCTACTATGTTTCAGGCACTCTGAACGGCCTCTGGGTTACAATATTGAATAAAAACTACACAAAATTTTTCCTCATGGATCTTAAAGTTCATTGGAGGATAAAGAGCAGTAAGTGGACAACTACAATTGTGTGAGAAGTGCTCTGATGGGCAAATGATGGGAGTTATGCAAGCTTGCATAAATTAGCCTTGGCTTCTTTGTCTTTAATTCCTTCCTTAAATTCCACTTTCCCTGAAAGAAATTCTACTAAGATTGATTTCTCACCAAAGGGTACTATTCTTTTGGCATTTGTCATATTCTTATAAATTTACTTATTCTTTTATGTACAATGTCTGCCTATCTATCTGTCTATCTATCTATCTATCATCTATCTATCTATCTATCTATCTATCTATCTATCTATCTATCTATCTATCTATCTATCTATATCTATCTAAACTATCTTATATAGCTTGATTGACTTGAAATTCCGGACTTGGCTGTTTGCAGGTTAATGATGCTTTGCCCTCTCTGGGCACATCACTATGAGACTGTGCATGGTGCTTTCGTGTTTGGTCAAAGAAGGTGTGATGTTTATTTTGTTTTGGGGCCAGGAGCAAGGATAACAGATGGCGGCAATGGAGGGCATGGTTTCTGTTGCATCTGCCCTCTGGGCTGGGCTGACTCTTTTAGGAAGAGTGTGTTTGGGGTCAAAAGCTAAGGAGGCCCTTTTCAGGGAAGATTTTGTAGGATGTAGGGTACAGGACTATTGAGAAAATGGCTCTCCATACCTGTCAGATCGCTGCACTCCTCTGGCACCCTAAGGGTTGGTGGCTTTGAGTATCAGGGGATGGTGTTCGGATAAGTACATCTATGTGCTCTCATGGGCCCAGTAAGCAGTGCCAAGGTGGGGAGCCTTCCCCCCGTCTTCAGGGTCATGGGCACTGACATGAGGGGCCTAAGAGGAGAAGAAGAAAACGGTGGCTGCAGCTGAAAGTCTGGCTTGTGAGCAGGATGTTTCCTTAGAACAGTGTTGCTGAAGGTCCAGCCTGCACACATGGCTGGGGGAGCCTTCTTTGCACACACTGTAGACATCTGCCCTGCTTCCTCAGCTGGAATCCAGGGCTCAGGATGTCAAAGGCCATCTCTGAGGTTCCTCTGAGGCCATCTCTGAGGTTCAGTCCTTTGTAGACTTTGCAGTGCTGCATATACGTGTCAGGGTCTGATAAATGAAGTACCCATTGATTTCTCTCTGGTTTACAGAAGTGCTACAGAGATCTGGGCTTGAAACTTGGCTGTTATTACTTATTAACAGTGCATTGCCCAAGTTACCCCACTTAAGCTCTAGCCTCATATTTTTAGCTGCTACACCCTTGTACACAACTTTACTCTCAGCTAAAGTTCCTCTCCCCACCCCCTACCATCTTAACATATCCCACCATCCCTTAGGGCTCTGCTCACAGAGGCAACACTGTATAAGTCCTCTCAGTTGTCCCAGTGTTCTCTTTGTTTTGTTTTAATCCTCACTTGAGGATATTTTTCTATTTATCTTCAGATATAGTGGGAGGGAGAGAGAGGGAGAGAAAGGGAGAGAGAGAAACATCAACGTGAGAGGGACACATCGATTGGTTGCCTCCCGCACGACCCCAACCAGGGCTGGGGACGAACTGCAACCAAGGTATGTGCCCTTGACAGGAACTGAACCCGCGACTCATTGGTCCACGGGCTGACGCGCTAACTGCTGAGCCAAACTGGCCAGGGCCCCAGTGTTCCCTTTGAAATGTCCAGAAAACATTGTCTTGGCTTCTCTTATGGCACTTTTTACTTTTCTACCTTTGATTAAAGCATTTCTGCACAGGGCTCATCTTTCCCTCCAGCCTACATCCTGCTGGTCAGCAGGAACTGTGAAGAGGAATTTTGAATCATGCATAATACCTTGCACACGCTAGACACCAAATCGAGGAATGCAGTGCCGCTTCTGCAAACCTCTCCTATGCAAGTGTTGGCGGAGCTGAGAATGGCACCAGGTGTTAGACCGGTGGGGTCGGACTGGACCTGGGTTCAGCAATCTCAGTACTTGAGTTTTGGCAAGGAAAGAATTCAGAGCCAAGAGTCAAGCTATAGGAGAAGGTTTATTTAGAAAGTCACAGAGGTAGAAGAAGTGAGCGGTAGAAGAAATGGGCTCAGGAAACAAGTTACAGAGGCAAAGGAAGGGTCCTTGAATCTTAGGAGAGAGGAGGGTAAAGGTAATGCACCTGGGGGGAAGAAGAGGGGGAGGGGAAAGGTGCAGGTGTGCTCCCAGGAGGGAGAGCACACTGGGTCTTCCTGGGTCCGACTAAGGAGGGGATTTTAGGGAGGTCCCAGGAGAGGGTCTCAATAGAATATTCATCAGCTTTCCAGGTGTATCCTTTCAGGGCTGTGGTCTCCACTGATGAGTTGATACCAGGGGAGGGGTTATTAGTCAATGCAGTTGGTCCTGATGTCAGCCATGGCACCTCTTGTCTGGTTTTGCTGCTTTTCTGGGCCTGGAGCTAAAACACAACTGAGGCCTGGATGTATTTGATGCAGGTCAGAACCTCACTGTCCTGGGGCTTAATGCTTAAGGGCTATTTTCTGGTCCCCTTATTTGTTCCCCCTTTAAGGGGATCAAACTTGCATGACTAGCAACATGACGGGAGGAAAGGACAGGGGAGGGTTTGAACCACTTGACTAGTGCTATGAAAGGCCAGGGGGTCTAAACTGTATGACCAGCAATGCTAGGGGAGGAAAGAGCACCCTGGGGATGAAGTCCTTGTTTTCCCAGTTTTGCCCCTTGGTAGGCACCTGGGGCTTTTGCCCTGGTAATGTTCTGGCCCATTGTCCTTGCTCTGCTCATGTCTCTCTAACTGCCAACCACACAAGGACAACCTAAAGAGGCAAGGATGGCTTATTTACTTATTTATTTAATGCTCACCCGAAGATATTTTTCCATTGGTTTTTATTTTTAAAGAGAGTGGAAGGAAGGGAGAGAGGGAGGGGGAGAGAAAGAGAGAAAGAGAGAAAGAGAGAGAGAGAGAGAGAGAGAGAGAGAGAGAGAGAGAGAGAGAGAGAGAGAGAAAGAGTTAGAGAGAAACTTCGATGTGAGAGAGAGACATTGATCAGCTGCCTCATGCACCTCTGGGGCTGGGGATCAAACCTGCAATCCAGGTATCAACCCGTGACCAGGAATCGAACCTGAGACCCTCTGGTATGTGGGCTGATGCTCTAACTGTTGGAACAAAGGTGGCTCATTTATATAATAATTTCTGTCCACTCAAGGTAACCTTTTAAGATTTAAAATTCCTCTTGATGCTACACAACAGAAACCACTGGGACAAGCACGTACCTTTTTTTGTTTTGACCCTCACCCAAGGATATTTTTCCATTGATTCTCAGACAGAGAGGGAGGGAGAGAGACAGAGAGACACATTGATTTTAGTTGTCTCCTGCACAACCCTGACTGGGCCGGGGTTTGAACCTGCAACCCAGGTATGTGCCCTTGACCAGGAATCGAACCTTCAGTCAGAGGCCTGATGCCCTAACCACTGGCCAGGGTAAGCATGTACCTTTTGAAATAATATTTTGATATCCTTCAGCTGGTTAAGCAGAATTTAAGCCCACCTGAACTCTCACTGTAAGCCCTTTCTTTTAAAAGAACAAATCTAGCATTCTGGCACATTTATCATGACTAGAAAGAGCCACAAAGGAAGACCAAGAAAGTAGCAGGCTCAATTATTAGCATCAAAACTGCTGAACATTGTAAAAAGCATAGCAATGAAAGTAATTATAGTTCTAGCATCATCTGCCCATGTCTGGTCCGTTAGGCTATAAAGCTCACGCTGACATTATGTTCTCCCCTTGTTTATATAGCTGGTCTCTGAGGGCAGGGAGAATTTATCCCAACTAATCTGTGTGCCTATAAATCTAGCTCCTGATGCCTGCAGCCCTGTTTGCTGGGAGTGGGCACCCACCAACCCTGCCTGGCCAGGTGCACACTGTTCTCATCCTGAGGGGAGATTCCTTGGCACAAATTTCACTGCACCAACATGATGGAAATTTCAGAGAATCCAGGACTTGTGTCGCCCAGTGTGCACACACTGAGAGTTGGACTCTACATAGTAAAAATGTCAAAATCCATAATGAGCTCTATGGGTAGTAAAATGTTTTCACACCCACAGTCTATTTGATTCTCAAAACAATCCATGAAGTTGCCAGGGCAATTACTTAATGCAATATAATTAGAATTCTTTGGTGACAAGCAACAGGAAGCAATTTTGGCTAATTTCTGCAAAAAGTAAATTTATAATGAGGATAAAGAAGGCTCACAGAATTGAAGGAACAGCTGAAAAACCAGGCTGAGATAAATTGGCTCATAGTGGCTATCTTTGGGACCCCTCTGGTTAGGAGCTGAGGGTCCGGGAGAGGCTCTAACAGGATCAGCCTGGGTTAGCACCACCCACCCGCCTTCACTGACAGAGTTCTGCCAATATGATCACTGGGAAAGGCTCACTGGGCCAGAGTGGAGGAAGGCTATTCCCCAAAATTGATTTGGGATGCTCGTACCAGAGAAGAGTTATGGAAGTTGGCGGGTCAAAAACCATAGTGTATATCACTGTCCCTATTTCGCAGACGTGGAAATCAAGGTGCCGAGAAGTTCAGTGATTTATTCGGAAACCACAGATGTGAAGCCAGGGCTATAATTCAAGCTTTCTTACTGAAGTGCAGCAAGCTCCTCCCACCCCCATTTCTGATTTTATTGTGGAAATGATATGAGAACAGCAAAGACCGCTTTGAGAATAATCACTTCTCATTCCATCAGGATAACTGTTGCCCGTTTCCTCTTGGATTTGTCCTCTGTGCATTTTCTTTGCCACAGGGCTTCGATCCCAGTGTCCCTGTACCCTTCCGGCTCCTGGTCTGCGAGGTTTCTTGGGCTGGTGAATTCTGCTGACTTTGGTTTTTATGGTGCAAACAGCAAACCACTCACAGGATATGGCAGTTTTGTTTGGGGTCAGTGGGTCCCTTGTAAGTTATACCAATGGAAATTTACAAGGACAAAGGCAGCCTTTCGCTCAAGATCTAAAATTCCTTTGATGCTGCGCAACAGAAAGCATTGGGACAAGCACTTAACTTCTGAAACTAGGATTTGAAGTCAATGCCAGGCTTTTGCCGAGGTGAATGGATGGGTTACTGTGCAGTGGAAGCATTAGGGTACTCTCTCTGTGAACAGGCTCTTCTTTGATGGAGTAACAGATGTGAAAACAACACAGCTCAATGTTGAGTGCCTTTCAGGCCTCCCTTTAATTTTAAGGTTCCGGAGTAGGAGGAGCAGATGGATATGATGAGACGCAGGCCTGAAGTCACGTGATAAATCAGGCAAGAGCCCAGAGAACCAAATCCACTTTTTTTTTTTTTTCCTGATTCCAAAGGCACTGGATTAGATCAGAACCATTTTATTCCAGGTGCTGTGTTCCAAATGAGTTCACAGTCAGTGTGGGCCCCTCAATGAGCACATCTCTGTCCTGGATGGCAAAGGAGAGCAGCAGTGACCCACAACCAGCAGATGGCGCTCTGAGGGGCTGCGGAGTGTGTGGGGGCTCTGGAACCAAACCTCAGTGCCATGGAAGCCTTGATGGCTGGAATCGGGGGGACACAGGGGCTGCTATGTTTAAACTTACAGCAGCTTTTCTGTTTTTCTAGATGGAAGACTGAATTATTCTTTGCAATTGTATCTTTGTTTAAGGGAAAAAGGCTTCAAAAGTCTTCTTGGTTCTGCCCTAGAGTTCATCAGAGAGCCCCCTGCAGCCATATAGAGGCAAAGAACCCTTTCCTGGCGTTCTGTTCAGCTCTTGTCTGTGACCAAGCTAAGCCATATCGGATCTGGGCCAGAACAGCATGCATCTACTGCCCTACACCCACACAACTTTGTCTCCCACACACCGTGGGTGAGGGCCCTGCCCTCATTCAAATGTGACAGGATTCATGAAGTTGCAATACTCTGCCAGAGGCATCTCAGAGGTCTGAACCCTGAGGGAGGTCTGGTTGACCCCCTTCTTTCTTTCTTGCCCAATGTGGGGTTACAGATCTGGTGAGTGGCTTTCTTGGCTCTTGGCTTGGGACTTCAGGGAACAGCTTGGATTTTGTCTAAGGAGTGGTGAGTAGTTATTCTGATTTATCAATAATCAGATTTTGTTTAAGTTTTATTAAGTGAAGAAAAATGTGCATTTATGACCCAGTTCTTTAAAATCCTCTTGAACTTACTCTCTGATAGCATAGACTGACAGAATTGTATTCTGCATGTTATTACTCTGACCTGAAAGCTGGTCCAGGACAGGGTGTATCTTTTCTCTCTTGCTGATCTTTAGGGAAGCAGAGACCCAGGACCCTGGGGAGAGTAACCATGATAAATCACTTCTGAATCGGGTGGTGGTTGGATAAGTCATGTAGTTCATCTTTTTCTTTGAAACACTCAGAGAATGAAAAGGACAAGCTGGTAATGATCAGTCCAGGACATATCCAGGGATAACTAGACTGTCCCTCCCAGGTAAGCTGACATGTCTGAAAAGCCTGGGTCCATGGACTCTGTGTACAGTTGTATGTGGCATTTACTTTTAAGATTTTTCTTTTCTCTTTTGTAATTCTCCCCTGTTCTCCCCAAGTCTTCAATACATTTTTGTAGAAGTTACAGCCTGATCTTAGAGTTGGGGAAACTGAGGGAAGAGCTTGCATCCATACTAAGGGGAGGGGTATGGGAAGTGTGGTATAGCTGGAGAAGAGCATTGAGATGTGGCAGGAGGTGGCCTGCAAATCCTCCTAGAGTCAAGACAGCTGGCCAACAACAGAAGCCTGGATTGGCTGTGTAAACCTTCCATGGGATTTCCAAAAGCCCTTTGGGAGGAAACTTGGGGTTTCCTGAAGTTGGGTGTAATCATGGCTGGACTATTGTTATTTGGCCATCAAGGGATGTATGGGTAGCACAGAACCAAAAGGACAAGTGTCTTGTAGAGTAACCCCCCACCCCTGGCCTGAAGCTTAATTCTGATGACCCCTGGGTCCTATGTCCTTCTTGCTCAGCTTGCCCAAGGGCCCTGGCACAGCTCCTTAGTCCAACTCGTCTGTGTCCCTGGGGAGCCCAGGCCTCACTGCCTTCCTACAATGACAGGTTACAATGAACACAAGGGGGGTGTGCGGAGGGAAAGGTGACTACTACTCTCCCATCACTCTGGTTACAATTCCAGCTTATGTAGCCCACCTCCTGGACAATCTTTGTCAGCAGCATTTCAGAAACATGGATGAAGAAAATCACTCCACAGAGAAGAGTTTTGTGCCTCAGAACTAGCTGCTATGTTTTCAGATGGTCTGGGATCCAACTTATGTTGGAGAAGATGCTGTTAATGGGGAAATAAACGCCTAAATTCCAAAAACTTTGAAAAACTTATTCATTTAGAAATAGATGGTTTCTTCTTTAGTAAATAAAATAATTTAGACACTCCATTGAGTAATATTTTGGATCTTATTTTTATTTATAAACTTTCTCATTCCACAAATTATTTTGAGTTCATTTATAAAAAGAGCTGATAATGTAAAAGAAAAAGCAGTTGAGCGCATTAGAGTGAACATAAAATAAAAGATAAAATTCAGGATACAGAAAGCAGGAAAGGGTCAATGTTTCCTTCCAAACGGAAGAGCAGTGAAGCAGCAGGCCCTTGGTGGCATACGGGAGGAGGAGATTTTGTTTTTAGCTCTGTCGATGAAACTTGAATCTCTCTCTACTTTTACCTACAAAGCTTTTTCAAAAAGAGAAATACTCCCAATTCTATAATTACTGCCTTGAGTTGCCTTCATTTCTCCTGTCTGTCCACTGTCCTTGGCCTTTCCTCTTCTCTTCTATCCTACACACTCCGGGCCTGAGACCAGACAAACTGTGGCTTTAACCATGGACTCTTAACTCTTGTTTTGCCATTTTTCCCGAACTCTAGACTCCAATTTGAAACTTCTTGCTAGATGTTTTCACCTCCAGGGCCTGCAGACATCTCATACTTAACATGTCTAAAATGGAACTGACTTGTGTGTCTGCATCTATATTTTCTAAATTGGTGGACATTTTTTGTGTGGAATGCCCCACACCTTTCCTTTTCTGTCTGGGGAATTATAATTGGTCTTTGAAATTCTCCTCAAAGGTCACCATCTCTCTGCTATCCTCATCAAGTTGTCAGGATAGAGTAGTTGCTGTCTCTTCTGTGTCCCCGCTGTGTGGCAGGTCCCTTCTTTGGTCATTGCATCTAAGTACTACCATGATCATTTGTTTGTATGCCTCATTCTAGAGCTTGCTTTGACTAAATACATATACCAGGATCCAGTAGGGTGCTTATCATATAGGAAGTACTCCATAAATGCTTCAGAAGTTAAAATAAATTCTCTCTCTTTTTTTCTTTCTGTAACATTGGTTACTAATAATTATAATTGTTACAGGTATACAACAGTTATAATTCAGTATCTGTATGCATTACAATGTGATCACCACCAAAAGTCTAGTTTCCATTAATCACCATATAATTGATCTCCTTTACCCATTTTGCCCTCCCACACGCCACTTCCTCTCTGGGAAACTCTTTCTTTGTTTCTTTCTTTCTTAAATGATATGTACTGTATGGTTCTTTTTTTAACAATTAAATTTATTGGGATAACTTTGATTAATAACATTATATAAATTTCAGATGTACAACTTTATAATACAACACCTGTATATTTTATTGTGTGTCCACCTCCAGAATGGTTATTACCAGAGGGGAAGGGAGGTGGGCAGAGAGCAAAGAGGGTAAAGGGGGTCAAATACATGGCAAGCAACATTCTGTAGTCTGTGCCAATGCTTGTTTTATTTATTTATTTCGTGCTTTTTGTTTTATATCTTACATGAGTGAAATTGGATGGTTCTTGTCCTTTTACCTGACTTCTTTCACTTAGCATGAAACTCTCAAGATCCATCCATGTTGTCACAAATGGAAATATTTTATTTTTAAAAAAATTGTTTTTCAATTACAGTTGACATACAATATTATATTAGTTTCAGGTATACAACATAGTGATTAGACATTTTTATAACTTACAAAGTGATTGCTCCAATAAGTCTGGTACTCATCTGACACCATATTTCATCTTTTTCACAGCTCAGCCGTATTCTATTGTATATATGGACCACATCTTTATTCAATCATTTGTTGAATGATACTTAGGTTGTTTCCATATCTTGGCTATTGTAAATAATGCTGCAATGAACATAGGGGTACATATATTTTATAAATAAATATTTTCAACTTTTATGGATCGATGCCCAAAAGAGGGTCTGCTGTGTCATATGGTAGCTCTAGTCTTAATTTTTTTGAGGAACCTCCATACTGTTTCCTATACTGGCTGCACCAATTTACATTCCCACCAGCAGTGTGCAAGGGTTCCCTTTTCTCCTCATCTTTTCCAACACATATTATTTCTTGTCTTATTTATTTATTTTTTTAAATCGTCACCTGAGGATATTTTTCCATTTATCTTCATATAGAGTAGGAGGGAGAGAGAGAGAGAGAGAGAGAGAGAGAGAGAGAGAGAGAGAGAGAGAGAGAGAGAGAGAGAGAAACATCGATGTAAGAAAGACACATTGGCTGGTTGCCTCCCACATGACCTAGACCAGGCCAGGGACCGAACCACAACTGCAGTAATGCCTCTGACCAGAATCGAACTTGCGACTCTTCTGTCCACAGGCCAATGCTCTAACCACTGAGCAAAACTAGCCAGGGCTATTTCTTGTCTTATTAATATAAGACAAGAGGACATAACCCTTGTAAACATTTACGCACCCAATATAGGAGCACCTTAATATGTAAAGCAAATCTTGATGGACATAAAGAGAGATCAACAGTAATACAGTCATAGTAGGGAATTTTAACACCCCATTAACATCAATAGATAGATCTTCCAGACAGAAAATCAACAATGAAACAGCGGCCTTAAATGACACACTAGAGAAGATGGATTTAATTGATATCTTCAGAGTATTCCACCCCAAAGCAGCAGAATATACATTCTTTTCAAGTGCATGTGGAACATTTCCTAGGATAGACCACATGTTAGGACACAAAAAAACTCAATAAATTTAAGAAGGTTGAAATCATATTAAACATCTTCTCTAACCATAATGGTATGAAACTAGAGATCATACACAAGAAAAAAACTGAAAAATACACAAAGACATGGAGGCTAAGTAACATGTAACTAAACAATGAGTAGATTAATAATGAGATCAAGCAAGAAAACAAATGATACCTTAAAACAAATGAAAACAAAAACACAACAACCCTAAACCTACGGGGCACAGTAAAATCAGTCCTAGGAGGGAAATTCATAGCATTACAGGCCTATTTCCAGACACAAGAAAAATCTCAAATAATCTAACTTCACATTGAAAGAGACTTAAAAAATAACAACAAACAAAGCACAAAGTAAGTAGAATAAAGGAAATAATACAGATCAGAGCAGAAATAAACAAAATAGAGTCTAAAATAACAGTACAAAAGATCAATGAAACCAAGAGCTGGTTCTTTGAAAAGATAAAAAACTGACAAGCCTTTAACCAGATTAAGCAAGAATAAAAGAGAGAGGACCCAAATAAATAAAATCAGAAACAAAAGAGGAGAAGTAATAACTGACACCAAAGAAATACAAAGGATTGTAAGAAAATATTATGAACAACTGTATGCCAACAAATTGGGCAATCTGGATGAAATGGATAAATTCCTAGAAACATACAATCTTCAAAAACTGAATCAGGAAGAATCAGGGTGTTTGAATAGACAGATTACAACTAGTGAAATTGAATTAGTAATTTAAAAAACTCCCAGAAAACAAAAGTCCTGGACCAGATGACTTCACAGGTGAATTTTACCAAACATTCAAAGAAGAACTAACACCTATCTTTTTCAAACTATTCCAAAAACTTCAATAAGAGGGAAGACTTCCAAGCTCATTTTATAAGGCCGTATTATTATCCTAATTCCAAAACCAGATAAAGATACTACAAAGAAAGAAAATTATAGACCAATATCCCTGATGAACATATATGCTAAAATCCTCAAAAAAATATTAGCAAACTGCATCCAGCAATACATTAAAAAGATCATACACCATGATCAGGTGGGATTTATTCCAGGGATGCAAGGTTAACACGGTATTTGCACATCAATTAACACGATACACCACATTAACAAAATGAAGGACAAAAACCACATGATCACCTGGCTGGTGTGGCTTAGTGAACTGAGCATCATGCTATGATTCCTGGTCAGGGCACATTCCTGGGTTGTGGGCTCGAACCCCAGTGGGGGAGTGCAGGAGGAAGCTGATCAATGTATTTCTCTCACATTGATGTTTCTTTCTCTCTCTTCCTCTCTCTCTCTAAAAAATCAATAAAAAACACAAACCAACCAACCACATGATCATATCAATAGATGCAGAAAAAACATTTGATAAAATCCAGCACTCATTTATGATAAAACTTCTCAGCAGAGTGGGAATAGAGGAAACACATCTCAATGTAATAAAGGCCAAATATGACAAACCCACAGCCAACATCATTCTCAATGGGCAAAAACTAGAAGCTTTTCCAATAAGATCAAGAACAAGACAGGGATGTCTTCTTTCACCACTCTTATTCAACATAGTACTGGAAGTCCTAGCCACAGCAATCAGACAAGAAGAAGAAATAAAAGTCATCCAAATTGGAAAGGAAGAAGTGAAACTGTCATTATTTACAGATGACATGGTACTGTAAATAGAGAACCCTAAAGAGTCCACCAAGAAAACTACTAGAACTGATAATTGAATCCAGTAAAGTTGCAGGATAAAAAATAAATGTCCAGAAATCAGTTGCCTTTTTATATACCAATAATGAACTATCAGAAAGGAAAACTAAAAAAGAAATCCCATTCACAATTGCTTCAAAAAGAACAAAATACCTAGGAATAAATTTAACCAAGGATATAAAAGACCTATACTTGAAAAATTATAAGACAATGAAGAAAGAAATTGAAGAAGATATAAATAAGTAGAACATATACCATGTTCATGGATAGAAGCATTAACATCATTAAAATGTTCATACTATCCAAATAAATCTATAGATTCAATGCAATTCCTATCAAGATACCAATGGCATATTTCATAGAACTAGAACTAGTATTCTCAAAATTTATATGGATCCAGAAAAGACCCTGAATAGCAACAGCAATCTTGAGAAAGAACAACAAAGTTGGAGGAATCATGCTACCTGATATGAATCTATGCTACAAGGCCATAGTAATTAAAACAGCATGGTGTTGACACAAGAACAATCATACAGATCAATGGTACAGAATGGAGAGCCCAGAAATAAACCCATGCCTTTATAGTCAATTAATATTTGATAAAGGAGGCAAAAACATACAATGTGATAAAAATAGTCTGTTCAATAAATGGTGTTGGGAATGTTGGACAAATATGTGCAAAACAATGACACTAGACCACCTACTTACACCATACACAAGAGTAAACTCAAAATGGATTAAAGTCTTAAATGTTAGTCTTGGAACCATAGAAATCCTAGAAAACATAGGCAGTAAAATCTCTGACATTTCTCGCAGCAATATTTTTCTGATATATCTCTTTGGGCAAGGAAAACAAACAAAATAAACACATGGGACTACATCAAAATAAAAAGTTTTTGCACAGCAAAGGAAACCATCAACAAAATGAAAAGACAACCCACTGAAAGGGAGAACATATTCACTGACACATCTGATAAGAGGTGAATATCCAAGATTTATAAAGAACTTATAAAACTCAACACCAAAAACACTCCCACACAATCCAATTAAAAATGGGCAAAGGACCTTAATAGATACTTCTCCAAAGAAGGCATACAGATGGCCAATAGACATAAGAAAAGATGCTCAATGTCACTATTCAGCAGAGAAATGCTGCAATGAGATATCACCTCCCACTTGTCAGATGGCTATCATCAATAAATCAACAAACAAGTGTTGATGAGGATATGGAGAAAAGGGAAACTTCACACGCTCACTGTTAGGGGGAATGCAGATTGGTGCAACCACTGTGGAAAGCAGCATGGATTTACCTCAAAAAATTAAAAATGGAACTGCATTATGATCTAGCAATTCCACTTCTGGGAATTTATCCAAAGAAACCTAAAACACTAATTAAAGAAAATATATGCACCTCTATGTTCATTAAATTGTTATTTACAATGGCAAAAATTTAGAAGCAGCCCAAGTGTTCATCAGTAGATGAGGGGATAAAAAAGCTGTGGTACATTTACACAATGGAATACTACATGGCCATAAAAAAGAAGGAAATCTTGTCCTTTGCAACAGCATGGATGGACCTATAGAGCATTATGTTAAGAGAAATAAACCAGTCAGAGAAAGATAAGTTCACATAATTTTACTCATATGTGGACTCTAATGAACAAACTGAACTACCAAGCAAAATAGAGACAGACTCATAGATAGAGAGCAGGCTGACAGTTGTCAGGGGTGGAGGGTAGGGGTGGAGGGATTGAGCAAAAAAGAAAATAAAAAGAAAAAACTTATAAATAGGAACAACAGTGTGGTGATTGCCAAGGGGAGGAGAGTGAAGGAGGTGGAAGAGGGTATAGGGAGGATAAATGGTGATGGACAGAGACTTGACTTGGGGTGGTGAACACACAATATGGTGTACACATGTTGTGTTGTAGAATTGTTCACCTGAAACCTGTATAATTTTGTTACCTAGTGTCATCCCAATAAATTTAATAAAAATGGAAAAAAGAGTGCATTCAGTTTACTCAGGTTTCTATAGTACCCCAGAAAGCATATGTGCTGAAATGTATTATTAGGAGATTAAAGAAACACTTTACTATTGGTCATTTTTATCAGCAGTGACCCTCATTTTATTTTTTAATTTATTTGTTTTAGTTTCACTTTTTTTTTAAACTTTTTAAGTTTAATTTTTTATTTTTAGAGAGAGAGAGGAAGGGAGAGGGAAAGAGATAGAAACATCAATGAGAGAGAACATCGATTGGCTGCCTCCTGCATGCCCTGCACTGGGGATCTGGCCCACAACCTGGGCATGTGCCCTGACCGGGAATCAAACCAGTGACCTGTTGGTGCATGAGTCGATGCTCAACCACTGAGCTACACCAGCCGGGCTAGTTTCACTTTTTAAAAATTAAATTTATTGGGGTGTCATTGGTTAATAAAATTATACAGGTTTAAATGTACAACTCTATAATACATAATCTGTATATTGTATTGTGTATTCACCACCCAAAGTCAAATCTCCTTTTAATAGTGGATGTACCATATGTTTGACCCCCTTTACCTTTTACTATCTTCCACTATTCCCCTTTCCCTTTGGTAACCACCATACTGTTGTCTGTTTCTATGAGTTTTTGTTTGTTTGTTCATTTATTGTTTTCAGTTTTGTATACTACATATGAGTGAAATCAAATGGTTCTTGACTTTTTCCATCTGATTTATTTCGCTGAGCATGAATATTCTCAAATTTCATGCATGATGTGACAAATGGCTCTATTCTTTTCTTATGGCTGAGTAGTAATTTCATTGTATGTACCACATTTTCTTTATTTAATCATCTATTGAAGGACACTTTGGTTGTTTCCATGTCTTGGCCACAGTGAATAATGCTGCAATGAACATACAGGTACATATATCCTTATGAATAAATGTTTTCAAATTTTTCAGGTAGATACTCAGAAGAGGGGTTGCTGGATCATATGGTAGCTCTATTCTTAATTTTTTGAGGAACTTCCATACTGTTTTTAATAGTGGCTGTACCAGTTTATAGTTCCACCAGCAATAAATGAGGGTTCCTTTTTCTCTACAACCTCTTCAATACTTGTTATTACATGTCTTGTTGATAATAGTCATTCTAACAGGTGTGAAGTGGTATCTCATTGTAGTTTTGATTTGCATTTCCCTAGTAGCTAGTGAAGTTGAGGATCTTTTCATATATCTTTTGGCCATATATCTTCTTGGGAGAAGTGTCTGTTCAGGTCCTCTGCCCTTTTTTAATTGGATTGTTTTGTTGTTTATGTTGTTGTTGTGGAGTTGCATGAGTTCTTTATATATTTTGGATATTAACCCCTTACTGGAGATGTTGTTTGCAAATATCTTCTCCCATTAGTTTGGTTGCCTTTCTGTTTTGCCGACGGTTTCTTTTGCTCTGCCAAAGCTTTTTAGTTTGATGTAGTCCCATTCATTTATTTTTGCTTTTACTTCCCTTCCCTGTGAAGTCAAATTCATAAAATTCTCTCTGGGACCAAGGTTCATAAGTTTATGTTTTCTTTTATGTAATTTATTATCTTAAGTCTTATATTTAGGTCTTTGATCCGTTTGAGTTAATTTTTGTGTATGGTGACAAATAGCAGTCTAGTTTCATTCTTTTGCATGTGACTTTCCAATTTTTCTCAGCACCATTTATTGAAGAGGCTTTTAAAAAATCTATTGTATGCTTTTGGCTACTTAGTTGTAAGTTATTTACCCATATACATGTGTGTTTATTTTGGGGTTCTCAGTTCTGTTCTATTGGTCTGTGTGCCTGTTTTTCTGCCAATATCATGCTGTCTTGATTATTGTTGCTTTGTAGTGTAATATGAAGTCAGGGAGTATGATACCACAAACTTTGTTCTTTTTTTCTCAGGATTGCTTTTGCTATTCAGGGTCTTCTGTGGTTCCATACAAATCTGATGATTTTTTGGTTCTATTTCTTTTTTTTAATCCTTACCTGAGGATATTTTTCTATTTAACTTCAGGTAAAGAGAGGAAGAGAAAGGGAGAGAGAGAGAGAAACATCGATGAGAGAGGGACATGTCGACTGGTTGCTTCCCGCATGACCCTGACCAGGGCTGGGGACGAACTGCAACCAAGGTACATGCCCTTGGCTGGAATCGAACCCAGGACTCATTGGTCCACAGGCTGATGCTCTACTGCTGAGCCAAACTGGCCAGGGCTTGGTTCTGTTTCTTTTAAAAATGTCATTGGGATTTTGATGGGGATTGCATTGTCTGTATATTGCTTTGGGTAATATGACCATTTTAACTATGTTGATTCTTCTAGTCTATGAACACAGAATACCTCCATTTCTTTGTGTCTTCTTTAATTTCTTTTAATAATGTATTGCATTTTCAGTGTATAGGTCCTTTGCATCCTTTGTTTATTTCTATGTATTTTATTCTTTTTGTTGCAATTGCAGCAGGAATTGTGGTTTTTTTTTTTTTTTCATTTCTTTTTCTTGAAAATTTATTGATAGTATATAGAAACACAATGGATTTTTGTACATTGATCTTGTATCCTGCAACCTTACTGTATTTGTTTATTGTTTCTAATAGTTTTTTGGTGGAGTCTTTAGGGTTTTCTATACAAAATAATGTCATCTGCAAAAAGTGATCATTTTACTTCATTTCACATTTGAATGCCTTTTCTTTCTTTTTCTGGCTAGGACTTCCAGTACTATGTTGAATAACAGTGGTGAGAGTGGGCATCCTTGTGTTGTTCCCAATCTTAGAAGAAAAGCTTTCAGTTTTCACCATTGAGAGGTATATTAGCTAAGGGTTTGTCATATATGGTCATTATTACTGTTGAGGTACTTTCCTTCTACATCCATTTTATTGAGGGTTTTCATCATAAATGACTATTGTATTTTGTCAAATGCCTTTACTGAATCTTTTGATATGATCTTATTATTTTTATCCTTTATTTTGTTAATGTAGTGTATCACATTGATTGATTTATATATGCTGAACCATCCTTGTGCCCCTGGAATGGCCCCTACTTGATTGTGATGTACTACTATCTTTTTAAATGTATTGTTGTATTAGATTCACTAGGATTTTGTTTAGGATTTTTGCATCTGTATTCATCAGAGATATTGGTCTACAGTTTTCCTTTTTTGTGTGTTCTCCTTGCCAGGGTTTGGCATTAGGGTAATGTTGGCCTCATAAAATGTGTTAGGAGGTATTGCCTCTTCATCAATTTTTTGGAAGACTTTGAGAGAGATAGGTATTAAATCTTCCTTATATATTTGATAGAATTCAGTAGCGAAGCCATCTGGTCCTGGACTTTTACTTCTTGGGAGGTTTTTCATGGTTGCTTCAATTTCCTCACTGTTGATCAGTCTATTCAGATTTTCCAGTTCTTCATGATTCAGTCTTGGAAGGTTATATATTTCTAAGAATTTGTCCATTTATTCTAGGTTATTGAATTTTGTGACTATATTATTGAATATAGTCTTTCATAGTATTTTTGTATGATCCTTTGTATTTTTGTGGTGTTCGTTGTAACTTCTCTTTCATTTCTGATTTTGTTTATTTGAGTCTTTTCTCTCTCTTTTTTAGTGTGTCTAGCCAGAGGTTTGTCAATTTTATTAATCTTTTCAAAGAACCAGTTCTTTGTTGCATTAATTTTTTGTACTCTTCTTTTTTTTTCATTTAATTCTGCTGTAATTTATGTTATTTCCTTCCTTCTGCTGACTTTGTGCTGCATTTGTTCTTCTTTTTCTAGCTTTTAAAAGATGTAATGTTAGGTTGTTTACTTGAAAATTTTCTTTTTCCTTGAGATAGGCCTGTTTTGATATAAACTTCCCTCTGATAACCACATTTGCTTCATTGTAAACATTTTAATATGTTGTATTGTCATTCTCATTTGTCTCTATGTATATTTGATATCTCTTTTTATTTGTTCTTTTACTCAGTCATTCTTTAGTAGCATGTTGTTTAATCTCCACATTTTTGTGGTTTTCCCCCACTTTCTTTTTGCAGTTGATTTCCAATTTCAAAGCATTGTGGTTAGAGAATATACTTGGCATGATTTCAGTCTTCTTAAATTTGTTGAGGCTAATTTTGTGTTCCAACTTATGGTTTATCCTTGAGAATGTTCCATCTGCACTAGAGAAGACTGTATACTCTGATATTCTGGGATGAAAAGCTCTGTAAATATCAATTATGTCCAATTGATCTAATGTGTTGTTTAAGGCAGATATTTCTTTATTGATTATCTGTTTGGAGGATCTATCCATAGCTGTCAATGGGTGTATTTAGGTCCCCTACTATAATTATGTTTTTGTCGGTTTCTCCCTTTAGTTCTGTTAGTAGTTGCTTTATATATTTTGTTGCTCCCTGGTTGGGTACATATATGTTAATGTGTTTTGTCTTCTTGATATAGTGTCCTTTTTATTATTAAAAAGTATCCTTCTTTGTCTCTTGTTACCCTTTTTATCTTAAAATCTATTTCATCAGATATAAGTACAGCTATAGCTGCTTTTCTCTGAATGCCATTTGCTTGGAGAATCATTTTCCACCCTCTCAATTTGAGTCTATAATTGTCCTTGTAGCTGAAAATGTGTCTCCTGAAGGCAGCATAAGGTTGGTTGGGTTTTGTTTTTTGATTCAATCTTCTATTCCATGTATTTTTATTGGTGAGTTCAGTTTCTCTACATTGAAAGTGCTAATTGATGCATGAGGATATCCAATAGCCATTTCATCTTTTGTTTTCTGGTACATAGTTCTGAGTATTGTTTCTTTTTCCTTGTGTTTCTGTCTTTTGTTTTAGTTTGATGGTATTCTACAATTTTTCCCCTTTGTTGCCTCTTTTTTTTATGTTATGTGTCGCAGTTATGGATTTTTAAATTTTTTTTGGTGTGTTTACCATTACATTTATGCAAAAGGAATGTTCATATAGACAGTAGTCCTTTCTCTTCTGAATGCATTATACCTCCATTCCTCTTTGTAAATTCAGACCTTTATTCCCTCCCCTTTTATGTTTTTGTTGTCACAAATTATTCTTATTTATGTTGTGAGTTTATTTCCAAATTGCAATAGCTATTGTTTTCCTCTCTTTTTTATTTTATTTATTTATTTATTTATTTAATTATTTTTTATTAATTTATTTTTGTTACAGATGTTTCTCCTTTTTCCCCCATTGACACCCTCCCCCCCAACCTCCCTGCCCCT